>JACEFO010001681.1:1200000-1800000 GCA_015342445.1 Digitaria exilis | reverse complement strand
TGTCTGTCCAAAAGATACACT
Source organism: Digitaria exilis (assembly GCA_015342445.1). Taxonomy (NCBI): domain Eukaryota; kingdom Viridiplantae; phylum Streptophyta; class Magnoliopsida; order Poales; family Poaceae; genus Digitaria; species Digitaria exilis. The sequence continues at coordinate 1,799,979 of JACEFO010001681.1, read as the reverse complement.
CATCTGGAGTCTCTCTAGTCTCAGGAAACCAGGTCTTGTACTTTCGAAGCCTGAGCTTCCATACTGTCCCTGTTGTGGCTTTCAACTCCTGATATGGCGGTACAGCTGCAGGAGTGTCAGAGTCTGAGCTCTCTGCTGCCTCTGGGATCTCTGGTAAGGTGGAGACAACCTCCCGTGCCCTCTTCTTGCCATGAGTAGCAGTGGGTGTGGCAGTAGAAGGAGGATGTGGGCGGGCCTTCGAGGTCGTAGACGCTGGAGTCTCTGTCACGAAAGGCTTCGTCTGAGAACAAGTACGCCCTGAGCGGCGTGGCTGGGGACCCTCAGGAGCTGCTGGTGACCCTGTGGTGTCAACGATCTGAAACTGAGCGGCGCCACGTTCAACACGCTCAGCAGCTCGGACAGCTGCCATAGTAGCCTCCAAGTTGTCAGGATGACCAGGAGGAAGCTTCTTCTTCTTCTTCACAATGACCTTGGCCTTTCCCTTCTTCGGGTCCCGTGGGGGACTCAGAGGAGGAAGGTCATCACCCCCTGCACTGCCAGAACCTCCCTGAACATCTGTCATGGCTGAAAAACTGCACTGAGAGAGAAAACCCCTGAAAGCTGGCAAGGTCCTTGATCAAGGCTTTGCCTTGACTGTCCAGAAAAAGAACCCGAGGCTTTGCCTCAAGCACTGACACTGCAAACTGTCCCTGTCACTGCCACTGATTGCACTGTCCCTGTCTCAACAACCACACCTGCTCGCAAAAAGAAAATATATACATATAGAGGCATAGCTAATTAGTAGAGAATCCTAGAAAGCATGAAATAGATAAGAGCTTGGAAGCACGTCTATCCTAGGATATGATTGAAATGTAGCTCTCATTAATCCGGATAAATTATATGAATTATAATCATCACGAGATAATGAGAGCAAAAATTACTCTAGCTCTAATTGTGTCACATAGTAAAAGTATGAATGAAATTCTACTTATGAGCACATAGAGCATAGGCAAGGTGCATTGTTGAAATTTTAGTTTGAATTTCAAATTTTAGTTCAAAATTGCTCATCTCTCTAGGGTGTGAGATCCAAAAGGAGTGAGAGAGAGAGGGAAAGAGGGGAAAAGATGCACCTTGCACAAAATCAGAAGAGAGAGGTGGATTGAGTCCACAAGTTCGAGGGGGGTCCCACACAAGCGTCAGAAGGCGACGTCGGCGACGGCGTTAGGCGGCGGTGCTAGGGTTTTGTGGCGCAGGCGCGCAAGCACGACGGTGACGGTGGAGACGGCGAAGGTGACGAGCGGCGGCGCTGTAGGTGGCGGCGGTGGCGAGCGACGGCGCTGCTGGCGGCGGAGATAGCGAGCGGCGGCGCTGCTGGCGGCGGAGGTAGCAAGCGGCGACACTGGGGTTTTGCGCGCTGCTCGTGCTAGAAGAGAGGAGGAAGAGGATGGTCTGACGAGTGGGCCCCACGAGCGGTGAACGAGTAGGGTAAAAAGAGACGAACGAACGAGATTGAGCGGTTTTGAATCAACGGTCTAGATCTGCTCGGCATCGGGGGGACCGACTGATTCGGTCGTGCACGGTGACAGGCACCGAACCAGTACACACAGAGCACCGACTGATTCGGTGGCTCTCACAGCACACCACCGAATTAATCGGTCCGCGCCAGAGCCAAAACCGTAGTTAGACAACGAATGACCAACTGATTCGGTCCCCTCCAGGAAAAGCGTCGGTCCTTCTGCAGTGAGGATTTTTCAAGGATTTTTCATGGAATTTTCTTGTCTCAAGTCCATGGATCCAAAGAGAGGCAAATCAATATGATTCTTGGACAGAGACAAGCGAACCTCTCTCAAACACTCAAGTTTCAAGATAGTTTCATATATGGCCAAGTGGCTTAACATAGTTTTGAAATTGAAAACCAAAGCCAAAGCACCGGAGGGCACCAACACCTAGAGAGAGCACAAGGGATGATGAAAGCAGTCCATGCTCCCCCTAAATGTATGCCACAACCAAATGCCAACAAAACGACTAAACGAACACAATGCATGCAAGTGCATAGACAAGAATTTAAAACTAGAATGTAAATCTATCTTGCCAAGTTTGAACCCTTTTGCAAGCTTACTCATGGCTTTCACCACTATCTTCCAAAGGTTAGACAAGCTCCTAATGCATATGAGATATACTACACATGATATGCAAAGACAAGTCTAGCAACTAATTTTTTTTGTTTTTCAAGCATATCTATATACAACCAACATTGAGCATTCTAGGTGAAATTGGAGAAGTCAACCACATTAAGCTCATTCCGGAAGTTGCAAAACCTATTTTCATCCAAAGGCTTTGTGAAGATATCCGCCAACTGATCATCCGTCCTTACACCATGCAAAGATATATCATCCTTAGCTATATGATCTCTAATAAAGTGGTGACGGATATCTATGTGCTTGGTACGTGAGTGTTGGACGAGGTTATTTGCAAGCTTTACCGCACTCTCATTGTCACAAAGCAGGGGTATACTCCTAAGAACTAGGCCATAGTCTAGGAGTGTTTGAGTCATGTAAAGGATTTGTGCACAACAAGAGCCGGCGGCAATGTACTCGGACTCGGTGGTTGAAAGAGCCACACTATTTTGCTTTTTGGAGGACCAAGAGACTAGCGACCTACCAAGCAATTGGCACCCGCCGGAAGTGCTTTTCCTATCCACTTTGCAACCCGCATAATCCGCATCGGAATAGCCAACGAGTTCAAAGTGTGCTCCTTTGGGATACCAAAGGCCAATGCTTGGTGAATATTTGAGATATTTAAAGATCCTTTTTACGGCCTTAATGTGTGCTTCTTTGGGATTGGCTTGAAAACGAGCACACATACATACACTAAACATGATGTCGGGCCTAGATGCGGTAAGGTAAAGTAGAATACCAATCATAGAACGATAAAGAGTTTGGTCTACCGGTTTACCTCCCTCATCAAGGTCGAGATGGCCATTAGTTGCCATGGGGGTCTTGATGGGCTTGCAATCTTCCATCTTGAAGCGCTTGAGAAGATCCTTGGTATATTTCTCTTGACATATGAAGGTGCCTTCTTCAAGTTGCTTAATTTGAAATCCAAGGAAGAAAGTAAGTTCACCAATCATTGACATCTCAAATTCCCTTGACATCATTTCACCAAATCTCTTACATATCTCTTCATTTGTTGAGACAAATATAATGTCATCCACATAGACTTGGCAAACAAAGAGCTCGTCATTCTCCTTCTTGGTGAAGAGTGTAGTATGAACCTTCCTAATCTTGTATCCCTTGGCAATGAGAAAATCCCGGAGACACTCATACCAAGCCCTTGGAGCTTGTTTGAGTCCATAGAGTGCCTTGGATAGCTTGAACACGTGATTGGGATTGTATGGATCTTCAAAGCCCAGTGGTTGTTCTACATATACCTCTTCATTGATGTACCCATTGAGGAATGCACTCTTGACGTCCATTTGGTAGAGTTTCATATCATAACAAGAGGCATAAGCAAGGAGAATGCGGATTGCCTCTAATCTAGCCACCGGAGCGAAAGTCTCTCCAAAGTCAAGTCCTTCAATTTGAGAGAACCCCTTTGCAACCAATCTTGCCTTGTTTCTCACAACATTCCCTTGGTCATCTTGCTTATTTCTAAACACCCACTTAGTACCAATCACTCTAGCACCACTTGGCCTCTTCATGCATTGCATTCACCCAAATTGGATCAATCAAGGCTTCTTCAACTTTGGATGGCTCCTTCTTTGAGACAAAGGAGTAGCACTCACAAAACATTGCTTGTTGATTCTTTGATCTTGTCATGGTTCCTTTGGTGGGGCTTCCAATGATGAGATTTTTGGGATGAGCTTGAATTCTTGGATTGTGTCTTCTAGGTGGTTGTTCTTGAGGAGCCCTTGGAGCATCAACATTTTGAGCTTGGGCCTCTACCTCTTCTTGTGGAATATGAACATCTTCATTAGGAAGTGGTGTGTCATCTTCATCATTCTTGCTTTCATCCACATCCACTTGAGGCACCATGGAGGAAGAAGATGGTTGATTGATCTCTTGCACTTCATCATCATCTTCCTTTGGCTTGATGACTCCAACTTGCATGTTCTTCATCGCCTCCCTCAAGGGTTCACCACCTACATCATCAAAATTTTCCATTGCTCCTTGGGAGCCATTAGATTCATCAAACTCCACGTCATATGTTTCTTCAACTAAGCCGGTGGCCAAGTTGAATACTCTATATGCCTTGGACTTCAATGAGTAACCAAGAAGAAAACCAATATCACAACATTTTTTAAACTTCCCTAGATGTTGCCGCTTCTTGTAGATGTAGCATTTGCAACCGAACACCCAGAAGTAAGAGATATTTGGCTTCCTCCCAACAAGCAACTCATATGGCGTCTTCTTCAAGAGGCGGTGAGGAAAGAGCCTATTTGATGCATAGCATGTGGTGTTGATTCCCTGTTGGCACTTCTTAACATCAATTCTTAAATCAACGTAAGAAGGTATTCGATTTATAATGTAGCTCTTAGAAAGAGATTCTGCAAGCGCACAGAATATAACGGTGTAGCATTTCACCTTTGGGAAACCCAGGGTATCATATTTCTATTTCCGCAGGGAAGCCTTGGTTAAAGAGAATTGATGAATAATGAGATAGATCTTTCCAGAAATAAACACTCACTAATCTCAGGGGGATAAATACACCTAAGTGTAGGGCAATGGTCAAATGAATGACCGGATAAAAGGTCTGAATGACCAGCGACACACACAGGAGCCTCAAATCTATTGAAAAGGAAAGACACTGGGAGAGACTGGACTTACTAGGCTTTCTACTAAGAGTTAAGCCACTATACCCTTAAACCCAGAACCTAGCTTAGATATCGGGAACAGAGCTTGCTTCGACGACTGCAGCGGGGGGAACTCAGAATGGGATGAGAGAGGGGTTCCCCCAGGCCCAGCAACTACTGTTATGAATACACCAGAACGTGGTGGACTACAAAGGACAGACAGGGCTGCCACCACCTGCCGCCTACCACATTAGTTCCATGGGGTGCAACACAATTCCTAGCTAACACTAAGTCAGACACCACGTCTGTACTTAATGTTAGGATTTCCTCTGGGTACCTTCAGAAGAAAACCCCATCCTTCCAAGGCTTCTTACGGCCTTGGTCGAGACTAGAAAACCCGCAAGATAAATCCCGATAGAGCTAAACTACACTCTAGACCTAAAACTATAGGAAACAACCCAAAAAGGGAAGGTGAATAAAGATAAGCTTATAAATGCCCTAAAGATAGAAGATATATATATATATATATATATATATATATATATATATATATTAAACTCTTCAAAAGAAGGAAAGGATACAAGAGCTTTACTAGAACTCCGGAACTAGCTCGACTCGACTCTACTCCCAACTCTAATCCTAGACTAAGAAAAGGGAAAAATGGAAGAGCTCCTAAACTTCAAGTGGAGTAATGTGTAGTGGTGTGAGTGTGTGTCTTGGAGTGAAGAGGAGGGGCCTTTATATAGCCTTTGGACGTTGGTTGCAGCTGGCCCCACCTCCTAACCGTCATAGCCGTCCTTTGAGAGAAGGAAGTGGGCCATTGGAGCCGAGGGGAGGCTGATCGGCCTCCACCTGGCGCCTCTGGCCACCGCCTTCGCTCTGGACGGCCATGATCACGTCCCAATGATGGTTAAGTGTGCTTCTTTGGCGGTTACGGCCAGTAAGTTAGGTAGGTGGGCCCCTCAATCCTTGTACAAAGCATCCTAGGCCTTTCGGGTCCCTTGATCAAACCGACGTTGGAATCAACGTCCTTGATCATCTTCATTGTGTTTCCTCTGCATGGACGAAGTTTGACACCCAAATGTGCCAGGGCCAGGCTGGCGGGCCTAGGGGAGGCCGGTCGGCCTGGGTCTGAGCCCAATTTGGGTGAGATTTCACAATAGGTCCCTACAGGCACAAATCATCCAAAACTTGTGGAATTTCTTAGTAATAAACATTTTATGTATGGAACATGGTATGAAACCCTTGTTTCTCTTGAAATGTTGACGGTCACCGAATGGTTTTAACGACCGTCAACACGCCCCCAAGCTTAGACTCTTGCTCGTCCTCGAGCAAGGCTAAAACTTAGATTCGGAGGGTCAGGAGTTGCGTCAATGTTTATGCCGAACAAATACCCTGCTCATAAGCCAATAGTATCCATAGGTAGATTGAATAAGTTGGCATCTGTAAGCTTGCATACCTTTCTCACCTGTGGGGCTTATAGCAGTAGTTGTTTGTCTTGGGTAGTTGAGAGCCTGAACGGTCCTTTGCAGAGTGCTCCCTGCAACTGTTCAGGTTCCATCTCGGAGATAATTTTTTCCAAAAGCATGATTAATCTTTCCCCGGTGGTACTCTCAGGTCACTCAAGGTGTATATCCTCACTCTTGCCCACTCACTCTCTCTTTTCATTTTGTTTTAGGGCTTTTGGACTAAGGTTTTAGGAGAGGCGAATGTGCATACCTTGGCTACCTTTGTTGCCGAGCCGAAGAGTGGTTCACATGAGTTGGTACTCATCAAATCCCGATCTTTGGAATTTGTAATTTTCAGGGAAGATGGAGAGAATGGACTCACACATGGCAAATCATCATCACTCTTTTTATTTCTCTCTCTCTTTTTCCTTCATATTTTTCATGAGATGCTCACAGTTGGAGTCTTTGACTCTCTTTCGCTCTTTTTATTTTTCTTCGTTTTCTTTTCTTTTCTCATAAGAGGATGGCTCACTCATTACTTTTTTCGCTTTTCTGCTCATAGAGAGATTGATTTGTGTGGAATGTATGATGACCTTGGGAATGAATGGGTTCACAGTGGAGATTTTTGGCTGATTTTTTTTTGTGGGGGGGGGATGTGTTGGCGGTGGACATCGGAACCGGAATGGGCGACCAACACGCCAAACACTTTTGAGGCTAGCAATGAAATGGGTATGCAAAGGAGAAAGATCGGTAAATGACAAGTACCTTCTTCAAGCGAACTCACCACTCGGCAAGACTCAAAGTAACACAAGATAGCATATGATGGCAAGTTTTTAAATTCAACTGTTTAGCTCTGGATAGGATTCTATAAACCATCAGGGGAGATTCACCAATTTAAATTTTTATAAAAGACTTCCGAGAGGTCCCTTAATAAGCTTGCAGTTGAACTCGAAGCAAACCATATCAAAGCTATCAACAGCCTAGACTATGAACAAGTTACTTTATGCCTCCCACAAAATGATTAGGACAAACTCAAATGCCAAAAGACTCAAGTACTAGGATAGTAACAGATTATGAACGAGGCATTTGGAGAGCATAAACAGAGCAACTTTTCATCACTCCCAAAGAAACAGGATTCATACGGATTTCCACACATATATGTCACGAGCCTTCTTATTTATTATTATTATTATTTTGATAGAACATAAAACTACTCCTATTTTATTATGGCATGGCATGGTACTTCTCACTGACTGGAACGATTGGAACGAGGGGCAGAGGACTCACCTTGGTACTGCACATGCTACTCCCTCAAGCTTCGATGAAGCTCAGTGGTAGTAGTTCTGGTTGGGGTCGAAGTGCATGTGCTCGAAGAAGCCGTAGAGATCATGCTGCTGGGAGGTGGCAATCCCCCAGGTCTGCTGCGTGAGGTCGGTGTTGTGCGCGAGGTTGTCGCTGATCTCCTGCTGCTGCGGGCTCATCGTGTCCAGCTGGGTACGGATTTGCGAGATGTCTCGGGCGATCGGGTTCTCGTAATCGTACCTAGCGGACAGCGATGGTCCCACCTGCAGCCCAAGATTCATACCTTGGAAATAATCGAAGGTCTCATTGAAGCTCATTTGGGCCGTAGGGTTCTGCTAAGGCTGCGGCTGCGGCTCGGCGGATGTGTCTGCTGCTGCTGATGGCCCGGCTTCACTGTCGTGAAGGGCTCTCCTTCTGCGTGTCATGGGTCCGGCGACACTACGGCGAGGGGGTTCCTTCCGTCTGAGCTGCAGGGTTAGGCTCTTTACCGACTTTAACGCGAGGTTCGGGCATGGAAGCTCGACCTCCTCGATATAGCCGGGGTAACACATGAAAAGCTTATACTCTGGCCCTTTCCGCATTAAATGCCCCTGAACAAAGTGGTCTATGCCAATGCGAGTTTGATATTCTGCTTCGATGGGCAAAAATTCGACTTGTGCGTTTTTCATCACACCGACACTAGTGGCGATGCGAGTAACCAATGAGGTGATGTCAATGGTGGCGCGGGTAGTAATAAGCCTTTGCCACACATCGAGCATGCTCAAAATCAGAGAAAATCGAATTTTGTTGACCATAGCATAAAGGCACTCCATGTCAGGTGCAAGACAGAGACGCAAATCGGAACGAGGGTGAACCACCATAGCAATCCACATGGCGAGAAAACGAAGAGTGGGGTTATGAATTGAGGTGATCCTGTTTTTACCACTGAGCGGCTCATTTGTGATGCTGTCCCACCATTGGGCACGATTGTACCGGTGGCCAGTCACCAAAAGATCTGGATCAATGATGCATCACTTGCTAAACCCGAGAGCATCACTGAGTTCCTTCGGGGAATAGCAATACTCCTCATTGAAAAAGCGAAAATGCACCTTCGTCTCCCGTTGGAGAAACTCAACTCGCAAACTCATCAGAAATTCCATAGTCAAGAAATGTGAACCTGTTTCATGGACGGGGTAGAAGTCCGCCCACCCAGCATTGCCGAATGCGCGTTCCATGTCACGAAGCAGTCCTGTCTTGATCAGCAGCGTGGCATCTATGTACTTGGCGTGGCTGAAGCTTTGGGTTTTCAACTGGTTGAGGAGTTCCAGTTCCTCATCAGACCTCAGAATGATATGCTCAATCCGGGTCATGATTCGAATACGGAGACGGTCCCTTGGCACCTCAGTATCCTCGGTCCCCTGAGATGCCGTGTCATGTTGAGCGGTGTCAACAGACATGATGTCTCGGGACACCGGGGAGTCCTGGGAACCGTGGGAACGCCTGGAACTCGATGAGCCGAACCTCCGCTTTACTTCCTGCACCCTCTCTTTCGCCCTTCGCATCATGATTCCTACAAAATGTTAGTGCTAGCAAATACCCGAAGGAAATCAAGATGGGTTAGCGGTTAGAGCAACGAAAGTCATTCGTTCTTGTGGGAGGTTAATCACCACAACGAGTCAGTCGTTCTTGTGGGAAATTACTCGCCACAAAAAGGTTAGTCGTTCTTGCGGAGGCCGAACCTCCACAAATCGTTCTTTATCAGTGGAACCTTAGTTCAAGAGGCAAGAAATATTTGGGCAGAATTTTCTTGAGCTAGACTTGGGATTTTTTTTCTAACTTGAGGCTTTGGAGGCTTAAACAGGGGGGAAGAAGATTAAACTTCGGTGGAACTCATGCTTACCTACGCAGGGGGTGCCGAGCTGAGCGTTCTCGCGGTCGGCTTTTATAGAGCGGCGACGGGGGGAGGCCGACCGGCCTAGGTGGGGCCGGCTGGCCCTGCTACTGCACAACGAGCGGCGGAGCTTGGTCGTCGGGGCAAAACGCGCTGAAGGACGAGCGTCGGCGGGTGGTGACGGGACACGAGCGGCGGAGGGCGGCCGACCGGCCATGATGGAGCCGACCGGCCTGCCACCGGCGCCGTCGGTGCCCGGCCTCCTCGTGGTGCTCGTGCACGATATTCTATTCTCCCCTGTATGTGAATCTGAGCAAGGCAATGACAGGTGGGGCTAGCCGGCCATAGAGATGGCCGAATTTTATATATATATATGCAATGCTAAAATTTAAACATGAGTTGTGAAAAATTAAACATGGCATGCAGATTTGGAAATTAAAATTAGGAAGGGAGACCTATTCTATATGCAAATGCAAAAATGCATGGATAAATACCACATACCTTATGGCGAGGGCTCGGATTTTCCGTCCTGAGCGGGACGCTCCGAAGTATTCTTCAGGTCCTTTACGGCTTTGGTCTGCCAGATCTTCCTCGTCTGGCGGGGCTAAGTGTCAACCTTCCTCTCTTTCTCTGATAGTTGATCCAATATTTTCTTTCTCGATATCCTCCGCTGTGCATGATAGCGATCATGCCGCTTCTTCTCTCGAAGGATAAGTGTCTCCACCACACACACAAGCTCCTTGAAACACATGTTCTGGACCGGCTGCTTCAGTGTGACCTCACTGACCATGTTGACTTGTTGGGGCGGCTCTTCCTTCGGAAGGAAAGTAAACTCCTCTATTGCCCCATTGAGCTTGAGCTGAATATTCCCAGTGCCAACATCGATGTTGGCATTAGCAGTGCTCAAGAATGGTCTCCCGAGAATGAGAGAGCTCTTGGCGTCTGTCTCCATATCGAGGACAACGAAATCCAATGGGATGAATGAGTCTCGGATCTTCACCGGGACATTCTCCGCTACTCTAGCGGGGTAACGAACCGATTGGTCCGCTAGCTGCAAGCACATGGGTGTAGAGACCAGCGTGATATGCTTGAGTTTGTCAAAGACTACCTTGGGCATCACGCTGACGCTGGCCCACAAGTCACATAGGGCGTGATCAAACTCTTGGCCACCTATTGAGCAGGAAATCATGGGACATCCGGGATCCTTCTTCTTGGGGAAATTGGGGCCGAGTATAGCTGAGCTACATGCCTCGGTGAGTTGCACCGTCTCAGTGGTTGGCAGGGTCCTCGTGTTACCAAGGATATCCTTGATATATTTTGCATATGTCGGGACCTGCAAAGCATCCAGGAGAGGTATATTGATATAAACCTTCCTGATTACCTCGACGAATTTTCCGAATTGTTCGTCGGCCACTAGCTTTCTCTTCCGTTCAGGGAACAGGAGGTAGTTCGGGTCACGGGTCGTGCCCGAGGCTTGCGGGGCCTCATTCTCCCCTTGATCAGCTGGGATGGCATCTTCGTCGGCCTCCTCTTCATCTCCTTCTTCAACCCGTCACTGCATACCTACACCCTGGGAAAAGATGGATCCCGCGTGGACTTTCCAGTCTGCGTGGTAACCGCACTAACATTCTCCTTAATGGGAACCTCCGGTTGCCCGGGCAGTTTCCCCATGTTAGGGTTAGGACAAGATGCAACCAGCTGAGCTACTTGAGTTTCAATCATTTTGTTAAAACTCAGCTGGTTCTTAATAACAGAGTTATACCCGTCTATTTGGGCGGTCAGAGACTCCATAACTTTGTCAGTAGCAAGGAATTTCTTGCTAATGCTTTCGTTATTTTGTTTCTGGCCGTACCAAATATCCTTAAGGGACGACTGAAAGCTGTTATTAGGAGGATTACCTGACTGTTGGCTGAAGAGGAGGTTGGGCTTGGAATTCCAACCTTGCTGAGGACGGAAGCCTGAGTTGTTGAAGTTTCCACCGATTCCGATGAAATAGGCCTCCTCCTAGGTCATCGGGCAACTGCTGCCCGAGTGTCCAGATTCACCGCACGTCTCGCATGTCATTCATGCGTCAATGATCTGATTCATCTCCTTTTCAGGAGATTCCATTTTCTTCAGAAGTAGGTCCATCTTCGCAGTGAGCATGTCAATGGAGTCGATCTGGTGTACACCTTTGGTGCGTGAAGCATGTCTCTCACTCGTGCAACTCTGGTGAGTGGCGATCTTTTCAATAAGCGCCTTAGCATCTGGTACATCCAGCGCAAGGAAGGCTCCTCCCGCTGCTGCATCCAGGTACTCTTGTGATCGACGGGTGAGGCCATGGAAGAAGTTTTGAGTGATCAACCACTCTTCCATGCCATGATGGGGACAGGTTGTAACATATTCTTGCAGTCTCTCCCAAGCTTCTGGTAATGACTCACTGTCATGCTGCTGGAAGCCTGTGATTTGTCCTCGGAGGGCGTTGGTCTTGCCCACCGGAAAGAACTTGGTCAGGAATGCGTCGGCGCATTTCTGCCAGGTATTCTCGAAGCTTGCTTTGTTGGTGTAGAACCACTCTTTCGCCTTGCCAAGCAAGGAGAAAGGGAATAGCTTCAAGCGGATGGTATTAATCGGTGTGCCATTGGGATTGATTGTGCTGCACACCTCCAGGAAGTTCCTAAGGTGAGCGTGAGCATCCTCAACAGCCTTTCTGCAGAAAGGACTGGCCTGGACCATGTTAACAAGGCCCGACCTCAGCTCAAATCCTCCTTCAGCTTCACCCTGAGCATCCAGTCCCGGAAAGTTGTTGCTTAACGGGGCGGAATACTCACGGAGTGTCTTCCTTGGGGCAGCCATAGTCTCAGGTGATTCTGGAGCTGATGAATATGACGACTCGGAGTCGGATGAAGATTCGAACAAGGTGTTTGAGCTGAGTGAAATCTGAGGTGGAACGATTCTTTTCCTCACAACTCTCCCAATGCGTTCTGGATTCGGATCAAAGTTTGATGGTAGGTTGAAACCAGTCATGCACTAGCCTGCAAAACACATCAAAAACAGACGAGAGTTTGCAGGGGTAAGTTCTCTAAGGTTAGTGGTGATAAATCTGTAAAGATTATCAAATAATTCAACAATGTCTTTAGCCAATTGCTTCCCCGGCAACGGCGCCAGAAATGCTTGTTGGCACTTCTTAACGTCAATTCTTAAATCAACGTAAGAAGGTACTCGATTTATAATGTAGCTCTTAGAAAGAGATTCTGCAAGCGCACAGAATATATCGGTGTAGCATTTCACCTTGGGGAAACCCAGGGTATCGTATTTATATTTCCGCAGGGAAGCCTTGGTCAAAGAGAATTGATGAATAATGAGATATATCTTTCCAGAAATAAACACTCACTAATCTCAGGGGGATAAATACACCTAAGTGTAGGATAATGGTCAAATGAATGACTGGATAGAAGGTCTGAACAACCAGCGACACACACAGGAGCCTCAAATCTATAGAAAAGGAAAGACGCTGGGAGAGACCGGACTTACTAGGCTTTCTACTCAGAGCTAAGCCACTATACCCTTAAACCCAGAACCCAGCTTAGATATCGGGAACAGAGCTTGCTTCGATGACAGCAGCAGGGGGAACTCAGACTGGGATGAGAGAGGGATTCCCCCAGGCCCAGCAACTACTGTTATGAATACACCCGAACGTGGTGGACTACAAAGGACGGACAGGGCTGTCACCACCTGCCGCCTACCACATCAGTTCCGTGGGGTGCAACACACTTCCTAGCTAACACTAAGTCAGACACCACGTCTGCACTTAATGTTAGGATTTCCTCTGGGTACCTTCAGAAGAAAACCCCATCCTTCCAAGGCGTCTTACGGCCTTGGTCGAGACTAGAAAACCCGCAAGATAAATCTTGATAGAGCTAAACTACACTCTAGACCTAAAACCATAGAAAACAACCAAAAAAGGGAAGGTAAATAAAGATAAGCTTATAAATGCTCTGAAGATAGAAGATATATATATATTAAACTCTTCGAAAGAAGGAAAGGATACAAGAGCTTTACCAGAACTCTGAGGAACTCCGGAACTAGCTCGACTCGACTCTACTCCCGACTCTAATCCTAGACTAAGAAAAGGGAAAAATGGAAGAGCTCCTAAACTTCAAGTGGAGTAATGTGTAGTGGTGTGTAGTGTGTGTCATGGAGTGAAGAGGAGGGGCCTTTATATAGCCTTTCGACGTCGGTTGCAGCTGGCCCCACCTCCTAACCGTCATAACCGTCCCTTGATAGAAGGAGGTAGGCCATTGAAGCCGAGGGGAGGCCGGCCGGTCTAGGGGAGGCCGATCGGCCTCCACCTGGCGCCTCTGGCCACCGCCTTCGCTCTGGACGGCCATGATCACGTCCCAATGACGGTTAAGTGTGCTTCTTTGGCGGTTACGGCCGGTAAGTTAGGTAGGTGGGCCCTTCAATCCTTGTACAAAGCATCCTAGGCCGTTCGGGTCCCTTGATCAAACCGACGTTGGAATCAACGTCCCTGATCATCTTCATTATGTTTCCTCTGCATGGACGAAGTTTGACACCCAAATGTGCCAGGGCCCGGCCGGCCGGCCTAGGGGAGGCCGGTCGGCCTGGGTCTGAGCCCAATTTGGGTGAGATTTCACCAATAGGTCCCTGCAGGCACAAATCATCCAAAACTTGTAGAATTTGTTAGTAATAAACATTTTATGTATGGAACATGGCATGAAACCCTTGTTTCTCCCGAAATGTTGACCGTCACCGAATGGTTTTAACGACCGTCAACATTGCCTCGGCCCAAAACTTCTCATGTGTATCATATTCATCCAACATAGTTCTAGCCAAGGTGATCAAGGTTCTATTCTTCCTCTCCACTACTCCATTTTGTTGAGGTGTGTAAGTTGCGGAGAACTCATGCTTGATCCCAATTTCATCACAATATGCTTCAATATTGGAGTTGGCAAACTCGGTACCATTGTCACTTCTAATCTTCACCAAAGTTACTTGATATTCATTTTGAGCTTTCTTGGCAAACTTCTTGAAGACCTTTGCAACCTCGGACTTGTCATGAAGAAAGAACACCCAAGTGTATCTAGAGAAGTCATCCACTACCACAAGACAATAGAGATTCCCACCAATGCTAGCATAAGTTGTTGGTCCAAACAAATCCATGTGAAGAAGCTCTAGAGGTCTTGATGTAGATACATAAGCTTTAGTTGGAAGTGTATTTGCTACTTGTTTGCCGGTTTGACATGCACTACACAATTTGTCCTTCTCAAACTTGATGTCCTTTAAGCCCACAACCAAATCTTTCTTCACTAGCTTCTTGAGAGTACCCATACCAACATGTGCAAGTCTTCTATGCCACAACCAACCCTTAGAAGCCTTGGAGAATAAGCAAGTGCACAAGCTTGTTTCATTTGAGTTAAAGTCAACAAGATAAAGATTGTTGTATCTAAAACCCTTGAAGATTTCTTCATCACTTTCCTTCTTTGTGACAACTACCCCCTCATCGGTGAATATGCACTTGTAGCCCAAATCACATAGTTGGCCAATGGACAAGAGGTTGAAGCTCAAAGTGTCAACTAGTAGCACATTGGAGATGGAGTGATCATTGGAGATATCAATCTTGCCAATCCCTTCAACCTTGCCCTTGGAGTTGTCACCAAATGTAATCTTCTCATGACTTCCACTCTCTTCTAGTGTAGTGAACATCCGGGGATCACCGGTCATATGTTGAGTACATCCACTATCCGTAACCCAATGGTGTCCACTGGTCTTGTAGTTCACCTACACCAACAAACCAAATCAAACTTGAGGTTTAGCTACCCAAACCTTTGAGAAAGTTTGGGAGCTAGAGGTTGATGATGATGCAAAGTTTGACTTGTGTGGTTCACTCAATTTTGTGACAAGAATCTTGGGCACCCAAATTTGCTTAGGCCTAGTTGAATCCTTAGGTCCAAAGAATCTCACTACCACCTTCCCACTTGATATCTTGGACACACCATAATGAGCATTGAATGCCTTGGGTCTCAAGTGATCTTTCATTTTTGGAGGAAGAGGAGTATTGCATTCATAAGCAAAGTGACCCTCTTGTTGACACTCGGTGCAATACTTGATCTTGGTCTTGTATGACTTGGGTTGAGGTATCTTGTTCTTTGCTTCAACAATCTTGGTGGACAAGTACCCAAGCCCTTGAGTGTTATAATTGATTGCTCTATCGGACAACATCTTGCCAAAGAGTTGATTTCCTTTTGTGAGAGTAGTGTAACCGGACTTGAGATCATTCACTTGTTGCTTTAGCCTTTGAATCTCACTCATGGCATGCTTGTTCTTGACTTGAAGATTCACATAGTCTTTGCCAAGTATGCCATTTGGTGACACACCCAACACAAACTTGCCCTTGAATGTTGCACAACTCTTGATTGAATTTTCGTTGCTAGAGCCTTCACCTTGAATTGAGTGACTAGCCTCCATTGGGGGATTATGCGAATCACTAGTAACTTCATCATTTGCCTTCATTGGGGGATTAGGCAAGATCTCAAGCAAATCATCACATTGAATTCCACAATCAACTTGCACTATGCTTTCTTCAAGAAGATCATCACATTGAGTAGCACAATTGACTTTCACAATCTTCTCCTCAACCAATTTCTCACTTGATAACACATCAAACTTTTCTTCAAGCAACTTGTGGTGGATAGTGAGCTCTTGGAACATGATTTTCAACTCATCATGATCACTAGCAAGCTTAACATGCTCAAGTTTTATCTCTATGTTCTTAGCTTCTAGATCATCACATTTAGCAACTAATTTTGCCTTCTTTTGCTCAAGCCTATCAATTTTCTCATTTGATTCTCTAATGATGCTAGTGTATTGTTTAAGATAAGCTACTAGATCATCATAAGAGGGCTCATCATCATCATCACTATCACTATCACTATCACTATCACTTGCATCTTCATGATGGGAAGACTTTCTCACCTTGCTATCACCCTTTGCCATGAGGCAAAAATGTTTTCTTGACTTGGAGCTTGAGTAAGACGGTGGAGGGATGGATGCAACAATAGCAAGACCGGCAACTCCTTCATCTTCACTTTCATTTAATGAGTTGCACACGGTGTCGTCGTCGGTGATCCACTCCCCAATATAGGCTCTTCCTTGCTTCTTCTTGGTGGGTGTGGAAGACGTCTTCTTATTGTCATCTTTCTTGCTCTTAAATGTCTTCTTCTTGTAGTCACCATCATCATCACTCTCCTCCTTCTTGTAGTTCTTCTTCTTTCTCTTGTCGAGAAGAGGACATTGATGTGCAAGATGGCCGAGCTCACCACAATTATAGCAATCCATATCCTTGATGGACTTCTTCTTGATAGAGAACATCTTGCTCTTGTGGTTGAAGTCAATTCTTTTCTTGTCAAGCTTCCGAACCATCTTAGTGGTCTTTCTCACAAGGAGAGCAACTTCATCGAGCTCCTCACTTTTGTCATCGTCATCATCTTCACTTGACTCCTCAACAATCACCTTCTTCATCTTCTTATCTTTACTAGCTTTGAAGGCGATATCTTGCTTGATGGAGGAAGATGAGCCTTCATACTTCTCATATTCTTTTGTGTAGCCCATGTAATCTTCATGACCCTTGATCTTCCCCAACATCTTGGTGATTGTGTGAGAGTTAAGATCATCATAGAAGTAGACGGTGACGATGCCGGAGTACTTGTCACTTGGAAGAGCACTTAAGAATCTTCTCTTGACTTCAAGCTCCTCCATCTTGGTGACATCAAGTTCATTCAACTCCTCTACAAGAGCATTCAAACGTGAGTACATGGCACGAGCACATTCATTAGGAAATTTCTTGAAAGCATTGATTTTATCCATGTTACATCCCAGATGTTTAAGACCTTAAAAATACACTGAAAATAGGGTATAGGGGGCAGCTTGATTGAAGCACACTCAAATGGATGAAAAAAAAATTCAAAATTGAATATCCAATAGGTCATTTTGACACCTAGCTGAGATCTTAAAAATTTTGTACTAAACATGAAAATCTCCAAAAAATAAAAGTTGTTTGTCATCACAAATAAAGCCAAGTCACTGTTGGGAACTTTTCAAAATTTTGCAGTTAAGCCCCTCAAAAACTCTAAAAACCCCGCTGAACGCCTTTTCATTTATGGGTTGTTTGAGCTTGAAAAATTCGAAATTTCAGGTTCACCACAAAAAGAAAGATGTGTCCCACATTACAAACTCCAACTTTTCTGTTTGCACTTTTGAAGTGTAGTTCAAATTTTTGGAGAAATACACGTTTGAACAGAGGAGCTCCACGGGCGCTCCGGCTGGCCGCTCGGCCACCTCTGCCCGAGGCCGGCAGTGGCCGCCACATGGCCGGCGAGCGGCGGTGACCGGGACAGCTCAGCCAAAGCCTTGGCAGCCGCGTCTCTCCTTCCCACGCACACGCCAGCGTCCACGTCGGGTCGGCTCGCGCACTGTGCGACTCACCTTGCCACGGCGAGCGGCCGCACCATCATGGCGAGCCGGGCTGGGCCACTGGCAGTGGGCGCACTCGTCGAGCAGAGGCCACCGCAGCAGGATTCCTTCCCGCTACGCCACAAGGAGCTCTGTGGCGTATCTCCACTCCTCCACGCCACGATCCCCCTCGCCCAACCCCGTCGCGTGCACTATCCGTGCTTGCAGGCCATCAATGGCGCTGCTCAGCCATCCATCCACCTCGCGCACGCTCCCGAGGCAGCTCGGTTCCCTCTAGCCCGCCCAGATGCTCCACCGAGCAGCCTCACACCGTCACTCAGCCAGCCCTCAGCCATTCTCGCCCTCCTCTCGCTTGCGCACTGCGTCTTCAACCTCCGGCCGCGTCGAGCCGAGCTCGAGCTCCCTCGCCGCAAACCAAAATCCCCCGCTAATCCCTCCACGATTTCCCAATCCCCCGCACGAGAAGCTCACTCACTCACTTAGCTAGCCGCTCGAACACTCCCCAGCTTGAATCGAGCCGCACACGCCGGGAAATCCGAGTTTCCCCCGTCGCTCGGCCATTTCCGCCGTGAACACCACCTCCACGTCGAGCTCCATACTCCGGCCATCATCATCTTCGCCAAACCCCACGACGAGCTCCGCCATCGACCGGTGAAGCTCACACGCCTCTCTGCGCCTCGTCTCAACCACCGCAGCCGGCTATCGACATCGCAGGAGCAAGCCGCTCCACCGCTCACCGTCGACGAGCCGCGCCGCTTCACCTCCGGCCACGAGACCTACCCCAACCGACGCGTGGTGAGCCCCTCGTCGTTTTCCCCCACTTCCCCCGCACCGGTTCGCCATTTCCTCACCGGAGTCCGGACGCCGGCGAGCCCAGGGACCCCTTCGCGTTCCCCTTTTTAGTTCTAGGGTCCTCTGCGCAATTTCTAGGGACTTGTTTGAAAGGTATTAAAAGTTCTAGGGTCACCGGCGTAAAAAGATTCTTCAAACCTAGATCTATTTTGCTGAGATCATTTGAAATCCACTAAAAATTGTAGAAAAATCAGCAAAATGCACAAAAAACACTCCCTGGACTCGAGAGATTGTAAACTCCAATCTCCTTTTTGCATGTACATACTTCTGAGGAATAGTTTTTGAATTAAAATTCAAACTGTGAATTTAGAGTTTCGTGCACCATTTCAAATCGTGAACTCCTCTGTAGCCGAGCTAGGGATATGTTGCTTGTATGGACTGTAGAAGCCTTGTGTCCAAAGGAGACCTCAAAATATTGGATGAAACTCCAGTTATGAATTATTTTCTGATTCCTGCTCTATTTCGGTTCTGCATTTACTAATAATAATCCATGCAGCCAAAAATCACCATCTTTCACTAGAGGTCTAGAAATATGTTGGGACATGTTGGAAAAATGCTAAACTTGATTTTAGACTCTGTGTGGAACATTAAATAAATAGATGTTGGTTTTCAGATAGGAATTTTATTGAGCGCTGTCCAAGTGTTATTTTAAGTTATCACTTGGCCAGGGCCTTCCATTTGCTCATGACTAGCTCTAGTACAGAAATCTTCGGATTTGGAAGTAGTTTTAATTTTATATGAATTAATCTTGTTCCTTCAGACAGCAACTTGAACTATTTTTAATAAATTATGTATAGCTCGGTTTTAGCTAAATTTTGGAGTGAGCCTAGCTCCTATACTCCAGTAGCTGTCATAAAGTTTGTGTATAAAAAGGATGAACAGAAATAGAGAAACAAAAATAAGAAGAAACTAGAGTAGATTAGTTGGATAAAAAGAAGTGAGTCACTTTCGATAATTAATTAAATAAGCTTGTGGATTTTTTTTAAATTCTGAGCTAAGGTACTTGCTTAAAAATAAAAGGTTGTATTGTTTATATATGTGCACACAATCACCATCATAAAAACATAAAGTCCACACCACACAAACTACCCTTAATTTGTGAAGAAAAGAATAAATCTTTTACATGTCTAGGTGAATATGGCCTTTAAGAGCCTTAAACTTTAGACTAAAAACCGGCAGCAACTCTTAGAAATTTATGCATCTCATGTAGAAGGCGCTCTCGCTGACGAACCTACAACCTCGTCCCCGCCAACGAAGAGGAGGCTCCCGAAGGTGGTGCCGACGTGATCGTGATCGACCCGGAGACTGACCCCAGCGTAGCCCAAGAAGGCAAGCCCCGGAGCATAACCTAGTTTTTAATTTGTGCAACTATGAATTAATTATGTTTGTGCATTTACGTGCAAGGAGTTGTTTGAATACCCTAGTTGCATGATTCTAGCACCATGACTTGAAATACTAGTATGATAGGGTCGATAGAGCATTTCTTTAGGACCGTTACAAGTCGAGTGATTTTCTGTCACTCGCGAGATATAGGAGTTGCTTGTCTTTACTTATGTTGGAATCATAAGGATGGACGGGTGGGATGGTATGTGTAGATCTCCCGTCCGTGTATGATAATTCGATCGTGAAAGTACGTGGTTAATCGGGTATAATCTGACGGCGCTCCAGCTTATTCCGAATTAAGTGCCTGACTGTGGTCCATGGGTACTTAACTTGGAATAATTTCGGAGTGGTCCACCACAGCTGGCATCAGAGCCGAAACATGCGCACTAGAGAGAGCAACAGACCCTTAATAAACAATTTCTGAAATAAAATATGCCAACCCTTGCTTCCGCCACGCACTTGTGACGGAATGCTATTCTTAGGACCGTTAAGGATTATGTATAGAACGTAAAGCCTATGTGGGTTAAGGGATCACGATATGACAGGTGGCTAATTATATTATACTGACTCCCAGCACATTTCATTCTGTCATTTACTTTTCGCAATGGTGGGCGCAAGGTACGACGATTGCTGTAACGTACCACGGCACTATATGAAAATATATTGGCGGCACATAGTCAATACGCTATTCAATGGTGTATGAAACTAGAATAGAATGGTGGGCGCAAGGTACGACGATTGCTTTAGTGTACCATGGCATCATATGCAAATATGATGGCAGCACAAAGTCAATACGCTATCCTTGAGCGTATGAATTGTCAATATGTTGCCTTGGTGACATATGAAGCATTGCCCGTTCAATGTTGAACGTTCTGGTGCCACCACTATAGTGGGTGGTAATGAATGGGGACGCTTCCGTGAGTGCTGGCACGGGAGGTTCATTATACTGCTCTGGAATGAAATTTTCTGCAAGTACGCTAACCACGATTCCGTAAGTTGAACGGTTAGAAAAATTCGCCTAGCTAATATAGGGAGAGACGAATATTGCCTAGCCACCGGCACTGACTTCGTAAGCCAAAGTTATTGGCACGTGTGTTGGTAAGAACGAATAAGTCGTTCATGCATTGCAAATTCTCAGAAACTCTATTAAATCATGTTGAATGACCTTTGAACTACCCGTTACAAAAATTGAATGATAACCGGAAACTGTGCTGAACCTGTACTGAAAACAGATCTGCTTGCACTATCGTTTCGAGCCTGAAAACCCCGTCAAACGAAAAAGTGCCCAATATGAAAGTTGTCACAAATGTTGTCCAGTTCGTGCAGTAGAAATTTCAACAAAATTAGTTCAGTAAATTAGGAGTTATGCTTAAAATGGTAACCCCCTGTCCGCTGAAATTTCTGAGAACAGTGAGAGAGAAATTGAATTTTTGCACCTTCTTAACGATTGTTTATGTTCAAACCTTCAACATGAAACTTGTTTGAAATTACCTAAACAACGTTCTGGCCATGTTTGGGGATTTTTGGGTTTGTAGATTTTGAGTTTTATAATTTTTACTACACTGTCCAGCTACCGACCGAATTGGACTGTCTAACTCGACTTCTACTGGAGGATATGAATTTTCTTCCAAAACTGCTTGCTGATATGTTACCCTTACGCAGTAAACTTCATTACATTGCCACGTTCTATCTTGTCATTCAATTATGCAAGCTTATGGATTGTAGCTAATACAAGTACCTACTGCAGATGGCTATCACTCGCAGCGGTCACGATGCTAGAGGGTCCAACGCTAACCCACAAGGGCCGGAAGGGCAGCAGCCACCACCACCTCCGCCACCGCAACAACCCCCAACATGGCAGCAACTGTATGCCACTCACACGGAGATCCTCCGTAATCTGCAGCATCAGCAGCAGATGATGCAGCAGCAAGGCGGTCATCGTGCCCCTCCACCTCAAGTGGCATGGTACGAGGACTTCCTGGCCACCCACCCTCCGGTTTTCTCCAGAGCCGAGGAACCCATGGAAGCTGATGCATGGATTCGGGCAATCGAATCCAAGTTCTCCATTCTGGCCACGCCTTGCACTCCAAACCGCAAGGTGGTCTTTGCGGCGCAGCAGCTCCGCGGCACTGCTCTCCTATGGTGGGAGAATTACCTGGATCTTCAGGAGGAGAACCATGTCATCGAATGGGAGGAGTTCAAAACTGCCTTCAAAGCCCACCATATTCCTGCTGGATTGGTGGAAAGGAAGTTGAATGAGTTCCTAGCGCTGACTCAGGGTACCCGCACCGTGCTTCAGTACGCGCAGGCCTTCAATGGTCTATGCCCTTATGCGGGTCATCATGCTGACTCTGATGACAAGAAGAAGGAGAGGTTCCGTCGTGGCCTCAACACCAAGCTCAAGGCCCAGCTAACCACCACACGGGTTGCCACTCATGGTGAACTCGTGAACATTGCCATCGCCCAAGAAGATGCCAACACAGTCCACAAGGCCAAAAAGAAAAGGAAGGCTCCCGCTGGACCTTCGGGTGGGCAGCCTCAGAGGTTCCGCTTGGTTCCCCTGGCTGCACCACAGGGGCAGCCAAGGGCGCCTCAGGGACGACGTTGGGTTGCCAGGCCACCACAGCAGGGTGCGCCTCGCTTCCCTCCACCGCCGCAACAGCAGCAGGCGCCGAGGCAAAACGCACAACAGCCAGTTCATCCTGGAGGTGGCTATCAATGTTTCAAGTGTGGCAGCAATAGCCATTTCATCAAGGACTGCCCGCAGAACAAGCCACAGAACCAGCGTCCTGGGAATCAGTAGAACAAGGGCAAGCAGCAGCGAGTCCAAGTCAGGCAGGAAAGGCTCAACTATACCACCCTGGCTGACCTACCTGAGGGAGCACCGGATATGACTGGTACCTTCCCTATCCACAATCAACCTGCTGTGATATTATTTGATTCCGGGGCAACACATAGTTTTATAAGCACAAGGTTTAATGCAAAATATGGGTTAAAATCATATCACACACAATCAGCATATGTGATATCAACAGCGGGAGGTAAAGTAGCGTCCAACCAAGTCACTCGAAAAGTACCAATCAAGCTGGGTAGTAAAGTTTTTCCTACTGATCTAATTCTGCTTGGGTTGGAAGGAATTGATATTGTTTTGGGGGCAAATTGGATGACTCAACATAAGGTTGTGCTAGATGTTGCCGAAAGAGTTGTGGAAATAAACTCTCCTACACATAGCCCTAGTGCACTATATTTGCCACACCGAAAGTGCGCCAACGCTTGTGCCTACACTATGGTAGGAACACCACTACAAGATATTCCGGTGCTATGTGAGTATGCCGATGTTTTTCCGGATGACTTACCTGGGATGCCGCCGGACAGGGATATTGAATTTGTAATTGAACTTCAACCTGGCACAGCACCTATATCAAAGAGACCCTATAGAATGCCACCCAGTGAATTGGCCGAATTAAAAATTCAACTCCAAGAACTGCTAGACAAGGGTTTCATCCGTCCTAGTGTGTCACCATGGGGATGTCCGGCTATCTTTGTGAAGAAGAAGGATCATTCTTTGAGGTTGTGTATTGACTACCGTCCTCTCAATGCGGTGACCATTAAAAACAAGTACCCACTTCCCCGCATTGATGTCCTTTTTGATCAACTGGCTGGCGCCAGAGTATTCTCTAAGATTGATCTTCGCTCTGGCTATCACCAAATAAAGATTCGTCCTTGTGACATTTCCAAGACTGCTTTCTCCACCCGCTATGGACTCTATGAATTTTTGGTCATGTCTTTTGGACTCACGAATGCCCCAGCCTACTTCATGTATCTCATGAATTCGGTTTTCATGTCCGAGTTTTACAAGTTCGTACTGGTCTTTATTGATGATGTCCTCATATATTCCAAGAATGAGGAAGAGCATGCCGAGCACCTTTGCATTGTCCTCCAGAGATTGAGGGATCATCAGCTTTATGCCAAGTTCTCCAAATGTGAATTCTGGCTTGAAAGCGTGAAATTCTTGGGTCATACGGTTTCCAAGGATGGTATCTCCGTGGATCCGACCAAGGTGCAAGAGGTAATGGATTGGTAGCCACCTACCTCTGTCCATGAAATTCAGAGTTTTCTGGGTCTAGCTGGTTACTATCGCCGATTCATTCCAGATTTCTCCCGAATTGCTAAACCCATGACCGAACTCTTAAAGAAGGGGGTCAAATTTGAGTGGAGTGACAAATGTGAAGAAGCCTTCCACACTTTAAGAAAACATTTGACTTCAGCCCCAGTCTTAGCTCAACCCGACAGCACCAAGCCATATGATGTTTATTGTGATGCTTCAGGCACCGGGCTCGGTTGTGTCCTTATGCAAGAGAACCGGGTCATTGCTTATGCTTCCCGAGCACTCCGGCCACATGAGCAAAATTACCCCTACCCATGATCTTGAGTTGGCAGTGGTTATCCATGCTCTCAAGATTTGGAGACACTACCTGATGGGTGTTCCATGTAATATATACACCGATCACAAGAGCCTCAAATATGTTTTCACTCAAGCACATTTGAATATGAGGCAGCGAAGATGGTTGGAGTTGGCAAAGGACTATGATCTTAGTGTGCATTATCACCCCGGGAAGGCTAATGTGGTTGCGGATGCACTAAGCCGCAAGGCTCGCTGTCACTGCCTTACCGTGGAGTCCTATGCCGACACTTTGTGCCATGAAATGGCAAAGCTCAACTTGGAGATTATTCCTCATGGGTATTTCAACCATATCTCTGTTGAACCAACCTTGCACGATCAGATTGTTGTGGCCCAATTAAATGATGCAAAGATTAAAATCCTCAAAAGAAAGTTGGCAAAAGAAAAGGTCAAGGAAAAATATAAATGCTTCCGGGCAGATGGGCAGGGAGTGATGTGGTTTGGACATCGGATGGTGGTGCCCAATAGCGCCGAACTCCGAAGGAAAATCATGGATGAAGCTCATCTTTCAAAATTTTCCATCCACCCCGGTAGCACCAAAATGTACCAAGACCTTAAACAAAACTTTTGGTGGACTAGGATGAAGCGGAAAATTGCCCAATATGTGTCGGAATGTGAAACGTGTCAATGGGTGAAGGCTAGCCACTTGAAGGTAGCAGGCACTCTTCAACCTCTACCTATTCCCTCATGGAAGTGGGAAGATATAAGCATGGATTTCATTATTGGACTTCCCAGGACCCCTCAGGGGCATGAATCCATTTGGGTAATTGTGGACCGCCTCACAAAGACCGCACATTTTATTCCCGTCAATACCGCCTATACCGCTATGAAGTATGCTGAAATCTATTTGGATCGGATCGTTTCTTTACATGGTGTACCCAAGACGATAATTTCGGATCGTGGTACCCAATTTGTGGCACGCTTTTGGGAACATTTGCAGCTGTCCCTAGGCACCAAATTGATCCGTAGTTCAGCATACCACCCCCAAACCGATGGGCAGACGGAAAGGGTAAATCAAATCCTAGAAGATATGCTTCGAGCTTGTGTTATCCATTATGGGAAGAATTGGGAGAAATGTTTATCTCTGGCTGAATTCTCATATAACAACAGCTACCAAGCGAGCCTCAAAATGGCACCTTTTGAAGCCTTGTATGGTAGAAGATGTCGGACACCGTTGTGTTGGTCCCAGGCAGACAAGAGATACACGTATAGTCCTGACCTTGTAAAAGAAGCCGAGAAAAAGGTTAGGGTCATCCGGGAAAACTTGAGAGCCACACAATCTCGACAAAAGAGTTACTTCGACCAGAGGAGGAAACCCCTTCAATTCGAAGTCGGTGATCATGTGTATCTCAAGGTCTCCCCGATCAAGGGTGTGCAACGGTTTGGGTTGAAAGGGAAACTTGCACCCTCTCTATGTTGGTCCATATGAAATCACTCAACAATGTGGACCGGTTGCGTATCGTGTGAAGCTTCCCGAGAAACTCTCTGCCGTGCACAATGTCTTCCATGTCTCCCAACTCAAGAAATGTCTTCGCGTTCCGACCGAGGTCGTCGAGCAAGAAGAGCTCTCGGTTGAGCCGGATCTTTCTTATGAAGAGCATCCTATCCAGATCCTCGATGAGAAGGAGAGAAAGACATGAAGTAGAGAAGTTAAAATATAGAAAATTAAGTGGCGTCATCACTCCAAAGATGAAGCCACATGGGAAACCGAAGACTACCTTAAAAAGAACTTCCCCGACGTCCTTCCTAAGACCAAGGTACCTCTTTCCCTACCGTGTCTTTAAGCAAAATCGAATCTCGGGGCGAGATTCCTTTTAACGGGGGTAGGCTGTTACATCCCAGATGTTTAAGACCTTAAAAATACACTGAAAATAGCGTATAGGGGGCAGCTTGATTGAAGCACACTCAAATGGATGAAAAAAAAATTCAAAAGTGAATTTCCAATAGGTCATTTTGACACCTAGCTGAGATCTTAAAATTTTTGTACAAAACTTGAAAATCTCCAAAAATAAAAGTTGTTTGTCATCACAAATAAAGCCTAGTCACCGTTGGGTACTTTTCAAAATTTTGTAGTTAAGCCCCTCAAAAACTCTAAAAACCTCGCTGAACGCCTTTTCATTTATGGGTTGTTTGAGCTTGAAAAATTCGAAATTTCAGGTTCACCCCAAAAAGAAAGATGTGTCCCACATTACAAACTCCAACTTTTGTGTTTGCACTTTTTGAAGTGTAGTTCAAATTTTTGTAGAAATACATGTTTCAACAGAGGAGCTCCACGGGCGCTCCGGCTGGCCGCTCGGCCACCTCTGCCCGAGGCCGGCAGTGGCCGCCACGTGGCCGGCGAGCGGCGGCGACCGGGACAGCTCGGCCAAAGCCTTGACAGCCGCATCTCTCCTTCCCACGCACACGCCAGCGTCCATGTCGGGTCGGCTCACGCACTGTGCGACTCGCCTTGCCGCGGCGAGCGGCCGCGCCATCATGGCGAGCCGGGCTGGGCCACTAGCAGCGGGCGCACTCGTCGAGCAGAGGCCACCGCGGCAGGATTCTTCCCGCTACATGCCAAGGAGCTCTGCGACATATCTCCACTCCGCCACGCCACAATCCCCCTCGCCCAACCCCGT
Source organism: Digitaria exilis (assembly GCA_015342445.1). NCBI lineage: Eukaryota > Viridiplantae > Streptophyta > Magnoliopsida > Poales > Poaceae > Digitaria > Digitaria exilis. The sequence continues at coordinate 1,772,801 of JACEFO010001681.1, read as the reverse complement.
CGCGCGCACTGTCCGTGCTTGCAGGCCATCAATGGCGCTGCTCAGCCGTCCATCCACCCCGCGCACGCTCCCGAGGCAGCTCGGTTCCCTCTAGCCTGCCCAGACGCTCCACCAAGCAGCATCACACCCTCACTCAGCCAGCCCTCAGCCATTCTCGCCCTCCTCTCGCTTGCGCACTGCATCTTCAACCTCCGGCCGCGTCGAGCCGAGGTCGAGCTCCCTCGCCGCAAACCAAAATCCCCCGCGAATCCCTCCACAATTTCCCAATCCCCCGCACGTGAAGCTCACTCACTCGCTTAGCTAGCAGCTCGAACACTCCCCAGCTTGAATCGAGCCGCACACACCGGGAAATCCGAGTTCCCCCGTCGCTTGGCCATTTCCGCCGTGAACACCACCTCCACGTCGAGCTCCATACTCCGGCCATCATCGTCTTCGCCAAACCCCACGACGAGCTCCGCCATCGACCGGTGAAGCTCACAGCCTCTCCGCGCCTCGTCTCGACCACCGCAGCCGGCTATCGACGTCGCCGGAGCAAGCCGCTCCGCCGCTCACCGACGACGAGCCGCACCACTTCACCTCCGGCCACGAGACCTACCCCAACCGACGTGCGGTGAGACCCTCGTCGTTTTCCCCCACTTCCCCCGCACCGGTTCGCCGTTTCCTCGATGGAGTTCGGATGCCGGCGAGCCCAGGGACCCCTTCGCGTTCCCCTTTTTAGTTCTAGGGTCCTCTGTGCAATTTTCAGGGACTTGTTTGAAAGGTTTTAAAAGTTCTAGGGTCACCGGCGTAAAAAGATTCTTCAAACCTAGATCTATTTTGCTGATAATTGGATTAAGGTCGGAACGTGTGGTTCTGTGTGTCAAGTTTTTGAACGTACCACGCACATGCCGACCTATGGGAATCGGTAAGCCCGGTACCTGATTGATACAGCTAGGACTGATAGCCATCTCTCCTTGGAAATGTTTTGTTTCCCTTGCCGTACACAAGTGGATATATGCGTGATGCCGTGAGTGAAGCGGTAAACCTTTATCCTAAGGGAATGGACCCGGCGCTGAATTGTGGATCGATGGGAAAGGTTGGGAAGTGCTTGTACCTTTTATAGCAAGCATTATCCGTGCGTGTTGGGTTTCCCCTGGCCAGGTAGCAAAATTCGGTTCGAACTGTCCGCTTCTCGCGGTTAATGAGACTGCTTGACCGCTGTGCTGCATTGAGTAACAAGTGGAACTTTGAGGATGATGAACTTGTTGGATGTACTAAATTGTATTGTACCACGTGTATGCTTAGAGAGGATGCTAATCTAGAATGGCTAACTCTACTAGAATTTGATGCTAAAATCATGAAAATAAGGATCCACTCTTAGCTGTTTTCTGGCAAACAAACCCACCAGCCAAAAGCCTCTCATTTCTAGAAGTCGGTGAAGTAGTTTTCACCCGACGGGTATGCCTTGCTGAGTATTAGTATACTCAGCATTGCTTGTGGCATTTATTTCAGGTACTTCTTTGGAGGAGGCGGTGAATGCCGTCCCCTGGCCGGCCCAGGTTCCTCCTGGCTGGCATGTCGAGTGGGTTCCATCCTCTGCCGAGGATCGGGAGGAGTAGAGTCATAGCCGGCTTCATTATGGTGTTGCTATGTATCGTCGTTAGTTTCATCTTTCCACTGCAATGAACTCTCGTACTTATATTTGAAATTCGAACTTGGTCTGTAATAACTTGTTGAGACTATTTATGTAAGTTGAATTTGTGGAATGTTGTAATCTCTGGAACTCACCTTCGTGTGGGCGCGCGTGTTGTTTCGATCGTGAAAGTACGTGGTTAATCGGGTATAATCCGACGGCGCTCCAACTTATTCCGGATTAAGTGCCTGACTGTGGTCCATGGGTACTTAACTTGGAATAATTTCAGAGTGGTCTGCCACAATCCATAATAATTTTGTGTCGCTCCTCTCTCTCATCCTTAGAACCCATGTGAATCTCAACAAGCTTCGTCCACATTTTATGGGCTTTTGTCTCAATTCTAACTTGGTTGAAGTTTTCCTTGTTGAGACTTCTAAGGAGAGTGTTCCTAGCCTTAGCATTGAGCCTCGCATGAGATACCTCAAGTGTGGTGAGGTTGTTCTCATCAACGGGCGCGGGAAAGCCAACGGTGGTGGCCCTAAGCACATCGGCATCCATGGCATCAAGGTATGCTTCCATACGGATCTTCCAATAGGAAAAATTCTTACAACCGAAAACCGGGGGAGGCCCTTCACTAGACATCTTGCTCTAGGCGGTGAAGCCTATCTTTTGAGCAACGAGGCTCTGATACCAAGTGAAAGGATCAAGATGCCTAAGAGGGGGGGTGAATTAGGCTTCTACAAAAATTTAAGCGATAAAACAATCCTATGCAATAAGCCAATTCACCCCATGTGCCTACAAGTGTGGTTTGTGCCTAGCTAGTGTTGAAAGGAGTTAAGCAACCTAGTTCTAATCCTACTCTATCATGGCAATTCTAGGAATAGAAATGCGGTAAGTAAACTTGCTCAAAGTAAAGAGAAGAGTAAGAAGCCAATTTTTCCCGAGGTATCGAGGAGTCGGCAACTCCCCCTAGTCCTCGTTGGAGCACCCGCGCAAGGGTATAGCTCCCCCTTGATCCGTGCAAGGATCAAGTGCTCTCATAGGGGATATCCATTTCCCACTCCGGGACGGTAGATTCCAAACCGTGGACACCTTCTTGGGGCTTCACAAAATCTCCACGTGAGCTTCCAAGATCAACACCACCAAGCCGTCTAGGTGATGCCAAATCACCAAGAGTAACAAGCCAAAGATCTTCACTTGACCTAGACTAGACCAAGAGCTAGATGGATGCACATTTGCTACTCCCAAGCACTAAAGAGAGTCCTTAATCTTCTCAAGACCAAGAACATCAATGAATCCAAGTGCCTCTCTTGCCCTCAAACACTCCCCAACAGTAGCTGGATGAACAGTGAAACCGTGTGGCAAGAGGGTCTCTAAGTAGGAGAAGAGTGGCTATAAATAGCCCACTCAAAAGCTCCTAGCCGTTAGTGCTGACGCAGAGGGACCAACTGATTCGGTGCCCTCCAAAGATGGCCACCGAAACAGTCGGTGCCTCCTTTCATTTGAACTTCCAACGGCTAGCCAGTGACCACCGACTGATTCGGTGGCCACCCTCCGTGCAGCACCGAACCAGTCGGTGCGCACCAGTACCGAACTGGTATTTCCAGCCACAATGACCGACAGATTCGGTGCTGCCCACCCAATTAGTCGGTCCTCCTTGGGGACATGGACTAGAACTGGATCTCGAGGGCCACCGACTCATCCGGTAGGTCTTCATGGGGTTCACCGAACCAATCGGTCCCTCTTCATTTTCACTCAGTACCTGACAGCCATTTCTAGCCAGAATGACCAACTGATTCGGTGCTGCCCACAGAACCAGTCGGTCCCCTCTGGGACTTAGGCTATCAAGTGGCCGAGGGCACCGACTGATTCGGTGAGCCCTGCTGACAGGGACCGAATAAGTCGGTGCCTCTGTTTGCCTCGCAAAGCAAACAGAGCACCGACTAATTCGGTCACTGCCCCAGTGAGTACCAAAATAGTTGGTCCCTACTCAGCAAACTGCTTCAAACTTCTTAAGGCTGAAACTTGTCCAATTCAAATTCTTTGAGTTACCAACCTTCTCAAGGGCTTTGACATAGCTACCTAGCACTAGGTTTCACAAGTGTGCACCACACCTAAACTCTAGTTTTATCTAGGTCAAGCTACCAATCCTCAACCCCCCTTTATAGTACGGCCAAAGGAAAACAAAGACCTAAACTACTCTAAGTGCCTCTCATCATCCAAACGGCACTTAGAACTAGCTTATCCTTAATCTTCGATCATATCCTTTGCACCAATACAAACATTCACGAATGATGGGGGCCAAGAATACCATGAAAGCCCATCATTGCACTAACTTAACTTAGTTTCTGCAAAACACTTGTTAGTCGCAGTGATAACGTTGCCATTAATTGCCAAAACCGAATTAGAGGCCTAGATGCTCTTTCAAGCTGAGAGAAACCTTTTCCACAAATCCTCATTTATATCCCCATCCAGTTCAACGATGGCCAACACCCTTCTTCTAATCAAGTCCCCATTATCATACACGATGTGTTCACCTTTAAAATCATCTCCACTGAGGAACATAATTTGTGAGAAGTAACTACGCACCCTTTCATCAATAGAAACATGCTCCACAAAAGTGCTCTTTCCGACTTTTCGTGGGCCAAGGATCGGCCGAATTCCATGATTCTTGTCATCAGGATCCTGTGCTTGGAACAGAAAGTTGATCACAAGCTCCATTTCCATTTGGCGACCGAACATGCAGTTGTCCAAAAGTAAGTATATGCTATATGGCTGACGAGCAAGGCGTGGATATCTACCTGAGAGCATGATAAACTCAGCTGCATATTGAAGGGCTGATTCCAGGGTTTTGAGAATTCGCGTTAGATCTTTCACACTCTCTCTACTACCACTGCAAATATAGAGACGTTTCGCAGGATTGAATCTAGATATTGCAAAAGAGTGACCCACATCATAGCCTTGTGCCATGCTTCCCTCATGGACTCTACATCTAAATGCGTCAAGTGTGTCGTAACCTTTGTACAACTCCTTTCTCAGGATACTCAGCTGTTGCAGCATGGCTTGGTTTGTTATGTATCGTCCCTCAGCCTCTTCGACGATGGCACCGGCTCTTTGTAGCAGTTGTTGAAGGCTATCGAGCATCTCATTGGTTGGCTTCATTTGCTTTGACCACTTGTTGATAAGAAAAGATATTGATCTATTCGCAAGTTCAGCCATGATAGCAGATAAAATTACCTCTTTCATGTTGGGGAACATCTTCTCACCTTGTATGAAAGATAAAATTGGTCAGCAAGAAGTGAGAGTATCAGGAACTAATTAGCAAGTGGAATGAAACAGCAATGGAGATCGTGTCCTGCCTCACAAGGGCTGTCTTTGGCTATCCAGCCTGAGTTATTGCTTATAGTCTTCGGTTGCACCACTGGTGCTTGTGCTTATTGCTCCAACAGCTCATGCAGCCACCGCGCGTCGTCAACTCAAACAGCCGACGGTCTACTTGTTCAGGATGAATGGATCTGGGGAGAAGAGCAAACGTTATGCTAGGTGACATAGATTGAGTAGGGTCCAGTGATGTAGCCTAAAAAGATTTACTTAGTCCATTCTCAATGTAAGATTTGATGTGCAATTTCCAAAGGTGACATGTCATCAACAAGTATTGAGTTGATGAATGAACTAACACTGTCAGTGCAAAGTTTTATTTTACGGTTATATATGTTTGCATAACAGTTAAATGCTCCAAAGAAATGATCAATTCGAGTCCATGAATGTGTGAAGATGAAATCTAAACTTTCCCAATGAAGTTTTATTCCACGTTTTCATAGTCTAGGTAACCATGTACACCAAGTTTCATTCCCATGAAATCCAACTCTTCTCTCATAATATTTCGTGGCATGTCAACATTTTTGCTGAGGAGGTGAGAATGAAAACCATATGAAACTTGCACTAAGACTGGCCTTAAATCCACAATGACAAGTATGCACTGCGTGAGCTCTTTCACAATACACAATACTATTATTTAGTAGTATATAATATAAATTAGATCGGACCATTGATCGATCAGGGGTAGATTAGTACATTGTGCTCCAACTTTAGGAGTGCAAAATAAGAAGATTCATTCCACGCGAAATGTCCCAACATCTCCAATGTAAACTTTTAAAAATATCAACTCTAATGTAGGCATACAAAAATATCAACTATTACACAAATGCAACTATGATTCTGTATGTGTCACAAAAATACCATTTAAATTTATTTCTTATATTACCTTTATACCACCTATACTACTCTTATATACTACTTATATCGCTAGGGTAATTTTGAATAGTATACAATTAATCTCAACCGTATGATATTTTATACTAGTTCTTTTTAACCACTGGTTTATGATAACATTGTACTGTAAAAGTGCTTTGCATAATGCCAGCACGTGACTTGTCAACTGAAAATCCTTTAAACTCTGCTGACGTCATATGGCACATTCAATTTCGCTGAAGTTTCAGTTTGAACATTGAATGTTTGATAGTCAAATGAAAGATTAAGATGGTTCTTTGAGTTTCTATATATTTTGGAACGGTTGAACGAAATTTCAAGGAAAAGTTACATTCTTTTTGTTAGGCAGGATTATATAGCTAGTATTCTAGTCAGTGGGTAACATCCTGTAGCTGGTCTTCTGGCCTATACGCACAATTGTTAGGGCTCACCGAGAGGCAAGGTTCCAATGGATGGTTCTGTTCCCATAAACCACTCCCTAGCTAGTAATCTTCCCTATATACACCTTGGCATAATCAATCAGTTATTCCGATTATCCAAACTTGCTTATACTTTTTCAACAAACTCCATAAGTATGTTCAACGCAGTTTCAAAGAAACTTCAGTTCTTGTTACATTGACTTCTGGGTATGTTTCAGGAAGTTATGTATAAATTTTTAGGGAATTATCCAATTTCAACGTCATGGTATCAATAAAAAGAGTCTTTTACCTGTATGCCATCAAAAAAGTTCGCCTTGACCCAAATGACATCAAAAAGTTTGAGCGCGCCTGTAAGCCATCGAGTTAAACTTTTTTGACCCACATGCCATTCCGTCCCATTGCCGTCTCTTTTCTACCGTTAAAGGCTCCTGACAGGTGGGGCTGACCACAAAAATGACCAACATGCCCTTGCTTGTTTTGTGAGTGATCAGAACAAATAGACTAAAAAAATTACCATAACCACAAATATATAGTCACAACATATATACATGCTCCAAAAAAATTAAGTGACACGAGCTCATAATGTCCAAAAAGAAAAAGACAACAGGCCACAGTTTTGTCTGGTGGTTAATTATTTGTGATATGTTCAAAATTGTGGTCTGTTGTCTTTTTTTTTTTGCGTTGTGATCTCATGTCACTTAATTTTTTTTGGAGCATGTATATATGATGTGACTATATATTTGTGGTTACAATATTTTTTTTATCTATATGTTGTTCTGATCACTCACAAAATAAGCAAGGGCATGTTGGTCATTTTCATGGCCGGCCCCACCTGTCAGGAGCTTTTAACGGTGGAAAAGAGACGGCAAGGGGACGGAATGGCATGTGGGTCAAAAAAGTTTAACTCGATGGCATACAGATGCGCTGAAACTTTTTGATGGCACGTGAGTCAAGACGAACTTTTTTAATGGCATACAAGTAAAAGGCTCCAATAAAAATGATGCTTCGATTAAAAAAAACACATGGCCTATCACCCCTCCAATTTCATCAAGGATAAGCCTGAAAGAAATCAAGGAACAAGCGCTGGATTATTTGAAGATTGAGCGTGATCTGAAAAAGGAGAGGAAAGCATGCATTTGAGATATGGCCCATACCAATTGTTATTCTATAGGTACCTGTTTTGTTAGATAAATATTCTATATTCCTGTATTGCAATCACTTTCGTCTTGACCTTGCAAGTGACAGTATATGTGTTAAATATAGTTTCAATGATAATTGCTTTACTGATGTATTACACTCACTGTCCGCTTTCACTGTCATAGGCCCCACCTGTCCACTCCTTCTGCATAATACGTCAGATCAGTGTTTAGGGCGTACACAATGCAACCATACAGCAGTCCATAGCGATTAGAATATTTGTTTCAACCGGCTGGAACATTGTGCAGGTGGTCCGTAGAGCAGTCCTTAGTTACGGGTGCCCATAGGCTTACAGCCGCCCACACGGAATAAAAAAATGATTGTCTCTCTCCTTCCCCCCTCGTCGTTGGCCCTCCGGTAAATAGGACGTGCTTTGTGCTTCCACCGTGCAGGGTTCACAGAACCATTCAAAACCGGTCGGTTCCCGCGGGAACCGGTCAAACCGCCCTGCACCGGTAGCGGTTCGGAGCGGTTTCAAACCGGTTAAATTTAAAATATTCAAATTTAAATTTAAAATGGAAAAATATCAAAAAAAAATCTAAAAATACTTCAAGGTATATGTAATCTATTGGTGTAAAAAATTTTCAAATATTTGCTCATTTGATATTTTTTGCAGGCATTAGAAGTTCAACAAAATAAAAGGAAAAGAAAAGAAATCGGCTCATTGAACTTCTAATGCACACAAAAAATACTAAATACACTAATATTTGAAAAAGACACCATTAAATTCTACGCACCTTGAAATATTTTTAGGTATTTTTTCTTTTATTTTTTTAAATTTTTAGTTAAATTTGAAAACATGACAAATTATGTATTGAGCCGGCTTACCGTCCAAACCGGCCGGCTTACCGCCCAAACCGCTCGGCTTACCGGTCAAACCGGGCGGCTTACCGGTTCAAACCGACTGAACTAGGATTTCATACATATTTGAATTCAAAATTTGAATTTGTCCGGTTTTGACCGGTTCCCGCGGGAACCGAACCGGTTAGCCGCTACCGCCGGCCGGCGGTTTGGCCTACCGGTTCGGTTTTGTGAACCCTGCCACCGTGCAGAAGGAACCTTGGGTTTTGAGAATCTTTTATTTGTTATTCGGTCACTTCAGCCAGCCTTCCATTGTGGCAATAGAATTAACTAAAGCCCACTGACCAAAATCTGACATTTATGGACTGTTTCATCCATAAACATTGGAGCTGCCCTTATATGATTTGTACTTGGATCTGGTGAGCAAATAATATCAGTTTCATGGTTTTGAAAATAATTTCCTCCAGTACTCTCTAAGCGGAAGTATGAGCGTTGACATATTCTTGACACAACGATAGCTGAAAATTTCATTGCGGTTACTAGGTGCAAATTTCAAAGTGACATAGGTTTGAAGGTGCTTGATTCTATTATTGTATTTGAAGTATGTATCAAAAAATATGTATTTCAAGTATTATAAAAAAATAATCTTGCATGACTTTAGGGATATGTGTAAGAAAAAAGTTTACATAACCCTCCCACTTATCAGCAGTCGACTACTTAACCCCACAGCCTACAAAAACGGATATTTCACATCCTAACCTTTTCAAAACCAGACAAATAACACCCAAGCGGTTTAGGATGGTGGTTTTATCTTTTCTCTCTCTCTCTTTTACGTATTTCGACTTAAATCTTTGGAAAATCATAGAAAATCACAGAAAAATCAAATAATGAAAAGTCAAATTTTCTTGGACTCCACATGAGTAGATATAAAAAGTGACCATAAAATATATAATACTCTAGAACAAAACTTTTGTTGTAGATTTTGATCTATTCTTTTCTATAATTAAATGGAATAATTCATAATAACGGTTCCTATGGTCTAATGGTGATGAAATTTTTATGGTGGCCTAATTATTGAATGCTTGAATGGTAGTAAAAATTTCGTACACATTGGATCATGAGCGAAGTTATAGATTTATTTAAATTTAACAAGCATAAACCCTAAATAATTAGGTCGTCATAAAAGTTTCACCACAATTGGACCATAGAAATGAATTATTTTATTTAATTACAGGAATAATAGATCAAAATCTACAGCAAAAAAAATTGTACTAGAGCATATCATATGTTCACTCTGTATATCTGCTCACGTGGAATCCATGACGCTCATGTGGAATCCAAGAAAATTTGACTCTATATTTTTATGACTTTTCTGCAATTTACTTTGATTTTCAAAGATTTAGTCTAAATAAGTAAAAAATACAAAAATACAAAACCAGCATCCAAAACCACTTGTTGTGTGTGTGTGGGGGGGGGGTTCTCCGGTTTTAGGAAAGGTTGGGGTGTGGAATACCTGATTTTATAGGTTAGAGGGTTGACGGATATGGATACCCTAGGGTGCAATACGACCTGCTCTGACAAGCCGGTCTTGGGCCCATAACTAACAAGCAGGCTGAGGCTCCACAGATTGAAGCCCACTTCTGACAAAGTCCGAGCACATGGATCGTTCCATGCTGTGCCGGTCAAGAAAGAGATGGCGGATAACTTAGGACTCTAGTCGGACGACGTCAAGGAACCCTGAAGATCTTGGAGGATCGGCTACCACGTACCCGACTAGGATTAGATCAACCCGACTTGTATACCATAGGACGCCATACTATATAAGGCGGCCTACGACGAAAACCTTAGACACATTGAACCTCATCGACAATAGCCTAGGTTTTTGCCATCAAATCCTCAGCATCCGTGCTTGTACACCCATCCATTGCAATACATACAACACCACCGACATAGGACGTAGGGTATTACGCTCCGGTGGCCCGAACCTATACAAACTCTCAGTCACCCTGTGTCACCATCGTGCTCTCCGTCACCCTGTGTCACCATCGTGCTCTTGGTTCCACGATCCCCGTCTAAAATCTACCGCTTGGCTAACCCCTTGTGGATTGCTAGAGCAAAACACTAACAGTTGACACGCCAGGTAGGGGAGATCATGGGATCCTTTGAGAGTCCGATGGCATTCCAACCTGGCGTGATCTTCCCGGTAGCATGAAGAGCTACCTCGACAACCCCGTCAATATCTGCTTCTGGGGTACCCCTACGGTACCTTCAGCGTGAACACCACCCGCCCGACCCCGACATTGGACAACTCGGGTACATATCCAATTAGTACCATTAACGCATCTGCTATCCAGGTCGTTTGATTTGCTACCGCCACCTCGGCTCCATGCCTGCTCAACTACAACAAAACTGTCACGTTGGATGATCTGATTGCCTACCTCGACAAGATCACCGACGATCTTGCCCGAACCATCAAGATTGCTGAATCGGCTCTGCCTTCCACCGGTCCGACCTCTTTCCCCTTCTAATCGAGGAACGCAGCCGCAACCTACTAGTGACAGATCTTGAAGCCCCTTCAGATCCGATCTGAAGGCTCCCAGTCCCCGGACTGTGGTGTGTAGCAAGCGCCAAGAAAAACCCTCCGACCTCACCGGATGGTTTAATCCACGTACCCTCCGCTCCATTGCCAGGTATTCGTAGTCTCCTCTCGCAAACCGACACTTGAAGGCGAAACAGTTTCCGTCGGAGCTCTACGTAACGAGCGTAATTGACATCGGGAGCAAAGGCGCAACACCAAAGAAGTTCAAGTTTCAGCTACTGCTCATGACAACACCAGCGTCCAGAGCACAGGAGGAGCTGGTCGCCGATGCCACCACCGTAACATCGATCCTCGTGATCTCTATGGAGAATTCCAGCAAGTTGATAGCATCAACATCTTCAACTCCCATATGGCTAATGTCGGAGCCATATTTGCTGATTTTTTAAGGTGTCCCAATGTCCGAAAATATCCACCGAGTTCTGACTTGGCTCCACGCCATCCGAGAGCAACTCCTGACCCAAAAGCCAAACTCGTACCCGAACAGCCACGGGTCGCCAAAGCACGTGCACCAATAGTCAAGCACCATATCGCGGGATGAAGCCGATTCTCATAATAGAAGGTAAAGAAGATCTCCTCTCGCTTCCTCCTCAACAGCCGATTTCCACGATTGCCTGCACAACAACATTGCCTGATCGCGAGCGTGAAGATCACTAGGTACACTTGCCAGACCCCGGATCATATCTGCTGGTGGTGGCTCCCTCCATCAACAAAGTTTGCCTGACCAAGGTCCTCGTCGATGGTGGCTCCGGCCTCAACATCATCTTCACCTATACTCTCCAGAGCATGGGCCGCAATACCACTGAGCTCGCCCCTTACCAAGATCTGTTCTATGGCATTATCCCGGGCAAGGCCTCTTACCCCATTGGGTGGGTAAATCTCCCAGTAACCTTCGGCAAGCCTGAGAATTACCGAAATAAGTACCTCACCTTTGAGGTCGCCGACTTCGAGTCCAGCTACCACACCATCTTCGACCGACCATGCTGGCCAAGTTCATGGCGATCCCGATCCACATCTACTTGGTGTTGAACATGCCAGCACCCAATGGCGTGCTCTCCATCCGCGGTGACATCCAGGCGGCCTTCGACCGTGACAATGACTCTGTCAAAATGGCAGCTCACTCCAAGCAACCCAACGACAAGGTTCTCCTCCTGGAAGTCTCCAAGAAGACCGACTCTGAGGTCATCGCTGTCCCCGAGCAGGACCCGACCAAGACCGCACTCGATCCTTCAGCCAAGACCAAGGAGATCTCGCTCGGCTTCGACAAACCCTCCAAGACCGTCATCATCGTGGCCGACCTCGACCCCAAATAGGAAGACACGCTCACTTCCTTCCTCTAGGACAACTAGAACATCTTCGCATGGAAGCCAGCCAACATGCCAGGTGTCCCGAGGGAGGTCCTTGAGCACTCCTTGAACTTGACAAGATGGCCCGACCCGTCAAGTAGAAGCTCAGGCGTTTTTCTCAAGACCGCAAGGAGATCATTACGGTAGAACTGAATAAACTACAAACCGTCGGATTCATCCACAAATGTAAACACCCTGATTGGCTCGCCAATCCGGTCCTTGTAAAGAAAAAACCGGTGAATGGAAAATGTGTATTGACTACACCGACCTCAACAGGCATTGCCCTAAGGATCCCTTCCCCTTGGCTAGGATCGATCAAGTCCTCGACTCCACAGCTGGCTGCTAGCAATTGTCTTTCCTCGACTGTTATTCTAGGTACCATTAGATCTCTTTGAAACCCAAAGACAAGGGCAAAATTGCGTTCATTACACCCTATGGCAGCTACTTCTATAAGAGCACAACATTTGGGCTAAAAAACACAGGTGCCACTTATCATAACGCGATCCAAGTGTGTCTCAAGACCAGATTAGACGCAATGCTGAGGCATACATAAATGATGTCGTCGTCAAAATACGTAACCCCGATATGCTCATCATTTAACTAGAAGAAACCTTCACCAACCTTTGCAGGTTCAGGTGGAAACTAAACCCTAAGAAATGTGTCTTCAGGGTACCATCAGGAAAGCTCCTTCATGGTCAGCCATCGAGGAATAGAAGCCAATCCCACAAAAATCATGGCCATCCTTGATCTCAAGGAACCTGAAACCAAATGGGACGTCATGAGGATATCCGGCACGATGGCCGCCTGTTGACACTCCTTAGATGCGTCAGTTACGAACCGTAAACACACAGGTTGGTTGTAACTTTTCTCTTGGAGTTTCCCCATGGTTTTATCAATCTGTGGAACAAGTTAGTTGCTGATGAGACGTAGGTGGCCGATCTTCCGTCAGGTAAGATAATTCTCGTTTTAGGTGGAGTGAAACACACCGATCCGGCTTCAACTCAGCAACTCAAACCCTGCAATCTTAGCACCACAACTCCTCTGGTTATCAACCGTGTCACGATCCGATTGACCTCGCCAAGAAGGCTAATCCCTGCAAGCGGAACGAAGAACATAATTAAGAATTTGAAAGTATGCAACTCTCAATAGTGGTGATAATCTGCGGATGAATGATTAAGCATACAAGTTGGGGTTCTACAAACCGAAGAACGGCGACTGTTCAAAGACATATTGATCTAAAGCAAAAACCAAACCCTAATGGTAGTGGCGACGGTTGTAAAATAGAGCCTAGGGTCATGGTCAACCTCTGGACGCGCCCCTAATGGGCTCGACGACGGTACAAGGCCCAAAGGCCAAAAGACGGTGACGCAGCACCGGAGTAGATTCTGGACGCCACCTTGTTTGGATGATTCCCGACGACTCAGGAGGAATTTGGGCCTCAAACAAGCACCATTGGAAGCTATATGAAATATTCTTTCCAACCATATGTGGATCGTCGAAATCGGACTTCGTATGTCGCTTGGGCGTCTGTTTTACCAAAGGCAGCTCCTGGACTCCGAGTTGGACTCAAAGTTGAGTTGTATTGGGCCTCCACGAAGCTTGGGCGACCCTTGCTGGTCCTCCACACCTCTAAGCCTTTCTCCTTGGTTCCTAATCACATTATAAATAATAGGTAGCGAACTATTCTCAAAACTATTAATAGGAACACTTAGGAGCGAACTCATCTCTAGATTAAATTGTCGCGCACGAGCTCATGTGATTGGACCTTGAATGTCCAGCGAAGAAACCTCGTGTTTATCCGTAGGAGTGATGTCCTCATCATCCTCCCCTCTTGAACTGAAGTCGTCCTTGACTCAAGCGCATCTTCTTCTCCCAAGTAAGGTCTCAAATCTGCAATGTTAAAAGTAGGACTAACCCCGAACACTGGAGGCAACTCAAGTTTATATGCATTATCATTAATCTTTTCAATTATTTTAAATGGACCCTCAGCTCGGGGCATCAACTTTGACTTCCTCAATTGTGGAAAATGCTCTTTTCTCAAATGCAACCACACTAAATCACCCGGATCAAGTTTTAACTCTCTTTTACCTTTACTACCAGCAACTCTATATTTTTTTTGTCATCTTTTCAATGTTGTGCTTAGTAGTTTCATGCATTTTCAATATAAACTTAGCACGTTCCTTAGCATCACTATGAATTCTCTCACTAGTAGACAAAGATAGAATAGCAATAGGGGCACGGGGGTTGAAACCATATACTACCTGAAAAGGACTTATCTTTGTAGTGGAATGTGTTGCGCGATTGTATGCAAACTCCACATGAGGCAAACATTCTTCCCACATCTTCAAACTTTTCTTCAAAACAGCCCTCAACATGGCGCCCACAGTATGGTTCACCACCTCTGTTTGTCCATCGGTTTGCAGAAGACAAGTGGTAGAAAATAACAATTTCGTACCCAACTTGTTCCACAAAGTACGCCAAAAGTGACTTAAAAATTTTGCATCAATCAATTTCTCACAACCAGGAGCACCAAAATAGGAACACCACCAAGTATCACCTCAATCTGATGAGAGATGTGGGCTACAGAAATTCAGAGGCGTTTGCCGGAAAGCGGTGCAAGACAGAAAGACAATTTTTTAATTATCTTCCCGATTTTTTTTATTTTTTTTAGAACGGCCAAACCGGCAAAGCTGGTGAATCGTATGTGCAACTTTTTGTTGCCAAGCTCCTATAAAAATTTCAACCCAAACGGAGTACGAGCAAAAAGTTGTACCCGTTTTACTGAAGGTACCTCAAGTTATGGTATCAAAGAGGCACAACTCGGCAGATAGATAAGCAGCGGTTAGGGCAAATGATTATAAGGCTGCGTTGTAAGGCAAAAGGTACACGACAGTTCACAACCTATCTAGGGCTGGCGTGGCGTGAATTCACACAAGGTGGCTAGCGGGGCAAGTCGAGTAATGGTGGTATCGACTTGTGATCTGGGTAAAGGTGGAAGGGCAAGCGGCAGAAGACAAACACAGCAATGGTGCGGTTGGACTACGACTAAGAACACAAACTAAACCAGCAACAAGACTCAACTACGGACACGGACTGAACAAGGCAATCTGAAACGAAATTGCAAAGGCGAAAAGGGGATCTACGACAGCGGAATATTATTTATTAGTTTTTTTTGGACTCTAGGACGAAGGCGAAAACAAGGATAAGGGTGGACCTGACGGTAAACCTTGCTCTGATTACCAATTGATGAGAAGTAGGTGGACCTCTGCTCGCGCCGTCAGATCCGTCGCGCCGCCACCTACAGCCTTCACCGGCGTCGATGCCTGCAGCCGCCACCTGCGTCGCCCTCGAGCGCGTCGCAGCGGACCGAGCGGCACCCGCGTCGATGCCGGCAGCCGCCACCCGCATCGCCCCCGAGAGCGTCGCAGCAGACCGAGCGGCGTGGATAGGGTTTCGTTCCATAGGGTGAGACTCATGGATTGGTACCGGGCCTTTTTGGCATGGAATGGGCCGAATGTCACTGGGTTTCAATCCATTCCAGGCTGAGCCAAACGGACTTTTTTGGTGGGCTGGGATTTTTTCCGAGCCAAAATTTTCCATGTGGTTTGAAACCCAATCCAGGCCTTTCCAGGCCGAAACGAACAAGGCGATGGCTAGAAACCTGGGTGCTGCGTTGCCGCGCCTTCTACTGAGGCTGCCAGGTTATCTTCATTAGGTTAATGCTTTTCAGGCGATGAGAATTTGAAATATGTAGAACACGTTCGGGGCAACACGATTAAAGTTTGGTTAACTGAAGACAATGCACAAAATGTAGGAAAATCAAGTTTATAATAGTAGCGCTTATATATAAGTTCCATGTAGTCATAGATTGTACAAGACCTTATGGTGGTTCAGAATTTAATAAGCTCTTGCTCAATTTAGTACAACTCTGTAGCTATTTATCTGCGGCTGTCGATCAAACTGGTTTATAAAACACCAAAAGATCAGTCGTGGAGTAACCATGTCCCATGGGCAAACTTTACATTTATGTTCCCAGGCGTGGAGGTAAGTCAAAGTCTTCCCTGGTCGATATGTAACAACAAAAGAGACCATGAGACTAGCTTTGGATATATCATATATGTATACCAAAAGATCAACAGTGAAGTTAGTTTTCTCGTGGATGATATTTGCCAAAGAGTAACCACGCAGTTAACTTTCCACCATCTTGTGCTTTGTTTAGATAGATATTGACCAAAAAGAAAGTACAAATGTATCTTACCACTGAATGTGTCGTAAGTTTGTTTTCCCCAAAATTGGCAGCAATGACATACCTTAATGGTAAGGTCTATATTTTGCACGCTGCTTCCCTTTTTTGGTTGATTTTCATCATCACCCGCATAAGAGGTTGAGAGAGAGGTTGAAATGTTTTTGTATGTTGGGCACATTGCAACTGATTAAATAAAAAAAATGAAAAAAAGTTATATACCAGATTATCTTCATCTGCCTCTTTGTGCATCCTTCTGTTTGAACTGTCAGTTTCATCCCAGATGCTGAAATTTTATAACATAGTATTAGAAATGCTAGATATATCAACATATATGTATATAGTATTAGAAATGCTATACATATGTGTATAAATATAGATATGGTTTTAATTATAGCGAGATTGTTCTACTCTTCAGATAGTTGCTTTTGCGAAGATAAACTCTGTTCCTATAATGATATGTGTTAGTTATATTAATGCAAAAGCAACTGTGCCAATACTGTAAGAGGGAATAAAGTGTACCTGATCTGTGTTTGAAGAAGTTATAGGTATCAGTGGTGGTAAATTATCTTCAAGTGCAACAGAGAGCGGTATTGATCCAATTGATGTTGGCTTGAGCCTTGGAATCATCGATTGTTTTCCAAACCTTTCTTTTATCCTGATGACTTCAAATGAGGGAATAGGTTCTTGGATACTTTTGTTCCCTAGAACTTTGACAACAAAGGTAAATTTATGACCTACGAATTCTGATATCTCGCGTGGAGTATCATTTGCATCATATTGCTTGTGGAGAGACTCAGCACTTTTCTCGATGAGCTCTGCTCATTTCTTCTCAAAGAACATAAACTACAAACTGTAAGTTGTGTCTCTTGCAACAAATGGTACCTTGTACCTGGATAAAAATAACAAAAGTTTGTGATGACACTCATGATGGTTTTGCGATTTGTATAAATTTATATCAGAATATAATATACTTCCAATCAAGTTGTGTGCATGGGCTATAAGTTCGACAGCATCATGTTTGATTTTCTGTAATTCCCACGATAGTTGCTGTGCATTCGAAATATTTCCCTTGCATATAAAATAGAAAGCATTAAAAAGAAAGCTGCTGAAATAGCCTTTAGATGGTAGTATAATTGCAGATATAGTTGTCTGATAGCAAATAGAGGCTCGGCAATAACATGATACCTAGTCATATTAACAAACTGGTGGAACCTCATGAATATGTGGGGGCAGCCAACTGAGGATTACAACAAATTATTCTACATTGCTACAGGAAGCTGAAAAGTTCAGGAACTCAACAGCCAAATTAGTTCAGTAGCTTAGTAGAAGAACATAATGTGTACAGCAATGCGTTTGCTTTAATATCTGGAAAAATATAGTAGCTTACCTTCTCAAGAAAAGGATCTATGTTTTTTAGCTGAAGTACGGTTCTTTTCTCGATGTTCTGTTGTGCATCATCAGCCATTGGCAAATGCAATTTCTGAATTGGTATAGGTTGGGCTGGAAGGCTGCAGTGAGAAGATCAGTTAATTATAAATGTTTACTTTCAGTAAGCCCTTGCATAATAGATACATAGTATTATTAATTTTGTCTTGGATAATAATAGTAAAATTAAAGCCAACTCTTTCTAAAGGTGGACCCTAACCACACACTTTTATAAATTTGTTTTCTTTATCCTGAACTTTAGGTGTTGAGATCAATTTGCTGGAAGTAATCCTATGGAAGGCGTTGGAAGAAACATTCTTGTAGCATTCTATTTAAGCTCAATGCTATATTTTTACTGTAGAAATTCTAATATACTTTATGTTTTCCCCACAATTGTTTATTTAGATACTACCATATGATCAGCTCATGCAAGAGTTGTACGTTTCCAATGTAATAGTGCTCGAAGACTTCCTTATCATTGAGTGAATGGACTCGGTGAGTCCTGACATCATCTTCAATTTTGACACTGAAATCTTTGTATTTAATTTACGAAGCATCCCATTGAGACTCAGAAATGTGTTATTGGTAAGTCATTTCGTTACTACTAATCTGATGTTCCCTATGTAGTGGAATTTTCTTATTTCCAGTGTTTTTTTCTATGGTCTTCAGTGTCACCTATTAGCTTCAGCTTCTGTGTTTTTGGCATCAAATTCATAATATTCTGCAAGTTTATTTAGGGTATTGTAAGAGGCAAGCTGGATCAGTTGAGGAGGTCTTTGAGGTAAGATGCTTGCAAACTATTTCTGCTTTCATAATGCATGAATCAACTTTATGTGCAAGTTGTGGTCACTCGATGATTGAGTTTTCTTAAATTTATCAAGAGCAAAGCCTTCCAATCGAGGAGTTGATCAACCCAGAAGTGGTGTGCCATGATTCTGGGTGTGTTTACATTGGGGAAGATTCCCGAAAAAACATTATAGACCCAAAAATACACTGTAGATGAATAGTGTTGTGTGAGTGGGAGGGATGTGATAAATAGTGAAAAGTTGGATAAATAGTGTTTTGGGGGGAATGTTTTGAATCTAAACACACCCTCATTCAGATCCTCACATGTGTGGACCATACACACCTCGTCAATGTCCAGCAGCTCCTCATGATCTTGTTCATGAGCACCAAGTCAGCAGATATCAAAACAACCATGAACGGCAGCACTAAGTCTACAAAAACCAAACAAAGGAGACCAAACCTTCATCAGACCACACAAAGTGGCAATCAAGATCATGTGCAGACCCTTCTCATTCACCAATATCCTCTCAATCTATGGGCGCCTCAGCATTTAGGTCGAGCTCAGGCATTATTCATGTATGTAGTCAGTGATCGATACAGGCAAGGAGTGTGGACAGAATAAAATTGAGCTCGCCTCTCTTAAGACGCATTGCACTGGCCTCTTTTGATTTTGAAAATTGGACTGAAACCAAAAGCTCAGGCAAATGGCGGGAGGTTTTGATCTTGCACGGACAAAAAAACACCAAAAAGTTTTTGGCGCCCAGGGGAAACAGGTTAGCAACTACAGCGAGATTAGGCGCGGGAGAGGTTTAGGCGGGGAGTTTTTTCCGTGGAAAACAGATTAGGCGCAGGAGGTTTAGGCGGGGAGCTTCTTCCGCGGGAAAAAAACGATCGGTTGATAAGCACGATTCAATCCCTTGGTCATTGTGCCAACTTGAAATATAGCTATCAAAACTGAATGGAGGGAGTATGTTGCAAGCATCTTATATTAAATATCCGAAACCATCTTTAGGAAGCTTGCCACCATGTTTGCTTGGGTGTGTATCTTAACCCAGGTGTCGGTACTATTGTCACCCTCTTATTTAGTGGATCAGCTATGAACATGTGAATAATCTGAAATATTTTGCAGAATTACTAATACTTCGTTGAGATAAAACGAGTAATTTTTTTTTTTTGCGGGGAAGAGTCATAGTGGTGCTACACCATACTTTGAAGATAGTATTACATTTTGCTAAAAGATGATTGTCTGTGTCGTGTTAAGATTGTTTTGCTTGTTTCAGGTTTGGTGCGATACAGGCTACCCAAGATTAGTGAGGAGGCCAGGCGACATTGCTCTGACCGGACAAGTTAGCCAAAGGTGTGCTTGTTTCCAGGAAGATGGGCTCAACAAACCAGTGGCGTACGAAGGGTGTGATCATTTGTCCAAGCTGCCTGCAGATGCACCGTTGGCATCATCATCTTTCTCCTTCGGACCCCAAACTCATTTTATCCGTTGCAAGGATGTGTCTGTCCTTGAAGATGGAAATGTCTCCCTCCCAGCACTACGATTGTCGTGCAAATACTTGAAGCCTCAGATCATGGCGACAGCCAGTCCGCGCAGATCACACCACATACAGATCAATCCAGGCAGGCCGATGCAGCCGAATTCTGTCGAGCTGCTCGTTCCCATCCTGGCTACCTGACATCTCCTGCCGGTGGCCATTCCCTACTGCCCGTCCGTTCTACGACGCAAGAGACGCCAAGGAACAACACGATCCAATAAAGGCTTGGCCTTTTATTATAAAATCCATCTTCACTTCAAACTCAATTGGATTTGAAAAGGCGTTATCAGTACAAATTGAAGGAATGTGCAGAAATTTGATTTTTGGCATGGGGGCCGAAACTGCTAGACTTCCATAATCACGAACTAAAAGTAATTCGGGTAGTATTGTACAATTAGCCTATCATGAACCAATATAAAAAAACGCACAAGAATTTTTTTTTGAGTGCTCAGAGTACATCATCCACAGAATATTTTGGGATTCAGATCCATTTGAACCTCACAGCAAAATGATGAATCCAAATCCTCCAACCCAAGCATTAAGAAACATTCCACGGCAAAACCTAACCACTCAACACAGGTCAACTCTACTTGAAATGGGTTGCTAAGTTAGATTCTGAGAAGCTGAGACTACCATCAAGTGGGGGTGCATCAAGGTGAGTAACGGCTTGTGTGCGGCTAACGACAGATTTTGCATTCCACCCAGAAACTGTACATTCTATAATAAACTACACTTGTACTTACAGAAACAAGATTCTGGAACATGAATTACAAATGCTAAGTCATCTCATCTCAGCTTCTGGTTGATCGGATCCTGCTCAACTGGTTCGGCTCGCTTTCCAAGATTGACAACACTTGAGGCATTGACATGCCCCCTGAGACAACAATTTCTGCAAAAAGTTGTTTTTTATATAGAAGCCATTCAAAGGGTACTTGCCGGAATATAAACATTACAGTTAAAAAAGAAAGAAAATAGAGTCTGGGCATACCAATGCCTTCACGGACAGATATGTTTGGTCTAATCACATCGCTTGAGCTGACCAGAAATATGTCACCAATATAGAGATGGTTGGTTGGAACATAAACGCAGAACATCTGTTCTTCACTCGAATAACCCTGAGTAGAAATAAAGTAATAAATCGCCAATACTTTTACATGAGCGTATGTCCAAACATGTGCCATTAACAACGAAAGTTTTTTTTTCGTAAAAAAAGCAACGAAAGTTTTTATATTGGCTGTGCAATGGAGGACCACAATATGCATAACGAAGGCAATATCCATGGACATCACCACCTCCATACCAAATTAATACACATGCACAATTTAAGAATAAAAAACATGAAGTGAAGCTGCATGTCTAACTTAGTTTGTTTATTATATTGCGGTTTAGATGAATAGATGGTACCAGCAGAACATATGACAGTTGTCTAAACTCCTGTTACCTCTAAGCAACGTTCATAGGTAAAATTCTGCAGATACCACATCAGGACTAACACATTAAGAAAAAATAGACACATCAAGATCCAGTTTTCAGAAAGGCTTAATCTTTTAGTTATATAAAATAACTCACAATTCAAAAGCTTCAAGCTTTGTCATGGTTTGCAGTAAATGAAAATAATCAGATGGATTGGACTCACTACACAGCACCAACTGATAATGTGTACCACTTTGAGTGGTTTGCAAGAAATCATGGTTTTCATTTAACAGAGAAAATATCAAACAAAAAGCTTCTCCAGAGCAGCAGGAATTTGTATATGAATGAAATTTGCTGCACCATACTTTTCATTAGCATCATTATTAAACATTATGTTAACGACATTACCAGCAAAGTGAGAACACCCTTAATATGGTTACACATATAAAATTAAAATGTATGAAAATTAATCATGAGAATATAACATAAAGGTCCATCCACCAGATCCAATAGTCAAATCAAAGAAACCTGAAGTAGAACTTCTGAAGTGATAAATCCAAATGCATATTCGCCAATTCTTGGATGCCTAATGATGACCACTTCCTTGAATGCATGCTTGTTCTGATCTGTATAAAATCATATGAGTGAACACCATTTGAATTATGTTCTTTATAATCATAAAATGGCAAAGAATCTAACCAGGTGAAATGGCAGCACTAATTTGCTTAGATGCATTGTAGATATGGCGAACAAATGGCATTCGTTTTATGAACCACTCCCCGACACCAAGAATGGATGCCCCCAGCCAAGATGACATGAACACACCAACCACAAAAATGAAAGCTATTGAAGTTACAAAACCAAGTCCTGCAAGAACGTGAAAAGGGCATCAAATTTCAAAAAGTAGTGCAAATTCATAGACAAATCCAGAGAATTTGCGTATAAATGTAATCAACATAGAATGAAACATTGTACCTGAAAGTATTACTAGAACAAGCTAAAATAGAATGATTTTTCTTAGTATACGCTACACCTTGCTATAATCTACCTTTGAACAAACTTGGTCAAAAAACTGTAGAGACTGCGGAGGGGGGTGGGGGGTGGTTACAGCTAGTAAACCGAAAGGATGGAGTTTGGGAAACAAATTGAAGGAAAAGCTTGAATCCGCAGATTAAAAAAAAAATTGTAATGTCTCAATGCACTGGCACAACAGCACACAAATCTAATATCAAAAAAAGGACAAAGTAGGATCATGGGAAAATATAAGAACTAACTGTTTCACATACTAATATGGCAAAACAAACAGCTAAATAGACCATGTAGGCCTTAAAAATCCAATTGATGTCCATTTTACAGACATGAAGGAATGTATTTAGATGACTATGTCTCAAGATTGCCGAAAATGTGAATGATACATCAGTAAATCACTATTATACTACAAAGTACAGTTCTACAGTAAGTCTATAATGCTTGCTAAGACATACAATATAATAATGCAATTAATAGTCCTTAACAAATATACAAATCTACACTGAAGTAATACTGTGGATACTATTACTAAAGTAAGATACATAAGTAAACAGTAATAACTTAAAAATAGATATGCATATAACTAGTGTCATCTGGAAAGCTAGAAATTACAGCAACAAACATTTTTTTGTCCCATACATACCAAATATATTGATTCCCAGATGAGCATATATTGGAGAGAAAAACCCATCCACAAAGCGAAAGAACCACCACGTCACATAGAATGTAACTGCAATTGGGAAGAGGATTACACTGCAACAAAATTGGGGAACCACATCAGTACTGACTAATAAAGGGAAATCCTCAAAAGAATGTACTGAATTAATATCTGAAGTTTCTCTACTTAAGTGTGCAGCTCCTGTAGTGAAGAGAATATGATCCAAACATTTCATCTCAAATTTCATTATACGCTGATTGTTAAATGACAAAAGTAGAGAAACCAAAGAGTTGTTGGTACCATGGTTGATCCTCAACTATATGAGGACAAACATTTGCCAAAACAAAAAATATATATATCTCTGTATGCTTCTAATCCATGTACACTGGTGTCAGCGGAGAATCAATTTCCCAGTACCGCAATTCATCATTTAAATGAAGTTAGTACACATTTTCCTTATTGATATTAACACAGCATACAAAATGAAAAAATTAATAAAGTAGACAGAAAACTAAAAAGTTCACTTCTTTCACTACTATTCATTCTGTATCCAAAACTCTACAAAAGTAATCAAATGCGTTCTTATAAATCTATGCTATTTGATCACATCATTAATAACGAGACATATAATGATGAAATTGATAAACAAATGCAACAACTCGATGGAATTGAAACGTATGTAGCAAAAGACGTTTTTGAGAAAAGAAAAGAAGATACAGTGGGACATTCTTGATTCATGTTTAAATAATATATATTTCATCCATATCTTATTCCGCCCACATACACCATTCTGGTAGCATCAACTCTCACTTCTTCCATTTTTACAAAACCAAACACTTCAAAAGCACTCAAGGAAGTTATAATATGAAAATTGTTCCATTTGTGCCAAGCAGAAGGGCATTTTTAATAACATCATTCCCCAAAATACTCGGAAAACATAGCTAGCACTAGCACTTCAATATTACAGTACATCATGCGCAAAAGGAAAGGTAAACAATTACAAGTAATGTGTGCAGTGGCTCATATGTTAGATTGGGAGACAACTTTCTCCAGTGTCAACATGTAAACACATCATTCAAAAGTTTTACTAGGCTCTAAGATTGTGTTAAACATTGGCAGGTAGATCCTCAGAGTGCCAATCATTCTGTACCAAATGATCAAATCCCTTGCAATAAAAGGTTTAGTTAAAGTCTGCATTCAGTTTATAGTTCATTGCAAGAATGTAAATAACAACTAAATAAGAGCAGGAAAATAAGCTGACATTACAATTCACACAAAAGAAAGGTTCAGCAAGCATCCATATTCAATCCAAAGGATGTTTCCAGAATTAAGAAATATGCTGCAAATTTCATGTTTCAGTGGTATTGTCCCCCACAAACGAAATACAGAAGCTTAAAAATCCCGTCTTCCGCAGTATGCAGCCATAGCAGCCAAACACCTATCGACTTCCGATATTAAAATTGCACAAGAGAAAAAACAAATCCTAATGAAATCGAGGAGTGGAGATTCAGAATCCAAGGAGCAAACATACCATCCGGTCATGAACTTCTTGGACGCCCAGCTATGCACAACCTTATGGAACGCCTGAAACAAAGAAGCATAAAAAACAGCCACATTTCAAATCCCAGAGCAATTCGCGCACTGCCACTTCTCGGGGCAGATCAAATCTGGCTCGACAAGCCGCCGCCGATGCGAGGCGAGGCAAGCGCAAGGAGGGAAGGGGAGGGGGGAGAGGGAAGGGCGGCGACAGACCTCGCGGCCGGTCTGCGCGGCGGCGGCGGCGGCGGAAGCG
Source organism: Digitaria exilis (assembly GCA_015342445.1). Lineage (NCBI taxonomy): Eukaryota > Viridiplantae > Streptophyta > Magnoliopsida > Poales > Poaceae > Digitaria > Digitaria exilis. The sequence continues at coordinate 1,747,671 of JACEFO010001681.1, read as the reverse complement.
GAGGAGGGCTTGGACTCGTCGTCGTTGGAGTCGGCACCGGCGCGGGTGGCCAGGGACGCGTGGGCAGCGACGGCGGCGGGCGGCACGAGCAGGTCCCGGTCCCGGTCCCGGTCGCGGCTGGGCATCGGGATTAGCACCGACGGCTTCGCGTCGCCCATCGCCATTCGGGGATCCCCGTCCCCACCTCCGCCCCTCGCTCTCCGAGGCTCTCAGCTGCAGCGGGGCGCGGCGGCCGCCTCCTGCTTTCCTCTGGTTTCTTGCTGGGTGATTGTGGTAGCCTCGTTGTTTAGCTTAGGAGGTCGACGGGATTTGATTAGAGAGGAGACTCTGCACACACAGTGGCGGCAGCACATCTGCACATGGATTATTAATTTTTTTTTATCATATCAACGGCCCATGGAATCGATTAGCATAGTATGGAATTCTCCGGCAATTAATTGCAGGCGCCGTGCATCGGCCGATCGAGAGACTCGGTGGCGTCAAAAGTCAGGATGTGTTTGGACGCGAGTCATAATTTACCAATTTTTTTTGCCAAATGCGTGCCGTAGCATTAACCATGTCTTTATTATAACTTAATATGATGTTGGGAAAATGCATGAAAGGAGAGGGAATTAAAAGAAAAAGATCAAAATGTGAATCTAAATTATGTATTCATTATTTTTCACTCCATCGACATGCTAGAGTGAACTATCTAAAAGATTCTCTAGGAATTTTTATAATTTCAAGTGAAACATTTAAAATATTTCTTTCCATATAGAAAATAGAAATTTGAAATCTAGTTTATTTCAATACATCCTACTTTTAGTAGAAATAATCAATAAATCTCAAGCCACATGATACATGGAACTTGAGAAGGCTTTTGCCATTTTGATCATAGCTTGATGACTAGTAACTAACATGTGGTTAGTGACTAAAGGATGGTGGTTAGTGGCCGTAGAATGGTTGTTATCAAACATAGTAACATACTCCAATGGATGGAAATTATTACCTTGATGTCATTGAGTTAGGCAGCCAAAGGACTATCTTTGATAGCATTTTCATGGCATTGACATGGACAACCAAAGGTCCATCTTTGATGGCATTTTCATCGCATTAATATAGCATCCAAATGCCCCTCTTATGGTGGTCTTTGATGGCATTGAGTTAGGTAACCAAAGGTTTCTCATAGTGCTCTTTCATGGTATTAACCATAGCAACCAAAGGACACATGGTGCCTATAAGGGAGACCCCCCTCCATTGTCTTATATGAACAACACACGAAGGTTTCATTGCTGCGTTGTGCTTTTATTCTTCTCTATTCCGGCGTTCTGCGTCACGGAATTCGCCGGAAGAGTAGGCCTCCGAAGCTACGCCCTCATCGAGACTCTGCACCCGAGGAGTAGAGGAGCGATCAAGTTTTTGGGGAGCGCATACGCGCGACTGCTCGCTACGTTCGTCTTCTTCCTGGAGGTGCATCGGCACTACGATCATCTGCACTGCATCGACCCTTGATCGACTACATCGAACATGCTTGACTAGCGATGTCAAGTAACGGCGCAACTGGTTCCCTCGAAACTGGCCCCGCCTCTGGATACTTTCTTATAAACCTTTTATGTGATTTCCTCCTGTCCTATGTGTCTTATGAAATAAGCACAATGAATTATGCATATCTTTATGCTATTCTTTATATCATGATTTATGCTTTAATTCAGATTAAAATAAACCATAAAATGCCTCTAATTCCAACAATCCAAAAACTTAATAGGGCTTTTTCGGTTGCTGGATTTGCTGCGCAATTAAAACCGAATGTATTTGACGGAACAAATTACAAGAGATGGGTTGGTAGGCTTGAGTTATGGCTCACGGCTATAAGTGTGTGGTACATCATTCAGGGTCCTCCTCATGTACCACGCACTCTCGATGAGGAGAGGGTGTTTCAGGTTGCTGATATAGATGTACAAATGGGCGGCTCGGTAAAAACCGGGCCGGGCCAGGCCAGGCCCTACCTCCCACCGGGCCAAACCGGGCTAGCCTGAGGGCTAAGGCGACGGCCCAAGCCCGGGCCTGCGGGCCGTTTTTGGGCCGGGCCAGCCCGAAAAGCCCGGCCACACATAAAGAGCCGGGCTCGCCCATAGCCTGCGAATAAAAAAACTAAAGTTTTAGTGTTCAACATTCTAAATTTATAGTTTCAACATTTATTAATTTCTACTTCAACATCTTATATGTGCAGTTTCAACATTTTGAGTCTCAAATGTTGAACATGATCAAATGTAATGTTAAGATATTTCATTCACGTTGTTGAGTTAGCACAATTAAAATGTTGACGATGGATATGAGCCCCGGATGGAGGAGACACCGGGCCCTGACCGGCCCGTTCTCTTTCCAGCGGGCCAGGCTGGCCTGTAGGCCGAGGTGATGGCCTAGCCCCGGCACCAAGTAACAAGTCGGGCTTGGGGTGGGCCACCGGGCTACGGGCTTTTTGTACATCTATAGCTGCTGATAATCTGTTTAGAGGAGCCATCATCAGTGTTCTTGGAGAGAACATTGTTGATACATACCTGCGACTTTCCTGTGGATAAGAGGTATGGGACACACTTGAGGGAAATTTTGGTGTCACCAATGCGGGCGACGAGTTGTACCTCATGGAAAAGTTTTATGACTATAAGATGGTTGACGACCGTTGTGTAGTGGAACAAGCTCATGAGATACAAACGCTCGATAAGGAACTCGATGTCCTCAACTGTTCGTTGCTTGACAAATTTGTGGCTGACGGTATCATCAACAAGTTACCTCCTTCGTGAAGAAACTTTTCTACTTCTCAAAAGCATAAGAGGCAAGAGTTCATAGTGATGTACCTCATTGGTATTCTTGATGTTGAAGAGAAGGCGCGAGGAAAGGACACAAGTACTCGTAGCAATGAAGCAGGTTCTAGTGCCCATTTGGTGGAGAGGAAGAAATTCCACTTCGACTGAGCTCTAGCTCAGCTGGCAAGGTTCCTTGTGGTGGAACCAGCCCATCAGGGTTCGAGTCCTCGACTCGGCACTGGTGCTCGCATTCTCCTGGATTTATTCTAGGATTTAACCGGCCCTATTCTTTCAGTGGTAGGCGACGTGGCCGTTGATAGCGAGGCGCCTGTGGTGACTTCGTCAATTTGGAGGATTTGCCGGCCCAGTCTTTCGGAGGTGCTCATAGGGGTAGGGTTGCGTGCTTATGTTTGTAGGAGCAGGTATGCGTGCGTGTATGTGAGCGTCTGCGTCTACACTGTGTGATTCGCAAAAAAAAAAGAACAAGAAAAAAAATGAAGGTTGAGTATAAGCCAAAGCCTAACTAGAATACCAATTTTAAGAAAAGAAGAAGAAGAAGAAGAAGAAGAAGAAGAAGAAGAAGAAGAAGAAGAAGAAGAAGAAGAAGAAGAAGAAGAAGAAGAAGAAGAAGAAGAAGAAGAAGAAGAAGAACGGGAAATGTTTTATGTGCGGTAGTCCTGAGCATTTTGCTAAGGACTGCAAGGACCGCAAGGATAAGCAGCACTGTAGCAGCACGGCAGAAGAGGACTGCCAATGTTGTTATTGGCGATGCTGAGAAGGGATCAGGGTATGGTAATCATGCTACTATTCTTTCAGTTTGTCATTCACCAAATTGGTGGATTGACACCAGGGCCAATATACATTTCTCTATTTACTTCTTACCAGGTCACAGGACTGTATTCGTATTGATGGGGAATAGTTCAAATGCGGACGTTCGTGGTGTTGGTTCGGTCGATCTGAAGTTTACTTTAGGAAAGATCATGTGACTGAGGAACATGCAACATGTCTGTGAGCTAGATAAACAACAGATAAGAAGAGAAAGACGAGGGTAGTGCCATTGATACGACATACAAATAGTATGCAGGTGGGCTAGACGTCGGGCGTACATAATGACATATATCTCTAGTATACACAAACATGGTAGGGATCCTATTATGCAGATAGTAATGGCGTAGCTCAGAAATGTGCAATTTCTAATGGCATAAATCCAATTGACTTTTTTTCCTATATAAATATTACTGCTTTCAATTAATTTCACTTAACATCGGCCAACAATTGAACTTTTCGTGTAGCTATATTTTGACACAAAATTTGAACTCTTAACGTAGTTATATTTTGGAAAGGGGGAGTATCTTTCTAGAGCTGGATCATTTCAACTATGTGGGTTGTGATGTATGATAAAAACATTTAGAAAATAAAATGAAACCTGGTATTAAGAGGTTACAATAATAACGCTTCTGCTGGTCTGTCTGATGCTGCATCATTAATTCGACCCGGACAAAAGCCATGGACCGGCTTAAACAAGAGATCATGGACCTATGAACCGCGATGAGAATATAATATAATGCACCGTAGAGTCGTCGTCTCAGACTATACCCTAGGCAAGAACCACGTGGCCGACGAGCACGGTCCCTGCTTGGTGACAGCGTGCTTAAACAAGACCTCCCCTTCTTCCATGGAGTACACACCCCACGCGTTGCCGTCGTCCCTGTTGCACACGGAGCAGTACTTCTTGTCCACGAAGTAGATGCAGTTGCCTCTGCACCCCTCCGTCTCCGACGACCGCACCGCGAACGACGACCCTGCGCTCACGAAGATCGCCATGTCGCCGCCCAGCTTCCTCACCTCCGTCCACCGTCCGCCCGTCACGTCCAGACGGTACACCTGGAATCCGACCACGGTGAGGAGGTCCGCGGTGGCGTCATCGTGATGGCAGCAGAAGGCGACACCGCGGTCGAGCACTCGCCGGACGAGGAGCACCTCGCCGTCGCACTCCAGCAAGTGCCCGTGCGCCGCCGTCTCGTGCACGTCGCCGGCGGCGATGTGGTCGAACAGGCTCGCCACCGGGAGCTTCTCGAGCCGGAGCGGCGGTGGCGCCGACGTGGCGGTGTCGATCGAGAACACGTACCCGTCCCTGTCCAACACGTAGAAGCAGCCGTTGCAGCTGACCACTGACACGATGGCGTGATAAGCCGCCGCTCGATGCAATTGCCAGCTCACCGCCACCGTCTGCCTCGACCACTCCTCCTCCTCACCGCCGGCAGCGCGACGTCGACACCATAGCACGAGCTCGTCTAAGCCATCAGCAAAGGAGACGAAGGAGTCATCACCGCCTCCGGCGACCAAGAGAGGATCCGAACGTAGGTTTCCGACGTCGACGCTCTGACATGCACCGGTGATGGGGTTGACAAGCACGACGAGCTCGGACCAGCACCAGTTTCCGAAGACCAGACGACCACTGGCTGGCAAAGCGCCGATGCACCCGAGCCCATTGGTGTTCTTCATGAGCACGCGGTTGGGGATCACCTCGGCCGCCGGCGATGGATCGTCGCCGCCGGAGTCGATCGGGACGGAGACGACGACGCCACGGCGGTCGGAGGTGTTGCCCGTCGCCGGGAGGTAGACGAACAGGTGGGGGACGGGCATCTTGAGACGCGAGGACACGGTGGACGCCCATGACTTGCAGACCGGGGCGAGGCGTGCTGACGCGAGTGGGCTGATGTGGTAGATGATCTTCTCGGTGAGATGGTGAGGGAGGTCGTCGAGGTGGCCGCCGGCGGCCTCATCGGCGTCGGTGAGTGACATTGACGCCGTGGCGGCTATGGCTTTGGTCGGCCGCATGATGAATTGTTGATGATCAATGGCAGCTTTTAGGGATCCCCTGCGCTCCCGGATCTTGTTCTTTTTTTAATTACCTGCTTCAGATCAGAGAACAAAAAATAGTTATAAAATCTGACAGTCTTTATATAAGCATATATATAAGTATACTTTGCTCGATGATTTTTCTTCCAATATGTTAATTATTATTAACACCTGTTGCGAAGTTATATATATTAATTATAGGTACTCCGATCCAGGTCCGTGTTCCGATTCCGAGTCCGGCAGCTGATGCTCGAGTCCGTCTCCCTATTCCTAGACCTCAAACCTCACGAGATAAAGCATCGCCATCCCGAAGCAAATCTGATGGCTTTTTGTTGTCAACCATGGTTTGGCATGATGCTCGACAACCCCGCCCGTGTATGTCCGGAATGAAGCGCAAATTCTCGCCACCACCACTCGTCGCCGACGGCCGCAAAAGAAAGAAAAGCGGCCGTCGTGGCGGCGACATTATTGACGATCTCCCTCTCTTGCTCACCGACAAGCCGGTCCCACACCTGCTCGTCACCGAGGTCATCTACACGCCGTTGTCTCGCAATCACAACCCATCCAACAGCAAGTTCCCCTGCGTCGCCTTCAACCGTCGGGGGTCCATCGTCTCCCTCCCATTGGACGGCTCCGTCGTCGTCAGCAACAACAAGCCGCATCCCGCGTCGACGGCGGCGATCAATCCACGCGGGCGGCTCGCCGATCTCTACCGCCGGTGCCTGTCCTTCATCGGCGCCACGTCACATGGCCACCTGGCATTCGCGGGCTCCAACGCCGTCTTCCTCGTGAACCCCGTCACCGACACGTTGCAGTGCATCGACACCGTGGGTTACTCCCACAAAGCCGTGCTCGCCAATGGTGGACGCCATGGCTGTAACCTCTTCGTCTCCCTTGGTGCCTTACTAAGCCCACCCACACTGTGGCGCTTGGACAAGGACGGTGACCGGTGGTCCAAGTACACGGTGACGGTGACCGCCGGTGAGCACACCGGCGGCGACGTCGTGTCGGCGGTCAACTGCGGCAACAACGGCTGCTTCTACCTTCTTCACGAAGACGGGTGCGTGTCCAAGGTCGACGCCGTTGAGCCGCCACCGCTTCGCATGGAGAAGCTCCCGGTGGCGAGCCTCGCCGGCCATTTCTCCCCGGCGTTCAACAAGACGGCGAGTCTCGCCGGAGAGGGACATCTGGTCGAGTCATCACACGGGGAGGTGCTCTTTGTACGGAAGCTGCTGGCCGTCAGGGAAATTGTGGAGCCGTTCTGCGCCCACACGGAGTTCGCTGACGTGGTCGACTTTGAGGTGTACAGGCTGGACGTGACGAAGCTCCGGTGGGAGAAGGTCGAGAGGCTCGCCGGCGGCGAGGCGATCTTCGTGAGCCCCGAGTCGGCGTTCACGGTGACCGAGACGGCGGCGGCGGGGTGCAAGGGAAACTGCGTCTACTTCGTAGGGGAGAAGAGGTGCTGCTTCGCGTGCCGCGTCTATGGCGGGAGCACGTGGGGCGCGTACTCCATGGACGATCGGAGGGTTCTGTTTGAGCACGCCGTTGCTAGTAAGGGAGGTCGCTCGGAGGCGCTTTGGTTCTTGCCCAGTGTAGTGTAGTTTAGCCGGACAGGAGGGCAGCCATGTGCGACCATGCGTTCGTGGATTGCATTATTGTGTATGAACCATGGCTTGTATATATCTGCAACGTGCATGCAAATTAATGGCCGGGCACTGCCGCAGTATATAGAGAGTTATGCTAGAGAAGAGTAATTTTGTAGCTGCATATGTATGTCAGTATGTGTACATGTAGTTGGCGGGTGACCAATTTTCAGAACGATACTTTGTGTCCCAATATATAATAGTTTATTTTAAGGTCCAGCTAGTTGAGTGTCCTTTTTTCTATTTTTTGAAAGATGAGTGTCCTTTTTTTCTAGAACCTTTGGAGATTCTAAACTTTGGTCACCCTCTTCTCGCCAAATATCGAGTTGTAGTCGATCTGTTTGGTTGTGACTTTTTCTTTTTGCAAGTTCAGCGACGATAATCGACGCCAACTTAGGTCCAGAACTCGCTACATTCACCGTCCAATTTAGCCTCAGCTGTAGAATATAAGTTTCCACCAGTTATTATTTATTGTGTTATACTTTGGCTAATCGAGGTGCATCGTGCATGCACCAACCAGGTTCACCAAAAAGCTTATTAAGTTGACGAGGACTCCAAAAGTTCCGTGATGCCTCAGAAGTAGAATATGTGTCGGTAATAATTATTGTTAGCTTATCATAATGTAATAAAAATAAGGGGCTGCATATAATGTACTTGCGTGTTTAATCCCTTCCTAGAACTCAATTTTTATATCCACATCTCTCCACTTTATCTCTTCATCTATCCCACCCAAACATCCTTCTTCCTCGCTACATCTTCCTCCGAACCGGAAGGGCCCCGCGAGCCATCACCGCCCCTCTCAATTTCTGTTGCATCCCCACCGTCAAAGCGATTAGCCTCCACCATAGCCCGTCGATAATCCTCTTGCTTTGTTTTTCTTCTCAACATCTTCCACAGGTCCGGGCAACCTTCCCCACTACCAACAGCTCCTCGTCTAGCTTCGGCAACACAACGCCGCCGACATTAACTAGTTTTTTTTGAGAGCCTCTTATCTAGGTACAGCTGTAGTATCTGTTCATGCCGACATTAACTAGTTGAAGCTCGACACCGCCATCGCCACCGTGTCTACTGCCCAACCGGGGGTCCACCACCGCCCCGGTGGGCGGCGTGTCTCGCCGCCATCTCTCCCACTACTATCACCTCCGACCATGCTGCCCGGAGCTCGCTCTACTCCGTAGGATACCGGTAAGCCCCATACCCCGAAACCCCCAACCATAGATACTCGCCGGGACCAGAGAAGTGGAAGGGAAGAACAAAACTCGAGTATGATAGAGGAATAAAACACTGAGTGTAATATATCCTTCTTGAATTAGAAACATATATCTAGCACCATATTATTAGGTTCCATGAACTATCCCGTTCACTTCATATTTCAGTTGGTATAATCTTTCAGAGATCAGGACGACAAAAATCTGAAATACATATTGGACGAAGCAGGCACGCCCGGCCCGGGTCGACCGGCTTTGGTTGTAGCCGCACAGGCGACCGCCGGGTGATCACGACGGGACAGGGAGAGAGGCGAAGCCCTATATGCACAAGCTAAGCAAGGAAATGAAGGCCCACGACGATAGCTGGCAACCGGGAAGATAAAACATCACCAGCATCGTAATATTGGCAGCGCCATTGCTCGTGCTCGGAGACTATCGCATGGGATATCTTCGTCTCAAGCAACTCGATGGTAGGCCTGGGCATTCGGTGCAAACGTAGACAATCCGGGTTTGGTTTGTTCGGTCGCGTAAAACTTCCGCGTACACACCTCTAATCGGTGCACTACATATAGGAATTAATATAAAAAAAGCCGACCACTACGACGTCGTTCTCTTCGTTTTTCGGTGGCACGGAGAACTGACCGATCAAGCAAAGAGATCGACCTCCCCTTACCGAAATTACGTGTTAAGGCATGGTCGCTAAAAGAATAATAGAGGTGAAAGACGCAAGTACCTTGGCCGCCGGCCGTCGCAGTTGCAAGCTCGCACCGCCGCTCCGCTAGGCTGCTGTTGTTCTTTTGATCGAGCACTGTCGGCCTGCTGCTTGCCGGTGAGCCGTCGTTGCCGTCGTCTGCCATGCGCTGCTGCTTCCGCTTTTGGCTAGGCGACGCCGGGTGCTGTGGCCTCCCCTGGATCCTGCCCCAGGCCCGCCATGCATCGCTTGGTGCTGATGCGGAGAGTGTTTGGGGTTATAAGGTTGGATGCTTGTGTCTTTTTGACGGAGGTGGGCAGGTGGTCCTCCACCCCCTCCCCCTAGTGCACACCTGTGTGCAGGAGGGATTGGCGCATGGACTAGGGGTCTTGTGGGCCGTGTCAGCCAGTGGGCCGGGATTTGTGGTGGGTTGGGGCGTTGTGCTGTCTCTGTCCGGCCTGCCCCAAGAATATCTCCTTCCTTCCCCTGATACACACGGACCTGTGTCGTTCACCACCTGCTCGCTTTGGTGTGACTGAGATCGAATTCTATGCGTCTTCTAAAAGAAATTATAAAAATTGATCTATCTTCTACTGTTTGGATTTTGTGCGGGTTTATTTGCACTGAGAGTCCCATCCGGTCGATTCTCGACAACCTGCTTTTGGCATGTTTACGCCTGGTCCTGCCGTCCGTCTCTCGTTCTCCCTTTGGCCCTTTTTTATCTTCGCACGACGCTGCAGCCGATTCGCGACCACCCTTCCTACCACCAATCAGTCATTTCGGCTTTCCTGGCAGCAGCCCCTTTTTATCTGCACAATATCGCTACCACCTTCGCACAACGTATAAGTCATTTTTGCCTTTCCTCGGTCTGCTGTCACCAATACTGGCTATCATTTTCTTTCCCGCGCGGCTGCCACTAATAGTGCATGTCATTCTCTTTACACGTCATTTTTTATGTCCCCCTTTTCCACCTTTGGTATCCCCAAGAACATTTGGGGCCATGGAAAATCTATACGGGGATAAGAATGGGTACGTGAGAGAGCGAGGATAAAAACTAGTTTGAAACCATGAGATTCTGAGACCGTGCTGCAGGAACAGAATAGAGAAATATGCAGTATACCCCAAAAGCTATCTGAGATGATCGAGGTTCGGATAAAGAAGAGAACAACATCTTGAGCAGTGCATGGTAGTTCTCAATCCTGTGAAAAGCCAAACTAATAATGGTAATGAGCCAAGAATGAATCAACGCAACAACAATATACCACTGGAGCAGAGGAGCAGCTTGTCAGCTATTGCTTCAATCTTATAATATACTCGGAAAGCTTGGCTTGAGGAGAATTGAAAACAAAATTACTGACAACATGGTTCTGCTCATGAGGAAAATATTACCCTACTAGTAGTGAATGGAAAGTTTTTAACATAGTGAAATGTATTCTTTGCTGAACCGATTAATCAGTCGGTAATATCACATCCAGTTATAGGATTATTCATGAAAAGGATAAAAACACCTAACAGATTCTGATCATAAAAAAAAAAATCTGTCGGCCCGTTACAATGCACACCTCTGCCACACAAATCCTGCCCGTGTTTACCCTACTCCTGATGGTTGTCATCCCCCTTCACAAGAATATAGTAACTTGTGAGGTATAAAGCAGTATAGTGATACTGGAAAATAATTGTTTATGGAGATAACTTGGTCACATAAGTGAATATAAACAACTTGGCAAATAGTAAAAATAGCAATAGAAGCAGTTTAGACAGGCATGACCCGTGAAAACGGTATCACCCAATGTTTACACCATGCAAATATTTGTTACAGAATTGTAAAAACATTTATATAAGAATCGCGCGTTGCTGGTCTGATGCTTGCCGCGCGTCGTGGTCGTGGCCGTCCGCCATGCGTTGCTGTCTTTTGGTTGGAAGGTGGGCAGGTGGCCCTGACTGGATTGGCGATTGGACTTGGGGGTCTTGTGGGCCGTGGCAGCCAGTGGGCCGAGATTGGTGGTGGATTGGGAGCGTTTGTGTTGTCTCTCCGATTTCCCATCCTTCAGTCACTGTTTAAGACTCATGCAAATGAAAAATATCCATTGGTTCCCTCTAACCCTAGCCCCTGCGCCCACATGGCCGACCCATCGAGCGTTGGCTCCCCATGGGCCGTGGCCCGCGAGCCGGCCTCTGCCGTCTCCCTTGGATGCGCCACCGGCCACCACTGCCTCCCCGTGGCCTGCGCGTCGGCCACCGTCGTCTCTCCTGAGTGCGTCGCTGCCCCCTAGCCTCATGCTGGCCACTGCCGCATCCCAGTCTCCCTCACATCGCCCACCATCGCCTCCCCATAGCCCTCGTGCCGGTCGCCACCACCTCTCATCTCCCTTGTTGTGTGTGTCGGTTGTCACGCTCCTTGCGCCGACCTGACCGCTGCCAACCTTAGTCGGGCCGAGCTCAACGTCCCTGGTCCTAACCGTCGTCCCTCATCATGCCAGAGCTACATCACGCCTCGACTGTCATCGATCCATGCTGTCATGCCCCGTGTTGCTTCCATGTGCGGCCAAGCCATTAGTTCCGCCCTGTCATGGGCCGCACGGGTGGGAGAAGAAGACTGCTAAGAAAAGATTCAACATTTCTATTTTAGTCTTTCAACATACACTGCTTTTAATTTCAATGTTTCGTGTATATAGTTTCAACATTTTGAACATCAAATGTTGAAAATGTTTAAAGAAATGTTGAAAATGTTTAAAGAAATTATTGAGAATATTTAAGAAAAATGTCAAAAGTATTTAATTAAATTTATATCTCCTTAGCTAATTAGGCTAAAGTGGGCTTTAAAGATAGATGACTTATTTATCTTCCACAAGATGGATAGGAAGCCTCGTTGTCTCTGCCTAGTCTAAAAAAAAAAGAAACAAAACAAAAAAAAAACTCCTGGTCGATTGTTTGGTACTCCAAGGAGTCAAAGAATAAATTTATATAATAAAACTAATATTTATGTCTTTAAATATATTTGATATGAAATATATATTTCATGGTTAATCTAATGATACTTACTTTGTACCATTAATTTTAGTATTATTTTGTATAAATTTAGTAGAACTTGAAATTATTTGATTTCTCGAAAAGCGAGAGTTACATTCTTTCGTGGATGGAGGTAGTAGCTCGGTTCGGTGTGACCAAATCCTATCCATGTTCCACAAAGATTACTCCATCCATATTTCACTGTTATAGGCAACTTTTATTTATGTAAAAATATTTTTAGTTATATTTTCAGTGTAAGTTTTCTATAACAATATGAATCTTTGCTACAATACATCAGTGACTTCTCTGGTTCAAGAATAGGATCTGGAGTGGTGGCAGTCCAGTCTTGAAATATAAAATTTTGCAGGCTATGCACACTCTAGGGAGGTCATTCTAGAGTTCTAGTCAAGACTGCCCAATAAAACATCTCAATAGTTAGTTTTGGAAATAAATGCAAAAAACATAGCTCCAACAGTTGTCTAATTTGATTTCTATTTTTTCAACATGCCCAATAATAACTCCATCTAGAGCCAAATTTGCCCCCACCCCCTCATCTCCCAATCCCACCAAAAATATCGGAGAAAAAAAAAACCTCCCGAGTTACTGTTCATGGAGGGGGAAAAAGAAAATATTGGACCCACAAATAGATAATGTGGCAGCAATTTAATTCTTTTAGGGCCTTTTTTGGGAACTGTTGGTTGGAGGACTCTTTTTTCCTCCCAATAATTGAATACAAAGTCCCAAACCTAGTTTTTTGGGAGTATATTTTTTAGGCACTCTTGGAGATGCTCTCACAATGAGAAGATTAAATCAGTATTTTGCTTAGAAAGGCATGATGCTGGCTGCGAAATAATTTGTAGCTACTTACCAATTCTGTCACCAGGCCAAACTAGATATAGCCAAATATCCTAGGTTATTACACGCTTGGCAAGTGGTTTTCATGGATTTTTTTTTACCAAAGTCGCTAGAAGAAGCACAATCTATTTCTTTTTTGCGTAATTTTCTTTTATTCTAAACCCAGTTTTGAGTTTAACTTGGGTCTTCAAAGCAAAGACAATGGTTAGGCCCACTTACCGGCGACATAAGTTCAGCATAGCTTGCAATTAATGCGGTACCAGCTCTGCACAACACATGCAGCCGATCCAAAAGTGAGCACAACAGGACAGGGACGAGTGAGAGCACAGCACGCGCCTATCCACCCGCTTCAAGCCGGGGATTTAGGAAACGACCGTTGTCCTTTACTCTCTCTACCGGCCAGGATTCAGCCTGCATAAATCCAGACATAATACTTTGCTCTTATGGTGCTACTCAGGTGCTCTAACCGTTAGGCTAGAGGCCCTTTCACGGTTTCCATGAATTTTGTTAAGGGATTACCATCATCTAAGAGAAGTAATGCAATTTTGGTGGTGGTTGATGAATTCTCCAAGTACACTCACTCTGTCCCTATTGCACATCCATTTACATGGCTAACATTACAAGCTACTCCCAGAGCTTTGATTTCTGACAAGGACAAGATATTCACTAGCCAGTTGTGGCAATCACTATTCAGTTTGGCTAGCTTAAAGCTGCAGATGAGTTATGCATATCACCCTCGGTCTGATGATTAGACTGAAAGTGTGAAACAATGCATGGAGACATTTCTAAGATGTTTTGTTCATGCTTGTCCCAACAAATGGTTTTATTGGATTCATCTTGCTGAGTTCTGGTGCAACACTAGTCGGTACTCTTCTTTAGACAAGTCACTTTTTGAAGTCTTGTACAGGCACTCACCAAGGACACTAGGCATTAAGGCTGATGATTTTTTTTTTAGATAAAGGAATTGAAATTCCTGCCTCTACACCACCTGGGTGTACACAGCACAGTTTGATACAAAATGAGTACTTAGACTCTCAAAACAGTCTCACCTTTCATATCTCTAACACACAGGAGTGGGATATGCAAGGCCATGAAAAGAAAAGAAAAGACCCCGGGAAACAACCCGTCTTAACTTAAAAAGAGTTTAGCGACCAACGACAAGAGATCTACACCCCTATCCTGGTAGCGCAGCGCCAACCAAACTTGGTGAGAATATCCTTGGCAATAGTCTCCCACCTCCGACAACCAAACTTGAGTGTTTCTTGGGCTGCATCATCTTTAAGCAACATAGACCAGGTTCTCGCCCAGTACGCCGCTCGGAACACCACCTGCAAAATTGATATAGAGTTGGTTTTATTAAAAACCATATCATTCCTACACAACCACAAACTCCATAAAAGAGCTGAAACACCTACGAGTACTAAATTCAGATGCTTGGTGTCAAATTGAGAAAGCCAAGTATTGAATAAGTCATTAACAGATGTTGGGGGTTGTATACCAAAGGACCAGAACAGGGAATTCCAAGCTAGATGGGCTAAGTGACAATCAAAGAATAGATGGTGGATGCTTTCCGTAATTCTGCAGAAGTAGCAAGAGAGACATCCCCTCCATCTTCTTTTTGCCAATTTATCTTTTGTGAGCACAATGCCCCTAATGAGGTACCACAAAAAATCTTGATTTTAAGCGGGATCTTGATTTTCCAGATTGGGCACTTAAACGGTATAATACCTCTATGCACAAATGATTTATACATCGAGTTAACCGTAAAAATGCTGCTACTATTTAGGTTCCATCTAAAGGTATCCTTGCCCCTGTTAAGAGAGACCCCAAGAACCTGTACAACAAGATCTAGCCACCGGTGGAGAAGGTTCCCGGCAATCGCCCGTCTGAAAGAGACATTGAGTGGCCGAGTGCCCATGACTTGGGCCACTGTCGCGTCCTTTCTTCTAACCAGATTGTAGAGTTCAGCGTAAGTGAACCCTAACAGTTTGTCCCCCACCCACTTATCCTCCCAGAATCTAATTTGTGAACCACTTTGGACACAGAAGTGACCCCCGCAAGAAATTGATCTTTGATTTTCATCAACCCCGACCAAAAATGGGAGTCTCCAGGTCTCTTTTTGACTTGTGTGAGGGTTTTATTGAACAAATATTTCCTTCTTAGAAGGGTTTGCCACGTACCCTCTTCATTGAGCAATTTGAACAGCCATTTACTTAGAAGGCAATTGTTCTGTAGCTCTAGGTTTTTTACACCAAGTCACCCCTGGTCCTTTGGCACAGTAATTATACTCCATTTTGTGAGCCTATATCTCTTTTTGTGTTCGTCACACTGCCAGAAGAACCTGGATCGATAGTAGTCTAATTTCTTAAGGACCCCTTTAGGGACCTCAAAAAAAGATAACATAAACATTGCAATGCTGGTTAGGACTGAGTTGATGAGGACTAGCCTCCCTCCAACCGATAATAAGTTACCTTTCCAACCAGCAAGCTTCTTTTGAAATTTTTCTTCAATCATACTCCAATCCTTATTCGAGAGCCTCTTATGATGCATTGGGATACCCAGATATCTAAAAGGAGTATTACCAGATTTGCAACCGAAGATTTGAGCGTATTTGTGTTCGTGCTCTATGGCCTTACCATAACAATAGAGCTCGCTCTTGTGAAAATTGATTTTGAGACCTGATAACTGTTCAAAAACACTTAAGACTAGCTTAAGTTTTTTGGCGTGGTCCAAATCGTGATCCATAAACAAAATTGTATCGTCCGCATATTGTAAAATAGAAAGTCCATCATCAATAAGATGTGGAACGACCCCCCTAAAATCACCATTCTTTTTAGCTCGTTCAATAAGGATGGCCAGCATATCTGCCACGAGGTTAAACAAGAAGGGTGACAAAGGGTCACCTTGTCTCAGCCCCTTCTTTGTTTGAAAGTAGTGTCCGATATCATCATTGACTTTGATACCTACACTCCCTCCCCTGACAATTTGTTCAATCCATTTACACCATAGTGGTGCGAATCCTTTCATTCGCAACGTTTGTTGGAGAAAGGCCCAATTGACCTTGTCATAGGCCTTTTCAAAGTCTAGCTTGAGGATAACCCCGTCTAGCTTCTTCCTATGCATCTCGTGGATAGTTTCGTGAAGTATTACTACTCCTTCCATGATGTTTCGACCGGTCATAAAAGCTGTTTGTGATGATTTAATGACCTTTTGTGCAACCAACGCCGACCGGTTAGTCATCACTTTAGTGAAGATTTTGAAACTTACATTAAGTAAGCAGATAGGTCGGTATTGTTGTATCTGTTTTGCTTCTGCCATCTTAGGTAGGAGAGTTATAATTCCGAAATTTAAGCTAAAGAGCGGAAGGTCACCTTTGTGAAATTCATAGAATAAATTCAGCAAGTCTCCCTTTATTAACTCCCAGAAAGTTTGATAGAACTCAGCAGGAAATCCATCCGGTCCGGGTGCCTTATTGTGTTCCATTTGAAAAATGGCTCTCTTAACCTCATCCTCCATGAAAGGGGAGATTAGAATATCATTCTCCTCACGGCTTACTTGAGGAATATCCTCAGTCATAGACTCAGCCATAGAGAACCCGTTTACTTCAGATGGTCCAAAAAGACCCTTGTAATAATTCGTAATGTACTTCTTTAGGTTTTCATCTCCCTCAATGATTCCTTCCTCTTGGTCTAGTTTAAAGATTCTTGTTTTCCTGTGCTTACCATTAGCTACAAGATGAAAATACTTTGTGTTGCAATCGCCAAATAACAACTTAGTTGTCTTAGCTCTTTGGTACCATTTCACTTCTTCCTCTCGGAGCATTAGTACAAGCCTTTGGTTTAAGCAGGTTTTTTAGATCAATTTCAGAAGCACATAAGCACTGATGCTCTGCTTTCTTGTCTAACTCATCTAATTTAGCTATAATTTTAGCCTTTTCTTTCTTGTTCGAACCACTAGTGTTCTTGGCCCATCCCTTCAAAAATTGACGTAAACGTTGGATCTTAAATTGCCAACGTTGTAAAGGAGTCGTACCCCTGCACTCTCTGTTCCACACATCTTTCACCAACTCATAAAAATCGTCCCTAAGAAGCCAACCCAACTCAAACCGAAAGATGGGTTGTTTTCTGGTGTTGTTTGTTGTTCCGGTGTTTAGAAAGAGAGGGGTATGGTCTGAGATCTCCCTAGTTAAAGCTTGTACAGTTGACAAAGGAAACTTAGTTTCCCAATCTGTACTAACCAGGATCCGATCTAGTGTCTCATAAGTAGGAACTTCCCTCGAATTAGCCCACGTATATTTACGATTGGAGAGCTTTAGCTCGCGCAAATTAAGGCTATCAATGATGGCATTAAAAAGAAAAGGCCACCTATCATCATAGCGGTCATTGTTTTTTTCTTGCGGACTCCTTATTATATTGAAATCACCACCCACCATGAGTGGTAGATTTTCTTTCGCACATGTGTGTACCAGTTCTGAGAGGAAGGCTTCTTTGAACTCGGGTTGTGCCGCACCATATACTGCAACAAGAATCCAACGCAAGTCGTCTTTTATATTTCGAAGATGAAATTTAACATAGAAATCCCCTTCGTCCACTCCTCCTATATCAAAAGTGTCCAGATTTATCCCGAGCAACATACCCCCAGATCTGCCGTGGGGTGTTGTCCAATGCCAAAAATAATTTTGGCTTGCACTGATTTTATTTAAAATGGCTTTGGAATAATCCTTCTTGCCTGTTTCTAGTAGGGCAATAAAGTCTAGCTTTTGCTCCCTACAAATATCTGCTAGAAATCTATGTTTAGCCAAGTCACTAAGACCTCTGCTATTCCAAAAGATTCCTTTCATTTGACACCTTTTTTATTTTTCTTAACTATTTTGACCTTAGCATTCTTGTTCTTTCGTCTAGCTTTATTCTTTTTAAAGATGGTTTGGAAATCACAACTTAGGTGATAGTCTTCCTCATCCATCACCTCCTCCATAAGGTCATCGCATAAATGACCAAGAGTTAGGTTTTCGAATTCAAAATTTTCTTCTTCCTCCTCTTTACTAGATTCATCAGAATGACCTAGCCCCACATCTACCCTAGCCAAAGACTGACGATCATGTTCAATACGTCTAAACTTGCTTAAAGAAACAGAAGGCTCTACCCCATTTCGATCAACAAGAACACCTAGGTTGGAAAAGGAAGACAGTAAACAAGCATCCTTAAAAGAGAGAAAGGAGTTACCTTCCACACCTTCCAAATTCTTCCAAGCCGTCCTCTTCATGGCACGATCCATCACATGATCCCCCGCCACGCCCGTCAGCCTGGGGCTTGCCCGCGTTGCCACGCAGTCCCTCACACCAGCCGCAACCAGGACCGCAGCCCCAGACTCCTCTGAGATGAAGTCGTCCAACCCGCCATCCAGAGCCAGAGATGCAGCCCTGGGGGAGCGACTGCCCAGCCCAGGCGGCAGCCTCCCACCATCCGGACCCTTCTCAGCAGAGATCAGCACCGCAGCGCCGCCATCCCCGTCGGCCAGCACCCCCTCACAGCCAGGTACCACAGCACCCCGGGCCTTGGGCAACTTGGAGAAACCACCGGACAGACCACCCATTGGACCTCCCGTCCGAGCACGGCAGGTCTCCTCCCGACATCACACCGCCGTATCGATGCGACGCATAGCCGCGCCAACTATGTCTGGCGATGAGAGATCATCCCCTGCCATCATCTGGTCCGCCTGATCACCTGCAAAACAGCCGTCCACATCGGAGAACACTCCATCCGTTTGCTCATCCTTTTCCTCCTCCATAACCTTGTCAGCGCAGTCACCCAAAACCTTGTTACATGCCCAGGCGAGGATATCCTTAGCCATAGCTTGTATCTTATCCTCCACCATCATGTTCGGATTCTCCAGAGCATCATTAGGTGCCCCCCCACTTGATTTCCTGAGTTCTGCACCATCCTCCATATTGATATCATCATTGCGAGAACGCTTAGGTTCTCGATCCAATGATCCATCCTTTCCATTTAAGTCCTCCTCCATCTCATCTGGACCATCACCCTTACCACCAGAAAAATCCCACTCAACCTCCTCTCCGTTCTCATCCACTCCAATCTTTTCCATCTCAAATTTCAACTCGAAATAACGATCGCCAATGACAACATCCAGAGCCTTTGGAAGCAACTTGGGGTCCAGGACCGCCACATTAACTCGGCCAAAATCGTTCTTTCGGGTAGTTTTCATGTCCACCACCTGAGTTGATCCCAGAATCGATCCCACTGCCCATAGATTGAGGTATTCCCTGAGTGCTTTCCGGATACCAAAAATTCTCACCCAAACCTTAGGAAGTAGGAAACCTTCATCCTTATCATGCCATTCTTCAAACTCCAGGCGAGTCCCAGTAGACACACCATTTTCCCGTATGTCCATGCTGCCATAGTTGATTGAAGTACGAAGCTGTGCCTTAGATGGAAATTCCACCACAAAGGTGCCATCCATCTGCGCCTCTGGTTCCCACTTCCAACGTCCAGGAACTATCTTTTGTAACTGAGCCACAAGCTGTTCCGAAGTTAGCGATCCCCCGACCACCTTGATTAGGGCCGTCTTAGCGTCCCATTTTTTTGACAAGGGTGGGTGCGGGATGTGGTAAAAGCCTAGCCCCTCAACAGCAAACCCAACTGCATGAGCAACCGGTTTTGGCATCTTTAATATGGGGCATCTGTGGTTCATGTGCTCATTATGAGCATCACAGATATCACAGTAAAGTTGTGTCACGCAATCTGCCGTTGTGTGATCTTTGGCTGCGCAGCGGCCACATCCTTTTCCTTTTACCGGATGCTTCTCTTCCTCATTTCCCAGAAGATCATCTTCCTCAGGGTTGAACCCGTCCGGGGCTTGCACAGAAGGCCGTAGACCGCGTGCCGGTGGCTGGACCGCCGTAGGCAGCCCACCACCACCGGTCGACGCCGTCGCACTCACTGGACCTCGACCCGCGGCACCACCAGACGGTGGCAGGGCGGCCATGCGACCAGCACGGCTCTGGTGGCCACCACGGCGGGCGCCGAAACCCCGGGAGCCTCTAGGGCCCCGAGCTCTGGAGCCCCGCCATGGCCGACCACCACCCTGGTTCCATTGGCCAGACCCCGGATTGAACTCCCCATGCTCGACATGGAATCCACCATCACCGAAGAACTCTCCATCTTCCTCCTGCCAGCCACGACCGCTTTGCACCGCGCCCCGGCCGCGACCCCCTCCCGCGCCTGCATCGGCTCCTGCCCGTCCGCCGTAGGCGGCGCCCTGGGCCGGACGTTGCTGCTGCCAGCGAGAGCGCCGGAGTGACCGCCGCCCTGCATCGTGAGCGTGCCCCGACGATCGCCTGCGCCTGTCGATGGATGGAGAGACGAACCGTTTCGAGGAACCCTAGAGCACAGCCGCCCTAACCTGCTGAAAAAAGATACAAGGCCAAGGTTAGTGCTAAAACGGGCCGTACGGCCCACGGAGACTACCTTCTTCGCCTTCGTCGATCCAGCAGAAGCCCAGACCGATGCCGGACCGACCGCACGACCCGCCCCCCGGGATTCCGGATCTTGCCTCCTGTCCGTGAAATTTGAATCCATCAATGGCGCAGCGGGCGGCGGCGTCTCCCCCGGTGACGGTGGCCTCTGTGCCGGCCATCCCAAGGGGACTACGCCCTTCCAGTGCTTGCCGGCCCCCGGCCGCCTCGCCACAGCCAGCTTATCACCGATCGTCACCTTGTCCGATACGCGCTTCGGGGGAAGCGGACCACGCCATGGTTTCCGGCCAGCGCCGTTGCTCGTCGCCGTCCCTGCACAGCGACCGGATGACCATACCTTCGATGCTCCAAGAGTGCCAGGCGTGGTGCTTCCAACTGCCGAGGCCGGCACAGCCCCGAATGCCACCGGGGAAGCCGTAACGCCCAGCCCACCCTCTGCCATTGCCGCCGGCGATACAACCTCCATCTCTTCATCGCTGGACGATGCTAGATCATCCGCAAGGGCCCAGAACCGACCGCCAAACTTCCTGGCACCCAGATTCACCGTCGGCGCGAGGGTTAGCCGGCGGCGCTCCGGTCGGCACGGGCCATCCCCTTCACTCTCACACTCACCAGTGCTCTCCCCATCTGCCATCATGCATTCCCCCCGAACCATCTCTGTGTTTCTTGTGTCTCTCGTTTGCTATAGTAGGAAGGAAGTAGGCGGAGGAGCGGCTGGAGCGCAGGGGCGTGGAGCACAGGGGCCGGCGCGATGCTGCTCGACGCGTGGCGCGTGGAGATGCTGCTCGGCGACGGAAGAGCGACGGCGACGGAAGGAAGGAGGCGGAGAGAGAGGAGGGAGAAGACGGACCACGGACGCGAGCGCCAGGACGAGCGCTCGCCGCTCCTCCGGGACGCAGGTCCTCTTAAGGCTGATGATGCCTATTCTATTCCTGAATTGGGTGACTACCTGCAGGATCGTGAAGTCATGCAGATCGAATTTAGTTAAGCAACATCTCTTCAGAGCTTAGGAGCGCATGAAAAGGCAAGCTGCTAAGAAATGACCTGAGAGGCACTTTAATGTTGGGGATATGGTCGTCTTCTTAAAACTCCATCCTTGTATTTAGTCTTCAATTGCTCCTCTAATTAATCAGAAGCAGATTTTCAAGTTTTTCGGGCCATTCAAAGTGCTTGCGAAGATTGGACCTGTCGCTTATAGATTGCAGTTGCCAGGATCATCATCAGTACACCTTCTCTTCCGTGTGTCGTAGCTAATGCCTTTCAAATTCCTATCCACATGTTGTAGCGACGTTTGTGTGTCAATGGTGGTGCTTTTGAAGCTATCCAGTGGTCGGGTTGGCGTACGTCGCTGGCAACTTTCGGAGAATGACGAAGACTTGGAGCGTTGATGGGAGGGGCAGTGCTGGCGTTGCTGTGCCTGAACCTTCTAAAGATCTCCAAGCTGACGGTGTTATGAATATAGAGGCAATTGTTGAAGCTGGGCCACGCAGGAATACAATGCAGCGCCGGCCCAACTCCAGGATATATACATGGTAGCGACTGGGCTTGGTTTATTTGGCAGCCCATGTGGCAATATTGTGTGCGAGTATGGGCCTTGCTTTGCTACGGTGGTAAGAGTTTAATTGAATCTAGACCCTTCGTAACGAAGAAAAAAAATTCAATTAAAATCATTGAAAAACTTATTAACCGCCTCCCTAGCCATACGCATGCACGCGGAAACAACGGCAGCATGCATGCATATCAATGTTTTGATTCCTAACCACACGTTGCGGGCAGTAAATATATAGAAAAAAAATAACCGCATCTCTTTTGTTAGATCTAGGAAGATATTTCTATATTTTTCTTAATTTTTAAAATTACAAAACATATAAATAATTTTTTTATCTATTACCTCCCAAGAGGTAATATATCATCTTAACCACCTTGATCTACTTAAATGAACGGTCCACATTCATTTGGGAGTACTATAGTAAACGCCTGCGACGAGTAGGATAAGAGCGAGTAGAGAAGAGGAAAGTTATCTTGTAATCGAAGAACAAACTTTCACCTACCGTTCCTCCTTCGAATCGATCCGATTCGAGTAGCTAAGGCCTAGAAAAGCGGTGCAAAGGAACACATGGCTTGGAATGAATCGATTCATTCCCACTTCATTAAATCGGATCTTTACACAGTGCTACGAATCGGATCGATAAAATGATCCGGTGCATGGGTACTAAAATAACGTTTCGATACAGTAAGAAGAGGAACGTAGGTTTTCTCGTGTGAGTCATAGGGGGGCTGAAAGAAAAGATAAGTTTTTTAAGCACGTGGACCCGGGCCATGCACGGTTCGACCATTACAGAATACCGATTCAATCTTCTACATGGCCTATATCTCTGACACGAATTGGATCACCGCTGCGGAAGGCCTAACAAGGTTCTCTTCATCTATCACCTGGTCGGATGGTCGCTCGCAGGGACACTGAGTCTGTATCATATTCTGCAGCCATGGCGAGGTGCACTACACCGTCGTCGCAGGCTTCGAAGTGTACAGCCTGGACGTTCGAAGGCCCAGCGGTGGAGGAGCTGACGAACGACCGGGAGCTGCTCGTGAGCCCGCCAGTCGGCGTTCCTAAGATTATATATGGTGATTTTGAGTCTTTTTAGTGGTAAAATAAAATTTTACCTGGCGGATATTGGCACCAGGAGACTTCAACATGGCGTCGCCCCTGCTGCTCTGCGTGCCCAGCTGACAGTGGAGGCACCTGGGGCGTGTCTCCATGGAAGACCAAGGAGTTCTT
The DNA here is from genome assembly GCA_015342445.1 of Digitaria exilis. Taxonomy (NCBI): domain Eukaryota; kingdom Viridiplantae; phylum Streptophyta; class Magnoliopsida; order Poales; family Poaceae; genus Digitaria; species Digitaria exilis. Next base: position 1,724,349 of record JACEFO010001681.1, on the reverse strand, counting down.
ATTCGAACAGGCCTTTGGTGGACCGAAAAAAAAAACGGTGCGGCGGCAAGGTCGTTGTTACCATCAGTAAAAAAAAAGAGGGGCGCAAGGTAATGTTTTTAGAGTAGGGTGCACCAGGAGTTCTCAAACTTATCCTATCGTGTCATCTAGGTTTTCGAACTCTCAAAATGCATATTCAGGTCCCTAAACTTGCTAAACTATGTCATTAAGGTCCAAAGTTCCGAAAATACCCCTCTATTGCTGACTTGGCTACTGGTTTGTCATCATTGTACATATAATTATGACATCATACAGTCTGATAATGTACTTTAGGATGAATTGTAATAGCAACAATAATTTGAGGGGAGAAAGTGTATAAAAAATCGTTTGAATTAGTATAATTTCAACATGTATAAGGGTATTTTTGGTACTTCGGACCTAAATGACACAATTTAACAAGTTTAGGGACCTAAATATGTACTTTGAGAGTTCAGAGACATAGATGACACGTATAACAAGTTCGAGGACCGCTGGTGTATTTACTCGTGTTTTTATCATCTCCAATGATGTGACCCCAACAGGGGGTTAGTAGGGACGGTGAGTTAAATTGTGAAACTTAGTGCGTGATTGCATCATTGCACTTCTTCTAACAAAGTATTCTGCACTCATACGTCGTCAGTTGGTGAAAATAAAGTCCTTCAGTAAAGCAGTCCATAGAATCTTCGGCCAAGTTTGGTTGGTTCTGTGCCTTAATATAATTGGACATCTTAGTATCTTACATCACCTGCACGGCGGCACCATTCCTTAGAATCTTCAAACAAATGCATGGATGGAGGAAAAAGTCCACATTACTCCCCTCAACTATAGGCAAAGTCTACATAACCCCCTAAACTATTTTTTGGTTCATTTTACCCCCTAAACTATGAACAAAAATATAGTTTAAGGGGTTATGTAGACTTTGCTTATAGTTGAGGGGAGTAATGTGGACTTTTTCCGATGATGGATGCACATAGTCTTGGCCAAACGGGCCAGGCCCGGCGGGCCGGCACTGGCACAGCCCGAAATGGCACGGCACTAGCACGGGCCGGCCCGATGGCAATAGTGCCTGTGCCGTGCTAGTGCCCGGCCCAGTGCCGTGCCTGGGCCGCCAAACCAGCCCGTGGCACTAGCACGGGCACGACACGGTTAATGGGCCAGCCCGCTTGCGGCCCGAAGACGGCACGGGGTCGGCACGACGCTGGCCGTTGGATGCCCCCTCCCGCTCCATCCGACCGTTGATTTACCCACTATATAAGCCCCCATCGCCGCGCCGGCCATCCCAACCCTAACCCTAGTTCATTTGTTTCCCTCCCACTCTCTCTCATCTCGCTGCGGCGGCGCACATCCTCCTCCTCTCTCTCTCTTCCTCTCTCCTCTAGTCCTCTCGTCTTCTCGATCTCCGGTGGCCTCGAGCTGCCGGTGGTCGGCACTGGCACACGGCACAGTCATCTACCACTGTAATCTCGATCTCGCAAAGCCGATGTAGACTCGTCCTCTCGTTGTCCTCCTCCTCGTCATCTTCGTCGTCGGTCTCCGGCACCTCCGGTGCTCCGGATCTAGTGTAAGATCCTCGTCAATCTCTCTCTCTCTCTCTCATCTCTTGCTCTTGATCTTTTTTCTTGCAGATGTACGCTAGATCCGTCGAGGGACCCGAGTGCTGGATCCGGTCATTGTCGACGTCGCCGGCGACCTTGGTGCTCCGGCTGCAAAGGTACGTCTGCAAGCAGATCTGTAGATCTAGGATCTTTCCTTCTCCGGCGAGCTTGGTCTCAGTAGATCTAGGATCTTCCCTTCTATGCTTCTCCTTGATGTTGCCTAACCAGATCTGTTTTGTGCTCTTGGTTTGCAGCCGTTGAGGGACCAGGTCAGTGGCACTTGACGATGGCCTCCGAAGACGAGACGGTTGAGATCGGGATGGACGAAGAAGTGCGACGTCTGGACGGTGATGTCGACGATGATGACTTGCTCGATGACCGCGAGGCATTGTTTGGTCGTAGCGTTGATGATCCAGTAGAGGTTGGTGATGACGGTGATGATCCTGTAGAGGTAGAGGTAGACGGGAAAGGTGCCAAGCGTCTACGTCCCTCTACCTCTCCTGTCTGGGATGACTTCGAAAAGCTATTCAAGATCGTCAATGGTAAGAAGGTAAGGGTTGGAGCTCGGTGCCTGCATTGTGGTAAGCGCTACTCTGGTAAATCTACTGGTGGCAATGGTCACCTCTCCCGCCATCTTAATTCTTGCGTGAAGAAGCGTGAGAAGACACGCATGACTTAGTCTCAACTCTCTTTTAATCCGGATGGCAGTGTGCGTAGTTGGGACTACTGTCCTCTTGTTGCTCGTAATCAGCTTGTTCGATTGATTGCTAGACTTGATCTTCCTATTTCTATGGGTGAATCTGAAGCTTTTGAAGAGTACATTAAAATTGCTCACAACCCTAGATATGCTAGAGTTTCTAGGCAAAGCACCACTAGAGACATTAGCAACTATTTCACTGACTGCAAGTCTAAACTGATACAAACTTTGAACACCTCTGTCAATTGTGTTTGTTTAACTTCAGACATATGGTCTGGTAATGCCAAAGAGGACTATCTTAGTGTTGTTGCTCACTACATCAATTCTGATTGGCAATTAGAGAAAAGGGTCCTTGGTCTTGTTCTTATTGATGTGTCCCATAGTGGACAGAACATTGCTGATCGTGTTGCATCTGTCCTTGCTGATTATGGTTTGTCTGAAAGGGTGTTTGCTGTTACTTTAGACAATACTGCATCTAATGGCTCAGCTATGAGAAAACTGAGACCCATCCTGTCTAAATATCTTGGTTTGTCTGTTCCTGTTGATGCAAATGAAACTGAAATTGAATCTGAATCATCTAATGCAGTTAATTCCATGTTCTTGCATTAGCGTTGTGCATGTCATATCATTAATCTGATTGTTAAGGAGGCCATCCATTCTCTTGCACCTTTGATAGAAACATTTAGAACTGCAATATCATTCATAAATTCATCTAATCAAAGAATTGCTGCATATAAAAGCTATTGTATTGCAACTGGAGCAACCCCTAGAAAGTTTCAGTTGGACATGGAGGTTAGGTGGAATTCTACTTATCTAATGCTTAAGCATCTGATGCCTCATAAAGATCCTTACTACTTTCATCCATGCTCAGTACCCTAGGGGTGAAGGTGGGTCCTTGTTGTTAACTGATGAGCATTGGGCTGAGGCACATAAAGTGCTATCATTTCTTGAGCTGTTTTATGATGCAACAGTTGATTTGTCTGGTGTTTACTATCCTACCTCTCCACGTATGCTTCATTATCTTGTGAAATTTGCTGTGCATCTAAATAGATATGCAAATGATGTGCACATCAGGTCTGTTATTCAACCCATGATAGATAAATATAATAAGTACTGGAGAGATATACCTGTGCTTTATTCTTTTGCATTCATCTTAGACCCTAGAGCTAAAATGAAAGGTTTTGGTAGGGTGCTTAGAAGGTTGGGTAATCTCACTAGTACAGATTATTCTGCTTATCAGATTGAAACTAGAGCTAGACTCACTGATGTTTACAATAAGTATGATGAGAAGTTTGGTTCTGTGAGGATGAAAAGGTCTGACCCTCCTGAGGTGTCTGGTAAGTCAAGGTCTGCTTGGGATGAAATATATGATGATGGTGATGGTTTGTGTGGTGGTACTACCTTGCCTGCTAGTCTTAACATGGCTAGAGATACATCTACAATTTCTCTTATGCATGCAGTAAGGTCATCAGCTTCTAATTCTTCTGAACTTGTTTCTTACTTGGACTGTGACACTGCAAACCATCTATCTGATGACTTTAACATATTAAACTGGTGGCACCAGCACAAATTAACCTATCCAGTCCTCTCTATCAAGGCTAAAGACATCCTAACTGTTCCTGTGTCTACCATATCTTCAGAATCTACTTTTAGTATGACTGGCAGGATCATCGAGGAACGACGAAGGAGACTCAGGCCTGAGATGGTGGAGATGCTCACCTGCATCAAGGACTGGGAGGCCGCAGAGTCAAGGTTGCAGCAAGAAGTTGAGGACAAGGAGCTTGAAGAAGCCTTCGAAGGAATTGATATTGATTCTTGAACACTTTATCATTCATGTAATGGTCTGTAATATTTAGGACTTAGAATGTGGACTTGATGTTAATGAGACAATGAACATTGAACTCTTTAATGGAGCTTGATTGTACTCTTTTTCTGTCTAGGGTTTCTCACAAGGGTGAGTTTTACCTAGACAGGTTTTTAACGAGGCAGCCATTGCACAAGCTCCCTAATGAAATTGGTATTTTGTTATATGTCTGTCACTCTTGTGTTTTGAATGTTTGTATCTTTGTGATGTTCTTGAAATTCTGAAAAAAATATGGGTTTTTTGAAGTTTAGTGCCAGTGCCGGCACGGGCACTATCGTGCCCCTTGGCACGGCACGACACTAAGGCTGGAGCTTAGTGTCGTGCTAGTGCCGCGTTTGCGGCACGGCGGCACTATCTGGCACGGCACGACTAACTGGCCGTGTCATATAGTGCCGTGCCAGATAGTGCTAGTGCCGTGCCGTGCCGGCACGGCACTATTGGCCATGTATAGATGCACATGCACTACGGTACATATTTATGCTCCGCAAAAAGTAGCTTTTCATATATGAAGCACCCTCATGTATACACTTATTTTAAAGAGAGAATTTCAGCTCAATTGTTGTATGTACTGCCTCTACATGATACTATCAGTTTGGAAAAAAAAAACAACTGGACCTTATGACCTTATGATCCTTTATCAGTGATACTTGAATTTTTAGAAGACAGTGATACTTGAATTTTTAGAAGACCAACAAGCTTGGCAAAGACTTATTTGACAATACTACTTGGGTACATATATATAAGGAATAACTTGTACCATTAACAAACACACTGAAATAGATACTAAATATGCATATATGTGGACCTGCGGCGACAAGACGTCATGTGATCATCAAGAGCTGCATCTGTTTCGTTCAGCAAGAAGTTGCAGAAATATCTCTAGAGAGGAAGTTCGTTTGCTTAGTTCATTTGTTGTTCAATAGCTCCCCTCATCATGAGTCAGATTCGCGAAAACAAAGTTACCTTTATCATGACTCAAAATTGTCAAGGTCATTTTATATCATGCTGTCATGCATGGTAGTTGCATCTAAACTGATAAGGTAATTGCGTCTGAGTTGAAGTCTGAAACCACAATAGTATATATCTAGTGTAGTGCGGTGGTTTTTGAAACGATGGAGCTAACCAAAGAACTACAGACATCCTGGTCGCACGCGTCCCACCAAACTGCGCGTGTAAAAAGGAGGGGCAGTGCAATTTTTTTGTTGGACTTGCACGTCGTGGTCATTGTTCATGGCGGCTATATATACACTTCTTATATTCGAATTGACAAGACAACCAGACCATGAGAACAGAACCACAACATAGCATTCTGGTATCGAAGATGGCTTCGAGATCATCATCATCATCTCCTCTTTGTTCTGCTTTGCTGCTGGTGTTAGTACTACTGCTGCCTGCTTCAGCTCATGCTTCGAGCAAAGTGAGACATAGTAACGCAATATATGCGCATGTTCGGTATGCGGATCAGTTCTTCTGGTTTCTTGCTTGGTTTCCTATAAATTTAATATGGTTATTATTAGGTCTACATCGTGTACATGGGAGAGAAGAAACAAGATGATCCATCCATGGTCACCGCGTCACACCATAACTTGCTCACATCTGTTCTTGGGAGGTACTACTACTCCAAACACTGACGTCTGCTTGTTCCTCGCAACAAATTCGAAGTGAGTGCTCATATTTCGCTCATTTTATTAATGATAATGGTGAAACAGCAAGGATGAAGCCATGGAATCACGTGGCCTGCGCCAGGGCGACCCGCTCAGCCCTACCTGTTCATCATCGTCGCCGACCTGCTGCATCGCATGATCACCAACCCCGCCGCCCCGACGGTTATGAAGCACCCCCTCGTTGATGGCATGGACTGCTCTGTCATTCAATATGCGGATGACACACTGATCCTCATCAGGGCCGAGGAGCCGCAGGTCCACCGCCTAAAACACATCCTCGACGAGTTCGCGTCGGCCACGGGCTTAGCAATCAATTATTCCAAGAGCACGTTCGTCCCCATCAACGTTGAAGAGGAACAAGCCGCCCATCTCGCCGGGCTTCTGGGATGCTCCACCGCCAGCTTCCCCCAGACCTACCTCGGGCTCCCGCTCTCCGACACCAAGCTGCCTGCGGCCGTGCTCGACGATCTCGCCATCCCTATTGAAAGGTGCATTCCCAGCTGGCGCGTCCAGTTGCTCACCCGGGGGGGCCGCCTCATCCTCACCGACGCCGTCATGTCCCTGAAGCCGGTGTACGCCATGGGGGCTCTCCGTCTACCCCGCTCCACCGTTGATCGGATGGACAAGCCCCGCCGTGGCATGCTTTGGAAAGGCGCGCCACGCTGCTCCGGGGGAGACTGCCAAGTGGCCTGGGCGACGGCGTGTCGACTCAGGGAAGAAGACGGCCTGGGCATCATCGACATCGAACTTCAGAACACTTGCCTCCTCCTCAAGACCGTCCACAAGCTCGTGTCTGGCCACGCCAACCCATGGTCGGACTGGGTCCGGTTCTGGTACGCCCCTGAACGCCGCTCGCCGCCGACTGCTTCCTGGAAGATGTTTCAGGGTCTCCTAACCACCTACCGTGGCGTCACGGGAGTGTCGCTTGGGGTCGGCGACTCAACGTCGTTCTGGTTGGACAACTGGACGAACGCTGGGCCACTGGCCTCGGTGCTCCCGGCACTCTTTTCGCACTGCACCTCGCCGGACATCTCGGTCGCCGCCGCCTTCTCGTCGGGGGGCTTGGCACTCCCCTTGCTAGGCCCGCCTAAGATCCATGGCGACGGCCGAACTGCACGGGCTGTCTACACGGTTAACTGGCCTGCAGCTCGGGCAGTCTCCTGACTCCCGCCATCTACTCTGGGGTGCCGAACACGCCTTCCGTTCCGGCGCCATCTACAAGATGCTGAAGGCCACTGGCTGCGCAGCCCCTCTATTCACTGTGAACTGGGACAATTTTGCTCCTGTCAAGGTGCGGATCTTCTTCTGGGTCATGCGCCATGGGAACACAAGGACGAGGAGCTTCCTGCACGGGCACGGCGCGCTTGGTTCGGAATTGTGCCCGTTCTGCCCATCCACTCCTGAAGACATTGATCACCTGTTCTTCACGTGTCCCCGCCTCGCGGCCTTCTGGGCAGCAGTGTGCCCACGCAGCCCACCTCTGGGTGTCGCCGAGCTCGCCGCTGCCATTCCCCTACGCAACGCCACGGCCGTGAACACAGTGGTGCTTCTCCTTCTTTGGGTCATCTGGAAAAGCCGGAACCGGATGGTCTTTGACAACCGCCGTGACGACCGGCACGCCCTCGGCGCTTCGCTGGTGGCTCATGCTCGGCTATGGGTGGTACGTGCGCCCCGACGAATTGATTGCTCCCCGCTCGAAGCCTGGTGTTCATCTCTTGCTATGTAATTTAGTCCCACGAGGGATATGCTCTCCTCCCCCCCCACCCCCCCCCCCCACCCATGCTGTAACCCCTTGGCAATGGCCACACCTGTAACACCTTGCCTCCCGGAGGCTTTTATTGAAATTCAGGTGGGCGATCTCCGCCCCCGGTGAAACTTCAAAAAAAAAAAAAGCCATGGAATCATTAGTCTACAGTTATAAGTATGGATTTTCCGGGTTTGCAGCTATGCTTTCGGAGTCCCAAACCAAGACGATGTCTAGTAAGTTATAACAAAACCATTCAAGAACATAGTCTTTTCAATTACTTCCGTGATCATTTCGACAAGACTATCTTCCTGTGTAGGCATTCCTGAAGTTGCCAGTGTTAGCGCTAATACCCATTACCAAACGGGAACCACTCGGAGTTGGCAGTTTCTTGGCCATGACGACTACGACCACCAATCACCAGCATCTGAGCTCCTAAAGAAAGCCAATTACGGTGAAGATGTGATAGTTGGAGTGGTTGACACAGGTGAGTAAATATACATATATCCATCGTTATCTTTTCTTGATATTATAAATTAGAGACTATTTCTAGAGCACCCACTTCAATTCTCATGTGGAAAGTTACAAAAAATATATAAAAAATCATATAAATTCTACAGAAAGCAAAAGATCCAAGAGAATAAACCAAACATTATGTGTAGTATCTTTTTCTTAGAAAATAAAGGAATAGTCCAATATCCCGGCCTTTACATTAGGAGCAATATATTTGCCCATTATTACAAAAGGAACCAATCAATGTAACATAGCTAGTCGTTTCGCCGTCTATTTTTCTACTACCACTTAAAAGTCAACGAATTTCTAAGAAAAAAGTTAAGCAGGGGTTTAACTAAATTTAAAATTGGGTTAAGCAGGGGTGAATCCGGCCAGCCATCTAAGTCATTGGGGTCATCTCTAATTTTATATTGCATTAATGAGGTCATTAGCGGTGATGAACAATAATTTTCATATGAGTAGCAATAATTTATAGGGGTCAGCTCACCCCAGTAAAGCCCTTAGATCCGCCCCTAGGGTTATGTACAGTGAATAATTATATTTATATTTCATTACCATTTCAAGTTAACATATTTCGTAGAGACGAGCATAGCGTCTCAACCTAACTAGTCATATCACTAAACTGCCATTCATTGCCATTGTCTCCAAAGCATATCAGTCCACTATCTTGGTCCTCCTCAAGCCCTGAAAGGATCAAGATGTCTAATAGGAGGGGTTGAATTAGGCTTCTATAAAAATTTAAGCAATAAAACAATCCTATGCAACAAACCAACTCATCTCATGTGGCTATCTAGTGTGGTTTGTGCCTATCTAGTGTTGACAAGAGTTTTGCAACCTAGTTCCAATCCTACTCTAGCATGGCAAGTCTAGAAATTGAAATGCGAAAAGTAAACTTGCTCAAAGTAAAGAGAAGAGTAGGAAGCCGATTTTTCCCGAGGTATCGAGGAGTCGGCAACTGTCCCCTAGTCCTCGTTGGAGCACCCACGCAAGGGTATAGCTCCCCTTGATCCCCGCAAGGATCAAGTGCTCTCGTAGGGGATATCTATTTCACACTCTGGGGCGGCGGATTCCCAAACTGTGTACACCTTATTGGGGCTTCACACAATCTCCAAGTGAGCTTCCAAGATCAACACCACCACGCCGTCTAGATGATGCTGAATCACCAAGAGTAACAAGCCTAAGATTTTCAGTTGACGTACACTAGACCAAGAGCTAGATGGGTGCATACTTGCTACTCTCAAGCACTAAAGAGAATCCTTAATCTTCACAAGATCAAGAACACCAATCAAAATAAGTGCATCTCTTGCCTTCAAAGTCTCTCCTATCTCAGCTAGAAGCATAGTGAATTTCGTGTGGCAAGAGGGTTTCAAAGTGGGAGAAGAGTGCCTATAAATAGCCCACTCAAATCCACTAGCCGTTGGTGCTGACGCAGAGGGACCGACTGATTCCGTGCCCTCCAAAGGCGGCAACCGAATGAGTCGGTGCATCCTTGGATTTGAACTTCCAACGGCTAGCCAATGACCACCGACTAATTCAGCGGTATACATTTGTGCAGCACCGAATTAGTCGGTGCGCACTAGTACCGAACTGGCACTTCCAGCCACAATGACCGACTGATTCGGTGCTGCCCACCGAATCAGTCGGTCCCCTCTGGGACTTGAACTTGAGCTAGATCTTGAGGGCCACCAACTCATTCGGTGGGTTTTCATGGGGTCACCAAATCAATCGCCCCCCAAATTTACTTAGTATTGAACAACCATTTCTAGCCATAATGACCGTCTGATTCGGTGCTGCCCACCGAACCAGTCGGTCCCCTCTGGGACATAGACTATCACATGGCTGTGGGCACCGGCTGATTTGTTGGGCCCTGCTAACAGGGACCAAATGAGTCGGTGCCCCTGTTTACTTCACAAGGTAAACAAGGCACCGACTGATTCGGTCACTGCCCCTGTGAGCACCGAATTAGTCGGTCCCAGCTGGACTTCTCTGAATTCAATCTTCTTAAGGCTGAAACTCGTCCAATTCAAACTCTTTGAGTTACCAACCTTCTCAAGAGCTTCAACATAGCTACCAAACACTAGATTTCAAGAGTGTGCACCACACCTAAACTCTAGTCTCGCAAAGGTCAAGCTACCAACCCTCGAACCCCCTTTATAGTACGGCCAAAGGAAACACAAAGACCTAAAACTACTCTAACTGCCTCTCATCATCCAAACGGCACTTAGAACTAGCTTATCCTTAAGCTTCGAGCATATCCTTTGAACAAATACATTCATTCGCAAATGATGGGGGCCAAGAATATTGTGAAATCCCATCATTGCACTAACTTAATATTTGCCTCTGCAAAATACCTGTTAGTCGCAATGATTTTGTTGTCATTAATCGACAAAACCGAATTAGGGGCCTAGATACTCTTTCAGGCCTAGAATAATCCAATGAGCATATCCAAAAAGTATCTGCAAGCAAGATTGAGGGTTTATTTTATTAAAAACAATATATTTCTATTGAACCACATGGACCAAGAAACTGCCTTCACTACTATAAGTACAAGATTTTTTTCATTGCACTTTATCCCTTGTAGCATGGCCCAAACATATGAGGCTCTATTTATATGGTGAAATTTGGTGAAAGTTTTCACATTGGGAAGCGTAGTGTGAAAAATGTTCACATATAAACAAAGCCTCGATAACTTTATTATGTTTATATATATGAGTATTGTAGATTCAATTATTATTGACAACAAAGGCTACATAGGATCTATATGGGTATTGTGCTAGAAATCAAAGCAAACAAGAGGAACAATATATTTGTGTGGAGGTAATGGATTAAGGGGGCCCACGCGGGTACTAAGACAACTGACGGCGTCCGGGACCCAAGGGAGTTAAGGGGGCCGGAAACACGGTAAAACGCGGAGGGTCAGCTGTTTCCGTCCTGCCCGACCTCCGCTAGGTCCGACAGACCCTGGGGTCGGAAACTCCCGTCTCGCCCGACCCTGGGCAGGCCCCACAGACCCCCGGGTCGGAGACTTCTGTCTCGCCCAACCCTGGGCGGGCCCCGCAGACTTGAGTCGACCCAACTGGACGTAGGGATTCATCTCGAGCCATTATAAACTCTTTGTCTTGCGTCTCTTGAACCATTCTCCACTGTGACGTGCGTGTTCTGTGATCGACACTCGTCGGCGTGAGGTACCTTGTGTGCCACCCACCGACAGCTGGCGCGCCAGGTAGGGGCCTTCGTACATCTTCATCCTCATCGACACTTAGTGCGAGATGGCCGGTCTCTGTGACCACCAGCTAGGGCTTTGCGCGAGGTTCCGCTTCGGCAGCCTCGAGTTCATCGTGGAGGCGCTATCGATGGCGCCCGGCGTCGCGCCATGTCTCACCCTCGTCAACAACCTCAGCCCCGTGGCCGCGCCCACGGAGCAACCCCCGCAGGGCAGCAAGACGGACCTTTCAGCCGGAAGCGGCGTCTCGACAGCTCCGCGCGTCACGAGCACCCTCTCCCGGAGCCCGCCCGTGGTGTCCAGGGTGGGACTTGAGCGAATCGTGCACCACTACGACAGCCACGATGATTTCGTGCCCACGCTTCAGGTGAGGCGTCAGGGCTCACCTCCATTGCGTAGCACAGATCGCCCACAGCTAGGAGAGGCTGGCACACATCCTCCAAAAGGAGTGACGCCGGCGTTCCCTTTTGGCCTCCAGAATGCGTCACAAGATTTTTCGCGTACGGTGCAACGCCGGGTGTGGACAGGCCTCGAAAAGGCATTTGCAAAGGTGCGCCTTTTGAGGTATGAGGGTATCCTAGGACCCTACACATGCCCAGACGACTCTCTCAACTCATGTGATTCCCATCGGGGATCAGATCCAGTGCTGGTCCACTTCCCATGGGGTATCGGACAATACCCCATGCCGAAATGCTTCACTGTTATCCCACAGGAGGAGCCACCAGCTGGGGGCGCCCCCGCTGCCGGCAAATGGATCGGGACTTCGTTTGACCCCTGTGCAGGTGGCGACCAAATGACAGGAGCTAGAAGATGCACAGCTCGCCCTTGAGCTCGAACAAGCCCAGCGGGAAGCGGACGCCGATCTAGTGGCCTGCTCTCGCGCACGCGAACTAGGCCACCGGATCGATGCCAACGCCGATGGCTACCCACTATTTTGACTGGGCAAGCAAGTGCATCACCGCAGCAACACTGCTCACTCGACACCTGCCTCAGCCCTCGACACCAGAAGAGCATCGAGTCCAGAATGGGATGAACAGGCAGAGAGCTCCGCTGAGAGGAGGTGGTATCCGGGGATGGGCGTCATGGACTCCCGGTCGCCTAGCCCCGTCGACAAGAAGGCGACGGATGGCTCACTACGACATATCCCTGTGGTGGACGAACCATGGGGGCACGATGCCGGTAACTCCATGAAGGTCCACGATCGACTGGGCCCCGACCACGATGTACGGCACACCCTCGAGGCACGGCGGCGGGAACGGTTGGAAGAACCAGAGGACCGCGTTCTGCGCGTTCGACATCGGTGGCGTGAGGATCACACCAATACTGAGGAAGATTGGAACTCGATCATCGATTATGACTGCTTGGGCCCCGCCGCCTTCTCTTACGAGATTCGCACCGCCCAAGTTCCCCCACGGTTCCTCCTCCCCACCAACATCAACAAGTACAACGGAGAGACAGGTCCGTCGGTCTAGCTTGAAGACTTTCGACTCGTGTGCCGGGCAGGCGAGGCTTTCGACGACAAGGTCATCATCCGCAACCTCCCTCTCTACCTGGCGGAGCCGACCCGAGCGTGGCTCGAGCGCCTTCTGGACGGGAAGATTCAAATTTGGGCAGAGTTGAGTAGTACCTTCGTCGGGAACTTTCAAGGCACGTGCGCCCGACCGGGCAAGGTTTGAGAACTCAAGAGATGTCGACAAAAGCCCGGAGAGACCCTACGCGAGTACATACATCATTTTTCCTGGCAGTACAACAACCTCCCCGATGCTACCAACGCCATCCGACGCTCATGGGCGGCACCATGTGTTGGATCCTGGTCAACCGGATCGGGAAGCAGTGCCCGAAGACGGTTAAGGAGGTCCTTGACATGGCTGCCGAAGAGGTGCAAGGAGAGGAAGCCGAGGTGGCCATGTTCCCCAAGGACGGGGTGAAAGGAAATTCCAAGAGGCACGACAAGCCGACCGACGAGGCGGTCCCGTTGGAACGCCATGACAAGAAGAAGAAGAAATATAGGAGGGTCGAATTCTTCGCCGTCATAGAGCCCAAGCCCACCCAACCCCAGGGTCAGACGGTGCAGAACCAGCAACGAGACGACCGACCCCAAGGGCGACGAGCCACCAAAGGTCAGACCCCTGACTTCTTTGAGCAGTTACTCGAAGGGCCATGCCCAAACTATGCCACCCTGGTCAAACACAAGTGTCGCGAATGCGACCTCATGAGGAAGTTCCTCATGGGGAGATTGGACGGGGTAAGCCCGACCCCTTAGCCGCAGGGGAAAGGCGCGGGGAATGACACGTTCCCAGAACCTGATGAGTGCCTCATGATCTTCGGCAGACCTGAGGCATATGCGTCGAAGAGACGCACCAAGCTCATGGAGCGCGATGTGTTCACGGCCAACCCGATCGTCCCGACGTACCTCTGGTGGTTAGAAGCATCAATCACTTTTGATCGATCCGACCACCCAAAGTACGTCCTGCACCCGGGGAAGGTACCACTCGTTGTGGCCCCGATCATCGGCAAGAAGGGCGTCTCCAAGGTGTTGATGGATGGAGGGAGCGGCCTCAACATCCTGTACGCAAGCACGCTCGACGTTCTTGGTATCCCGCGATCTGACGTTCGTCCGGAACAGGCTCCGCTCGATCCCAGGGAAGGAGGCTATTCCCTTGGGGCAAATTAGCTTGCCCGTCACCTTCGGAGATCGCGACAACTTCCGCACCGAGAACCTCTGCTTCAAGGTGGTCGACTTCGACAGCTTCTACCATGCCATCCTGGGAAGGCCATGCTACGAGAAGCTCAAGATGCCGGGTCCCAACGGCGTCATTGTGGTAGGCACGTCACCTTAGGTGGTGTACAAGTACGAGAAGAAGAGTTGCGCGCTCGCGGCGCCGCTCGAGCCGGAGGCCACCAAGGAGCTCACCGTGTCGCAGGTGGCGATCAACATCGCTGGGGAGCTTTCCTCGGTCTGCGAAGACCAGGCAGGACGAGCCACCCAGGACGATAATGGTCCTCGAGCCAGAGGCTGAAAGGCAGTTCCAGCTGTCTAGAGATACCAAGAAGGTGCTGCTGGACCCCCAAGGATCCTTCATCCTGACAAACAAATAGAAAAGCACGCTCGTGGACTATCTCTGGGCAAACATTAGTATGTTCACATGGGTTCCAACGGACATGCCAGGCATACCCCGGGAAGTCGCCGAGCATACCCTGGACATTTGTCAAGGGCGTGAAGCTAGTCAAGCAGCCCATGAGGCGCTGCAACGAGTTCAAGCGGAAGATCGTCATTGAAGAGGTGGCCAAGCTATTAGATGCGGGATTCATCAAGGAGGTATGCCACCCAGAATGGTTAGCAAATCTTGTACTTGTCGAGAAGAAGAATGAGAAGTGGAGGATGTGTATTGATTACACCAATCTTAATAAAGCTTGCGAAAAGTTTCGCTATCGTCTCCCTCGCATCGATCAGGTGGTCGACTCTATGGTAGGGTGCAAAGCCCTATGCTTCCTTGACGCTTACTCTGGGTATAACCAGATAGCGCTCAAAAAGTCCGACCAACTAGCCACCTCCTTCATTACCCCGTGCGGCGTGTTTTGTTACATGACGATGGCATTCAGCCTGAAGAATGTCAGTGCCACGTTCTAGCACTGCATGAACCAGTGTTTGGGCGAGCTTGTCGGGCGACATTGTGGTCAAGTCCAAGTGAGCCGATGACCTCGTAACAGACTTGGAAGCGATTTTTTGTCGTTTGCGGGCGAACCACGTCAAGCTCAATCTGGAGAAGTGCGTGTTTGGGGTCTCAAATGGCCTCCTTCTAGGGTTTGTGGTCTCCGCAAGGGGTATCGAGGCAAATCCCGACAAGATCATCTCCATCGCCAAGATGGGACCCCTTAGCTCCGTCAAGGACGTCCAAAAGCTCGCCAGCTGCCTCGCTGCTCTAGGCCGGTTCATATCTCGCCTAGGCGAGCGGGGACTCCCCCTCTACAAGCTCTTGAAGAAGATGGAGGCCCAACAAGCGCTCGACCAGCTCAAGCATATGCTGACCGAGCCTCCAGTCATGGTGCCACCTCGAGAAGGAGAACGCCTTTTCCTGTACGTGGCATTAACCATCCAGGTTGTGAGCGCAGTTCTCGTAGTTGAGCGCAAGGAAGAAGGACACGCGCTGAAGGTACAACACCTGGTCTACTACATCAGCGAGGTCCTGGTCGAGTCCAAGACATGCTACCTCCACATTGAGAAGATGGTCTACGCTATCCTCATCACCAAGTGGAAGCTCCGACACTACTTCAACGCCCACCCCGTCACCGTCGTCACCGAACACGGGCTGGGCGAGGTGATCAACAACAGGGAGGCATCAGGAAAGATTACCAAGTGGGCCCTCGAACTCATGGGCTACGACATCACCTACACTCCAAGGTCGGCGATCAAGTCACAATTTCTCGTGGACTTCGTCGCTGAATGGACAGAGACACAGCTTCCACCGGCCCCCGCTGACCTCGAGTATTGGGTTCTCCACTTCGATGGAGCTCAGAACTGGGTCGGGTCTAGGGTCGTGGTTGTCTTCATATCCTCGATGGGGGGTGCAGTGCGTTATGCAATACGGCTGCACTTCCCCGCATCAATCAACATGGCGGAATACGAAGCTCTGTTCACCGGGCTCCGGCTAGCCAAGGAGTTCGGTATCCATAGGCTAGAAGCCCGCAGCGACTCCTAGCTTGTAGTTGATCAGGTCAATGGCGACGCCAAGTGCCACAACCCATAGCTTGTGGTCTACTATGAGGCCGCACGGAGGGCCCAGGAGAAATTCTGCGGCCTAGGCTTCGTTCACCTGCGGTGCGAGTATAATAAGGCAGCAGATGAATTGGCCAAAGTCGTATCCTGGTGAGAGCCGGTCCCATCGGGGGTCTTTGCGGACGACCAACACCAACCGTCAGTCAACTTCAGCGAGGAAGCACCCTGCGTGGGACCTAAGCCCGAGCAGACACTCGGACCAGAGGGCGGGCATGATCCCTCCAGGGTGGTGGCCACCATCGCATCCGATCCCGACGAAGGGTCGGACCCCAACGAGGGACTAGTCGTAAAGGACCCGCCCGATCCGGGGTCGGAGGGGAGATTGGCGGATCCCCTTCCGAAGCTGGCTCATCGACGGGGCTCTCCCCGCTAGGCGAACAGAAGCTCGGCACCTCGTATGGAGGGCCAAGTCCTACAGGGTGACCGAGGGCGACCTGTACCGACGGGGCCACAACGGTGTCCTCCAGCGGTGCATCCTCAACGGAGAGGGACGCTCGCTGCTGGAAGACATCCATGGAGGAGTGCACGGCCACCACACTGCACCATGTTCCCTGGTAAGTTCGGCCTTCCGGAAGGGATTCTATTGGCCCACAGCCATCGCCGACGCAGAGCGGATCGTGCGAACATGTGAGGGCTGTCAATTCTATCCCAAGAAGACCCATTTGCCAGCTCAGGCTCTTCAGGCCATACCCTCACCTAGCCGTTTGCGGTTTGGGGACTGGATATGGTTGGGCCACTACCAAGGGCGCCCGGGGGCTTTACCCACATGTTTGTCGCAGTCAACAAGTTTACAAAGTGGATCGAAGCCCGGCCCCTAACAAAAATCACGCCGGAGCAAGCCGTGAGCTTCTTTTAGGACATCCTCTGCCCGTTCGGCGTCCCAAACACCATCATCACCGACAACGGCACGCAGTTCACCGGGAAGAAGTTCACTCGCTTCTGCGACAAATACGGCATTGAGGTGGCATGGGCGGTCTTAGCTGACCCGCGCACGAAGGGGTAGGTGGAGCGCGCCAATGGCATGATACTACAGGGGCTGAAGCTGAGGATCTTCGACCGTCTGGTCAAGCGCATTGACAAGCTCGGCGCCAAGCGGGTGGAGGCGCTCCCCTTAGTCCTATAGAGTTTGCGAACAACTCCCACCCGCGGCACAAGTTTCTCCCCATTCTACATGGTCTACGGCTCCAAGGCAATCCTCCCAACTAACATCGACTATGGCTCTCCATGAGTCCAAGCTTTCAGCGAGGAAGGGAACGAGTCTAACCTCGAAGATGCTATGGACCAGTTGGAGGAAGCGCGAAAAGTAGTCGTAGCGCAGGGCTGAGACGCTACCACGTGCAGCGAGTGCGAGGGCGAGCATTCAAAGTTGGCGACTTTGTCCTAAGGCTGGCACAAGATCGGCGTGGTTTCACCAAGCTCTCACCTCCCTGGGAAGGCCCCTACACCGTAGTAAGGGTCCTCCGTTCGAGATCATACAAGCTGGCTATGCCAGATGGAACCACATATCCAATGCTTGGAACATCGAGCAGTTGCGGCACATGTACCCACGAGAAGCGGGTCCAAGCACTTTTGGGTTGCGAAGATCATGAGAAGCGAAGCGCAGAGTCAAAAAGTCTCCCGCGAAGGGGACAGCGAGGACACTCCGTCCCGCCGGACCTGCCTAGACGGGGTCGGACGAGATTCGCACCAAGGCGCTCGGGGGTTGGGCCAAAATCTTCACGGTAAAAAGGACCCAACAGGACGGTGCAGGTAGCGCACTACAGCCTGAACCATAGTTGGGGTAAAAGGCAATGCAAGCCGATTCTTTTCTCTTTCAGCAGACAAGAGTAGAACAAGATACGTACTTTTAGTACCACCTCTCCCGCGCTCAAGGGAGCCGCCGAACTTATAAGCGCTTCACGACGTGGCCAAGCCATTCGTAAGTGAACGCCCCCAGAGACGGAACCTGCCACACAAAGCTGGAACCCCGTCTCCGAGGGCGTCACTGACGGTGCAAACCCTCGAAGCTACAGTAACCTTGGATCTCCGCCGTCTACACGTCTGTGATCTACATCACTGGGAGTAACCCCGAGTCTCCTCTAACTCTTCGCCTGCAAGGAGACCTGCTAGGGGGGTTGTGGAAGCCCCCCTGGCCTCAAGCCGGCCAGATAAGTGAATTATTTACACTTTCTTTTCGTTCATTACTTTTGTATCTCGCGTTTCCTCTTCTCCCCTTCGATCCCATGATTCTGAGGAAGCTCCGGCGTAGTTAAAGGGTAGGTAGGGACATTCGGTGCAGTTGTGTTGTGGTAACCTACGCCCCCGCGGCCATGGCTCGCACAGCTGTCGAACCGGACGGTCGACCCTACCCCGAGCCCAACCGAAAACTGCCGCGTCGAGCTTTTCCTTCGGCAAGAATCAGGCAAGGGGCATGCAGAAAGCGTTAAGAGAAACGCAGCTCAAAAATGAAACTAACTCTAGTTGGGCCCGCGAGGTCTATCATTTTGCAGGAATAAGCGGTTAGGTGTCAGACGACTAGCCAAACCCTTGCAAGCCTCTGAGGGCGCCGAGTTCGGGAGCCAACTCAAAAGACTCGGGGGTCTGAGGTCTAATCTCCTAGACCCTCGGAGACTGTCTTGTGCAGAGCCCGTGAGAACCAGAGGATCGAGAGCTCGAGTGCTCAGATATCCTCAGGGCTCGGGGGCTCGGTAGAACTTCAAGTTCTGTTTTGCCCACTCCATGCCAGGGCCCGGGGGCTCGGGGCAAAGCTGGCTGAGTCATCATCCAAAACACAAACAACCCCTCAAGGTTATTTCAGTGGCACCTCCCAACCAGTCTACAGAAACTGGAAGCCAAGCACCACTCGGGGGCTGGTAGGGGTATAACCACAAAGAAATCACAAGGAAAAAGCCCGCGCCTACGGGGCCAAAAAGGAGATAAAAACGATATGAAGATGCAAGAAATAAGATAATTATTACAGGTATCCAAAATAAGGAAGTCCCCATCAAACGGGGCTCCCGCCAAAGTTCAAAGTTTTTGCCCTCCACATGAAGGCACTGCAGTCTCTTCGAAGAAATGAACGAGCAAGTAAAGGGGCAAGATCAGAGGGCCTGGCTAGGGTCAGTGCCGTCCACCGGGTTGCCTTGCGTATCGGAGGTGAGCACCAGACCATTAGTGACCCGCTCGGCCGGCACTTGGACCTCGGCGGCGAGGACGTCTAGGGCCTCCGAGGTGTACTCGTTGGGCAAAGCCAGAGGCCATTCTGTCGAAGCGGATCCCGTCGTAGTGGGAGCGTACCAGTGTGAAGGCCTCCAAGACGTCGCGCACTAACGCCTCCTTTGCAAGGGCCCCGACGCGCTGCGGGATGCGATGGAGCTCTTCAGGTAAGCGCGTGGGATTGCCGCTCGTCGGCAGCTCGAGCTCCTCCATCACCGCGGATGCCACCGTGCGTAGTGCCCCACAGCACTCCGCCGCACGCTAATGGTCCCCGGGAGCCGCTAGACGTCCTCTGCCAAGGGGAACCCGAGCTACGTCAGGACCACTCCCGATGCATCACTCAACATCCCGAAGCGTGACAACAGCGTGTTCCAATGGGAGATCCCATCTTCCACGTGGGCCTTGAGCACTGCCAAAGAAAATAGAGATCAGCTCACACTAATTCCCAAAAGGGGGCAAAGAATCCTGAAGCGATGCTAGAGAATGTAGAGAAAGCGTACCGTCCACCTCCGCCGCCTTCTCCTCCGTGGACTTGCTCGACGCTTTGAGGGCGGCCACCAACACCCGAATCCGCTGGGCGGTCACCTCTGCGTTGGACCAAAGGTCAGCGACGAGCTGCCCCAGCTGAGCGCTCGCTCCCTCAACATCCTCCTTCGCCTGCTCGGCCTGGTCGCGCGCCACGAGGGCATCGATGCATTCCCGGACCGCCGCGGCCTTCTCCCCCATTAGCGCGTCGACCAGGGCATGATACCCTAGGAACCAGCGAAGCGTGTCATGAATGAATTAAAACTAATTAGGAGAATGGGGAGTAAACATGGCTGAGGCTTACCATCACGAACCTCCGTGATCTAGGAGCGGAGGCTAGTGAGGTCCGAGTTCATCCTGGCAAGCGTTGTTTGGTGTGCGGCCTGATTCACCAGCGCACTCTCCAGCTCCGAGACCCGGAGGGCATGGCGGTCGACCACTGCACGCGCGTGCCTCGGCATTGCGGTCCTGGCGGACTCCCAAGCCTGGCAAGCCTGGTTGATGGCTTCTTCCTCAATGCTCCAAGTTCAGGAGAGCGCGAGCTGCAAGGCCTACAGCAGCCAAGACAGAGGACAGTTTATATGCAGGAGAGGGCTAGAAGCCCATACAAAAGATACAAAGGAAACAAAACGTACCCGGCTAGAGGGAACCGCCACGGAGCTGTGCGTGTTTGCCATTGAGAGCAGTGTGACGGGGAAGGTGGCGATCTGGTGGAGGCTATCGAGCCAAGCGTTCACCTCCATGACTTGGGCCGGGTCGGCCTTAGGGTCGTTCGCCGAGGCCGAGCCCTCGTCGCGGCCACCAATCGACCCCGAGGCGCCGAGCAAGCCGGCGGACGGTGGCTGGACCAGCACCAGCGGGAGGGACTGCGAAGCCGCAGGAGCCTCCGACTCGGATGGAGCCTACACGTCCACCTCCCTAAGAGGTCCTCCATGGACCACCGGCTCCCCTCAACACCGTCCCCAAGGTCCGCGATAGGGGGACCAATGGTGGCAAGCTCCTGGGTGTCTCAAAGAATCGCCGACTCCAAAGGCTCGACAATGACCCCTACCCCCGACTCGGCGTCCACCGCTACCGCTGGCGATGCCACCAGTTCAATCACGGCCTCGACACCCAGGCCAGCTCCCATTTTTATGGTGGGCGCGGCAGGCAGCACGGGCACTGGGTCCGAAGGCTCGACCTCGGGTGGTGGCGCAACGACGGCCGCGCAGCCCGGTGACGCCTCCCCGGGGCGAGCCTGCTCTGGCTGCTCGTAAGAAACGGAGCATCATCTGTGATGGATGATGGGGTGGTCTCCTCATCTGTGGTAGAATTTGAGCGGGAACCACCTGGCTCCCCTGATCCTTCCTGCTCTGAGAGTGGGTCGAAGCCTCGGGCAACAGATGGCTGCGGCTCCGACGAGCCAGATGCTCCCGCGGGTGGCAGGTCCCGGCGAAGGCGCTTCACCGGGGCCAAGTCGGTTGGCGTGTCACCGCCAAGCCGCCTACGACGTGAAGAAAGATTAAAGAAAAGTTACCAGAGGAGCTAAGAAAAAGGGACGATGTGAGGAAACCAACTTACTTGCCCACCGAGCCAGGACGATGGACCAAGAAGAGGTGTGCGCCCAACGAGGCCGGTGGGGACGAGCGGATCGCCCCCGCCGGTGGAGCTCCTGGGGGTAGGGACGGTAGCTCATCGACGTCGATGACCACCGCCTGGGAGCGACCTATCATGGGGGCTCGTCGGGGAGGGGAGAGTGACCGCCGACATTCCCCTCATCGTCGGTCGTGGACTCGAGGTCCGATCCGACCTCCTCCCCATTACGCTCCCGCCGCTCCCGCTCCCGCCTCCGATCCCCATGCGGAGTCGCTCCTTCGTCTCCCTCCTCTTCCTCTTACGATCAGCCTCTCCGGCCTGGCGGTTCCTCCGCCGGACCTCATCGAGGGAGGCCTGCTCCTCCGGCAACGTCCCCCACGACACGTGGAGACCGTCAGGGGCGGTGGTGGACTGCAGCATAAAGGTCACGGAGTAATTAAAATCTAGCGCCTCGAGAAGCAGAGGAAGATGAAGGAGATGAGGAACTTACGAGGTCTACTGACCCTAGGTCGGGAAGCATCAAAGGCTGACCCGAAGTCGGGATCACCAGGATGTCTCCCTTGTCCTTCCCCACGAGCTCCTTGAGCCGGATCCGTATCTCCTGCTCGGAGGGGATCGTGCGCGACACAAGCCAGGGGTGTAGCTCTGCCTTGGGGACCGTCGGGCCCATCTTGAAGAGATGCAGTGGCCTGGCAATGAGGGGGCGACACGGCGATGGTGGTAGGCCTCTACAATTCCCACGCCGATGAGGCCCACGACAGCAGCATGGCGAGACAGTCCAAGTGTGGCCTCAGCCTTCTCTGGGCGTCCGCTTCAGGGCCCCATGGCCAGTGAGCCGGCTCCGCCACGGGGGGTAAACGCACAGGGTCGAAGCGGGGGAGCGGCTCCTGGGGATGGTTCCTCAGATAGAACCATCCCTTGTTCCCATCCTTGTTGCAACCATGGAGCTCCACTCGGGGGTACAGGTCCATGCGGGTCTGCTTCATCTGAAGCGAGCAGTACCCCCACGGAGCTCGGCCTGGGTGTGACCACACCAGTGCCGCCTTGAAGAAGAGGTTGAAGTCGGGGTCGATGCCGAGGTAGCCCTCGCACAGGGCTACAAAGTTAGCCAGTTGCTGGACCCCATTCAGGGCCAAGGCATGGAGCTCCACACCCAGGTGGTGGAGCACCTTGCGCACAAAGCGTTGCACCAGGGCCGAGAAGCCATGGAGATGGTACGCCATGAAGCTCACCTCGTACCCCGCCAACAGTGACAGGACCTTGTGGGCGGGTGGCGGTGAGATCCACTCATCGTCCGAGGTGCAGGGGCGAAGAAGTCCGCGAGTAACGAGCGACTCCAGCGCCGCGGGCGACGCATTCGAGCGCTCCCTCTTGCGTAGCTGCATCAACGAGGAGGAGGCCTGTGACATCATGGCGGCGGTGGCGGACGTGAAGGAGGAAGACAATGACGACCTAGATGCGTGCGAATGATGGCGGCGAAAGCAGCCCGAGCACGCGTGCAAGACGAAGGAGATGAAGATGGAAACGAGGAACCGCCGCCGCCGCGCCCGCATTTTCTTTATATAAGGACGATGGGACACGTGACGGCTAGCCGGGGAGGCGCACGACCGTGGTTCTAGGGCCCTTGATTCCCATCCAACGGCCCGGAGTCCAACAGCCGCGTGTGCGGGAAACGAGGCGAGGTGATGGGGCCTTAACTGCCCTTCACATCCCTACGGGCGGATGGGCCACCACGACCGCGACGTCGGTTCGAAGCCTGACCGCCGCGTCGCTTCGTGCATTGCAGGCCTCCGCCTCGGTCAGTGACCCAACAAGTCGCTGCGGCAGGTAAGGGGCCCGACACGCCCCCATGACCTGCCCAGAAAAGACAAAAAAGGAGCGGGCCGCAACCCCGAGCGGCGGCCCACACCCAAGGTTCGAAGGCTATATCACGAAGGGTGCGAACGGTCGCCTTGGAAATGATGAGAGTGAGGGGCGGGGTCTGGCCGTATGGGCGGGAGTACGGCCTGACCGAATTACGTGAGGGGAACCAATTCAGGGTCGGCAAGGCTGGGTACGCAGACCCCCGAGTTGACACCCCGCCAAGGGGGTCGGGGCCTTGTTCAGACATTCTGTTAGAACTCACTGGGCAGGGTATGGCCGCCGAGGCATTCCTCTGGTCGTGCCCAAGCCTCGAAACCCGCGAAGGGGCGATAGGAGGCGGAACGAAGATGTCCCCTAAATCCATCCTCCTTGGAGGGCGGATATGACATTGCAAACGAGTCCTCTACCCCTTCACAAGGTCGGGGCTACTGTGGAGGTCATGGATTAAGGGGGCACAAGCGGGTACTATGACAACTGACGGCGTCCGGGACCCAAGGGAGTTAGGGGGGACGGAAACATGGTAAAACGTGGAGGGTCGGCTGTTTCCGTCCCGCCCTACCTCCACTAGGTCCGACAGACCACGGTGTTGGAAACTCCCGTCCTGTCCGACCCCGGGCGGGCCCCGCAGACCCCCGGGTCGGAGACTCCCGTCTCGCCCAACCCCAGGCGGGCCTCGCAGACCCCTGGGTCGAAGACTTCTGTATCGCCCGACCCCAGGCGGGCCCCGCAGACCCCCGAGTCGGAGACTTCCGTCTCACCCGACCCAAGACCCCGCCGGGACCAAGGTCAAGCACCCGACAAATCAACACATCCGACCTGCCCGACCCTGCAGCAGGGCGGACGACTGTGAGACCAAGCCCAGGCCCGCGAGGGCTAGGCCTATCAGGGGAGGAGGCGTGCGCCCTACGCGTCCTCCCCCGACCGTCAACCGGCAGCATGTACAGGTCTGCCATCTGAAAAAGGCGCACGGTAGCTCTGAGCGCAGGTAAAGGTGGCAGAAGGCGCGACGTGACACACACAGACAAGAAGGAAGCTGCCTAGAAACGAGGCGCCGACACGTGGCGACCGACGGAGGGGTCGCCTGGACGCACTAAGCCGACAGCGAGCAACCGCTGTGGGCGCTAGACTCCGGGGGTAGATATGTAAAATACCGATGTGCAAAGCCCACCACTTGGCCTATAAAAGGGGAGGCCTCCCCCCTGCGAGGGGGATACGATCTTTTGGACTCTCGGTCTCTAGAGCACTTAGTCCCCTACACGCATCACCCACCCAAGGCTTGAACCGGCCTTCGTTGTAACCCGCCGTTAAGAGAGCAATACAGCCTAATACAGCCTTGTGTCGACCCAACTGGACGTAGGAATTCATTCATCTCGAACCAGTATAACCTCGTTGTCTTGCGTCTCTTGAACCATTCTCCACCGTAACGTGCGTGTTCTGTGATCGACACTCGCCGGCGTGAGGTACACCATGTGCCACCTGCCGACAAGTTGTTAGTTAGTAATCCTAAGCTTATTCAAGAAAGTCCAATGTTGATGTCATTTTTAAAACAATTATGTGTTATAAATTACTATAGCAGCATATAACTTGAATAGATCAAGGTTTCTTCATATATATAAACATCTTACGTCGGATTGCAATTGCTGAAGGCATATGGCCTGAATCACGAAGCTTCGACGACAGCGGATACGGTCCTGTGCCAACAAAATGGAAAGGCACGTGCCAGGTCGACCCGGCAGCGGTCGATGCCAGTGCCATGAGCTGCAACAGAAAGATCATCGGTGCACGGTGGTACACAGGCGACGTCGACCCCGAGCAGCTCAACGGCGAGTTCATGTCTCCCAGGGACCTGCAAGGCCACGGCACGCACGTGGCCTCCACCATCGCCGGCGGCGAGGTGCGCAACGTGAGCTACGGCGGCGGTGGGCTCGCCGCCGGCGTGGCGCGCGGCGGGGCTCCCCGCGCTCGCCTCGCCGTCTACAAGGCGTGCTGGGGCGCCTCGAGGTTCTCCTGCGGCAAGGCCGCGATCCTCGCCGCCATCGACGAAGCCATAAACGACGGCGTCGACGTGCTGTCCCTGTCGCTGAGCGACCACGACGAGTTCGCCGGGACGCTCCACGCCGTGGCGAGGGGCATCTCCGTCGTGTTCATCGCCGGGAACTACGGCCCGGCGTCGCAGACGGTGCGCAACGCCGTGCCGTGGGTCTTGACGGTCGCCGCCAGCACCATCGATCGGTCCTTCCCCACCGTGATATTGCTCGGGAACAAGGAGAAGCTAGTGGTAATGGTAATTTTCATGTATGGAAGTATACTGCGCGTTTGTGATCTCATATTGACATATTCTCATTCATCAAAACCAGGGGCAATCACTCTACTTCGATGCATCAGGAAACAGCGGCGAATTCCACGAGCTTGTCAATGGGTTCAGGTAATGGAATTGCTGTAATGCACTTGTCAATTCCACGAGCCTGCCTGAGATTTTTCTGAATCTCGACTGGTTGTTTTCCGCAGCTGCCACGAACGGATGCAGGAATCAATCGACGTCCGCGGCAAGGCCGTGCTGTGCTCCGCGCCATGGGAGGCGTCTGCCACGCCACCGGCGACACGATTCAGAGTCGCCAATAAAGCTACAGGTGATGCAGGCGCCAAGGCCCTGATCTTCGCACAGGCGAGTGGCAACTTACCTGAGAACCTCGACAACTGCAGGCCAAACATGGCCTGCGTTCTGGTGGGCTTCGAGATCGCTCACAGGATTGCGTCCTATGTGAAGATGGAAAGGTGAGAATAAAATATCAATGAACTCGATCCTTGGACAACAAGTGCAGGTTCATCAGGAGTTGTCCTACTATGCTTGACCGAATCTCACTGAAATTCGCCCATCTCGGAGGGGTCCGAAACGAATTTAGTGCTTCAAAATTCGAATATTCCTAGAAATCTATCCGAAAACCGACCGAAATTGACCGAAATTTGCCCATTTTGGTTGGGTCCGAATTTTTTTTCAAATCAAATCCCAAAACTTTCTTGGTTAATGCTGGCCCTTACATATCAGCAGCACACCGATGGTGAAGATATATCCGGCGGTGACCATGGTCGGAAGCGGGGTGCCGTCGCCGAGAGTCGCTGACTTCTCGTCCAGAGGCCCCAGCGCCGCATTTCCAGGAGTAATAAAGGTGAGAAACTCTTATTCCGAACAATACAAATACAAAGTCAGCAATGCAAGACTGCAGAGCCAAATCCCTGCAAGACTGCAAAGTAATTCCGAACAGTATTTAAAAAGCCGAAGTATTTTCCCGAGAACTTCAGGATCTTTAACAAGTGATGAGAGTTTGTTAACATTCAAACAGCCTGATGTAGCTGCACCCGGAGTCGGCATCCTGGCAGCTGCAGGTGACTCGTACAAACTCTTGTCCGGGACATCCATGGCGTGCCCGCACGTCTCGGCCATCGTGGCACTGCTCAAATCGATTCACCCAGATTGGTCGCCTGCCATGATAAAGTCCTCCATTGTTACCACAGGCACGCGTTGAGATCACTTTAAATGCTTTGTTACATACCGTGCAAATTAATAATATCTTGATTGTTTCTTGGTTTTGGGGGCATGCAGCATCAGTGACAGATCGTTTTGGCATGCCGATCCAAGCAAAGGGATCCCCAAGAAAACTCGCAGACCCATTCGACTTCGGCGGAGGGCACATAGACCCAAAAAGGGTTGCCGATCCAGGCCTAGTATACGACATCGACGCTCAAGACTACATCAAGTTCTTCAATTGCACCCTTGGACCCAAGGATCACTGTGATAGATCCATGGGGCAGATGTATCAGCTCAACCTCCCATCCATCGCAGTGCAGGACCTCAAGGACTCTGTCACAGTGTGGCGCACAGTCACCAATGTCGGTTCGGTGGACGCTACTTACCGGGCAGTGGTGGAAGCTCCAATGGGTGTGAAGATGGTTGTGGAGCCATGTATAATCAGCTTCAATAAGGTTGGCAATAGGAAAGCAACGTTTCAGGTCATACAAGAAATCAGGCAGAAGCAGAGGATTGACTACACTTTTGGGAGCCTGACTTGGTTAGAAGAAGGTGGTGCCCACAAAGTGAGGATAGCAGTTGCAGTTCGCACTGTGATTCAGGATTTTGTTGCTGATACATCCTAAGTCTATCCAACTCTTCCTTATATTTCTGTTGCTGACAAAATATTGTTTCCCCACACCATCATACGAGACAAATAAGATATTTAGGTATCCCAATACATTATAGGAAATTGTCAAATGCTGTTTGGAGAAGTTGAGGAACACTTTGAGAAATGACTCAGCAGCTGGAAAGGCAAGCACCTTTCAACAGGTGGGCGGCTGACATTGATTAATTCAGTACTTAGTAGCCTACCATGTATATGATGTCTTTTTTGCGATCCTAAAAGGTATCCTAAAAAAACTACATTACTACTGTCCAAGGTTTTTCTGGTAGTGCGACTGAAACGAAAGTATCGATTAGCTAGATGGGATATTTTGTGCCAGCCAAAAGAGCAAGGCGATCCAGGAATACATAATCTAGAAGTTAAAAATACAGTTCTTCTTAGCAAATGGCTACATAAATTGCTAAGACCGAGGGAACATGGCGACATATTATCCACAACAAATATCTATGTTCGAAGCCACTATCTCAAGTTCAATGGAAAAATGGGGACTCACAACTTTGGGATAGCCTTATGAAGAGCAAACATGCTTTCCTTCATTTTAGCACCTTCATAATCTGGATCACAAATTTAAAATGGGGACTCACAACTTTGGGATAGCCTTATGAAGAGCAAACATGATTTCCTTCATTTTGGCACCTTCATAATCTGGATCACAAATTTAGTTTTGAGAAGATAAGTGGTTGGAAAATAGAACACTGAAAGAGCACATTCCTTTAATGTGTTTTCCGGTAGTGATGGCTACAAATGAAACCAAATTTTAGTCAAAATTTGAGCACTATCTCAAATTCTGCATGGTAACAACCAAACCATCACTAGTACAAAAACCATTTTCGGCGGAGACGATCAAAATTGATTTTTGGAGGCGATTTTTCATCTGCCTCCAAGTCAAGGCTTCTGTTAATGAGGTATTTTTGGAGATGGTTTTTTGTCCACCTCCGTTAATCTGGGGGGGGGGATAAAAAACACATAGGCCCACGCAATCCCATGTTGAGCCTAGTGCGCCACCTTCGCGCCGGCACTGAAGGGGAGGGGTGCAGCGCTACCGTCGCTGAAGGGGAGGGGGTGTCACGCCACCATCGCTGGAGGGGAGGGAGTGTAACGCCTCAATTGCTAGAGGGGAGGGGGTGCAGCGCCGCCATCTCGAGGCTGAGCCGCTGCCGAACGCCTTCGTCGTGCTGCGCCTTCGACGTGCCGCCACTGGAGAGGAGGGAAGGAGCCGCTGCGCCGCCGTCGAACACCTTCGTCACGCAGCTGCTGGAGGGGAAGCTAAAGCACATTAGAGAAGTCAAAGCTATTTTTACATGAGCTAGAGGTAGAGCGAAAGTAATAGCAACGAAAAACTGCCCCAATGGCTGGAGCTCGCTATGGTGCGTCGTCTGTCACGACCATGACGCCGGGGATTCCTTCTCCGGAGAGCAAGACCCATCGGATGAAGACAAAAAATAAAAAAGATATAATTGGATATTTACCATTAAAAGATCATAAAGTTGGATATATACCATTGACCCCACATGTCATTCTCATGTGAACCCCACATGTAAGTGAGATAGTAATAGTATATATCCAACTTTGTGATCTTTTAATGGTATGGATCCAAATTTCCCAAAAAGAAAAGAAAGCCCCCATTATTAGCCTAATTAGGGGTTCATTTCTCACTGAAATAGAGAGAAGGGAATATGGAGAAAAAAACCATATCTGATAACACACGCCTCACATCAGTCCAAACATCACTACTGAATGCACAGACAAATCCGGGCATCCTTATCCAGTTATCCGAACTTTTCCTTATTTTCCCCCGAACTTTGAGGCAACAACGCGGAACCAAGACATGGAAACTTCAGTGCTCGGTCTTCACATTATTTTTAAAGGATGGTCTGTAAAAAAAATTAGAGGCTCTTAATTTCTTATACTCACCCCTCTATTCAACATTTTTTTGAACCTACTACAAGTCTTCGCATACGGTCTTTGTTCCCTCGTACTAACCAACATACAAGAAATTGAACCTCTTGTGATAATACGGTCTAAGAAAACAATGCAACTTCAGATAATCTCAAGTCTCGACATCACCTCTGGTTACTTAAGGTAAGCAAGCCGGTCCTTGCATATATATACCCAATGAATATTTTTTACAATGATTTAAGAGGTTCCCAACTAGGCGTTTGATTACCCCCCAAGTCCATAATTTACCATTCATCTCGTATATCGTCGAATATTGATAATGGTATTGCTTATATGTTGAAATGATTTACAAAAAACGAAGCAAAATTAAAGGAATTGAATACAACTCAAACACGATGTGAATACAACTATGCAAGTGGTTGGATGGAAAAACTGACACCGGGTGTTACTACAAAATGTTTGGTGGGACCTTTTCCATGTACAAAATATTTGTCACTGATAAAAACGACATTCCAACTATACGCACTTCCATCATTGTTTCATACTTTCATTAAAGGAGCTTAGCCATGTGTTTTTATTGCATGATCATAAAAAAAAGCACAATATACTCCCTAATGCCGCGCAGAAGATCAGCAAACATATTCAGAAATCGCTGAAACAGTGGAGACACAATCAGATAAACAAATATTCAGAAACACTACCATTCACTCCGAGCAACAGCTACCATCCGCAGCACACCGCGGTGGCAAAGGAAAACAGAAAAATCTACCAACAATACGATTCGATCCGTTTGTTGCTTGCTCACACCACGGCTGATTGCGATTTCAGTAGTTGAAGCTTCAGCTTCGAGAGGATAAGCAACGAGACCCACGACGCGCAACAGAGGAATGGACGTCGATTTCTGAATCTCTCGTCGGCACGTCGTCGCTCGGTCGCGATCACAATGACGCAGGGGGTTCTCCTCTCGCTTTCTCGGCGGTCTCCGTCGGTGGAGAGGAGGAAACCAAAAGAAAGACCACCGTTATGGGGTCCATTTGTCGCTTCAGCAACAGGAAAAGAGCGAGGATAACGGGGTGCTCGGCCGGACAGCTCACAGGCATCCCGCATTCGTCCAGACATCACTACTTGAATCCACTGACCTGAACCGACAAAATGCTGCCATGCATCCATATCCAAAGATATTTTCTTTTCTTCCCTGATGAATTCAGGCAGCAGGGTGGTGAGCCGGGAGAAAATACCAAATCGGATACGGAACATTCACAGCTTGGATTGGAGTCGATGAGAAATGAACATTCTTCCAGGAATGAGAGAGAGCATCCAACATGCGGTTCTGATCTATCTGTACAAGTTGGAAAGATTCGAGCTTTGGGCGTACAGTGATACAGTACACGGTATGTGGAGGACGCCACCACCAGCTGCGCGGCGGCCTTCAATCCATCGCCGGATCTCATCCGGACATCGAGAGCAGCAACAGCTGCAGAGGAGGCCATGCGGTGGCGCCGGCTGAGGCGAGCTGGAGATCATTCCTCACGAGGCTGCGGCGGCGGCGGCGGCGGCGGCGGCGGCCTTGAAGAGGAGGAAGGAGAGGCGCTCGAGGGAGAAGTAGATGAAGGTGCCGCTGGTGTGGGTGAAGAAGCACCCAAAGTTGGCTCCCACAACGCACTGCCACCCCACGCCGTACCGCTTGTCGAATTCCTGCAAACGAATTAGGGGGGAAACCAAAAAACAAATCGTCTTCATTCAAGGATCAAATAATCCAATCAAATGCGAAGAACAGAGAGAGAAGGGAGATGGAGGGCTTGCCGCCTTGATGTGGCCGGCGATGGCGCGGCAGTCGGCGACGTCGAAGAGGTCGAGCGCGCGGGAGGCGGCCGAGGTCGCTGCGGCCTGCATCCGCGCCGGCATGTCGGTGTCCTCCACCCGCGCCTTGCCCTCCAGCATTCTTGCGGCGTCCTGTTCCTCTCCTTCCCGGCCGGGCTGGGCGAGCTACCGATCCTCCGTGTCTCGCTCGAGCACTACGCGAGATCCGGCCGGCTTGGCAATGGTTCTTGATTCGGTGGGGGCAGGCGGCCGGACGAATAAATGGAGCGGGGGAGCAGAGGCTGGGCAAGGAATCTGAATGAGCGGGAGAGAGAGGGTGATGGGTGGGCCCGCTGCTATTATTGCTCCTCCACCGATTCCGGAAGGCACTTGCGTGTCCGCTCTATCTTATCGTGGTTCTTCCTGATTCTCCCCTCTCCCGTTGTGGCGTGGCAAAATGTGCTCTGGGCCCTGGCAAGCCCAATTGCTCAGAAACTAGTCTCTGCTAGTGCTAGCCCTTAAGTTATTTTTGCTACAGACTGTAATGATTTGTAATGTAATACGTACACCATTAAGAAAATCTTAAGAAAAAGATACCACTTCTACAAAGTAACCATGAACTTAAGAAAGTTGTTAATTCAAGAATCTAATTTTATAGGGGCCTCTAGCGCCCAGATGTCAAATGCAATTTTTCATCGATCACTCCCTCGCAACAATGTAAATAAATTGCTGCAACATAAAAAAATCTTTGCTTGCAACATAAAAAAAAACATGTACATAAATGACTATGATATCCGATTATGTGATTGAAATTCCCACAACATGACCTGATATTTCATGAAACATCCACTAAGTGCATAAACAAAATTGGAAAAAGTTCATTTTACTACCCGTACCTAACTAATTTGTCGGCTTAACGTCCTTAATAAAATTTTGGTTCAAATTACTTCCCCGAACTATTTTTATTGGTACAATCTACCCCTAATGAGATTTGTCTTTTTCTATTTCTCTCTATGTATACGTTGAGTTTAAAGTCCAAATTTTACAAGTAGATAGGGAACATGATGTTTTATGTTAAAAAATATATTGAGTTTTTTCCTGATTATTTGTACATTTTATACAACATAGTTTTTATGCATAAAAAGCTACGTAAAAATAATCATGAAAAAATATAATATATTTTTCTAATATAAAATATCACGTTATAAACCATCTTGCAAAATTTGAAATTAAAACTCAACTCGGATGTGGATAAACAAAAATAGATAAATCTCATTAAGGGTAGATCGAACCAACTAGTTTAAAGGAGTAAATCAAGCCACAATTTTGTTGATGGGTTAAGCGAGCAAAGTGAAAAGATCTCTTTACTCTAAAAGAAAGAGAAAGGGACCTGCTAGCATCAGATGATAATAACCCCCTAAAATTTCTGCTGCAATATTTGTGTAATGTTGCATGTGCAACATTTGTGAGAAAAAAATTCCGCCGCAACATTAAATGCATGTTTTATGCAACATCATGATTTTGCAGTTACTATATAACATTTGCACCGTCACGATTTTGTAGTTGCGACACCGCATAAATCACCTTACAACAACACCAATTTGCAGTTGCAACGTTGCCTAAAACACATTTGCAACATCAAGATCACAAATTACATTGTCACAAAACCACATTTGAAACATCACAAAAATCATGTTGCAACATCTCAAAAAATTGATTAAAAATCCCAAATTATAGATGCAACACTAATCACGATTGCAACATGGCTAAGTCATATTTGCAACATCTCAAATAAGCCAAATAAGCAATGAGCTTCAGGGAGGAGGAAGGTGGCCGACGAGCTCCCCGTAATCTCCATCTGCTCCTCCCAGTAGCTCTTCTTCGTCTGCCTTGGGATGAGACAGGTCAACGTCCACAAGGTTAACAACCTGAGATTAATTGATCGCACGTATACCTGATTTTCAGTTACTCAGATTGTTAGTTGTATCATTACAATATTTTACTTTTGTGTTACATCACGCTGCTACTTTGAAATTAGTTAAGAAGACTATTAATCTATTGCTTGAAAGTTTCTGTGTGTTGGCTGGCGCTACAATTTTTTGCGCCAACATTTAGTAGACAATATATATTGCACTTCATTTTGTTACTAATGTACGTCTGGCTAAGACAGAAACAAAACATCTCAAGTTCACTCCGTTTGGTTGTGAAAAAAAATGAATCTCACAGAGAGTCCCCTGTTTGGTTAAAAAAGAGTCCCCTGTTGAGTTATAGAAAGGGTTTACTATTGATATAGCTTCCTTAAGTCTTGTTGCATCAACGTGTTTTATACAGGTCTCTGTTTGCTCCTTTTTTCAAGCAGTCATAATGCCAGCATTTTGAAGATATTTCTTTTGTTGGTAATTTTAACATCACAACACATTTTTAATAATTTTACCTTCTCTTGGATAGACGTTTGTGCATATCAGTCCCTATCCCGTTGTCTCCTCCATTACCCTGGGATATATTGGTGGTGGAAAGCCATGAAAAGTTATTGATTCTCCAAGATTGACATTGGTGATGCTACCTGGTATAGTTTTTTAAAAATTCTAAAATAAAATGTACCAAAATATATTTTTTTAGCGAAGTAGTAGGGAAGCCTCTTACCTATTTTTTTTATAAATATAAGGATATGTACAAAAGTTTACATATTTGAGTCTCAAACTCGAAGAAAGAGAGAAAAGAGATCTATTACAAACTAGCAAGAATCTCATCCTTGACAATTGGCTTCTAATAACTCTTAAAGTGACCAGTTTCATTTGTTTCTCAAAACAATTTCTTCAAGCTGACAAAGACCTAACCCCAAAGATGATGCAATTCAAGTGACACCACAAAGCCCAACAAGCTAGAATAACAACTTCCCTGAAGATAGAACTCCCAAAACTTGTCTAGCTGGAGTGATCATATGAAGAGGATATATAGAAACATCCCAGTTAATTCTATGGAAGAGCCAACAGGCCTGGATGAATGGGCAATCAAAGAAGAGATGCCACCTTGTTTCTTCAACATGCTCAACACACTGAACATACTCATAAGAATCCAAATACATATTTTCCCGTGAAGAATATTCCTTGTATTTAAAGGATCTTGGAGAAGAAGCCAATGCCCCACAGGGCACATCTACCGTACCGGTTGGGAACAACAATCGATGCTAATTTCCGTGGGGTGTATACCCACTAAATGGCCCAATATATTTAGGGATTCATCCTCCCGACCTAAGCCATGAGCATATGATGAGCTCCTAGTCATGGTGACTAAGACCTAGGGCAGACGTCCAATTGTTTTCACCATTTTGTGAAGATTTCATTCATCCAAGCATCCTAAAAGTTAGCAACTTTATCATCTTAGTGATTATAGATAGGAATTATTTTTATTGCTTCTTCTATAGTTAAGTTTCTCTTTTTTGTAATAAATAGACTTTCATTGGTTTTTTTCAAACCCTCAATTTGTTAACCATGAAAAACTAGTCTCTCGAGTACACGGACAAACATAAGGCAAAGGTGTCCTTTTGTGGAAGTTTAAATTCGCTCTGCTCGTCTAAGTACTCACTTCGCTTCGGAATACAGAACCTTTCCTGAGAGGGAAAGAACCTGTCTACCTCGCTACGCTCAAACACCGATAGGAAGGGAGCTCGGGGCGCCGCTCCCTTCCGTCAATCACTACTACATTATATAATATAGTAAATTACAGACAACACTCAATGCTAATGAGTGGATCAAGTCATTTACTAGTCAATGAACTGACTAAACCCTGTCTGTTTTGGGAATTGACCCACTTAACTCTACTCTTAGGGCAAGCCGCCCTATGGTAATTAACTCCGTAAAATCTGTAGCAGTCTTGAGGCAATTTGGAAATGCTAGACAAAGATACTAATCAGAGTCAGTCAATTCCCTAGCTACAGTTAATATGAAAAATCCTGGGTTATATGGACATTGACTCTTACGGAAGTTGTAAGAGAAGCAAGGCTAAACATGAAGAGAGGGTGTGTATGATAGAATAAAAGGTTATTATAACTAGACTAGGATAGACGAATAACAACAAGCTCTAGCACTTAGTGGAAACCTCCAAATTGGATCATGGCCTTAGGGTTACATTAATCCCTCTTAGCCTTAAAGTAGATACACATCAACGGGGCTCGCCGATGAGGACATCCAATTCTACCTATTGACGGTCCTTAAATACCAATTTTGACCACCACACATTGCACAAAATGCAACCTATATCAACCATCAAACATAACAATAGGGCTTCTATGAACTATTTACACAAGTGTTGGTGAATATTTGTATGCATGTGGTTTAATACGGAAATAAACAAGAAATGGTAATCCTAGGGATAGGACGTTCTACAAGTGAGAAAATGTTGGATGGTCTAGACATGTTGCAAAATTTATATGCCAATGTTATAACTATTGTTTTTGCTTGCTTCATGGTGGATGTTGCATGAAACATGAGGTCATGTTATAACTATTGTTCTGATGTTGCAATTATTAACTTCCAATGTTATAACAGACCATCCAATAAAAAATTACATCTGCGCTAGTGCCTCCGAAGAAGAAAATACACAAAAAGGCACAACTCCAGTCAATGAGTTAAGAGTGCACAAATTTATGGGCCTACAATAGGGGATGAACCCCGTCAACTTCGAGTGAAATGTCGTGTACAACATGAGGGGTTCACATTCCACAAGGAGTGCCCCAACCTAAAACAGGACAGAGCCAGAAAAGGGTTCAGACGAACACCTAGTTCGGCCAAACCATTTCCGAGTCCATTCGGGACCAACTTTCTTGTAAAGTTCTCTACCACCTATCAAAGGGTCAGTTGTGCGAGTTTTGCGTAGAGTTACGGCCTTAGGATGTCACTTCTTGTAAAGTTCCCTAGAAGGAACTACACTCTCCCAAGACACCCCTACAAAAGACACAAGGGTGAAGATCCTACACTTCAAAGGCAAAGCCAACCTAACTAGTACTTGGAAGCAGGGAGAGTGTAAAGAGTATATAGGGAAGCTTCGACCTTGTCGTTGCCCTTCCCCAGCCTGTATATTTTATATGCTAAAAAAGGCTTGTGTATATTAGTTTCTAAAAAGATAGTTTCCTATTTTTGTCTATAGAAAATAGTTTGTTGTACAAGAATTAATTTCTTGTATTTTACCTCCACTATTCTTGTTTAATACAATTGTCAAATCATCAAAAGGTCCTATGGCACAAAATATCAAATAGAATTGAAACTATCCAAGTCATCACAACGGTAGTACTCCCTTCATTTTTATATCCTATTTTTTTAAAAATGAATTTTCATAAATGCTATACCTATTTACATGGATATGAATTGTGGCCATAAATAACACTAGCAATGAGAGTCATCGGTGAAAATATTGAAGGACTAACTTGAAGAACATTGTTTGTGTTAATTGGATAATAAGCATAATTGTTGTATCTAGATGAAATAGGACTACAATATGAAGGGAGCATGAAAATTGTAACCAACATGTATAGTATAAGATAGTGTGTGGTTTCGAATGGAAAGAGGAAACGTTTTTCTAGAGTAAATGAATAGTAAATCTTTTGCCATTTTGATCTGTTTGGGTCTAAGAGCAAATGAATGACAAAACGTGTTCAACCCCTAATTAATGCTTCTCCCCCCTCTCTATCCCCCCTTTGCCACAGCCATTTTCCTATTTGCTCTCTTTTGGGCCTTTGAGGAGCAAAACTTTTTTTTGCCCTTTAATCTGCCATTTGTTCTTTTTTTGGCCCCACCTGTTTAGATTCCATTTGGCAAATAAAAGAGCAAATTTGCACCTATTCTATTTCCTCCGTGCCATGTGAAGTGCCAGTGAGATCTGATTTGCATGCTTAAATTAATTTCTTACCACCTCGGATTAGTTTTTTTTTTCACGTCATTAACAGTCAGCGGAAATTGACCGCAGGTCTGGCTGGCCGAGGCGCCACTTACTCGTGCTACGGGACAGTTGGCGCGTGTGCCACGCTTCTTGAACTCCTCGACCCCCAACTCGTGTCACTGTATGCTCGCCCCCTGCTGGTCCCCTCTCATCTCAAATTCACCTCGCCGGCGGCCAGGTCGTCGCGGCCTCGCCCCGGCACCCGCCATCACCGAGCAAGCCTTCTTCTCCGAGGCGCGCACCGCGCGCCCAGCACATCGCCGACCGCTCCTTCCACCGAAGCAGGTCCGCCTCGGAACTCCTCGCTCCTAGTCGCTGCTCTCCGCCGCCGCACCGCTACTAGCATCGGAAACGCAGATCCGCGTGGACCTAGATTGGCTCCATCATATGCTAGAAATCATGCAAATCACTGTAGCGATTTCTTTTTTGCCAATTTATTTCCCCAAAAAGGAGTAATTGGGGGGTCAACTGCAACCACCATGCACTGCAGCGCTTTAACTGTGATGTGTCGCCGTTCTAATCTCGATCAGTCTGATTGATCCCATCTTCAGGCGATATCTTTGGCGGAACCGGAGCCTGATCTTTGACCGCAGCCATGGAGAAGAGTAGCGATGGGATGCCAATGCAGCGGTGAGTTATTTTATTCCCCGGCGAAGTTGCTGCATTTGTGCAGCATTTATGCTTGGTTAGGAGAGCAGAGTTTCCACCTGAAGCTGTATTATTCAAGAATCTGGTGGCGATTTGCTTCGTTAGAAGGGGAGCTTCAGCCTTCTGTAGCATTAAGTTTCAGCAGAGGTTTTCCAGCTTACAAGTATAGCATTTAGTTATTACTAGCATGGCAAGGCAATATATGATGGAGTCTTAGTCTTTACTATACTTTTACTGTTCAGTAAAACATAAGAACCGACTTTCTCATTGTGGATTACAACCTTGATAAGAGGACTGATGATGTTCACTTGATTATCGCTTCCTCTTTTAGGAGGGCTGTCAGTTCAACAAATCACACAAGCAACACGGATGCGGTTGCTGAAGACATGGTAATGCCATGATCCATTGTACCAGATAGAATACTCCAAACAATTTTGTTGTTCCGTATATGGACAGCTATTGGACTACTTTTTACAGGGAACTGTTCCTTGATATTTTAGGACAATTTTCTTAGAAATTTGAAAGCTCCATTTACACCAAAAAAAAGACTAAAATTGGTGTGATCTTGGGCCATCATCAGATAGAAAATGCATAACTTATGCTCACTTTTAGTTACAGAAAAAAAAAAATATTTTTTTTTGCTTCCTTTAGGATAAATATGCATTTTTAGATTACCTGTCCATTATTTATTTTTACCGAACTATCAAGTGGCCTGTTGTTTACCTGATTGATACAGTAATAAGTATCTGGACCAAATGTTTTGTTACTGTAATAAAAGCAACCCGTGAGGAATTTGCATTTTAATTTGCTGCCAAAAAAAAAATATCATGCATGCAAATTTACATTTCTCTGGGTCAAATGTTATGTTACAGTAACAAAAGCAACCAGTGAGGAATATGCGTTTTAACTTGTTGTCAAACAATTATCATGCATGCAGATTTACATTTATGTAGCATTTCTCTGGGCCACGGCTGTATATTTCTCTTGGCCATGGCTGTATATTTGTTCTTTTCATGATTCATTATCATTAGAAAGGTTGACTCAAGAATTTATAGGTATAATTTGATTTTTTTTATTCTCACTTGTGATCCAACTGAATGATTAGTTAGATTTCTGGTAGCTTATAACTTCTGTTAATTTAATGGTATGCTAATAATTAGGCCATTCTTAACTATGATTGCAGAGTGATATACCACATGAAACTGCAAACCAGTGCCAAGATGTGGAATCAGAAAAGACAGGTAAGAGGTTGTTAATTGATCATTAGTTCCTATGACAGACCATAATTCAATTGCTCAAGAAAACAAACAATCCATGGTTTAAATTCCGCACACTCCAATCAAGGAAACAGATGCATGGCACGTGCATGGCATCTCATGTAGAATTTTGTGCTCCCTTACTGCAGAAAAGGTCATCTAAAGTGTCACTGATTTCCTCAAGCATTTTATACTAGGATATACAAATGAGCAAACTTCTCCTAATATGTATTTCAAAGCAGTTAGATGCTGTATTATATGATAATTTTCATTATTAGCATGCATAACTATGAAATCATCAGCTTTTGTTTATCATTATCACCTAGCTTCTGTTGTTGTAGTTTTGCTCTTTGGTACATTTCAATGGATAGAAGTATATGGATTATGTGTATATATCTTTTTTTTTTGTTTCAAGCAGAGGTCCCACCTTGCAAGAAGAATGTGCACAGCTTCAATGAGTGCAGTAGTTTAAAAAAACCTGAAAGGACCAAATGCAGATGGTCAGCAGAGGAAAGTTTTTATCAGGACTATAATTTTATTATTCAAGCTGTTTTTCTTTTTTTATTCCATCTTATCTGCTAAGAGAAAGAAGCCTATTTTTCCTTGCAGGAAGATGCGCTACTAACTCAATTGGTAAACAAACATGGGATCAAAAACTGGCAAACTATTGCATGTGCTATACCTGACCGAAATGCACATGCATGCTTATCAAGGTAATTTATTTATTACTCGCACCGAATTTATATATGTTCTTTTAAGATTTTGTGAAGGTTGAGACAACCTTTTTCTCCATTTCACCTTGAAGACATG
Source organism: Digitaria exilis (assembly GCA_015342445.1). Lineage (NCBI taxonomy): Eukaryota > Viridiplantae > Streptophyta > Magnoliopsida > Poales > Poaceae > Digitaria > Digitaria exilis. Next base: position 1,684,556 of record JACEFO010001681.1, on the reverse strand, counting down.
TTATATCCTCTTATTCTAGAAAAGGTTTTTAAAACAATAACTCGACCAACCTCAACACAAGGGGAACTAGGTGGCATTGTAATTTGTAAAAAATGAAATAGGCAATCAAAATGGAGCTAGAGGACTCGGACACCAGTATTGGTTTGCGTACACCCACACCTTCCACCAATTGAGCTATGCTTATTTCCTTATATCCTATTGTTTTGATCATTTGGTTTGCTATGTTTAGCTTGCACTACCAGAACAAGCTGATGTGACCACCATACTTTACACATACACGTCCGTTTAGCCCTTTTACACGCCATGTACACTACACGCTACATGGTGTCTAGCATGTCCGTTTACTCAGATGTTTAGCTCGTTTAATGGCTGTTTAATCAGTTCAAATGGCCTTTTAGCCCGAATAAAGAGCTAAACAATAGGTGACCGATTGATATTTAGTCACCAGCTGGTCTATGCTGAAGTTGACATAGCCTTTTGTGCTGATATAGTTACATGTTATGGCCACTGCTAGTTTGATCTTGTTAAAATTTCTTTTCCACGTAAGATACCAGATGGTTCCTTGTGATAATTCAAAAAAGTTGTTAGGAATCATGATATATTGCAATGCCACTTTTGCAATAGGAACTATTATGGGAATATGCCATCTTATATCCACATCCTAATTGGAAATATGATGGCTCTGTTGCAACTGTAAAAACAGTAAGTTGTTTGGCTCTTTATATGATCTTTTCAACACTCATGTTGCTTCATGACTATTCTAGGTAAGGCTTTAAGGGTCAAAAGGTTTTTTTATTAAAAAAAGGCATTACAAATTTCTTCCAGATAACATGTCCTGGATGTTGTTTACACTATTAATTTAATTTGTCATTGTTATAAATTATAAGCCTTAATGAATTTGAGTTGTGCATGAGGACGTCCAGTATAGCATTGATCATCTGCATTCAAATTCATTAGCTACTTAGTGTTTTTATTAACTGTTGTGCTGATGGACCTTTAACACAGATGGAAATACATTCTAGACCCAGCAATAAACAAAGAGGCTTGGTCGCAACAAGAGGAGCTAAGATTGGTTCGTGCACATCAAATATATGGAAACAAGTGGTGTAAAATGGTCAAACATTTCCCAGGGAGGTATGATTTGGTGGTCTCACTTGTAAAAAAAAATACAGAGAAACTACTTCTCTTTATGTTAGCTACTTGATTTTCATTATTCCCTTAGTTAGAACTCATTATGCATCTACCCTCTTCAAACAACTGTGAGGGGTTGCAATAAAATTATTGACATTGTGTACAACCAGGACAAATAATGCAATCAAAGAACACTGGAGGGGTGCTATGAAAAGAAAATTGGATTCATATTTAGCCTCAGGACTGCTCGAACAAGTTCCAGACCTGGAAGAAAATCTATCAGTTCCACAGAGCAGTCAGTCAGATATTCCAAAGGACAGAAAAGTTTTGTCTGATAGAGTTCAATTTTCATCAGTTTTAATGACAAGGTCCAAACTTAAACAAGAGCTCAGACAACTAAGTGAAAATGCTGATACTTCAGTAGGAGAAAGCTCTGACTTCATCTATGCTAAAGCCCTTGATGCCCATTCAGCCAATGTTTCTGAAGTTATAATAGCTAAACCGCAGAAGTGTGCGAGAGCAAGAAAGAAACTGGATCTGGTATCAACCCCAGTGAAGGTGTGCCGTGCTGCCAAGGCTTGGTTTTGTTTTATTCACTTCACTTTTTTTTTGTTACGATGAATATGCATTTTTAGGCAATTGATAAGTTTTGTACTGATGTATCTATACCAAACTGCAAAGAAGGGCTTTTGTTAGTTTGGATTCGGCTGCAACATTAATTCTGGACCAACTGTTGTGTTACTGTAGAACATAGCTGTAGCCGACAAGAACATGCATTTTAACTCAGTGTCAAAAGCTTACTGTGCATGCATCGTTTGCTGTGATATAACATATATGCCTGATTCGATATATTTTATACATCTTGATTTTGTTACGTGATCTGGTTGAATGATTTGTTAGCATTTAATTTTGGTTTCACAACTTGTCCCAGTGCTTATGCCAGTTTTTAACTATGGATGCAGGGTGACTTAGCACCTGAAACCATCAAACATCATCAAGAAATGGAATCTGAAAAGACAGGTAGTAATTAGAATGCATCTTCATTATTGGTTATCGTTTGCCCAATTAGTGGGGAAATGTTTTCATCGCTGATGATTAGAATAGTTGGAGATTCATTAAATGAGTATACTTCAGATATCCCTGTTTATCATACAAAGCGCCTATCCAGTGATGGGGATATAGGTTAAGTTTTGATTATTTGTTAAATTCACATATTTGTAGAGATTATGTATTTAGATTTGGATTTATTTTAAGCAGAGAGCCCACCGTTCAAGAAAAATGGCTACTGGTTCAAGGAGGGAAGTAGTTTAAAAAAATCTGGAAGGACCAGAGGCAGATGGTTAGCAGAGGAAAGTTGTTATTGACCACAATTTTTATTTACCATGTCTGCTTGGGTTTGTTCCAGCATGCTTACTGAGAAAAAGAAATTTTATTTTCTTCCAGGAAGATGAAATTCTCACTAAAATGGTTACCAAGCATGGGCTGAAGAACTGGCAAACTATTGCATCTGCTATACCTGGCCGAAATGCACAACAGTGCCGAATAAGGTAATTAACTATGGTTTTATAGTGCTATACTGTTTGTTCCTTTTTGTATTTCTAGATGTGACCATTTTTATTTATTGATCTTAAATTAGTATCTTGTATAGGTGGCATCCTTTTGTGTTCATCATTTTGTTGCCATTGTATAGCTTACATTGCCACAAGAATATGCTGCAGCCACCGTGCTATTGTCAGCCTACCATTGTTCTACTCTAAAGATGCACTGCTACCCATACATTTGCTCACTGTTGACTTGTGCTCATAATAATTTTGATCTCAAGCAACAACACTGAATCTTTGCTCTTTATTTTTTCTCAAACATGATGTGTCATTGCAATATTGCAGTAAGAACAAAGAATACAATACAGAAGTATGTCCGGGTTTAAGTAATAATTGCACCATTGAACAACTTTGACTACCAAAGCAAGCTATGCTCTAGTCTCTAGACCCTATGACTACCGCACTAAGGCTCTTATGCAAATGCAAAAAAAGTAAGCTATTTTGTTCAAATACAGTCTTTTCAACACTTATTTTGCTGCAGAACTTTTGCATGTACTGCTCGTATAACTTTCTGCACTACAAATTCCCTTTAGACAGCATACCGTGATCCTATTTGACACTATACATTTCGTTAACTATTTTTGTTAGTCAGAAGCCTTTTATGGCTTGGAGTATTGACCAATGAGAATGCCCAGTATGCATGTACACTCTGCATCCAACTTTTCATTAGAACTGCAAGATCTTTTTTCACTTTGTGCTGATGGGTTTTCAATATAGATGGACACGCAGTCTTGACCCAGCAATAAACAAGGAAGATTGGTCAGAACGGGAGGAGCTAAAATTGATTCGTGCCCATCAAATATATGGAAGCCAGTGGCTTAGAATGGTCAAACATTTTCCGGGGAGGTAAGATTGAATGACTTTTACTTTAAAAAAAATGCACACTGCCCCATCCATCAGTTTGTGTTGCATCCAATAGTCACCCTATTTTGTCAGTTACTGTTGTTTTTCAGCCTTTCGTTTATACTAGTTCAGTATATCTCTACTCTCTCCTCTATTGAAAATGTTTTATATCTGCAACCAGGACAAATCATGCACTCAAAGAACATTGGAGAGGTCGTATGAAAGGAAAACTGAATTATTATTTAGCCTCAGGACTGCTCGAACAAATTCCAGACCTGGAAGAAGAGCTATCAGTTCCAGAGATCAATCAGTTAGATACTCCAAAGGACGGCCAGGATTCATCTGAAATAAATCGACCACCATCATCTTTACCAACAATACCCAAATCTAAAAGTGACCTCTCAGAACTTGATGAAGATGCTGATACATCAGAAGAAGAAAGTTCTGACTCCATCTATCCTAAAGGTATTGATGCTCATCCAAGCGAAGTCTCTGAAAAGATAATTGCCAAATCAAAGCAGCGTGACAGAGCCAGAAGGAAACTGGATTTTCTGTCAACCCCAGTGGAGCTCAAGGTGTGCACTGCTGCGCCAAGTTGTCAAAGACCTCCCCCAAAACTGGAACAAACTCCTTCCGCCGACAACATCTGTCCATCAGATGTATGCCAAGATATCCCACAAAATGTTCCATCAGAACGTGTGAATGTTCATTCATGGGAAACCCAAGATCCATGCTCATTGGAGTTTCATGAGGCAAATGCATCAGATCTTCTGGACATGTCCTACTGCGATGGCTTGATGATCGATTCTCCACGTTATCCATATGACAGTAGTTTCATATAGAATGAAGTGTTAGTGTGTTACTGACACATACTGCAGCTTCAGGTATTGCACTTGCTCCTTGCAGACTTTTGGTAGCAAGAGACAATGAACTGAGACACAAACTTAATGCTGTATTTCTAAAATCCAATAGCTCCACGTATACGGAGCTCATTGCGTGTTGGATGGAAGTTTTTATCGTGGCAATAGTTGCAATTCTGTTCTGTTAAATACTTAAATGACACAGTCTCACACACTGGTTTCGCGGGCAGCATTCTGTTTTCCAGCTTTGAAAGGGGAGTAAGTTTTGTTTATCCTACTGGCTTATTTGAAGATGAGTTTGAGAGAATGTAGGCCATTTCCGGAAACCCAACTTTTCCTAATTTTAGGAAGGCCAAATATTCCAACAGAACAAATATTTTTTTGAGGCAACACAGAACAAATATTTTCTTAGAGAAAAATAATTAATCATACTGGTAAAAGATTCTTCCTTTTTTTTTGCGAATCACACAATACAGAGTACAGACGCAGACGCTCACAAACATGCACACACACTTGTTCCTACAAATATACGCACGCAACCTTACCTCTATGAGCACCTCCGAAAGACTAGGCCGGTAAATCCTCCAAATTGACGAAGTCACCACAGACGTCTCGCTATCGACGGGCACGTCGCCTACCACTGAAAGATTAGCGCCGGTTAAATCTAGAATAAATCCAGAAAAATACGAGCACCGAACCGAGTCGAGGACTCGAACTAAGATTCTTCTTATTTGACGCTGATTCTTTTAAAATTTTCTTATTGGACACAGTTGAACTTCATTTGTTACTTGACACTTCCGTACTGTTAGTTGAATTGCGTAACGGTAATTTTTGGAACTAACATGAATTTTTTTGTAGTGGTACAACAGATGGAGACGAACCCATTTTGCATAGAAGCACACGTGTATAGCACTAACAATTAAAGTAGTTCGCCATGCAGTTCACAACTAAAGTAACAAAAAAGGATCCACATCAAATGTAGTTTGCCTTTCTTAAAAAAAATCCAACAATTTTCATATATATTAAATTTTTATACCAGTAAGATATTAGGCAAATTACAACAAAATGCCAAAAATGTCATAATAATTTATTGTATTTGCTTCACAAATTGTTAAAATGTAGATACCATATGTAAAAAGTCCTCCAAAAAATCAAAAAAAATTATTTTGACACTTTTAAAATTTTTATTCCCAAATGAAAGCCACGATATTAAAAAACTAATCCTACATATAATTTTTTTAGAAATCCGAAATATACATTAATAATAGAAATATGGTAAGAAAAAAAAAAAGGAAAAGAGAAGTCCACGTGTGGTGGTGTTAGGGCCAGGCCCCGGGCCCTTTTTTTTGCTACGCTGTGGGCCGTACGTTTTCATGTCGACCCATGGGCTTAACCCACGTAATCTCGCTTTGGTTACCAGCGGGTTCTTCAACCCTTTGCCCGAAGGCCCCGAACCATAATCCAACCTCGCCGCCGGTCTCCTCGCTCTCGCCGTCCCTTGGCCCTCGGCGGCCACCCGCGTCGCCTCGCGCCCTAAGCTCCAAGCGTAGGAGCCGCCGGAGTCCGGATCTCTCGCCGCGTCGTGCGCCCGTCGCCGGAGAGTGTAGGAGGATCAAGGATGGAGCCGGAGGTGGTGAGGGCGGAGATGGTGTTGGCGCCGACGCTGCCGTTCAAGAAGGTGCAGACGGCGGACAAGTACCCCAAGGGCCAGTCCCGGGGTCGCCAGTGGAAGCACCTCCGCCACCTCCTCCAGGCTGCGGATGCCTCCTCCATGCCCCCCGACCGCCCCAACTGTGAGTACCCTCCGTCCGGTCCACCCTTCTTCTCGGATTGGATAGTCCATCTTAGTTCTGGTGGATGACAATTGTTCAATTACTGTGCATTGCGTTTGTGCTTAGGATTTGCTTTTTGTCTTTGAAAAAATGAAAACCCATCCGTTTTGGCGTTTCCTCTCTGTTGTCCATATTTATCTGGTAAAAATTGTGGTTTAGATCATGATTATGGTTCGTGGATGCGTGTGATTAAATGATTGCTGTTATTCGGGTTGTGATGTATGTTGGTTCCACTAAATAGAGGTTGCCCAGTTGTTCCTGTTGGGTTTTAGAGCATCTCCAATAGATTGTTCATATCCCATTACCAAAAATATTCTCTCCCTCTCCAATAATTGCTTTTGAGATGGTTGCTGGTCCCTACATTAAAGGGAGAGGAGATGAGTTTTTGGTAGTTGCTAAAAAAATTTGTATTGGAGAAAGGATTGGTAGTCTGCTAGAGCTCTCTCATTTCCAAAATCCCTCAAATAGCAGGATTTGTAGGTTGTGCAGGTTTGGCATTTTCATCAACATTAACAATTGATTGGAGTAGAGTGCACCAGGGGCGGAGTTCGAATTTGTAAAACTTCTCGAAGGAGCACTTAGCTACCACTTAAGCACAAAAAAAATCACTAATTGGGCCACCACGCTCCAGTCCAATCCATGCTCCACCACCGGAGCACACATTCTTTAAGACTGTTGGCACCATGTATCTTGTAAAGAATAAGGGCTTCAGAACAGGAGTAATATACATATTAGGACAAGCAAAAGTGCCATGTTATTTGTCATATCAAAATTTATCTTTACGGAGGTAGCTGCTTGGTTCACTCAGAAAGCATTAGGTTAATGTCATCATTATGCAATTCTTTTGTGAAGAATGTGCACACAGAACACAAATGAATGTCAATACAATTTTATTATTGGAGGTCTTTGATATAAAGTTTTAGGTTCTCGCAAAGCACTGCAAGGGGAGCATGTTTGTAGTAAATTGTCATTTAAAGATGCTGAGAATGAATATAGATTGCCACGTCACTTAATTTTTTTGCAAGAAAGCTTGTGACATGAGAAATAAACAGTGAAGCTTGTCCTTGAACAAGCATGATTCAAGATTATAACAATGGCACGTCACTTAGTTTTTCTTAAGAAAGCTCAACAGTGAGCTGTCCTTGAACTAGCATGATTCAAGATTATAACAATGTTTACAAAGAAATCACTTTTGCTTCTATGGTCAAACTAACTAATTCTTAGGTGTTTAGTTGGCGCCCATTTGTTGAAATAAAACAGTGCCCCCTGCCTTTTTTTCTCAGAGTGTAACTCCTTTTATTGTAGAAATTTAGAGTTTTCATTGAGCACGGGGGATAGAAGTTGGGGGAATTCGTGGCATCAATACTTACAGATATGAAAAGGATTTTATTTAGTATACTTGAGTCACACTTTGATTATGTTTGAGTTGAAGACTATGCGGCTAGAAAAATCCAGAGGTGATATTACCATGTACTGAAATACAATGAGAAGAATATGATCTGGTAGTCATGTATGAGTTTATTTTATCTGTCAAAACATTCAACCTGGATTATCTTGAATATGCTGCATATGTGGTTTATGCAGGTTGAGACAGACACAGACATCTTATATTGACACTGTTTTGTTTTATGCAGATCTGAATATTCAATCATCCCCATCCATTTACCCACCAAAGAGATACTGTGACGTAACAGGTTTTGAGGTAAGTTTACTTCAACTTCAATATTAGTTCCATCTTTTGGGCTTACGTATCTGAGGTCATTAAATAGTTATGTCGAGCATTTAAAAGTTAAATTGGAGGGGAAAAAAAGGTCACACTGTTTTTCCTTACTACTACTATACTGGTCCTGTTTCCTTAGTGTATATTGTCACAGTGCTTTTTGTGACTTGATATGTATTTGTATCATCAATATAGGACCTGTGTAGTACTTTCTGCAGGACATAAAAGCTGATTCTTATGGTATGTGCTATTAGCTGGTAGCTGGGTTACATTTAAAATCAATTGGTAGCTTATAAGAAGCTATAACTAAGAAAAACAGGACTGCTAGTAGTATGCTAGTCAATACTGGTGCCTTGGATTATTATGTGAAAAAACGCTTTTGCTTTCTGGAAATGCATATCATTTTCTTCTTTAAGAGCTGTGAAGAATGAAGATGCCGTTTTAACATTGTGGCTGTCATGATACTCTTGAGTTTGTATTTTCTGCCCTCAAACTTCTTATTGGAGCCGATTTCATTCAGCAACTTCCCCCCCCCCCCCCATGTCATCGTTGCATTATATAAGATTGTGTATAATGTGTGGAATGTATAGCATTGAGCCTCTAGGCGAATATGTAGGAGTACATGGCTGGGAGGGCAAGTAGCCTCTCCTAGAGATAAGGGAGATTATCTCGGGATTACAACATGCTAGACTAGAATGGTGATTGGTAGCGGTTGACAAGAAACCACTAGGCCATGTAGAGTTCCAGCAGTCACTTCATGTGAGTCCTTGTATCTTTACATGGCTAGCATGTATTGGAACACTTAAGAAACAAGATTTTGTGTGTATTCCATGCTCCTAATGGAACATAACAAATTATTGCTGATTTGTCTTGGATAATATCTAAATTCTGACATTTTGCAATTAGTTGTTTACTTTATTCTAGAATGTTTATGAATGTTTTCTTGGCATCAACTCAGCACTGGTAGTGACAAAAGGTTATAAACTTCAGCTCATGTGATGTTAATAACCAGTGTATTGGACATCCTAGATGACATCACGTATAAACTTATGTCAGTTCCTTGATACAGTATTAATAATATTTTATTAGACACCGTCATCTATGTCAGTAATTTTGGCTGAAGCTGGACCTTTTCTGGTTGTGAGCCTTATGGCAACAATCCCTAGTGAAACTGGATCTGGCTTTTGCTCAGCTCTAGTATCTGCATGACTGGCATGAAAGAAAACATAATTCTAGTAAGGAGACTTCACAAACTTGTTTGCTATTTGCTAAGTTATTTTTCTCAAACTTATAAATCCTCTCCTGCTGCATTGTGCACTCTCCATATGGCAGCAAGTGAACTAAATATCTCAATGCAGGCACCATATGTGGATCCGAGAACAAAGCTGCGCTATGCTGATCCAGAGGTGTTCAAGCAGATCAGGATGCTTCCTGATGAATACGTCCAAAGGTATCTGGCCTTGAGAAATGCAGCAGTTATACTGAGATAACGATCGTTGCACACGGATAACAATCTTGTTGCCCTAACCATGCTGCACCGCTCACATGAATATTGAATTTGTACGGTGAGGTTGTTTCTGAACCCAGATCCTTTTAAACAGATTGTCCATCCTCTCATGCATATCAGGGTTTGCTTATGTCATTAGAGACATCCTGTTGTAAAATTTGTATACTGACTTTTGCAAATTGATGTTTAAATATGTCCATCTTCTGCAGGCAAATTTGTTACAATAAAAAGATTGTATCTATGTGACATAATCACACCTAATTAATTTGTTTGCGTGGTGTAATATGTTAGTGCCAGAGTCTGAAGTATGGTTGCCCAAAAAAGAGTCTGAAATATGGTTGTCAAATCCTCAATTCTATCGTATAGTTTTACATTTTATGATCTCAACTCCATCGAATGCAAATATTCACTGTGCATGACAGAGTGATTTATATAGTTAAAATTCTACAATTCTAATCTTAACGACCTTTAAAAACAAATTTATACTTTGTGATTCTTTCTGAGCTGAGCATTAACATCATGGGAACCTTCTTGTGAAATCCACATAAAACAAATGAGTGTTAAATACTCCTAATTAGTAACCAAACATTTGATGTCACATGGCTAAACTAATTATATAGCTGCTCGCAAGCAGTAATGGTGCACTGCTCATAATTGTTATATGATCCCACTAATGAGACTGCTCATAATCAGTAATGGTGCACTGTTCATAATTGTTATATGATCCCACTAATGAGACTGCTCATGCTCCCTCCGTCCTATAATATAAGCATTTATAGATTTTCGTGCCAACATTTAACCATTCGTCTTATTCAAAAAAATTGTGAAAATATAAAATAATTACCATAAATATACCAGACTACAGTATATATACCGTAGTCTGGTATATTCCCATAATATATATATTTTATGTATATGATAATTGTTTTTATATTTTCATAAATTATTTGAATAAAACGAATGATCAAATGTTGGCACGAAAATCGATAAATGTTTATATTATGGTATATTTATGTATATGGTAATTGTTTTTATATTTTCATAAATTTTTTTGACTAAGACAAATGGTCAAATGTTGGTATAAAAATCGATAAATGCTTATATTATGGGACGGAGGGAGTAATTGTTATCTGATCCCACCAATGAGACGTAAATCACACGCATTCTGTCCAAGCTCGTGCTCGCAAGAAAATGCATCCGGCAGACAAATTCCCATGGCCCATAGAAACCTCGGAGCTAGAACGATGTCTCATCCTATACACCCTCCATTCCGTACAGGTACAAACAATAACATGTCCACTTGTCACTACAGTATGGAATGCAATGACAGAACTGCAGGTGCAGATACTCGGAGCAAAGAACTACTGGAGAATGGCAAACCCTATATTTCATAGTCTCCAGTGAAAGACTACAGGCGAATCATGAACACATTGTTACAACAGCAACTCTGTATCTCAAAATAATGCAAAACAAAAGCTCTTTGTTCAGTAGAAGTTACATTGAACAGGCATTCAAATGAAAATGCTGACATTTCTGAAATTGCTAGACACTAAGACATGTTCCTTGCACATGAGCTACTTTGGTGTCCGAATCAGAATCCATTTACACACAGAAAGTTCATGCACACGCAACATGCGCCGCCGCCAGCGGGGCCGCGCGAGAGGGAGGAGGGTGGTGTCGGCATGAGGTCACAGCGGAGAGGGGGGAGGGCAGCTATGCCGTGAGGAGAGAGGGAGGAGGAGAAGAGGAGAGTTATCCATGCTTTAGGATAACAATGTAAGTCAATTTCTGAGATCACGGCATAGCTCTTGCATCCAAGGCTACTACGCAACTAATGGATAGTAGCAATAGCTGCAAAATTACATAGGCTGTTCTGATGGCAAAGCAAATGAAAAGCTTCAAAAGGCTAGGCAGTATATACCTAATTTTTTATTGCCTTATTCTACAGTGAATCACTACTATAAAAAACATTTTCAAAGGCGGATATTTTTTTATTTTTGGAGGCCGAAATCTTATCTTCTTCTGCACGGGGGCTTATGTTAATTAGGGATTAGTGGAGGCGGTTTTGTGCCCGCCCCCGTTAATTAGAAAAAATAAAAACCCTAGGACGAGCCCATCGAGCCTAGTCGGATACGGCCGCCCCTCGCTGTCGCCGCCGCCTGCCCCTTGCTAGATCTGGAGCCTCCTCACAAGAACTGGCTCCTCATGCACATGCTGCTCGCGCTCGACGCCGCACGTGCACAGACACCTCTCGCGCCCACCCGGCGCTCGACGCTGCTCGCATTGGTGCTCGCTCCGCGCACACGCGCTGTCGCTGACTAGAGAAGGGGGGGCGCGTGAGGGAGGAGGGCGGCACCAGCGTGAGGTCACGGGAGAGAGGGAGGAGGGCGTCGTCGTCGTGAGGAGAGAGGGAGGAGGAGAAGAGGAGACTTGGGGTTCAAGTGCCCTGTGGTGTTAGTTATATATGAGGTATGGTTATCGGACTAAGTTGGGTTTTTTCGGCCTGAGGCCTTTTTCTCTGCTTCCAAAAATCAATTTTAGGTGGTGGATACCTTGACACGACTGCCTCCGAAAACAAACGATTTTCCAAGCCTGTTGTTTTGAAATGTCCGCCTCCGTAAATCAACTTTAAGTGTCCTGTAAAGTCATTTTTAGTAGCTGTGGGGGTCATGGATTAGGGAGCCCACTGTAAGGACGCCTGCTAACGGCGCGCAGACGGAGGAAGACCCTGACAACGGTAGGGAGCAGCACTAGTTTCGACTGGTCGGAAGGCTCCGTCTCGCCTGACCCCCGACCCTCCTGACAACCAGGGGAACGAAGGGATCAGGCACGTCCGCCTCGCCCAACCCCCGACCCTTCAGGTCGGGAGGGTAGACCCCCACGAGGAGTCCTGTCTATCGATAAACACGCACAGTAGAAAAGGGGGGGAGTCCCAAGGACCCTCCCCAAGTCAAATCTGGCTTGTGAAGGAGAAGGTGTGCGGCCTACGCCTTCTCCTGACCGACACCCGACATCACCTGCCCGCCTGCCAACTGAGAAAGCTGATATGCAGCACTGCGCTTGGGAAAAGGTAGCTGCATGCGCGCTGCTGTGCTAGCGGCCAAGAAGGAAGCTACCGCGAAGCTGCTGGTGGAAAGGTGAAGGACACGCGGCAGCCAAGGAAGGGGTCGCCAAGACGCACTAGGCCAACAGCAAGCAACCGTCGGGGGCGTCCGGCCGTCGAGGGTAGATAGGTAAAACGACATTGTAAAGTTGTCTTCCTCTTGAGCTATAAAAGAGGAGGGCGTCCCCCTGCGAGGCGATTCCGATTTTCTGAACTCTCGACCTCTAGAGCACTTAGTCCCCTACACGCACATACACACAAGGCTTGAACCGGCCTTCGCTGTAATCTACCGCCGAGAGAGCCATACAATCAGGAGCCCGTTGCACTGGATGTAGGGATCACTCCCGAACTAGTATAAATCCTTTGTCTTGCGTCTCTTGAACCATTCTCCACCGAGACGTGCGTGTTCTGTGATTGACACTCGCCGGCGTGAGGTACCCCGTGTGCCACCCGCCGACAGTTGGCGTGCCAGGTAGGGGCCTGCGCACGTCTACGTCTTCATCGACACCTGGTGTGAGATGGCAGGTAGTGGTGACCATCAGTTTAGGCTGGGTGCGACCATCTGGTTCGGTAGCCTTGAGTTCCTCGTGAACGAGATGCCGGATGCTCGCGGTGGCGCGCTACGCCTTGTCCTCGTCGACAACCCCGACTGCCCGGCTACCCGCGTGGGACAAGTCCCCTGTGGTGGCCCGGTGGTGTCCTCGGCTGCCTCGGAGGAGGCCGCGACGGCTACGCAGGCCGTGAGCGTCGTCTCTCGGAACTCCATCGCAGTGTCCAGGGTGGGGCGCGAGGGGATCGTGCACCGTCTTGGCGGGAGCGACAAATCAACCCAAGCGCTTCAGATGAAGCGTTTGGGTTCGCCTTCGTCATGCGGCTCCAAAAGCCAAATGACCAATAAGGTCGACGCGTGCCCACGAAAAGGCGAGGCGTCAGCCTTTCCTTTTGGTTTGAGGAACGCGTCATAAACTTTCTCTGACTTGGTGCAAGGTCAGGCATGGAAAGGCCTCGAAAGGGCACATGCCAGGGTGCGCCTGCTAAGGTACGAAGGCATCCTGGGGTGCTACACGGCCCCGAGCGCCATGGCCAGCCCATACGAGCCCAGACAGGAGAAATATCTGGAAGTGCACCTTTCCCCGAGAATGGGTAAGCACTGTCCTACGAGGGAGTGTTTCACCATGGTTCCCCCGGACGACTTGACGAACGGGGTGAACGGGGCCAAGATCCGGTTGACTCCGGAGCAGATCGGGGCGAAGCAACAGGAATTGGAGGACATGCGACTCGCCATCGAGATAGAGCAAGCTCAGCTCGATGCGAACATGGAGCCGTCGGCTCGGGCACGAGCCCGCGAGGTAGGCCAGAGGATCGAGACTAACACCGATGGCTACCCTCTTTTCGACCGGGCGAGCCAATGCATCGCTGCGGCCACACTGCTCAGCCCGCAGCTGCCACAGCCATCTACCCCGGAGGAGTGCCGAGTCCAGAATGGGCTGAGGACGCTCCTCGAACACGCTACGGTACGGCAGGCAGCGAGCTCCACGGGAAGAAGGCGGCACTCCGCTGGAAACTCGCGGTCTCCCAGCCCCGTCGACAGGAAAAGGCCGGCCGACGGCTCACGGCAGAACGCCCCGAATCCGGACGCCGCGAAGATTCAGGACAGACTGGGTCCTGATCGCGACGTAGGACACACCATCGAGGCTCGGCGTCGGGACAAGTCGGAAGAGCCGGAGGACCGTGTCCCACGTATTAGGCATCACCGGCGCGAGGCGCACGTTGAGGTAGAAGAAGATTGGGACTCGAACTCCGACTCCGATTGCGCCGGCCCAGCCGCCTTCTCCCACGAGATTCGTATCGTCGCAATTCCCCCGTGGTTCCGTCTTCCCACCAACTTCAGCAAGTACGATGGGGAGACAGACCCTTCGGTCTGGCTGGATGTCTTCCGGCTTGCGTGTCGGGCGGGGGGAGCTTTCAATGACAAAGTCATCATACACAACCTCCCCTTGTACTTGGCTGAGCCGGCCCGTGCGTGGCTCGAACGACTGCCGAACGGGAAGATCCGTAACTGGGCAGATCTGAGGAGTATTTTTTTCGGGAACTTCCAGGGCACCTGCGCGCGCCCGGGCAAGGTCTGGGACCTCAAAAGTTGCAGGCAGAAGCATGGGGAGACCCTGCGTGATTACCTACACCGGTTTTCTCGATAGTACAACAACCTCCCTGACGCCACTGATGCCGATGCCATCGCTGCGCTGATGGGAGGCACCAAGAGCTGACCCTTGGTTAACCGGATCGGCAGGGTGTGCCCGAAGACGATCAAGGAGGTCCTTGACATGGCCGCTGAAGAAGCACAGGGAGAGGAAGCCGTACTGGCGCATTTTCCCGAAGACGGAGGGACAAAGAAGCGCGAGGAGACCGCCGACGAGGCAGGGCCATCGGACCATCGAGTTCGTCGCCGTCGTAGACCCAAAGCCCTCCCGACCCCAAGGACGGGCGCCGCAAGGTCAGAGATGAGACGACCGACCCCAGGGGCGATGACCCAATGAGGGCCAGACCCCTGACTACTTTGAGCAGCTACTCGAGGGTCCGTGCCCAAACCACGCGACCCCCGTCAAACACAAGTACCGCGAGTGTGGCCTCATGAAGAAGTTCTTCATGGGCAGGCTGGATGGGGTCAGCCCGACCTCTCAGCCACAAGGGAAGGGGACAATGACCGACTCGTTCCCTGAACCCGACGAGTGCCTCATCATCTTCGGAGGCCCAGAGGCACAGGCGTCAAAGCGACGCACCAAGCTGATGGAGCGTGATATGTTCACGATTCATCCTACCAACCAGGAGTTCCTTCGGTGGTCTGAAGCCGCGATCACCTTCGAGCGATCCGACCACCCGAAGTACGTCCCGGGGGAAGCTTCCGCTGGTTGTGGCTCCGATAATAGGGAGGAAGCGCGTCTCCAAGGTGTTGATGGATGGAGGGAGCGGCCTCAACATCCTATATGCAAGCACGCTGGACGCCTTGGGTGTCCCGCGATCCCACGTGCGGCCGGAACGGGCTCCCTTCTACGGAGTAGTCCCGGGGAAGGAGGCTGTCCCGTTGGGACAGATCACCCTCCCAGTCACCTTCGGAGACAGGGACAATTTCCGCACCGAGACACTTTGCTTCGAGGTGGTGGACTTCGATGGCTCCTACCATGCTATCCTGGGAAGGCCATGCTACGCGAAGTTCATGGCCGTCCCAAACTACGTCTACCTCAAGCTCAAGATGTCGGGTCCCAACGGCGTCATTGTGGCAGGAAAATCCCCTCAGGTGGAGTACGAATGCGAGAAGGAGAGCTGCGCACTAGCGGCAGCGCTCGTCGCGTCTCACCAGCTCGCCAAGGCCAAGGCGGCCGTGGAGGCTTCCAAAGAGCTCGCCGTCTCTCAAACCGCGGTCGACGCCATGACAGCACTGGCTTCTGCTCCTGAGGGTCGGGAAGTGCGTGACGCCAGGAGTGATGATGGCCCCGCAAGCAAGAAGGCGATGCTCGAGCCGGAGGTCGAGAGGCAATTCTAGCCATCGAGCGACACGAAGAAGGTGCTTCTCGACCCCCAGAGCTCCGGAAGCAAGACGGTCATCATCTCCTCCACCCTCACAGAGAAATAGGAAAGCGCGCTCATCGACTGCCTCCGGGTGAACATCGGCATATTCGCATGGGTTCCCGCAGACATGCCGGGAATCCCCTGGGAAGTCGCCGAGCATTCCTTCTTCATTCGCAAAGGCACGAAGCCCGTCGGGCAGCCCACAAGACGCTGCAACGAGTTCAAGCGAAAGATCATCATCGAGGAAGTAGCCAAGTTGTTAGATGCAGGGTTCATTAGGGAGGTACGCTACCCAGAGTGGTTGGCAAATCCTGTACTCGTCGAGAAAAAGAATGGGAAGTGGAGAATGTGTGTCGATTACAGTAGTTTCAAGAAAGCTTGCGAAAAGTTTCCCTATCCCCTCCCTCGCATCGATCAGGTCGTTGATTCTACAGCAGGGTGCAAAGCCCTTTGTTTCCTCGACGCCTACTCTGGGCACCACCAGATCGCGCTCAAAGAATCCGACCAATTGGCTACTTCCTTCGTGATCCACTGTGGCATATTCTGTTACACCACGATGGCCTTCGGGTTAAAGAATGCTGGCGCAACGTTTCAGCGTTGCATGAACCAGTGATTAGGGGACCTCGTTGGGCGAACCGTCGAGGTCTACGTGGATGACATCGTAGTCAAATCCAAGCGAGCTGACGATCAAGTCCAAGACTTGGATGCCACGTTCGATCGCCTGCGGGCGAACCGCGTAAAACTCAATCCAGAGAAATGCGTATTCGGGGTCTCAAAGGGCCTCCTCCTGGGATTCGTCGTCTCCGCCAGGGGTATCGAGGCGAACCCCGAGAAGATCGCAGCCATCACCAACATGGGGCCGCTCAGCTCTGTCAAGAACGTCCAGAAGCTGACAGGTTGCCTCGCTGCGTTAGGACGGTTCGTAGCACGCCTGGGTGAGCGAGGGCTTCCCCTCTACAAACTTTTGAAGAGGAACGGCCGCTTCGAGTGGAGCACGGAGGCCCAAGCAGGCGCTGGACCAGCTCAAACACATGCTCACCAAACCACCTATCCTGGTGCCTCCACGCGAGGGGGAGCACTTGCTCTTGTACGTGGCGGCGACCACTCAGGTGGTGAGTGCTGTTCTCGTGGTGGAACGCGAGGAGGAGGGACCAGGGGTTTTTTTTATCGTGGTTTTAGCAGTTCCCAAACCTAAAAAAACCGGTCCGGCTAACCGGTGAAACCGGCCGGCTAACCAGTAGTAGCGGTTTGCTAGGCTCGGTTTGGGAGCGGTAACCGGGGTTTTTTGCAACCGGACCGGACCGGTTTGGTCGGGAACCGGTCGGAACCGACCGGTTCCCACCGGTTTTGTAAACCTTGGGAGGGACACACCCTGAAGATCCAGCACCCGGTCTATTACATCAGCGAGGTGTTGACCGAGTCGAAGACACGCTACCTCCACATCCAGAAGATTATTTACGCCATCCTCCTCACCAAGCGCAAGCTCAGACACTACTTTGACGCCCATCTTATCACCGTCGTCACCGAGCACGAGTTAGGAGAGGTGATCCACAACAGGGAAGCGACAAGGAGGATTGCCAAGTGGTCCCTCGAGCTTATGGGCTACGACATCTCCTACGCGCCAAGGTCAGCAATCAAGTCTCAGGTCCTTGCGGACTTCGTTGCTGAATGGACAGAGACACAGCTCCCCCCATCCCCGGCTGACCTCGAGTACTGGGTCCTTCACTTCCATGGAGCTCAGAACCGAACCAAACCGGGTCAGGGGTGGGGGCCGTCTTTATCTCTCCTATGGGGGTGATGATGCGTTATGCCATACAGCTACACTTTCCCGCGTCGAACAACATGGCGGAGTACGAAGCTCTGCTCGCCGGGCTGCGGATAGCTAAGGAGCTCGGCATCCACAGGTTGGAGACTCACGGTGAATCTCAGCTCGTGGTTGATCAGGTCAACGGCGACGCCAAGTGCCACAATCCGAAGCTGGCGGTTTACTGTGAAGCGGCGCGTAGAGCACAAGAAAAGTTCAAGGGCTTGGGCTTCGTCCACCTTCGGCGAGAATATAACAAGGCGGCAGACGAGCTAGCCAAGCTTGCATCCTGGTGACAACCAGTCCCGTCTAGTTTGTTCGCAGACGACCAGCATCAGCCGTCGGTGAATTTCAACGATGAAGCACCTTCCTTGGGGTCGAACCCCGAGCAGTTGCTTGGCCTCGATGGAAGTCTCGACCCAACGAGGGTAGTAGCGACCATCGTGTCCGACCCCGACGAGGGGCCAGACCTCGCGGAGGGGCAACCGTTGGAAGACCCACCTGAGCCAGAGAGGGAGTGGCGCACACCCTTCTTAAGCTGGCTCGTCGACGGGGCCCTCCCAGCTGGACGAACAGAAGCCCGACGCCTCGTCCGAAGGGCCAAGTCCTACAGGATAATTGAGGGCAACATGTACCACCGGAGCCACAATGGTGTCCTCCAATGCTGTATTCTCAACAAAGAAGGGAGGTCGCTGCTGAGGGACATCCACGGTGGCGTGTGTGGTCATCACGCGGCGCCTCGATCCTTAGTAGGCTCGGCTTTCAGGTAGGTATTCTACTGGCCTACAGCCGTCGCAGATGCCGAGCGAATCGTGCGAACATGCGAAGGCTGCCAGTTCTATGCCAAGAAGACACATTTACCAGCCCAAGCGCTTCAGACCATACCCATCACCTGGCCATTCGCGGTCTGGGGGTTGGACATGGTCGGGCCACTGCCAAGAGTGCCCGGGGGCTTCACTCACATGTTTGTTGCCGTCGACAAATTCACAAAGTGGATTGAAGCGTGCCCTCTAACGGAGATCACGTCAGAGCAAGTTGTCCGCTTCTTCCGTGACATCCTGTGTCGGTTCGGTGTTCCAAACACCATTATCACCGACAATGGAACTCAGTTCATAGGGAAGAAGTTCACCCGCTTCTGCGACAACTACGGGATCGAGGTGGCATGGGCGGCAGTCGCTCACCCACGCACAAATGGGCAGGTCGAGCGTGCCAACGGCATGGTCCTGCAAGGGTTGAAGCCGCGGATATTCAACCAATTAGTGAAGCACATTCACAAGCTCGGCGCCAAGTGGGTGGAGGAGCTACCCTCCGTCCTGTGGAGTCTGACCCGCGGCACGAGTTTCTCCCCGTTCTACATGGTCTATGGTTCTGAGGCGATCCTCCGAACGGACATAGACTATGGCTCTCCAAGGGTTCAGGCCTTCGACGAGGAAACAAATGCAACCAACCTCGAGGACGCCGTGGACCTGTTGGAGGAAGCTCGGGAAGTAGCATTGGCGCACTTAGCCAGGTACCAGCAAGGCTTGAGGCGTTATCACGCGCAGCGAGTGCATGGCCGCGCGTTTCAAGTGGGAGACCTAGTTTTGAGGCTAGCCCAAGATCGCCGTGGCTTCACCAAGCTTTCACCTACTTGGGAAGGCCCCTACATCGTAGTACGGGTCCTCATCCTGGGTTCTTATAAGCTGGCGATGCCGGATGGAACCCACATATCCAACGCCTGGAACATGGAGCAGCTGCTGCGCTTCTACTCATAACCACCCGTGGAGGGGGGAGCGGGTATGATCCCAACCCGCCCGACCCCACGGAGGGGTCGGCCGCAGATGTGTACCCTGTCAGCATGAGAGGTTCAACAAGGATCCTCGTGGGAGAAAGGCCCAAAAGGTCGAAACCAAAGTTGGGCTGGGACTGAGCGCAGTCCAGTCCTTTCCTTTTATAGGAAGACTCCGATGGCAGATGGTATTCATTTTTAGTACCACATCGCCGGCAGAGGGAGGAGCTGCACAACTTAAAAGCAGTTTGTCCACGGGCGAACCATTCGGCGGAAATGCCCCGGAGGCAGAGGCCGCCCAACCGATGGAGCCCCGTCTCCGGGGGCACTATCTCCAACGCAAAACCTTCGAAGCTACAGTAACCGCGAGCCCCTGGTCGTGAGACGTCCTCATACCAGCCACAAGCTCACGGTGCTGCATCAACTCCTTGTCGCTTGACAGAAGACCCGACAGGGGGGCTGCGGAAGCCCTTCCCCTGGCCTCCAGCCGGCCAGATAAGTGAACTCTCTACACTCCCATTTTTTCCGATTAAGTTCATTGTCATTTCTTTTGAGCTTTCTATTTCTTATCTGGCCCTATGATTCTGAGGAGACCCCAGCACTGTTGGAAGGGTAGGCAGGGATGTATGGCGCAGCTGCGTTGCGACGGCCTATGCCCCCACGGCTATAGATCGCACGGTTGCCGAGCCGGACGACCGACCCTACCAACGTACCCAAACGAACATAGCCAGGCCGGGGGACCCTTTCGAAATGAATCAAGCCTGGAGTGTACAAAAGCGTTGCCAACAACACAGCTCAGATGGAAGAAACTAACTATGTTTGGGACCTGCTGGGTCTGTCCTTTTGCAGGGGTCAATGGCCGGACGTTGGGCTGCGCCCAACCACGGCGAGGGAGACTTCACGCAGGGGCTCGGGGGCTCGAGGATAACTTCGCCAAAAGACGGCTCGGTACCCAGATCCTCTAGGAGCGCGAGGCTCGGATCTGGACCCGACGACTTTAGAGGCTCAAAGACTCAGCCCCCCGAAGTCATCTCACAATCAAGCTCAAAGGCTCGGGGGCTCCGGGGCTCGGCAGAACCATCGGGTGTGCCTTGCCCGCCTTGCAGCCAAGCTTAGGGGCTCGGGCGCTCGGCAGATCCGTCAGGTTTGCCTTGCCCGCCCCACAGCCAAGCTCAAAGGCTTGGGGGCTCGACAGAACCATCGGGTTTTCTTTGCCCACCTCACAACCAAAGCTTAAGGGCTCGAAGGCCCGATTGGTAACCGAGAATTGCCAAGAAACAAAGGTAACCCCGTAAAGGCCGTCTCAAGTGGCGCCTCCCAACCAGTTCGTGAAGAAACTGGAAGGTAGGCCCCACTCGGGGGCTGGCAGGGGTATAACCATAGGAAAACAAATAAAAGCCCACGCGTACGGGGCCAAAAAGATGGTGAAAAAGAAAAGAAGTGAGCTAATTATTACAGATATCCAAAGTACGGGAGTCCCGTCGAAGCGGAACCCCCCAAAGTATGAAGTTTAAATCCCTCTATGTGAGGGCACGCCGGTAGCAAGAAGAACAAGTGACATGTTCAGAGGGCCTGGTCGGGGTCGGTGTCGTCCACCGGGTTGCCCTCCGCGTCGGTCGTTGGCACCAGGCCATTGGCAAATTGCTCGGCGGGTGCCCTTACTTCTTCGGCCAGGGCGTCCAGGGCCTCCGCGCTGAAGTCGTTGGGGAAGCCGGCGGCCATCCTGTCTAAGCGGATCCCATCGTAGTGGGAGCGCACCAGCGTGAAGGCCTCCTGGACGCCGCGCACCAGTGACTGCTTTGCGAGGGCCCCGACGCGGGCAGGGACATGGTCAAGCTCTGCCGGAAGACATGCTGGATCGCCACTCATTGGCACCTCGAGAGCATCCAGCCTCGAGACGGCCACGACGCGCAGCTCCCCGCAGCACTCAGCCGCTCGGTGGAGATCCCCTGGGAGCCGCTCGATGTCCTCGGACAGAGGAAATCCGAGCCGCGACAGGACCGCCCCCACCACGTCACGCAGCATCCCGAAGTGCGACAGCAGCGTACTCCGGTGGGTGATCCCGTCCTCCACGAGGGACTTGAGCGCTGCCAAGGAATGAAACAACGGTTAAATCATGGGCAAGTCTACAGAAAGGGAGATTGACAGGGATGAAAAGTGAGAAGAGGTGAGGGGGAACATACCGTCAATCTCCGAAGCCTTCTTTTCCAGGGACTTGTTCGCCGCGGATAGGGCAGCCTCCAGGACCCCGATCCGCTCGGTGGAGGTCTGTGCCTCGGTGCGAAGATCGGCGACAAGCTGACCCAGCTAGGCGCTCGCTTCCTCAGCATCCTCCTTCGCGGCCACCGCCTGGTTGCGCTCTACCTGGGCGTCA
This sequence comes from Digitaria exilis, assembly GCA_015342445.1. Classification (NCBI taxonomy): domain Eukaryota; kingdom Viridiplantae; phylum Streptophyta; class Magnoliopsida; order Poales; family Poaceae; genus Digitaria; species Digitaria exilis. The sequence goes on along the minus strand of JACEFO010001681.1, from coordinate 1,662,446 downwards.
ATTCACGCCCGGACCACCACAGCCCTTTCCTCTCTCAGAGTGTTGACCTGAGCTTGGAAACCTGGGAAGCCGGCGCCTGAGGTCATCGTTGGGCGGGTGCGAATAATTTGAAGAAAGGGAGGACGACAAGCAGGGCGTATCGTTGCGAACATTGGTGGCGTCGGTGCGGATGCTGCCGAGCTCGGCACGCAGCGCGGCAAGCTCCTCCTGGTGTGCCGAGGCCTGATTGGTCAGCTCTCGCTCCAGCTCCAAGATGTGGCGGGCACTTCCAGCGGCTTCGTCACATGCACTGGCCTCGGCGTCCCTCGACGAGTTGGCGACATCCCACGCACGACGGGCCTGGTTGATGACCTCCTGCTCGATGCTCCGGGTTCGGGAGAGCGCCAACAACATCGACTGCGTTGACCAGTGAACCAAGTCAAGGCAATGATGAGGACAGACCCAGAAGGCGATCGTGTAGTTAAGCGAAAACAAGGATAAGAGATAAACCGCATACCCGGCTGGAGGGGATCGCCACGGTGCGAAGCGTCAAGGCCATCTGCAGGAGCGTAGCAGGGAAGGTGGCCATATGTTGAAGGCTCTCCAGCCAAGCGTCGATCTGCATGACGTACGCAGGGTCGACTGCAGGCTCACTCTGGGCGGGCGGGGCCATCCCACGGCCGTCACCCGACCCTGAGGGTTCCGCTGGCGCGGCGGTGGATGGCGGCGCCAAGACCGACACCAGCGTAAACGCCAACAAGGCCAAGGGAGGCTTCGACTCGGAGCCGCACGCACCTCCGCTTCGCCGAAGAGGTCCTCCACGGATGACCGGCTCACCTCCACACCCTCTGTAGGGTTCGCCGCGAGCGGCTCGGTGGTGGACGGCGCGATTGGATTCGCGACGGGCATCTCCCCAGGAGCGCCCACCCCCGCGCCCTCGATGGGCGCCACAGCAGCCGGGAGGAGCTCCGTGGCGTTCACCACGGTACTCACCCCCGGCTCGCCACCCGTGACGGCCTCCGCAGACGCCTCGACGTCCATCGCCCGCTCCACCGTCCCCGTAGTTTCTCCGGCCAGGGGCGACGTGGCCAGCATGTACGTAACCCCCGCTCCGGCGGTACGGTCGGCCAAGGGAGAAGGGACTAGCGGGGGTGGAGCAGCGGTCATCTGGGCAGGCTCCATGCCTCCCCGGGCAGACAAGAAGCCTCCGAGGACGGAGGGTGGAACCGACCCCTTGACCCCGGTCGGACACGGGTCAGCGCGCCAAGGCTCGGCGGGCGTCCTCTGCTCTGAAGAGCCAGGGACGGTCACGGGTGGCGCGTCTCGACGGAGACGCTTCACCGGCGCTGAGTCGGGGTCCGACCCCTGGTCGATCCGGCTGCATGCATGGCGACATTGATATGAACGCTAACGGCATGAGTAATAAAAGAAAAACGAAACAGCAAGAGAATCTAGACGGACCTGCTCGACGTGCCGGGGCGGCGAACCGCCAGCCGCATCGGTTTGGAGGAGGAGGACGAGCGTGAACGGGACGCCCCCACGGGCGGGGCGCCCGGAGGCGGAGAAGGTAGCTCCTCCACGACGATGGGCGCTGATCGACATTCTCCGTGCGCCATGAAGTCCTCCACGGTACAATCTCCCAGCAGAGGGGAATGACCTCCGGGGTTTTCCTCCTCGTCGCACGAAGAGGCCAGATCCAATCCGACCTCCTCTCCCCGCGCTCCTTGCGCTCCCTCCCGCGTCTCCGCTCCTGCGTACGGAGACGCTTCTCTGTGTCCTCCCTCTTGCGCTTCCGATCGGCCTCTCCGGCCGCACGGTTCCTCCGCCGGGCCTCGTCGAGGGCGGGTTGCTCCTCAGGAAAGATCCTCCTTTAGGCGAGGAGGTCTCCGGGAGCCTCCCGGGACTGCGGGACAGAGACGTCAGTCGGGCGCACGAAAAAGAGAAAAGAAAAGGACCAAGACGAAAATAAAGGTAAGATGAGAATAAGCGACTTACGAGGACCACGGCTCCAGGTCCGGGGAGCATCGACGGCTGGCCCGGGGTAGGGATCACCATGGAGGCGGCTCGCTGGGAGTCGACGAGCTCCGCAAGCCGAGCCCGTATCTCGTCCTCCGAAGGGAAGGCGCACGACACAAGGCTCGAGCGAAGCTCGGCCTCGGAAGTTGTGGGGAGCATCTCGAAGAGGCGCAGCGGCCAGGCCATGAGCGGGGCGACGCAGCGTCGGTGGAAGGCCTCCGCGATGCCAATGCTGGTAAGGCCGCATGACCAGAGCTTGGCAAGGCAGTCGAGGTGCGGCGTCAGCTTCTTGCGGTCGACGGCCTCGGGGCCGTACTGCCAATGCGCTGGCTCCTTCGCTGGCGGCGAACTCATGGGGTCGAACGGAGGAAGGGTAGCCCTGGTGTGGTTCTTCAGGTAGAACCACCCCTTGTTCCAATCTTCTTGGAGCCCCGCAGCTCCGAGCGTGGGAACTTGTCCACACGGGACTGTTTCGCCTGCAGCGAGCAGTACCCCCACGGGGCCAAGATTCCATGCGGGCGGACAAGCGCCGCCTTGAAGAAGAGGAGGAAGAGGTGGAAGTCCGGGTCGATGCCCAGGTAGCCCTCGCACAGGGCCACGAAGTTGGCCATCTGCTGGACCCCGTTCGGGGCGAGGGTGTGGAGCTCTACACTGAAGTGGTGGAGCACTTCGTGAACGAAGCGGTGAGCCGGCACGGCGAAGCCACGGACGTGGTACGCTATGAAACTCACCACGTACCCCACTGGTGGCGACGGAGTCTTGTGGGAAAGATGCGGCGAGATCCACTCCTCATCGGTGGTGCGTGGGCAGAGAAGCCCTCGGGAGACAAGCGAATCGAGGGCGGCGACGGACGCGCTTGAGTGCGCCCACGGGCGAAGCTGCGTAGACGATGAGGAACCCTTCGTGGCCATTGCGACGATGGTGAGCTTGGTGGGAGGCGAGATTGGAAATCCAAGAGGCGAAGACGACGAAGAGCGAACGGAGCGAAGAGATGGGAACGACGACGGGAAGCGAAGAGCATACCTGTTACGCCGGCGTTCCTTTATATAAGGGCGGCGGGGTGACGGGCGGCCGTATCGAGGGGGCGCACCACCGAGCTCCCTCAGCCCTCGATTCACATCCGATGGCGTTAAGCGCGCCCAACGTGCGCGCGTGGCATGAGGCGGTGGATTAGGGCATTAACTGCCCTCCACGCCCACACGCCTCGTCGGACCCACCACGACCATGAGGTCAAATCCGAAGCCTGACCGCCATGTCACGTCGCACTCGATAGGCGGGTCCGTTCCTGTCAACAGCTGGACAGGTCGCCGCGATCTGTGAGCCCAGCCAAATCCTCGCGATCGGCCCGGAAGGGACAAAAAGGATGTGGGCCCGGCCCAAGGCTGAGGGATATAAGCCAACCCACGAAGGGCGCGGATGGCCAGACCGCGCAGTCAGAGAACGCGAAACTCATGAACAGCGGGGTCGGGGTAGAAGTCCCTGGGTCGACGCTTTGCGAAGAAGGTCGGGACCCTCGCAACACGTTGGGCACCGGGAATTGCCGTTGGAGCATTACCCAGGTCGCGCCACTGAGACTCCGAAAGTCATCAGAAGTTAGCAAGAAACGGAGAAAAAGAAGCCCCCCCAAAAATCCAATTCCCCCGAAGAACGGATATGACCTCACAAACGAGTCCTCGACTCCTCTGCAAGGTCGGGGGCTACTGTGGGGTCATGGATTAGGGGACCCACTGTCAGGACGCCTGCTAACGGCGCGCGGACGGAGGAAGACCCTGACAACGGTAGGGAGCGGCGCTAGTTTCGACTGGTCGGAAGGCTCCGTCTCGCCCGACCCCCGACCCTCCTGACGACCAGGGGAACAAAGGGATCAGGCACGTCCGCCTCGCCCGACCCCCGACCCGTCAGGTCGGGAGGTAGACCCCCACGAGGAGTCCCGTCTATCGATAAGCACGCACAGTAGAAAAGGGGGGAGTCCCAAGGACCCTCCCCAAGTCAAATCTGGCTTGTGAAGGAGAAGGCGTGCGGCCTACGCCTTCTCCCGACCGACACCCGACATCACCTGCCCGCCTGCCAACTGAGAAAGCTGATCTGCAGCCCTGCGCTTGGGAAAAGGTAGCTGCATGCGCGCTGTTGCGCTAGCGGCCAAGAAGGAAGCTACCACGAAGGACACGCGGCAGCTAAGGAAGGGGTCGCCAAGACGCACTAGGCCGACAGCAAGCAACCATCGGGGGCGTCCGGCCTTCGAGGGTAGATAGGTAAAATGATATTGTAAAGCTGTCTTCCTCTTGAGCTATAAAAGAGGAGGGCATCCCCCTGCGAGGGGATTCCGATTTTCTGAACTCTCGATCTCTAGAGCACTTAGTCCCCTACACGCACATACACACAAGGCTTGAACCGGCCTTCGCTGTAATCCGTCACCGAGAGAGCAATACAATCAGGAGCCCGTGGCACTGGACGTAGGGATCACTCCCGAACTAGTATAAATCCTTTGTCTTGCATCTCTTGAACCATTCTCCACCGAGACGTGCGTGTTCTGTGATCGACACTCGCCGGCGTGAGGTACCCCGTGTGCCACCCGCCGACAGTAGTCAATGGCTAAAATGTAAGTAAGAAATTGGTTACTACTTAACAAGTAAACCATATGCTATTTGTATGAGACACAACTTTGTTTTAGAAAACAAATGTGCTCGTTCTCCAGAGATTGGGATGTTTGTTCTCCCCCCCCCTAAAATTAGTGCCAATTCAAAATTCTCGTGCAGCACCAGATTTTCTTTTCGAGACTGTACATTTTACGGATAACAGCTTTCCCAAGATATTAATTTATACACCTAAAAAACCATATGTCTTTCTTGCTTTATACACCTAAAAAACCCTAGGTGGTTTTGTACGGTGGTTTTGACTTTTTCTTTTCTTTTTTATTTTTTGGACGAATCTTTAAAAAAATAATAGTATATTAAAAAATCATAAAATGGGAACTCAAAATTTTTTGGATTCCAGATGAGTAGATATATAGAGTGAACATATAATATAACATAGTCTAGTACAAAATTTTTGTTGTGTCTTATGTTATATGTTCACTCTGTAAATCTACTCATGTGGAGTCCAAGAAATTTTGATTTTTTATTTTTATGATTTTTCTATGATTTACTATGATTTTTTTAAAGATTTGGCAAAAAAAAAGTTAAAACCACCATCTAAAACCACTTTATTTGTCCGGTTTTGGAAAGTTTGTGGTGTGGAATATCCGGTTTTATAGTTCGGGGGTTAAGTAGTCCAGTGCCAATAGATGAGGGGGTTATGTAGACTTTTTTCCCTCAATTATAAGCGAAGTCTACAGAACCCCCTAAACTATCTTTTGATTTATTTTACCCCCTAACCTATGTCAATTGGTTTATTCTACTCCGTAATACAATTTGTCTTTTTTATTTCTCCATGCACAAGTTGAATTTTAATTTTAAATTTTGTTTGATTGTAGTAAACATCACAATGTATGTCAAAAAATATATTATGATTTTTCTGCTATTATTTTTTATATAATGTTGTGTCCTAAGGATTAATTAATTATTAAATATCTTACCCCATCAAAATAATGACAAAAATCATGCTATATTTTTCTGTCATGCATTATGATATCTATTATCGTCTCGTAAAATTGGAACGCAATATGACACTTGTACATGAAAAATAAAAAAAATATATTAGGAGGTAAAATAGGTCAAATAGTGTATGTGGTAAAATAAACTAAAAACTAGTTCATGTGGGTTATATAGACTTTGCTTGTAGTTGAGGGAGTAATTTGGACTTTTTCCTACTCGTAATAGAAATCCGAGTAAAGTGCATCCACCATACATGAAGTTGCCTCATTGTTTCATTTTGGTCGAACAAGTTGTAAACGTTGCACACACATGCATGAAGTTGCATCATCGTATCATTTTGGTCCAACAAGTTGTAAACATTGCACACACATGCATGAAGTTGCATCGTTGTATCATTTTGTCCAACAAATTGCAAATACTGCACCCACCATACAATTAGTTCATTGTGTGCATATACAATCCAATGTACATTAGAAATCCGTATTTTATAGATGTGGCATGCTAATGAGGATTTGGAAGGGTATAAGCACATGATGTAAAAACATAAGAATCTAAAACATAAAATTGACATAAACCAGGCTTACATCGTATTCTGTACCGACATAGCGTATAAAATTATATTCAATTGTCATGATACTAAACTAGTTGCTTGAATCGATGTTTAGTATTTGCAGTATTTGCAATTTGTTGGACCAAAATGATACAACGATGCAACTTCATGCATGTGTGTGCAATGTTTACAACTTGTTGGACCAAAATGATACGATGATGCAACTTCATGCATGTGTGTGCAACGTTTACAACTTGTTGGACCAAAATGAAACAATAAGGCAACTTCATGTATGGTGGATGCACTTTACTCTAGAAATCCTGTTATGTTGTGTGTAAATGCTGACTTTGTATGTGTGTCTTGTACGCAGGGCCGAGCTACGTTGTACTAGAGCGCCGCGCCCTTGCCGCAACAAGGCGGATTGAGCCACACGCTTGCCGGTGGCCATGGCGCCATGCGCCTGTTGTGGGCACGTCCACGATGCCTGCTGCGGGAGGTCCTGCAGCTGCGCGGCCTGTAGGCACCAGAGGTGATGGCGATAGCGGCGGGCGGCGGCAGGCAGTGGCGACGGAATGGTGATGGATGGCGTGGAGGAAGAGGTGGACGAGGAATCGAGGAACACACGGTGAGCAGCCGGTTGCTCCTAACAGGACTAGAGCTGAGGGAGCGAGTGGCGGCGTCACCAAATGGCAGTAGATCGCCAGAGCAACTTTCACTTCACCTTGCCCCAATGATCCATTCATTCAGAGGAACTCCACCCCAACGAGCAGTCAAGATTCATCCGAGAATATTCAAGTTTCATCAGACGACCGGCCAGTAAGACCTAAATATAAACAAGGACTCACAGAAGCTTGTAGAAATGCATGTACACTGAAAGAAAAAGGTTCTGCTTCTATACATGATGAAGGGCCTGTACTTCGCTCAGTCAATGTCTCCGAAATGGTGGATGGGCAAACAGTTGGGTCTAGTATGCCCATGCTAACAGAGGAAAAACTGATTTCGTCATTAAGTTCAGTGGATCAGAAGGTTGCTGCAGCGAATTTTCCGAGATCCCTAAAAAAAAAGAGGAAATAACAAACTTACTGGAAGCCCCACCAGGAGACTTCCCAGCACATAATTTTCAAACAAGAAATATACATTCGGATGTGATCTGCAGTAATGCTGATCTAGAATCACAGGAGCTACACCTGGCAAATATAGCAGATGTTCTGGACATGCCACTTATCCAACAATGATGAACATGTCATGCATGGGATGTGATGTTAGTTCAAACAAACAATCTAGGGACTGAACCTTGCGAAAAAAATATAAATAATTATGCTAGTTGGACTTCAAGTCCATGTGACTTTTATTCAACTAAAATAAATTACTTACTATGCATTGACTTGTTGATCATTTAACGTTGCAGAAATTCCACATAAGGATTTGATTGCAGAGAGATGCATAGGCCACTGTCACTGCTACACTACTCTGAAGGTTAGGATCTAGCTGAGATAATATTTTCCTGAGTGATCATGTCAGCACCCAAAGCAACTCACAAGACTTTTGTGATCATAACCCCAAAAAACTTGTCAAGCTCCTTGGTGACAGTAAAAAAGTGTCCTATCAGCAGTAATGCAGTATATAAGTGGCATTGAAATGGATCAAATTGATTGTCATACTGCAACCACATCCTTATTCAGACAAACTAAAAACAACATCCAGGTTCCTTTTGAGGGAAAAGCACCACATCCATATATGAGAACAAATACGAATGACACACGACAGAACAAATTGATCTAATGACATGAGAAACTAAGCAAATTAATATAGAAAAGTACTATATTGAAAGATTTTGTCTGATTGGCTTGTGGACGAAGTGGAGAATGGTGGTGGAATTGAGAGTAGACACCTAGATTCAAATCCTGGTGTATTAAGATTTACAAACCACTCCTGTGGGCTTATGAGTGTACAATGCATACACAGTTGTGTGTATACTTGTGCATTATCCTTGTGACACCCAAAAAAAAAAAAACTGCTGCGCATGTATTGTGTTGTTGAATGAATGCCAGCATTCAAATATCAAAGTGAAAGCATTTAGGATAGCGAAATCAACACCCTACGCAACAATAGCATGGAGCATAAATAAATACATACCATCTTACATGCCATCAAATTCAGATTCGAATAATTTGCATCCATGTGTTAGGAGGCTTTGCCACTCGTTCCCGCCATTTTTTTTTTGTCTTCTAGACTTCTAGTTGGCATTCAAGAAGTAGCCGAACTTGTCCAGGGGGCTACATGGATACTCCAGCAAGAGGACCAGCACGCCTTCCTGTCGCCAGGGTGCTCCGGGCTGACGATGCACTCCATGGCCTTGTCTACGCCGAGCGCTCTCCGGTGCTCGGGCCACGCCATTTGCACAAAGAGCGCGGCTCCCCTTGTCTTCCTCACGGGCGTCCAACGCTGCCATGCGCGCGACGATGATGGGCTTGGGAGGCTACAGCTCTGGAAGCGCCTGCCCGCTCCAGAGGAGCTTGCCGCGTTCTGCCGTCTCCTCCCTGTCCTCCTCCATCTTGGCGATCAGGCCGGCGTACCTCTTGCGGAGCTTGTCTCGTCTGTCTGAGCACACACAATGGAGAATGGTGGTGGAATGTGAGAGTCGGGCGGCTAGGAGAGAGAGGAAGGAGAAGCCTGATGAGAGTAGACACCTGGGTTCATATCCTTAAATATGTGTATCTAAGATTTACACACCTGCCAGAAGCCACTCTTGTGGGGGGTTGTGAGTGTTCAATGCACACAGGAGTTGTGTGTGCACTTTTGCATCATCCTTGTGGCGAAAGAAAGAAAGAAAACTTGCTGCGCATATATTGTGTTGTTGAATGAATGCCCGAGTTTAGCATTTAGGATAGGGAAATCAACACCCTACGCAACAATAGCAGGGAGCATATATAAATATTACATACCATCTTACATCCCATCAAATTCAGATTCGAATAATTTGCATCCATGTTTAGGGGGCTTTGCCACACTCGTCGTTCCCGCCAAAAGAAATATTTTTTGTATCTTCTAGCCTTCTACTCGGCTTTCAGGAAGTAGCCAAGCTTCTCCAGTGGGCTGCATGGATACTCCGGCGAGAGCACCGGCGCGCCGTTCTCGTCACGGGGCCGCTCCGGGCTGACGATGCGCTCCATGGCCTTGTCAATGCCGAGAGCCCTCATGTGCTCGGGGCACGCCATCTGCACGAAGAGCGCGGCTCCCCGCGCCTTCCTCTCCTCCTGCGCCAGCGCCTCACGTGACCTCTTCCTCGCGGCGTCGATCGCCGCCACGTCGACGATGGGCTTGGGAGGCTCCGGCTCCGGCTCCGGCTCCGGCGGCGCCTGGCCGCTTCTGAGGAGCTTGCGGTAGTGTTCGGCCGTCTCCTCCCGCGTCTTGGCGATCAGGCCGGCGTACCTCTTGAGAAGCTTGTCTCGCCTGAGCTCGTGCTCGTCGGCGTCCTGCTGCTGCCCTTGCACGATGGTCGGGAATGGCGGAATGGCCGGGATCGCGTACGCCGGCGGCCTTGATGTGGACGCCATCGCCTTCATCCTCTTCGGGCATGGGGTTGAGCCCTGCTTTGGTAATGGCGCGGCGGCGGTGAAGACCGGAGCCCCCTGGGAGAAGGAGGACAACAACGGCGGCGCCGGGCCGGACAACTGGCGTGCGAAGAACGCTCCGGTGGTGGTTGCAGGTGGAGCCGCCGTTGAGGTCGACGAGGACACCGGCGTGAGGTTGCCGAAGCCTTTGTCTGGTGGTGGTGCTGCTTCAGGAGCCAACACCACCGCACTGACGCGCTTGTCCGCCGGAGCTACAGGCGATGACGGCGGCGACGGCTGTTAGAATAAACCTTGTGTGCTCGTGTACATACTTAGTATTCTAGTATTCGTACGTTTTGCTTTGTAGCTAAGTATATGTGCATGGCCGGTAGTTGTGGTCGTGCACGAGTGGTGCTCTGACGTGCGCGGTGTTCGCACGATGAGCGCGTCGCGCGGCATGTACGCCGTTGGCTGCATGTCGCGCATATCGGGCCTGATCAAGGCCACGATCGTAGGAGTTAGTTTTTCTATTTAAGCAAATCAATAGAGTCAGAAAACGCTGTTCTGTTACAGCACCAAAAACACCCGTGTGAGCTTTCTCGTGTTTATCCCAAACTCTCAAACAACCATTGCCGTTTCCAACAGTGGACATCAGAGCTCGAGTGTTCGTTCCAGGGCCGGCAATGTCGGCTAGCGGGCGGTTGGAGGGTGATGGCTCTCCCGTTCGTGCTCGTTCTCCGCGTCGTCCCTCTCCGCGCCGTACCTCACCGTCCCCTCCGCCTCGTCGACCATGGCGCCGCGACGGCGCCCGCGAGATCGTCGTCGAGCGCGTTGTAGAGAGGACTTCGTCTACCGTCGTCTACCCCACTCTCACGCGTACCAACTACGCTGAGTGGTCCTCGGTGATGATGGTGAACCTGCAGGCCCAGGGCCTGTGGCAGGTGATGAGCACCGGCGAAGGCGACTACCGCGAGGACAGGAACGCGCTGGCCGCGCTCCTCCGCGCCGTGCCCCTTGAGATGCAGGCGGGTCTCGCGCGGAAGGCATCGGCGTTCGAGGCGTGGGAGTCCATCAAGGACATCCGCGTCGGGGTGGAACGCGTGAAGGAGGCGAACGCGGAGCGGCTGCGGCAGGACTTCGCCGGGATCACATTCAAGCCCGGCGAGACGGTGGAGGACTTCGCCATGCGGATCACGACGCTGGCGAATCAGCTGCGCGTCCTCGGTGACAACGTCACCGACAAGGAGGTTGTAAAGAAGATGCTGCACACGGTACCCGACTATCTCGAGCAGGTCGCCATCTCCATCGAAACCCTCCTTGATCTGAGCACCATCTCGATCGCGGAGGCCACTGGGCGGCTGCGCGCGGTGGAACAGAGGAAGAAGCCGGCGTCCAGCTCCCCCAAGGACTCCGGCGAGCGCCTGCTTCTCACTGAGGAGGAGTGGATGGCGCGCCTCAAGCTGAAGGAGGGCTCCGGCGGGTCGTCGTCGGGCAGCGGCAGCCGCGGCAAGAAGCGCGGCAAGGGGAAAGGTCGCGGCGGCAGGAACTCGACCGCGCGCGAAGGACGCAACGGCGACGCTTGCCTCAACTGTGGTAAGGAGGGCCATTGGGCCAAGGATTGCAGGTCCAAGAAGAAGGGTGGTCAGGCCCATGTGGCCCAAGATGATGAGCCAACCCTGATGCTGGTGGAGGCGGACTCGGTTCAGTTCGTGCCGCCGCCGCCGCCCCCACCTACTCCAGCGCTGCCGCCTCCGCCAACGGCGAAACTCGCTCCGGCCCCTGCGCTGACGGCGATGACGACCCCGGTGTGCAGCCCCTCTACTCCAGCAGTTGGGACTGTGCACCTGGTCGAGGAGAAGGTGTTCGCCCAGTTCAGCGACGACGGCGACAAGGATCACCGGAGGTGGATCCTCGACACGGGCGCCACGAACCATATGACCGGCTCCCGATCCGCCTTCTCCGACCTCGACACCAACATAGTGGGGACCGTGCGTTTCGGCGACGGCTCCGTGGTGGAGATCAAGGGGATTGGGACCCTACTGTTCAGCTGCAAGAGTGGGGAGCACCGCACGTTCGCCGGCGTCTACTTCATCCCCAAGCTGACGACGAACATCCTCAGCCTCGGCCAACTCGACGAGATCGGCTACCAAATCGTCATCGACGGCGGCGTCATCAAGATCCGCGACGTCGACCGCCGCCTTCTGTGCAAGGTTCCCCGCTCCCCCAACCGGCTGTACTGCCTCGACCTCAACATTGCGCAGCCGGTGTGTCTCACGGTGCGGGGGGCGGAGAGTGCGTGGCTCTGGCACGCGCGTTTCGGCCACCTCAACTTCCCGGCGCTGCGCAAGCTGGCGCGCGACGGCTGGGTCCGCGGCATGCCGGAGATCGAGCACGTCGACCAGCTGTGTGGCGGATGTCTTGCCGGCAAGCATCGCCGCACCCCGTTCCCGCAGCGTGCGGAGTATCGGGCGGAGCAGCCGCTGGAGCTCGTACATGGCGACCTGTGCGGGCCGATCACGCCGACGACACCGAGCGGGAACCGCTACTTCATCCTCCTCGTCGACGACTGCAGCCGGTTCATGTGGATACAGCTGCTGCCGTCCAAGGATCGGGCAGCAGACGCCATCAAGCAGTACCAGCAGGCAGCCGAGGCGGAGACGGGGCGGAAGCTCCAGGCGTTCCGCTCGGACCGCGGTGGCGAGTTCACCTCTGCTGACTTCGCCGAGCACTGTGCAAAGCGCGGAGTACGGCGGCAGCTGACCGCGCCATACACGCCCCAACAAAATGGTGTGGTGGAGCGGCGCAATCAGACCGTGGTGGCGACGGCGCGTAGCATGCTCAAGGCCAAGGGCCTGCCGGGCAAGTTCTGGGGCGAAGCTGTGTCGACGGCGGTGTATTTGCTGAACCGCTCGCCGACGAAGAGTGTGCAGGGGAAGACGCCGTTCGAGAGCTGGTACGGGAAGAAGCCGTCGGTGCATCACCTCCGCACGTTCGGGTGTGTCATCCACGTCAAGCTGAACACCCCAAATATGAAGAAGCTGGATGATAGAAGCAAGCCCATGATCTTCATCGGCTACGAGCGGGGTTCAAAGGCCTACCGCGCCTACGATCCCACCACTGGGCGCGTGCACGTGACGCGCGATCTGGTGTTCGATGAGCAGGCGCAGTGGAAGTGGGACGCCGATGGCGAGCAAGGCGAGCAGAACGACGACACCGACACGTTCATGGTGGAGGAGTACATCACCGTGACACAGCAAGCACCGGCGGACGAGGTCGAGGAGGAGGCCGAGGATGCCGCGCCAGGAGGATCGATGCCGTCTCATACGCTTCAGCACCCCACTACGGCGGCAAACGACGACGGCGCCAAGCCAGTGGAGTACGCCACTCCACCGGCCGACCTGGAGGGCGCCCTGGACGCCGACCATGACGACGACGTGCCGATCCGCTTTCGCAAGCTCGACAACATCCTCGGCGCGTCATCTCCACGCGGTCTGGTGCCGCGCGTGCTGGGTGAGGAGCTCCACGCGGTGAGCTCTGCTGATGAACCAGCTTCGTTTGCGGATGCCGAGCGTGATCCAAGCTGGAGGAAAGCCATGCTTGAGGAGATGCAGAGCATCGAGGACAACCACACCTGGTCCCTCGCTGACTTACCACATGGGCGCCGCACAATCGGCCTCAAGTGGGTGTTCAAGGTCAAGCGGGACGAGCGAGGAGCAGTGGCGAAGCACAAGGCGAGGCTGGTCGTGAAGGGCTATGCGCAGCGCCATGGGATCGACTACGACGAGGTCTTCGCACCTGTTGCGCGGCTGGACTCGGTGCGCCTCCTCCTCGCGCTCGCGGCGCACGAGGGGTGGCAGGTGCACCACATGGACGTGAAGTCCGCGTTCCTCAACGGCGATCTCCAGGAGGTGGTGTATGTACAGCAACCTGAGGGATTCATCAGCGCCGGCAACGAAGGGAAGGTCCTCAAGCTGCGCAAGGCTCTCTACGGTCTTCACCAGGCGCCAAGAGCCTGGTACGCCAAGCTCGACGCCACGCTTGCGTCGCTGGGCTTCACCAGGAGTGCCTCGGAGCCGGCCATCTACACCAGGGGCGACAGCGGCAAGCGCCTGGTGGTCGGGGTGTACGTCGACGATCTCGTGATTACCGGCAACCGCAGCGACGACATCGACTCGTTCAAGGCGGAGATGGCGCGGGCGTTCAGGATGAGCGACCTCGGCCTGCTTCACTACTACCTCGGCATTGAGGTGAAGCATAGCACCGAGGGGATCTCCCTCAGCCAGGGGGCTTACGCGGCGAAGATCTTGGAGAAGAGCGGCATGGCGGGGTGCAATCCCTGTCACGTGCCCATGGAGCAGCGCCTGAAGCTGAGCAAGTCCAACACCGAGCCACTGGTGGACGCGACCGCGTACCGAAGCATCGTTGGAAGTCTCAGGTACTTGGTAAACACCCGCCCAGATCTCGCTTTCGCTGTTGGATATGTGAGTCGTTTCTTGGCGGAGCCGCACGAGGACCATCTGGTGGCGGTGAAACACATTCTCCGCTATGTGGCGGGGACAAGCAATTGGGGGCCGTGGTATGGAAGAAAGGAGGAGGTTCAAGCAAATCTGACGGGCTTCAGTGATAGTGACTTTGCTGGTGATGTTGATACACGGAAGAGCACTACTGGAGTCGTCTTCTCCCTCTCCGGCAGCCCGATCACTTGGCAGTCTATGAAGCAGAAGGTAGTGGCACAATCAAGTTGTGAAGCTGAGTATATTGCTGCTGCAAATGCTACCTGCCAGGCCCTGTGGCTTGCACGGGTGCTTTCTGAGGTGCAAGGGATGCACCGTGCGTGCCCAAGCTGATGGTTGATAACAAGTCGGCGATTGCGCTGACAAAGAATCCAGTGCTTAGTGGACAGAGTAAACACATTGAAGTGAAGTATCATCTGGTCCGAGAGAGCGCTGAGGAAGGGCTGATTGAAGTGGAGTTCATCAGAACTGAAGATCAGTTGGGCGATATTCTGACGAAGGCGCTCGGCAGGGTCAAGTTTCAGGAGCTTCGCACGAGGATTGGCCTGATCAATGTTGGTAGTCTGCACGACAAGGTTTAGGAGGAGAAATGTTAGAATAAACCTTGTGTGCTCGTGTACATACTTAGTATTCTAGTATTCGTACGTTTTGCTTTGTAGCTAAGTATATGTGCATGGCCGGTAGTTGTGGTCGTGCACGAGTGGTGCTCTGACGTGCGCGGTGTTCGCACGATGAGCGCGTCGCGCGGCATGTACGCCGTTGGCTGCATGTCGCGCATATCGGGCCTGATCAAGGCCACGATCGTAGGAGTTAGTTTTTCTATTTAAGCAAATCAATAGAGTCAGAAAACGCTGTTCTGTTACAGCACCAAAAACACCCGTGTGAGCTTTCTCGTGTTTATCCCAAACTCTCAAACAACCATTGCCGTTTCCAACAACGGCGCCATCGCCACGCCGTCCACAGCCTGCACATCAACAGCATTACCCTCGTGAGGGTTAACAACTGGCTGCTCGAACCTCCAGGGGCACCCGCGCACGAGCCCGACCTCGGACCGGAGCCGAGGCCTCGGCCTCTTCGCCGTGCCGTCGTCGAGATCACCGGCGCTGCGCTCCCGCCGCCGCGCGTCCCGTTCCGCCTCTCCGTAGCGCCGCCGCCTCGACGCTGATGATGATGAGCTCCCCTCTCGGTGGTGTCGCCGGTGGCTTCTGCGCCTCTCCTCATCGCCGCGCCGGCGGCCGTGGCTCACCAGCCGCGCGCGGTGGTCGGGAGTCGCCATGTCCGCGCGCGGCGGCCTGCCGGGCCGGCAGGCTGGTGGGGGTGTGAGTGAGGGTGCGCGAAGGGGTGATTTGATTTGATTGCCGGATCGACGAAGAGGCACGCGATCGTCGCTCCGGTTATATACTCCTCCGACCCGTGTCTCGGCAGGACTCCGTGAAGAGACGCCCGCCGATCGGACGAGTCTGTGTCTGGCGGCCGCCTCCAAGTCGAACACGACCCGTACTCGAATTCGAAAAAGGCGCGAAAGCCAAATAGATGTGGTTCGAGTTTTTTTTTTAACGTAAAAGCACGAGATCGTGCTTATTTTATTGATAAAGCAGATAGTTTACACAGAAAAACAGCCGGCGTGCCGGCAAGAACCAAAAGCCTACTCTCGCCTTATTAGAGACTCTAGGTGCTTTGCTCCAGCGAGGCACCAATCGCTAGCCTTATATTTAATTTTTGTAAAAAGTGAAATTGTACTAGACTCATGATGCCGAAAAATTCTAGCATTTCTCTCCTTCCATATCTCCCATGTGACGAGCATGACCAGGGCTCGTACAGCTTTCTTTGGCATTTCCGGCGTCATCGTTATGTTGCTCCACCAGTCATAGGTCGTGTCGCTTGGCTTCCAATTTGAGGGTTTGAGATCTGGCTGACCGATCCATGCTGCTACGAGCTCCCACACCCGCCTGGTGAACCTGCATTCCGAAGCGAGGTGATGCGCTGTCTCAAAGGCGCTTCTGCATAGTGGACAGGAGGGGCTATGGTCCCATCCGCGTCGAGCGAGCCTATATGAGGTCCAGATACGATTTTGTGTGATGAGTCAGGTAAAGAATTTGCACTTCGGTAGAGACCATGATTCCCATATCGAGCGTATGCGTGGAGCCTTGATGCACCCCAGGAACTGGGCTTTGTATGCAAAGGCTGCGGTGCATTTTCCAGAGGCCGTGAACTTCCAAGTGATGGAGTCCTCCTGGTTTGGATCCAAGTTAATATCCCGTATCGTGTTCCAAAGGTCTATGAATTGCAGAAAGTGAGCAGTTGTGGAGCGCGTTCTGAGCTCCAAATCATGTATCCATGTATTGTCTTGCAAAGCCTCTGAAACTTTTTTATTCTTTCTTTTTGTCTTGGCAAACAATAGTGGCGCGATGTCCTTCGGTCGCCTTCCTTGGATCCAGGCAGATTTCCAGAAGCTTGTCCTGCGTCCATTCCCAATTTTGATGGTAGTGCAGGCCGCAAAGAGAAGCCGATCGGTCTCATCACATGGTAGGTCGGTTCCGACCCAAGGTTTATCCGGTGCCGTCCATTCTTGCCATAGCCACCTCAGTCGCAAGGCACGAGCGAATTTCTCTAGGTTGAGGACCCCTAGTCCCCCGTACTCCTTCGGCAGACAGGATTTTGTCCAGTTGACTTTGCACTTTCCTCCAGTTAGTTCATTGCCATTTGCCCAGAAGAACCGTTTCCGGATTTGGTCGGTGTCCTCCAGCATCTCTTTTGTCGGCTTTAGTGCAGTTAATAGGTATACTGGCTGCGAGGAGAGGACAGACTTGGTTAGACAGAGGCGCCCTGTTTGCGTCAGGTTCCTTCCGTGCCATGTGGACATCTTTGCAGCCGCCTTATCTACCAGCGGTTGAAAGTCGATTTTCCTGAGGCGTCTTACAGTGAGTGGCAATCCGAGGTATTTGATTGGAAAATGTGCTCTAGCAACCGGCAAGTCAGCTAGGATGTTGTCCAGATCGACGTTGTCGCATGCAATAGGTGTGACACTAGTTTTTCCCAGGTTTGTCTGCAGGCCGGTTGTTTGGCCAAAATGCAGCAGGATGCCTTTTAGGTTACTGACATCCGTGTTGTTTGGGTTTAAGAAGATGACTGCATCGTCAGCATACATTGAAAGCCTGAGTCTGGCAGTCCGACCTGCAAGCTTGGAGAGGAGCCCTCGAACCGTTGCTTCCTGAAGGAGGCGATATAGGGGGTCGATCGCTAGTATGAAAAGCAAAGGGGATAGCGGGTCGCCTTGTCGGAGACCCCTGCCGTGTAGTATGGGGTCCGTCGGCACGCCGTTGAGTAGTACGCGGGATGAAGATGTTGATAGGGAGGCCGCTATACAATTGCGCCATCGTGCTGGGAAGCCCCTATGTTGCATGAGCGAGAGGAGGTAGTCCCATCGTACCGTGTCAAAGGCCTTTGAGATGTCTATCTTTAGAAGTAGCGCCTTCGTGCGGCTTCTATGGAATTTCCGTGCAACATTACGCACGTACATGTAGTTATCGTGGATGCTACGCCCTTTAATGAAAGCACTTTGGCATGGAGAGATGAGTTCGTTCACTAAAGGAGCCAGCCGCAGCGCTAGGATCTTGGAGATGAGTTTAGCAATGGCGTGTATCAGGCTTATCGGTTTGTAGTCCCGAATATCTTCTCTTCCTTCCTTCTTCGGGATTAGGACAATGTTGGCCTTGTTCAGTAAGTTGAGATCCGCACAACGTAAACTGAAGAAGGAGTTGATTGCAGCGATGACGTCGAGCCTAATGATTGGCCAGCAAACCTTGAAGAATAGACCGGTGTAGCCGTCAGGCCCTGGAGCTCTATCCTGTGGCAATTGGGCGATGGCCTGTTTAATTTCCTCTTCCTCAATTGGTCTATCCAGTGAGCTTAGGTCCACCTGTGGCAGGTTCAAGGCAGTCCAGTTGAAATCAGAGACACGTGCATCCGGAGTGGACATCATGGTTGAGAAGTGATCATGTAGTATTCGTTGCTTGTCCTCATGGGTGGTTGCCCAGCCCTCCCCGTCACGTAGCCTCTGTATGAAGTTTTTTCTTCTCCTCCCATTGGCCCTCAGATGGAAGAATTTGGTGTTGGCGTCACCTTCTCGCAGGTAGTTGATGCGTGAGCTCTGTTTCCTACGTGCTCGCTCTAGAACTGCCCAACCTAGCAATCTCCTTTTTAGTTTCGCTCGGAGGTCGAATTCAGTCTGCGACAAATCTCTACTTTCTTGTGCTTCATCTAGTCGGAGAATGACTTCTTGCGCCATATGCAACTTCATTCTGGCGTCCGAGACCAAGCTCTTGCTCCAAATTTTAAGCGCCTTAGCTGTCTGATGTAGTTTGTGTCCTAGGCGATGAAATGGTTCAGTGTGGTGCGTTGGTGTGTTCCACGCGGTTGCCACAGTCTCCTGGAAGCGAGGGAGGCACGTCCATATGTTTTCGAATCTGAAGGGGGCGGGCCTGCGTGGGCCGCTTTGGCTGCTGAGCAAGAGCGGACAGTGGTCCGAATGGGAAGAGGACAACGCGTGCAGGACATGATCATCAAAGGCAAGGTCCCAATTTTGATTGCAGAAGAATCTATCAAGTTTAACCAGTGTTGGTTGACGTCGTTCATTGCTCCAAGTGTACTTCCTATTTTGTAGTCTAATTTCCTTTAAGTTGGCATGTGTTTAGTGTGTTGCGAAAGCTCCGCATTAGTCGAGTGTTGAGGTTTCGGTTGTTTTTGTCCCTTGACCGATAGATTAAGTTGAAGTCGCCTAGGACAAGCCATTTACTGTCGTCTTGCGGCCTGAGGTTGCGCAGGTGTTGTAGGAAGGATTCTTTTTCCGGGCGCCTTGAAGGACCGTATACTACAGTTAGTCTGAACTGTACTCCTGAGTGCCGCATGGTTATCGTTGCTGTAAGAGAGTACCTTCCAATATTCACGTCGTGCGCTTGGACGGTATTGTCATCCCATATGATTAAAATTCCCCCTCTGGTGCCACGTGCAGGCTTGTAAGCGAAGTTTTGCAGTCGGTAGCCCCCTAAAAAAAGCCAAGGATTGATCAATGACTTGTAGCTTAGTTTCTTGTAGGCAAGCAATGTGGCAGCGTGTCGCAGCCAGTGTTTCATGCACAGCGAGGCATCGTGCTGCCATATTTAAGCCACGTACGTTCCAGCATAAAATGTTTGGTGTTTCACTTATCATGGTTGAGACGTTTGCCACTCTTTTGTAGGATGGAGCGTTTTAGGAGCCTTGGTAATGTCATAATTAAAATCCCAACGAAGATATCATGGTAGTTCACAGCCCAACGATTATATGTAGCAGTAAATAAGAGCCCGACGAATGTAGCATAGTAGTTTGCCAACCGACGACTATGTGTAGCAGCAAGTAAAAACCTGACGGAAAAATCATAGTAGTTCGCAGGCCGATGACCATATCTAGCATGGCGATAATCAGCGCAACAGATAAAAGCCCAAAGGTTCACGACAGTAGACACCCAAAGGTCGCAGCCCGCAGGGTGTTCGAGGTTCACGACAGTAGATGCCCGAAGGTCGCAGCCAGCAGGGTGTTCGAGGTTCACGATGATAGACGCCCGAAGGTCGCAGCCAGCAGGGCAATGCAGGGCAGTAGTAGTTTGGCGATACATGGAGAAAAACAAAATAGGCTCTCGACGCAGTTCGGATGACACAACTAAGCCGCTAGCGGCTCGATCTCCTGGTGCAGGTCGTCAACTCCCTCTCCGGCGTGCTGCAGCAAGGCCTCATTGAGCAGGTCCTGTCCCTCGTCGTCAAGGTCGAAGATAGTTGACAGAGCTGCAATGACGTGCTCTGGTAGTGGTCCTATGAACATGGAAACAAGTTTCTGAAGGACCTGCTCTAGTGGCATGTCCTGCTCCTCCTCATCAACCTGCAAACCAAGCTTACGACAGAGATTTCTTTGCGCTCTTTGCATCACCGGCATTACCGGCTTCTTGGACAGGCGCACACTATGGCGTACCGTATCCGTGCCAGAGTTGCGTTGTTGGCATGAAGGCCTTGCCGGCGGCTGGCCGATGATGGAGCGTTCGACAGTGCAGAAAAGTTGCTCAACACCTGCATCGTGGGGCTGAGGGGCTTCATTTTGCGTAGCAGCATGAGCCCCTTGTGCTGGAGCTGCATCTGGACTTGCAAGCAGAAGAGGCCCCGGGCCCGGGGCCGGGACGTCGTCGTCGAGGTCGGGTGGGCCGCAATTTGCCGGACACCCTTCTTCAGCCAACCCAAGAGTCGGGCTGATTGGGCTGTCGAGCGGGGGGCTCGGCATCGTGTCCTCCCAGGGCAACGGAGCTCCCTCCGCTGGGGAGCCGCCGGTGGACGCGCCCCCCTGAGGCGCCGTGCCTTTGCTGATGCTGAAGATTACAGCGGCGACTGTGGCCTGTTGGGGGGGGCGGATGGCCGATTGAGCAGAGAGATCAAAGGCCTCTAGCGCTGCTGCCACATCACCGATAGACGGTGGCAACAGAGAGGCCTTGATCCGGTTGAAGACTTGAGCAACCGGAACATCCGTCACGCTGGTGACCATGGAGGACCAGGCTGCATTCCCTGGATGCTCGTCTTCCAGGCCAAGTGGCCCGGCAAAACGGCATGCCTTCTCAATGTAGTCCTGTGCTCCATTCATAAACATATCAGCATTTGTCTTGCTCACCTTGTCCTCAGCCAGGCTACGGAGGCCCAAATTAACCACGCTAGCTTGCTTGGAGAAGAGGTCTTGTAGCTCAGGCCAGCTTTTTTCACGTAGTTGTTCGTCGTCCGGCAGCCGCGGCCAGGCGTCTTCACCGGTCACCGGGGTGGCAGCGTCAGGCTGGCTTTGGATAGAAGCGGTGCGATCGTGGTCGTCGCCGTCGCGGCGTCGCCTCCAGCAGCGCTTGTGAGTCGAGTGGTCATCCTTCAGTTCGCGACGTCGCCAGTAGCCGTCATCGCGCCGCCTCGGGGGAGTGCGGGTGTGTTCCCGGCGTATAGGCTCGTTGTCGTTGAGGGAGAAGAGGCCGAACCCCGCTGGAATGTCCCGGCCTCTGCCGGGATGGTCGTCGTCGTCGTCGTCCTCCGGTCTTGCAGGCCAGGTGAAGCCTTGCCCCTTGCAGGCCTCCTTGGTCAGGCGTGTCTTGGCTCGTTCCTCCTTTCTTCTGCGTGCTTCTCTGCTCGCACGCTCGGCGGCGGCAGCAGCACGCGCCTCTTGGCCTCCCCGTGCGCTAGAGCCTCCTGCGTCACGCCCGCCGCGGACGCCGCGGAGGACGCGCTCGCGGCGACTGTCCTCGCCGTGGCTGCCGCGGTGGTGTTCGTCCTGTTCCCGCGGCGGCAGTGGCAGGCGAGCCGGGAAACGCGACCTGGTCCCCGGTAGAGCACCATCAATCACGCCATATCGCCAGGTGTAGGAGCGACGGATCGGCGCGACGCTGTCGGGGTTGTCGATTGCTTCCTGCAGATTGTCAGCCACAGCCGAGTAGTCCTCCACCAATGGCAGGTGCAGGAACACCTCGTAGCAAAATCCCTGGTGCCAGAACTCAGGAGGCCTCTTGGACACAAACACCAATGAAGACCGGTCTGATGGCCGGTGCGAGAAAACCAGCCAGACACGCTTGGGGATGTCGCTCGGATCATGCGTCCACGCACAGAGGTCGATGTGGCGCGTGTCCCTTGGCTGGACAAGGTCGGTGTTGATGCATTGCAGGGCGCAGCGGTAGCCGATGACCCGTTCAACGATCTCTGGAGTCCAGGCGTGTGCCGGGATGCCGTCGAGGCATAGCCGCACCCTGTAGAAAAAGCGCTTACCGAGGGCGTGGGTGAGGCTGCGCCACGGCCGGAGGCAGATGTCGATGCCGTGACCCTTGAAGCGGCCGATGTCCCTCGCCGCCTTGCAGTGGTCGCTGCGCTCGAAGCGAATGAGGTACGGCTCCGGTTGATGCACCGTGACCGTGACGTCGCCTCGCCGGAGGTCGAGCTGCTCCTGTAGAAGCTCCTCGATGGCCCGTGCACCATCACCCGGAGGCAGATGCATTGCCCAGGGGACGAGCGTACAACTCTCCCAGTCGCGCGCATGGCGTTCGATATCGAACGAGCTTGGCACGTAGACGGTCTCCGTATCTGGCCGAGTGTGCGGGTCACCCTTCGCCATGCGGCACGGCGGCGGAGGCGGAGGAGGTGGTGGCGGAGGGGTATGTGACGGTACAGGCAAGGTTGGAGGCAGCGGTGGTGGAGGTGGTGGTGGGGGAGAGGGATGCAGCGGCTTAGGCGAGATGGGGGGCAAACGCGGTGGATGCGGCGGTGGGGGATTTGTCCGAGGGCAGCCCCACGCGCGGTGTCCTGAACGGCGGCAAGCGAAGCAGCGCACAGGGTCTCTGCAGTCTGCCGCTTGGTGGTCGCGAGCAAGGCACACAAAGCAGCGCCCTTGTGTGGCTTCCTTGAAGGCTCTGAGCGAGGCGGTTGGTGGCCATCTTGAATCCGGAGGAGCGCCATTGTGCGTCCATGAAGAAGGGTCATGTTGCCCGTCCCGTCGGCGTGGCCTGGCCGGCGCCGCGCGCTTTGAAGACCTGCTGCGCCTACGGACCGTAGTCCATCCGTCCTCCGGCGTAGCGTCCTTGCTCTGCACGGCGGATTGAATTCGCTCCCGCGTGGGAGGGCAGGCGCCACCCGTAGCCCGCTGCGTTGACTTTGCCGCAGGTGGGTAGAGCTTCATGAATGCGTTCCCACGGACGACCTGGGCGTAGGTGGGGAGTAGATCCGGTCGTGGGAGGTCGGGAACAGCCAGGTCTGCCCACCGGCGAGCGGATCTGGGCTGTGGCAGCGTTGGAGTCGAGGGCTGTGTTTAGTTGATGAAGGGAAAAGATCTTTTGTTTCTGGGATGCGTGTTATGTGAGGGGGATGAATAGGAAAGGTGAAAAAGGAATTTTTAGGGATGCGTGTTCTGTGAGGGGAATGAATAGTAAGTGCAAAAGATCTTTTGCATCTATACACAACCGAGAAGAAGCTGTCCCATGTGTAGGCGGCGTTGCAGTGGCTCTGAGCTCCGTAGGGGAAGGCTGTAGTGGTTGCTGGGTACGGACGGCGGGGGATCCAGGCTGGGACAGGTGGATTTGGTCGCTGCGCCGGCGAGCGACGCGGCGGCGGCGGGGTTCGGGGTGGGGGAGCGGGGGGATAACGGCAATTCGGCAGTTACTTCTTTCTCTCTCTCCTTTCTCGCCAAGATTGCCGTCATGTTTCGGTTCGAGTGTTTACACGGCTACACCGGTTTTCTTTGTGTCAGCCTGTCAAATACATTTAATAAGACGGGTAGTAAAGAAACCAAATAAATTCTAACTTGAAATGGAGGAAGGAAGTATACGGCTGTGTTTAGACAGGGAGGGAAGAAGTACTTTTTTTTTTACTGGAATGCATGTTATATGAGGGGATGAATAGAAGAGGTGGAAAAAAATTTTTCTAGAAAACATGTTATATGAGGGGATGAATAGAAGAGGTGGAAAAAAAATTTCTAGAAAACATGTTATATGAAGAGGATGGATATAGGAACTAAAAAAGTACTTTTCCCGCTTAACACAGCCGAGTTACAAGGGCTGCCATCTGAATTCCCACGTCCAAACAGGCCTCACTTTTAATAAATACTCTATAGGCCAAAGGTATACGGCCCAGCCGAGCTGGAATGTGGGCTACTCTCATCCCAGAAGAAAGACGGCCCGGCCTGCACCGCACTCTGCTCGAGGCTCTCTGTGGCAACGCCATCACCGGCTCTCCGGTCAGTCACCGCCCGCCTTGTCCTGTCTCATCCGTGCTCCACTTCCAACAAGTTCCAACGCTCCCCACCTCCGATCAGGGATCAGTGCATGCTCTATCTGCCAATGCCGCACTCGCTTGCTTCTTTCGATCTTAGCTGCTGATTTCTCCCGTGCTGCGCTGCCGGCTCGGGCGATTGGTTACCATCGCCTCTGGAGCCTGAAGACGAGGGCGGCATGCCGCGGAGTGGAGATGGTGCGGCCCCCAGGCGGCGGTAAGTTTAAGAACCATTCCTTTCGATGTCGCCATTAGCCCCATTTGTGCTTTAGTTTCTATTTCTATGTAATCGACACCCCTGTTCTTGGAATGGATCAGACCATCCAAACAGGAACAGTAGTGTTCTTCCGCATAGTGTCGGTGTTCGAAATCCATGCAGAGAACCAAGTAGGAGAAGCACGAGTTTTCAGCTAATGACTATCTCCTTTGTCCTGTTCATGCAGGAGCTCTGGCAGGTCCACCAGTTACTCCAGCAAAATCGATTGGATTGCAGACGAGGTGCGGCGACATGGATTTAAGTATTTTGCTGTTCTGAAATGTAGTTTAGTGTGACTGGATTACTGGAACAAAAACTGAAATACGTGGATCAAAATCAGAACCATTTTGTTCGCTTTTTTAAGCCTTGTTCATGATGAACTCTGTCTTAGAGATTTTCTCCTGATGTGATTTTCTATCGTTCGTTTATTCATGTTTTTCATGTTCATGAGCCATTTATTAATTGTTAATGTAGCGTGGAGAACTCCAAAGACCTTCTAAACATCTCAAGGATGAAGAAAAGAAAAGGACAGGTAACTGTAGTTTAATCATGGATGGATTAAAATTTGGTGTTTATATTCTTCAAAGCTTATATTTGACTGCTTCATTATATAACCAACTTGTGCCTTTTCTAGAGTGAGATAGAGTAGACTATCTTTATCAATCAAGTAGTCAGATTAAGAGTCGATATTTGCTGGTGAAAGCGCTTTCTCTGCAGACAAGCTAGAGCTTGTTTCCCCAGTCTATGTGGTACAAAGAGTTGTATTGTGTTGCCTGAGTTCTGAAGCACTATGTACAAAC
The DNA here is from genome assembly GCA_015342445.1 of Digitaria exilis. Classification (NCBI taxonomy): domain Eukaryota; kingdom Viridiplantae; phylum Streptophyta; class Magnoliopsida; order Poales; family Poaceae; genus Digitaria; species Digitaria exilis. The sequence goes on along the minus strand of JACEFO010001681.1, from coordinate 1,637,384 downwards.
TGCTTGTGCTAATGTGCAGCGCCAGCATGCCATGGATTATTGCCAGATTATTGTTAATAAATACGTAAAAGTCATTATTAAACTTCTATATCTGTTTGCTTTTACTTCAGTATCGATGCTTATAGTGTAATAATGCAGTGTCAAATTTATTGATGATAAACATTCATATATCTGATTTGGATTGTGTAGTTCTGCATTCCATCAATTAGATCATTATCCTGCTTCATATATTCTTGAATCTTGACCATGAACACTCCCAACTGCTTAATCTATGTTGTTTAACATCCATATTTACTTTATTTTGATTATATTCTGTAGCTGAATGCCTGCCCCACAAGACAGGTAATCCACTCAAGCGGTACCGCAGATGGTCTCAAGATGTAAGTTATTAGATCATGTTAGCTACCTTCACTTTTGTATATTTTCTACTGTTCTGCATTACCTGAATTAACAATAAAATTGAACATAATTCAGGAAGATGGTAATCTGATTCAAATGGTAAACGTTCATGGCTCAAAACGTTGGTCAATTGTTGCACATGGTATACCTGGTCGAAGTCCAAACCAATGCCGAGACAGGTGAAATTTACAGGATAAACATGTTTTTGTTGCTTCCCTTTCTTATTCTAATGCAAATGATTTACCCTAGTCCCTCTTTTGGTTTAATTTTTTTTAATGAATGCTTTTGATTTATTGATTGTAAAACAATAGAATTGGTGGACTGCTGATTGTATTGCTAAACCTCATGGGTGGAAAAAAAATACTCTCTAGGGTGACCGATCAACTTAACCAGCAGCAAGAACCCTAGCCCCTGGAATAGATCAGGCCGGAGATTGATCTCCCTGGGGTGCCCGGAGCGGAAGCAGATGGCGGCTAGGGTTAGTGGCCTTGGTCAAAACCTAAAGTATACCATGTAAGAGAGAATTAGTGGATTGTTAATTGTAGTGTTGAGCCTCGTGGCAGATAATAAAGGTACATTGCTTAGGGGCAAGAAGGCTGACTTAGAGACAAGGCAAGCTGGGATTATAAACGATCCTAATCCCAATATACTCTAACATTCATCCATTCACAGCCCCATTAGGCACCTTGCAAACCTGCATGTTGCATTCTCCTGATTTACTTTGAGTAAAGGCACTTAAGCAGTTGTTTGAGGCAAAAACCTTGCTTTAGATGTCATGATGCATTGCAATGTGAGTATGTGACCCTCTGGTACAAACATGCCACTTGAGGCTAGACATTAAATATCTCCACTGCTTCACAAAGAGCGATCTCTATGAAATACTTAAATGTCCAGCACATGATTTATGCTGTTTTACTACATGTTCAAGGATACCCCTAAATATATTAAATTTTTAAAATTAGTTTGGTCAAACAATTAAAGTATCAAATAGAATCTTTGTTGTTTGGTTTCTAATTGGGATGGCAATGGGTCGGGTTCGGATCAGGTGGAGTGTTTGGGTGCCCAAACCCAAACCCAAACCCAAACCTAAAATACGAATCCGACCCGAACTCCTATTCGGGTGAAATTCTATATCCAAACCCAAACACACGGATTAATCAAAACCCATGGATTAACCGAAACCCAAGAATATTATAATAAAATCAGCATTCAGAAAGGCTAGCAACAGCAAAATAGCAATTCACCATACAACAATACATCAAGGAAAGTAAATAGATTTCATAACATTCATACAAAACAAGCAGCATGGTACACTTAGACACGACACATGAATACTTGACTGTTAGAGTATATGTGGTAGTTTAGATATACGTATCGTAGATTGCCGTATATATCCGGTAGAGTTGCCTTACCCCCCAAGTCTTGTACTCTCATATATATCGGCCGAGGCCTCAATGCAATACAATCCATCCATTAGACACAATCCTATTATCCTACATGGTATCACGAGATTAGGGTTACAGATCCAGACCTAAACCTTCCGCTGCACCTCCCGCGCCCCTGCATCCTGCGCGCCGCCGGCTGTTCCCCATGGCGTGCTCCAGCGCCCCCTCGACGACCCAGTAGCGTGCCCCCGGGAGGTCGCCCATGATCTCCGCCGGGGTCCGCGCCCCCAAAGTCTAGTGGCAGATCGAAGCCGATCCGCCGCCGCCATCGTCAAGCAGCAACAAATCATGAAGAAGTCACCTGAGTGTCTTCGTCCGTAGGCTGGCATTAGCCTCCCTCCTCCTGCTTCCCTCCTGGCAGGATCCGCCGTCGGCAAGACGGCTCCGTGTTCATCCTCGACTGGCGCGCCGGATCCTCTAGCCTCCTCCGCGACCGTCGGCGTGGCTCCTCCCGGCTGGCTACACCCCCTCCTCTTCACTGCACCCCCCTCCCTGGCGGATCCGCCGCCGACTGGCCGCGCCACCGCTTCCTCGTCGCCCCTCCCCTGGCGGGATCTGTCGTCGGGCTCGCACAGTGCTAGGTGCCAGGAGACCGGCTCTCTCTGCTAGCCTCCAGCACCGCCTGGCGCCAGGCTGAACCGCCGGATCCGCATCCACGCTGCCTACGGCTGTCTAACTTCCTCTGGCTCTCCCTCGCTCCCCCGCACGGTCGCACCATGGCTCGTTACTGCTTGACGTGATGGGGAGGGAAACGGCAAGAGATAAGAGGGGTTGGGGGTATTCACTTCGTGCACCCGGAGACTCTACACAAGAAGTTGCTATTGGCCTGTTTTTTTTTCTCTGATTTTTGCTCGATCACTGATCAAGATTGCGTCGCCCACCGCCCGTCGACATCGCGACTCTACCTCGACGTCGACATCGACTTCACCGGCTTCTTCCTCGCCTTCGACTGTGCGGCATGGCTACATGGGCGGTGCACCGCTCTCTTGGCCGCTTCTCCCGCTCGTCGACCCTCGTCGGCTCGTCTTCGCCTTCACCGATGGGACGCCTCCATCGACTTCGTCCATCGTCGCCTCGCCTCGCGCATCTTCGGTCTAATCAGCCGACGTGCATGATCCACCCGGCTCCCGTGATGTCAGTCTTCGTACTGCGCTCCCCGAGCATGGAGGGCTGCCGATGTTTCACCTCTTCGGGCTGCAGCGGTGCCACCCGTGGTCTCCTTTTCCGTTGCATCTTCACCGCTGTCGACTACGTCATCGACCTTCGTCTTCGACTACGTCGGTGCGCGTCTTACGCGTATGGTCTTCATCAAGCTGTTCGAGTTCTTCCCCGTCTCCTTCGAGCTCCGCCGCCGCGTCATCCATACCATCTTGCCTTGTGCCAGATCGTCTGGGTTTACCTCCTCGCTTCGTCTAGCACAACCTCGTCGCCAGCGTCGCCGTCTCATCTACCCCGTTCATCTACTCCAGCAACTGCGGGCTGCATCGACATCTTCTACCCCGCCATTCTTCTGCACCTGCGACCGCCTTGGAGGCCTTCTCTGCTGGTCTATCAGACGAGGGCTCCTGGTTGTGCACTCTCCCTCGCACGTCCGGTATTGGCAACACCGGTGCATGCCATCGTTTCCGATGCGTTCCTGGGTCTGGAAAAGCCATGAATGTCTCGCCTGATGGCCCTGACTGCGTCGACTTCGGCATTGTCCCTCCTCTACGACTACCTCGACGTGTCGCCATCTTCGTCTCCGGCGTCTTCTCCGTCACACCGAGGCTTTGTCTGAAGGGGGATGCCAGCCTGCCGGCCCCTGCCTTCGGCTTCTTCTCCAGTCTCACCGTCTGCGGTGCTCCCGCTGTGACTGCGGGGGAGTGTTAGAGTATATTTGGTAGTTTAGGTATACGTATCGTAGACTGCCATATGTATCCGGTGGGGTTGCCTTACCCCCAAGTCTTGTACTCTCATATATATCGGCCGAGGCCTAAATGCAATACAATCCATCCATTAGACACAATCCTATTATCCTACATTGACAAATTTTTTTTAGGGGACTGGAGTTTGGAGGGGATTTGTTTTAGGTTTACTAGGTTGGCCTTTACTGGCCTGTATGTTTCGGAGGCCCAATGGAGCTCCACGGGTGAATTTCATAATCTGCTCCAAACCCATAGTATTTCGGATATCCGAACCCACAAATCTGTGGGCACAAACTTGAAACCAAACCCAAAATCCGCGGATATCCAGTCCGGACCCAACCTATTGCCATCCCTAGTTTCTAATCCTTCTTAAAATTGACTATTACAACAACCATGTTATGCTACGATTTCTCAAGAATTATTGACATCACATGAAGCTTCAGAAAATCAATAAACAGTACTAACTACTGGGTCTTACGTATGTAAGACATGCCTTTTTAGACACCGTTACAGCTTTCTATGGCACCGTTTAGAAGAAAAAAAAACATGTGTGTATGTATTCTTGAGAGCAAGTCCTTTTAACTAAAAGACGCCTTTTGTGGCACTCTTTATAAACTATAAATAAATCATTTAATGTTTTCATTCAAGTAACCATAGCAAAGAGACAGAAATATTGTAATTTGGTTCTATTTTCAGAGGTAAAATGTTGAGTGCAAATCTACGAACAAATGAACATTGACTTTTATGTGCCCCCATTGTGTCTTTGGAGACGAGCGGGAGTATAGTCTATTGCATGGAAGGTTCCCAGTGTGGCAAAACTAAGGATTTCCAAAAATGTGTTGCACTTTACACCTCATCCCTCATTAGTCACGAACATTAATCTATAATCAGTAGCTTTCATAATACCTACATTTTAATCCTTATTCACGTTTCCATTTTGAAACCATCCTTTCAAATAATCAAATCTTTGCTTGGAACTACTGAGGTTTTACCTTCATGAAATTTGAGGATGCAGATGGATATTTTATCTTGACCCTGCTGTGAACAACCAGCCATGGTCAGAACAGGAGGACATTGAACTAATCCAAGCTTATAAAATTCATGGAAACAAATGGTGTAAACTGGCCAACCTTTTTCCTGGGAGGTGAGATCAAGATGTTAAAATGAAACTTCTATGACATTCTCTCATATTCAGTTTGTACCATTCTCCTTGCAAAATAAACATTAATAATTTGTATTGTGGTGCACACTACCTACCCTGCTATTAACTAGACCACAACGTTCATCTTCAGTCATTTAACTACTGTCCAGAAATAGATAGGGCATCATTATGTGACATTCCTAGTTTTATCTTTTCTGACTAAGTTCTGCTATTTTCATTCCGTCCTGTTGCCATTCATTTCTTTTTGTAAGAATTCAGGGCACTTTTAACCAATTTATCTATGTTGCAATTGATCATATTCTATGCTGCCAGGACAGGGAAAGCAGTTAAGAATCACTGGCCTAGTCTTATGAAGAAACAAATGAAGTCAGATTTAGTTAGAGGATTGCAGGAGCAAACAAAGAATAAATGCTCCAGTACCATTAAGAGTGGTCAAGATTCAATCACGAATATTCATGTTTCACCGTGTTCACCAGTAACATTAAGACTCAAATTGGAACCAGGACCTGCAGAAAATTGTGGAAATAAAAATACTCTGAAAGGAAAAGGTTATGCTTCAGTCAATGTCTCAGAAAAGGTGGATAGCCAAATAGGTAGATCTAACTCTTCGAGTTCTGTGGATCAGAGGGTCTCTTGTGCCACAGCTAGTTTTCCAGGGGCCCAGCCAAAAGAGGAACCAACGAATTTTCTGGAAGTTACATCTAACAGAGGGGGCTCTCCAGCATATAATCACCAATCTAACAATGATCGCCGCGACAGCATTTGCATTAGTGTTAATCCAAAGTCAGAGGAGTTACATATGTCTAGTATTGCAGATCTTCTTGACATGTCATATTGTGAGAGCTTGATGATTGTTCCACCTGATTCTCCAAATCATGCAAATTCCACGGATGGAATATGACATTGCTTCAAGTTTTACCTTGACAGCACCTGAACTAGCTATAGAATAAGCTAGTTTCTGCTCCTTGGCCTTCAAATTCATGTAATAATCTCCCTTCAGTTATCAAGTTGGTCCCTCTGTATCTGTAAATCCTTTTCTTCTTTAGTAGTAGAAAAATTCTGTCATAATGTTCGATACAAAAAAATCCACAAACTTTGTGTCATTATAACGAGATGAGCTATGCGGTATGCTCTCCTCTGTTCATCTTCTGAGAAATAAGGTGGCATTGCAGGGTTCAGAACCTGCAGTTGATTGTTTAGTTGTTGTTTTTTCTGTTTCCTAACTCTGAGAAGCTAAGGGGACTACTAAAAGAAGAGTTTGAATACCACTTATAAATAAGAGTTTGGAACTTTGGATACCACTTATAAATAATCAAGAATCAGTTTAGCATAAAATCAACGGTGCAGTCTGTCCAGTCATGTTAAACACACATTAAAAGGTTGAGCTCAAACAAACCGGGAAAAGTCTATTAAAGTGGACTTTTCCCAACAAACTACTACTTAAAACACACAATTTCCATAGGCTTAGTCATAACCTAAACTTAATTCGGAACTTCTTGCGTTGATAAAACAAAGTGGAATTTATGACAGAGACCCCTGCATGCTGGCTTAATCACGAGAGAGAGGGAGACCAAATTGGTCGTTGCAGGATATATATATAAATATATCCATTTTATCCCAATCTCAATTATCATCATTTCCTCAAATTTTACAAGACAAAATCCCATTGAGCGTCAGATCAGAGCAATCAGACGGTCAATAGTCACATTGACACCCAGCTGACCCCCGGTGGAGTCGATTTGGCGCCAAGGAGTGGGCGGGAGCGTTGTCTTCTCCCGCCGTTTTTCCCGGCCTCCCTCCTCTCTCCTTCTCCCCCTCCTCCCTTTCACCCCTAAACAAAGCAAAGGCCCCCCAGCAACCAACCACCGACCACCGCCACCGCCACGGTGGAGCCGTGGAGGGAGAAGAGAAGAGCGCACGAGAAAGAAAAAACCAGAGCTCCCCGGCCGACATGCGCCGCACGTTCGTTCCCCGCTTAAATTAGGCACGGCCGCCGCCCTCCCCCCCCCCCCCCCCCCCCACATTTAGTTTTCCCCGCGAGGGCCGGCCCGGGTCGCTCGCCTAGTTCAATTTCAATCCCCCCCTCCCCCCTCGGCGGTCGTGCGCGGCATGTCCTCTCCCCATTAATTCCCATCCTCGCCGCCCGCCGCTAGCTCTTCTTCCCCTTCCCTTTCCGCCGCCGCCGTCGTTGGATCGGTCGGTCCGGAGGCGGTAGTACGGTGGTGTAGGTCAGGGGGAACGCGCGTGCGTGCGGCGGCGAGCGTTCTTGGGGGGCCGAGCCGGCCGGCCGGCCGGCGTCGCCGTGTAGCTAGCAAGCTGGGAGGAGGAGGAGGAGGAGGAGGGGTGGCGCCTCATCAGGCAGCAGCGCGGCGGTGCAAGACCGCCGCCGAGTCCCGCGCGTCGCCCACGCCAAGCTCCAGGCCCTGAGCTGGGTGATGGTGCGCTTCCTCCGGCGCGGCCACAGCCTCGACAAGACCGGATCGCACAGCAGCTACGACAACAACAGCAACCTCCTCCACAGGACCGGAAGCAACACCACCGCCGACGAGATGCACGAGTCCCTTGCCAATGGCGCCGCCGGCACGCCGCCGCTGCCCAACGGCCGCGCGGCGGCCGCGGGTGCGCGGTCCCGGCTCGCCCGCGACGGGCCTCCCACAGGTACACCGTCCATCGATTTCTTCAAATCCAATTCTCAGAGCCTGATGATCTGATGTTGCAATTTCTTGCTTGGATTGCTTGGGATGGATGTGCTTCAGAGCTGGACACGATGAAGGAGAAGTTCGCCAAGCTCCTGCTGGGCGAGGACATGTCGGGCACCGGCAAGGGCGTGTCGTCGGCGCTGGCGCTCTCCAACGCCGTGACCAACCTGGCGGCGTCCGTCTTCGGCGAGCACCGCAAGCTGGAGCCCATGGCGCCCGACACCAAGGAGCGATGGAAGAGGGAGGTCGGCTGGCTGCTCTCCGTCACCGACCACATCGTCGAGTTCGTTCCCACGCGACAGACCTTGGACAACGGCACCGTCATGGAGGTCGTTCTCGTTTTTTGTTTCGATCGATTCATATGCCTTGTGGACCAAATTGAATTGAACGGCATCACCACCCTTGCTTCGATCAATTCATGCCTTACTTGTTGGAGCAAATTGATCTTGACACGTAAGAGTACGGCCATTGTCGTTCAGGTCATGTCGACGTCGCAGCGGCGCGACCTCGCGATGAACATCCCCGCGCTGCGGAAGCTGGACGCCATGCTCATCGTGAGTGCTGCTAGCTTCTTCTCGATCTGCCATTGTCTCATTGATTGATTGTGCAAATGATCGATCGTGTCGATGCTAATTGTGAGTGACACGCAAACCATGAGGCAGGGCTACATGGACAACTTCGTGGACCAGACCGAGTTCTGGTACGAGAAGGGCGGCGACAACAAGCGCGACGACGACAAGTGGTGGATGCCGACGGTGAAGGTGCCGTCGGAGGGGCTCTCGGACGTGACCCGCAAGTGGCTGCAGTACCAGAAGGAGTGCGTCAACCAGGTTCTCAAGGCGGCCATGGCCATCAACGCTCAGGTGCTCGTGGAGATGGAGATCCCGGAGATCTACATCGAGTCGCTCCCAAAGGCAATGATCTAGCTAGCCTTTTCTTCATTCTTGGATGAACTTGAGTCACCTCTATACTCTATAGAATTGGCATCGCCTGATGACCATGAATAATGAACGCGATCTATCCAACAGAAAGGGAAGACGAGCCTTGGCGACGCCATCTACAGGAGCATCACCGAGGACACGTTCGACCCGCTGGAGTTCCTGGCAGGGATGGACCTGTCGACGGAGCACAAGGTGCTTGACCTCAAGAACCGCATCGAGGCCTCCACCGTGATCTGGAAGCGCAAGATGCAGACCAAGGACTCCAAGTCGTCGTGGAGCTCCATCGTGAGCTTCGAGAAGCGCGAGCAGTTCGAGGAGCGCGCCGAGACCATCCTCCACCTCCTCAAGCTCCAGTTCCCCGGCACGCCTCAGTCCCAGCTCGACATCTCCAAGATCCAGTACAACAGGGTACGCCGTCGTGTTGTAGTATCATTTAATTTGATCGATGGAAAACAATGAACTGATCATGCATCGATCAAATTTGCTTGGTGGAAATAAACAAACAGGACGTCGGGTACGCGCTCCTGGAGAGCTACTCGAGGGTGCTGGAGAGCCTGGCGTACAGCGTGATGTCGCGCATCGAGGACGTGCTGGGAGCGGACGCGGCGGCGCAGAACCTGACGGCGAGCGAGGCGGCGAGGAGGATGATGGAGTCGGCGGCGCTGGAGGCGCCCACGGCGAGGAAGCTGGACGCCAAGGAGGAGCTGGAGAAGCTCAACGAGGCGCCGGCCTCCATGACGCTCTTCGACTTCATGGGGTGGCACTTCGACCAGGACGAGCTGATGAAGAGAAGGGAGGACGGCACGCTGGACGCCGACGCCGAGGCCAAGCTCCTCAAGAAGGCGCCCAGCATGGCACCCACCAAGAAGTTCTCCTACGTCGACAGCCTCTCCTCCGGCGGCATGAGGAGCCCCTCCGCGCGCCACTGACTGAACTGACCGGAACGGCCGGTGAGCTAGCTGAGCTTTCATCCTACCATACATCGATAGAGAGGTCCAATACCACGGGCGACACGTTCAGGGATATATATATATATATATATATATATATATATATATATATATATATATATATATATATATATATATATATATATATATATATAGGCCTGTGATCCGGTTTCTTGCATGCGTGTACATAGCTGAGGCGCAGCACGTACGTACTCATCACTAGTGATGTTCTCTTCGATCTCTTACTACTGATGTGTTCCTTGTCCTTTTGCCTCCACGTTCTAGAAGATTCTAGATGAGGGGAAGAGAAGAGGGTGTTTATTTTTTTGGTCTGCGTACGCATTGAGAGGATTGCTGCTGCGCGTAGCTACTGATTTTTTCTCAACTAGTATGTACTTTGGACATGGCTCTCCAGAGCTGCAGGCACGTTCTCAACAAGACGAGAGACGCTTGGGCTCTGCGGTATACTATGTATGACACTGGCAGTCAGGAAAACACAATGTATTCTTTGATTTGTTAAGCTAATCGTTTTTCTTGGCTCAAGAATTTTTTTCTACTTTCGATCTACGGATTATGCATACCGAAATCTGCACGCCTCTTGCTTTCATGGATTTTGAACAAAAACATCAGAATGCAGAAATCTTTCATGGATTTTGAACAAAAACATCAGAATGCAGAAATAAAGGACTACAAAATTCCCCTGAGTAGCGAGCCAGAGGTCACCACACCACAGAAAGTGCACCAAATGGGATCGATTTTACCAAAATTTTCGCGTACAGAAGAAACCTTACATCATGCTCACCTCGTTGCACAAACCAAGAAAACATGGAATAAACCTTGTCAAACGTGTACAGAATGGTTCGATTTGCCTGAGCATTCCCCACTCGTTCAGCAATCAGCACTTACAGGAGCATGCATCTGCTCAGGAGGCCAATAGACTTCCAGGTGGCCTTTGACTTCTGAGATAACGTGCATACACGTATGTTGCTAACTACTTTTTCTATGCATGTATATGAACTGCCGGTGGGACGTAAAATAAATCGGGAAACCAAAATAGTAACTTGGGAAGCTAACTAATCCCGCAGTCTCTCCTCTCTTTTGAAAAAGAACAAAAGCAATCACTTGTTAGCAATGGAACCCGAACCAGGCATTTACAACAACACCAACCCTCAACGAGTAAGCGGAACTCTATGTACATTTATTTATACAGAAGTCAGGTCTCTTAGATCATTCTCCTGCCTGTGTTCTTCAACCAAGGCAGTCGGGCTAGGAACATTGTGCTCGATATAGTCATCTGAGGCTTCATCCTCATCGTCGAAAGAAAGAAGGGACGAACCCATCCATTGCTTGAAACCATCGTTGATGCGCCGTTGCATCTCTGGGGTCATTTCCAACTTGGACTCTAACATCTCTAGACCCACATTGTGGGTAGCATAATCACCCTCGTCAAGGACAACTGCGGCTTTCCGTCTCAAGAAGAAGGCTGTGCCACCATATAAGATTGCCAAACCCCAGGCAGTAATTTCATAGCACCAGAAAAGGGGAACAGAGCAAGTACTTCCTAGGGCCAGCAATGTTGATCCTAGAATAATTGCCATCAGACCAAATACTACCGCGAAAACTGCATTAAGTACAGCCAGGCAACGAACACCACCTGCACAATTCCAAGATGAGATTAGTGACCCAACCCAAGAAATTACCTTCACATGCATGTTAAGGGTCCTAGATTGGTGGTGCTGATGTCAATTTCATTATAAAAGCATAAACTAGAACCAGTAGCCTACACACCAGCAACATAAAAGTTCTTTTTACTAATTGCTGATTTTGTGCAAGTTGTTACATTAGGTTTGAAAAGATCCTCAGTATAATTTTTTAAATCAGTTGCTTAGAATGATCCATCAGCAGCCACCAATAATACATGGATGCTCAATATTGTTGTGGTGTTAACAAGATAAAGTTCAAAGTAACTGGCTCACTGAAAATCAAACTCATGCATAATAAATACACAAATTTGTAGCTCCATCTCATGATCTCAACATACAAAAAAAAGAACTAATGTCTATAATAATAAATATTTGCAAATGATAGCAAATGGGCATACGTGAACACAAATTTTTGAGATCTAAATAATCAATTATAAAATTTAGAAGCACAAGCAGCACGCCAGCACATCCCTCTAAGTTTAGGTACCAGTGATGCAATTCATGTATGCATTCTTTATGGGTACTAAAAGGAAACCTTTATGCTATACATAATTCAAGATATATCAACTGGTGAGCAGAAAAACAATTGCCATACATAACCTTGATTTGTACATAAGAAAGTTTTAGTGTTTTGTTTGCACGAAACAAAGTACAATCAAGACTTACAGGACTAGAATTAAATTGATGTACCAAAAATGGTCATTTTGGACAAACGAATATGGATGACACTAATACAGTTTACTATGCACCACCGTGACCATACCAATAGTCTTTCAGTCTTTGCATAACATAGCACACTTGATAATAAATTCTGGAAGTAGAAAGTTTTCTTTCATTGTGCACAATTACTTATTATGAGGTTCTGCCTTGTATAAGTAGTAGCTATTGAGAATTTGAGATAGTCAACAATAAGCAGACATTAGAACAGTAGAGTTTGTTTTCTGCAGAATATGCACTAACAGAAAGTACCAGGAAATACCCTCAAGAGCTACTCAAGATGGAAATACAGGGCTTGAATTAAACTTCTTACTAACAGACTAACAGTGATTAGCTGCGAAATATGCATGTCAAATCAACATATTTGTTCTAAGTTAATGACTTCCTTTCCTGTTTTGTAAACCTTAGACGTCTATTGTGGAAGATATAGTGATATCTCTTATTTTAGGGCCATAGAATGAAAGACCTCGTGCCAATCAAAAACAATAGATTACGTATATCCAAAAAAACAATAGATTAAGTAAGGACAGAAAAATGTATGCTTCCAAAAAAACTAACAGATTGGAATGTCCTAATAGCTGTAGTTACCTCAGCTAGCTCAGATTCTTAACGCCACCAAAAGAAAAATTAAAATCTCAAAGATATCTGACAAGGATGCATGTATAAGCTCACCTTTTCTAGAAGCACAAAAGTTATTCTCAACAACACAGATCATGGGATGTCTTCTTGGAGCAGCATATGCAACAGATACTCCTGCAAGTATGTATTGGTTTTATTATATTCAATTTGAGGGGGGAAATGAATCTAAAGGATTTACTGCTAATGGCTCATCGGCAATGAAAAAGGAATGAATAATAAAGACAAAAAGATTGCCTAATATACACTATACACAAACTATATCAACATAACTCATCTACAAAATATACGAACCAAGGGCCATGAAGCTAAATAGAAATAACACTTCCCTTTAAGTAAGCACAAAAATCACCTCAAGAAATTAGCATTATAAAATCCAACTTTCAGTTTTGGATGTGAAATTAGCTATCTTACTGGCATAAAATGTGTTTTGCAATTGGAGTAAAGGCTGGTTTTATGATCATTGTGCAATGTAGAATTTTAGCTGGTTAGGAGAATAAGTGAATAACCACCAAGTCTAGTATTATTGTGCAAATATGGGTGGCTCCAAAACAGGTAGTCTCAAATAGTTAGTACATCCCGTGGCAATGGAAAGGATTTCATAACCAAAGTCAGGCCTCTAATGCGGCAATGTCCATATATGTCAGATATACCATAAGTATAAAAAAAAATGAAAATGGCCATGTTCACATGGTGAAGCAGGGAAAAGCCTGTTTTCCAGATATATGCATATATGTCTCTTCAAATTGAATCACAATCTGGTACTTTCAATCGAAGTCCAATGGCCGATACAGAGGCTAATAAGCACAACAACCTATATCTAGCATATACCACATACTGTCAAGGAAAAATAAACACAACAGCACCACGGGGAAGGGGTCACGAGATTGTGGGCTCACCAGCTACAAGGTAGGTAAGCGAGGCGCCGAAGAGGACGGCGGAAGGCACGAAGACGACCATCCAGTAGAAGTCGGCGGCCTCTGCGGTGGTCATGTAGAAGGCGCCCCCGCGGTATCGGTACGCCTCGGGCTCCTCCTCCCTGCTGCTGGCGGCGGCGGGCAGCGCCTCCAGCATGCGGCGCTCCCGGCAGAAGGGCCGCTCCGCGGGCTCGGCGGGGAACACGATCCCGAGGCTGACGCAGGCCGCGCCGGCCACGGCGGCGGCGACGCAGCAGGCGGCCGACACGGCCAGCGGGCGGCGGAGGCGCGGGAGGGAGTGCTCGTCGTCTCGGAGCGCCGCGTAGGCGCGCCGCGGCATCAGGAACGCCTGCCGCAGCGCGTCGCCGAGCAGCGCCATCTTCGGCGGCGGCGGCGGCGCGGGGCGGGAAGGGGATGGGACGAGGGTAGCGCGCGGTGGATGGAGGTGAGAACCCTAGACGCGGTTTTGCGGGTGGGGGACCGGAGGATTCGGCGGCATGGGGGGAAGAATTTGGGAAGACGGTCAGGTGAGGAGGTCACGGCTTTCCGGGGTTGGTTTGGTTGCCTTGCAGGAACCGGGAAGGGGAAGAATGCGGGTGGTGTGCAAGCGTTAATTTGGTTCGATAAAATTATAATTTTTTAGTCTGATAAAACTACGATTTCGACGTAGTCGAAAATAAGTTTCACCTTTTTGTTATTCTATAATCATGTTTCGTCATATTACTATTATAAATCTTCATATTTAATTTTGTTAGTCGATGTATTTTGTTGCATATTTAATATTTCTAATACATTTTTATAATAAAAAACTTTACGTTCTAATATTTTTATTAGTTAAAATTCCTAGAAATTTTATGGTAAAGAAAGAAATTTAAAAAAACAAAATATAACTAAGGATGGTAGGATGTTATACTAACAAGAAAAAATAAAAGAAAATAACATGACTACAGAGAAGAATTAAAAAAATCTTCAAATTTTGAAAAATATACATACTTTTTACTTGTAGAAAAATATAAAAAATTTCATCATAGGTTGCTTCAATTTCGCTGATTATGTGCTCTTCAAAATTAATGATAGTGGTATGGTATGTTTTTAAAACCTAACATAAAAAAAATTTGTTTGGTTAGGAGGGTGGGTCTATGGTTCTAGACAGTGACCATTGAGGATATATGCGTAAGTGTTGCGTTGCTATCGATCAACTAACTTCTCTGAGAATGCTCATTAGCATGGCCCATGTAATAATCAAACTATGTTCGTGTGTTAGAATTGTGATGACAAGATGAATTCTATAAAGCAATATGATTGTAGATGGGGTTTTTGGTCTGTGGCACGTCCTCAGAACGTGGCTTGGTGTGCAACACATTATACTCTTAATAGTCTGCAGCACATCACCGAAATATTGTTTGGTCTGCAGCATACCACCATAAAAAAAATACTATTTTTCATTATAGAAGGGGAGAGAATGATGCTAGAAGGAAAAAAATACCGTTGGATTTTTTTTTCTACGGCTCCAATCTTTCCTGTGCAGCACCAGGACTTCTCGTCGCAAGTACGGAGGCCGCGGCCGCGACCGTGGCATCCGTCCCCGCCGGCGTCCGGACCTTGGAGGAACCCGCGAAGACACCCGCCAACGTCCACACGTTCATCGCCTCGGGTTCCGCCAGCCTACGCCTACCGCCCCGACTCCACCAGCCTGCGCGCTGCCCCAACTCCGCTAAGCCGCATACGCCGCCTGTGGACAACAACCTCCCGTCGACGCCTAGGCCGACCACCATCCACCCGTTCGTGCCCTCCCAGCTCCTTTCGCCTACGCTCGCCTGTCATCGCGCGCAAGGCCGCTCGTCCTCCATCCCTCCAATTGCAGGTTTTTTTTTGTTGTTTATACTGTCGTCGAATCGATTTTAAAATGTAATTTATGAGATGTTAACAATTGTAAAAGTCTAGTTACTTATCCTATATCTTGTCTCCTAAAATAAATTGTAAATCTTCTGACAACCTTGGAAGGCTCTGTTAGAAAGCGAGGAACATTCTAGTCTTTTTACGTGATGGTCTCTCACCTCTTAGGCTGCAAAAGAATTGCTTACTAGAGCAATGTGCTGTGCACAAAAATAAAACGACGAGAGTGTCCTATTGACTAAATCAAGGAATAGAGTGTGCTCTGCACCAAACCACCTTTTGAGGATATGCTGGAGACAAAAACCCTAGTAGATGAGATCGGTACCACTTATTTCGACAAAGGAGTAGAAGAAGTCATAGTTCAGGGGATCAATAGGAATGAATAACAGAGTGTCGAATGAAGAGCAGGCAGAGGGAGGGTTTGTCTATCATAGGTTCTCTTTACGTTTAGTAAGGCAACTACTAGAGTAGAAGCAGGATAACGGTCTAGCTGTTGCATGAGCTGAGGAGGAACATGGTCATCAAAACCAAAATTTTTAGGGTGGTTTTTCCACCATTGTAAATTCTTTGTACATAACATAAATTTATTGATGCTCATCACATATTTCACCGATGTAACGATGTCAATTCACATGTACTTGATAAAATACCAGAGACAATAAGATCCAAGACAAAATGTAAATTTAAGAAAATATAGGATAATAAAATTTGCACATCCAAGATAAATTTGTGGGATAAAAAAACTTTGTCAGTATCATGAAAATAAGAAAAATGTAGGATTATAAAGGTTGCACATCCAAGATAAAATGTGATCTTGATCTAAGATAAAATGTAGGAAAAAATGTCCGCACATCCTAGATAAAATGTAAGTTTAAGAAAATACAAGATAAAAAAGCTTGCACATCCAAGATAAAAATATTTCATAAGAAAGTTTGCACATCCAAAAATATGGGATACAAAACGTATTTAGGTGCATAAATATGCAGGTGTTTTATGTTAATTCTACTACACCTTAGGTGGTTGACTTTTTTTTACCCCAATTTTAAATGTTTGTCTTATTTAAAAAAATGTGCAAACATAGTCAAATTTAAGTTATTTTGAAGAACTTTGATTAATAAAGCAAGCCATCACAAACAAATGTGTAATTTTTTTTGAGTAATATGAGCGACGAAACTTTGTGTAAAAAACTCAAACTCACAACATTTTAGAACGAAGAAAGTAGATTGGTAAGATTGCTTAGTGGATTAAGAAAAATGTAGGATAAAAGAGTTTGCGCATACATGATAAAATGCGATCTTAATCCAAGATAAAAATGTTGGAAAAAAGTGTTCGCAAATCAAAGATAAAATGTAGGATTAAGAAAATGGATAAAATGTAGGATTAAGAAAATGGACAAAATATAGGATTAAGAAAATGAAGGATAAAAAGTTTGCACATCCAAAAAGTTTACACATCCAAAAATGTGGGGTAAAAAATGAAAATGCAGGTTAAAAGAGGTATTCACATGAAAAATGTGGGATAAAAAAGGTTTGCACATCCAAAAATGTTGGATAAAAAAAAAGAAAATGCAGGATAAAAGAGGCATTCACATAAAAAAAATGCGAGATAAAAAAGGTTTGCTAGGTGCATATATCATGCACACATTCGGTATCTCAATTCAAGATTGGTAAGATTGCTGAGCTTGTATACCACAAGCTAGATCTTCCGATCCACCACTTCAGCTACATTTGGCGCCTCATTTTGGCAATGCGATTCTAGTTAGCCCTCCTCTTATGATGGTCGTCGAATCGTTCGACACGCGAGGTGGTACTAAAGCCGGCCTAAAATCTAGTCTTCGGCCAACCATTATCAAAACTGCGCGAACAGAGCATTCCTCTGCCCCCCGAAACTAGCCAGTCCCCGTCTCGCCGGCGGCGTGCGGAGGCCAGGTCGCGAGAGGGGAGATGACGGTGGCGGCGGGGCTGGGGTACGCGCTCATCGCGCTGGGCCCCGCCTTCTCCCTCTTCGCCGGCGTCGTCGCCAGGAAGCCCTTCCTCGTCCTCACCCTCCTCTCCAGGTCTCCTCTCTAGCCTCGCCTGTTTCGTCAGCTTCTTCTTCCGTTGAGTAGTTGGATCAGGTAGTTCGTTGCGCTCTGGGAAAATCGAACACCTTGTTCGTCGATATGGGAGGCATTTGATCGATGCGTTCCTGTGCGAGGATTAGCGAGGGAAAGGTCCGCTCCGCCTCTTTGTTTTGTTGAGCTAGGGTTTAGCAGTTCCTTGCGGACTCTATTCATTTTGATCGGCTGGTTGATTCGGTGCTCAGATCTCAATCCAGAGACTGCTAGTTCTAGCCAGCTCACACCTCACATGGCGTCTGCTGCGTAGTGTTTGGAGCCCTGGATTTACCTTCTCAATTCGCAAAATCTGTGAATTCTGGTTTTTGATAGACGTGTGGAATTCAGACCTGTAAAACTTGGCTATCCTACATATGATACTCTATCTAGTGCCTAGGTTAGCTGGATAAGCTTACTCAGTGCCAATGCCCTGTGTTTACTGCCTCGCAAGAGTTCCATTTATCCACTTTCTTGTTTCACTATTCACCTAATTTACATTAGTGCTACATTGCAGATGTCAAATATATAAAAAAACTCAGTGCTTGCTGGTACAGTAGATGCATAAGGAAGCACCTCAGAACTAACTTTCTATCCTTCCTTAGCTATTACCCATTATCAGAATTTGTTTTGGCACAAACAGAGCAATGACATAATGGGGTGGAAGTTGGGGCAGTATTCACTTTCTAATTAACCGAGGCCTGCTTATTGACTCCTCTGTTAGCTTCAAGCTTACTGTCTAGTTCGGGGAGTTCTACATTTCGTAATTAAAATTAATAGACTGGTCTCTCTTTGGTGACAACTGATGTCCTTCTTATCAGTGGATTGGGCACATATGCTGCCTGGGGTTGGTTAGCAAGGTTTTAATATTTGCAATATAAGTCGTAAACTGTCCTCAATCCTTGGACTAGTTTCCAGAGGGATATGATTAGTTTGTTTCCAATGGGATATGATTAATTATTTTGTTCCCAACAAAGTGGATTTTTTGAAATAAAATGTAATTCAACTGGATCCTCTATGTTTGGGCAGTTTGCAAACATGTCAAAGTAATCCAGAAACCAATTTTCTTTATACCCATGTTTGGTTCAGGCCTTGATGACCACTAGGTGAGTGCCCTGTTTCCCAGCATTGGTAACCTATGTTCTTTAGTGTCTGAGCCGAAAATACTGAAGTCTATTCTATGTTTTCTTATAAACTTTGAAATGAAGGCTATTCTCATGATTTAAATGCTAACTTTTTCGTTGTCTTTGTCATTCAGCACCTTGTTTTGGCTTATGAGCTTGATAGTCCTCTCGGGAATATGGAGGGGATTTCTTCCTATAAAATCAGGAACTTGGTGGGCATATGCAATTCTGATCATTACATCTGTTGCCTTGCAAGAAGGCACTCGTCTTGTGTTTTGGAGGCTTTACAAGTAGGTAAACCATAATAGAAGTTGATGTTCTCTTTTTTATGATAATAAATGTTCTTATGTGTGGTTTTGTAAACAACTTTTCCAGGAAAATGGAAGAGATGCTAGATGCCTTTGCTGATAGAATTTCTAAGCCACGTCTTAGTTTGACAGACAAGATGCTAATTTCTTTTGGTAAGTTATTGTGATACAAGATGCAATACCATGTTTCTTTGCTTAGCAATTTATATAATTAGAGTGAATGAGTGAAATGCTTGGATTGGGTGGTCCTTAAAGATGTCATGGAGTGCCATCTAGGCCCATGAACTTGAAAATTGGCTATAAGGGTCCATCAACTTGTTAAAATGTGCCATCTAGGCACAAAGTGCCCAAAATACACCATGATTCTGACCTGTCGATATAATAAGATATCCACATTGACGTATTGAACATGGATGACAAATTGAACAAGGACTCAAATATGGGTTTCCAAAGTTCATGGATCTAGATGACATTTCATGACAAATTTAAGTACTGACGGTGTGCATTTCACTCAATAAATTATTTCTCTGCTACTGCCCTGGGTTTTGCCCAGAGTTCTTGGATTTTGAAATCATGCCCCTGTTTTCGTAGAAGGGCCAACATTGATTTTCTTTTTTTTAATAGAAAGATGCACTTATTTATAATCCTCCAGCATATTTTCCTTGAAATCATCTGGTGAATAATTCCAAAAAGGTAGCAGTGTTACACAAGAAAATAAATGCTTACCAGTACTGTGTAACATCTGTGGTCATAACAGAACAAACACAGTTTCCCTTCTTCTCCAATGTTGATTTCAAACTAGAAAAACTTTGGCTTGCATTGCTAACTCAACCTGAATACTTTGAATCCGACGGTTTACATTTGCTTACTGATTGGTTGGAGCATTTTTTTTTTCCTGTATAGTATGTATGCCACAAACTTAAATTCCTTTTGCCCATTCACTTCTGTTTGAAAATCTTTGTGCAGCTGGTGGTTTAGGTCATGGTGTGGCTCATGCAGTCTTTTTCTGTCTCAGCCTTTTGACTCCAGCATTCGGCCGAGCCACATTTTATGTTGAGAGGTGCTCAAAGATGCCATTTTTCCTTGCATCAGGCAAGTCTTAGTGTCTTACTCCCTAACATGACTTTTGATCTTACCTCCCTAACATGACTTTTGACAGAGGAAAGGAATATAATAATTCATTATTGTTGGAAGTACACATTTATAAATTGTTTGTTGCGGCTTTGATGCTCAAATTTTAAATGCTGTCAGCATATTTGTTTCTTACATATCCATGTTGTATTTGATTTCAATTGCAATGTCCCGAGTTTGTTTTGCATTCTATTCACTATTGTCTCTATGTGATGTTTTTCAGCCCTTATTGCACTTGGATTCCTGGTCATCCATACATTCTCAATGATTATTGCTTTTAATGCATATGATGAGAAAAAGAAATGTGACCAAATCGTCGTCCCAGTTGTTCATTTGGCTGCTGCTGTAATGGTAAGAAACTAAGAGCTAGGTCTTGGTCTGTTTTTGTTGTGCTGATTGTCATTTTTTTAGGTCATTTTGCTGATTGTCATTTTTTAGGTCATTTTGCTGATTGTCAGTTTTTCACTTAATGAAAGCAAATAATGCTTGCACAAATTATTATCTTTTTAATTTCATGAGATTGTGTGTAGCATTCTTGTCTTCTCTACTAACATGAACATAGGAAGCAATGACCACAACTCCAAGAGAAGATTTTAATATTTATACGAATCTATGATATCTATATATCGGGTCCTTCCAATTTAGGAACTGTTCTTTATAGAAACTTGCATTGATAGAGTTATGCTCCATACAATCAAAATGAAGTTTTGAATTGATGAAACTTGAATGTGAAATAACAAATATGAAATGGATGCGGCAAACTAAAGTAACATGAATCAAATGTGGAATCTCTGGTTCCCTGATGACAATGTACAAAATTGAACTGAATTGTCTGCCCGTGAATCTTAGCAAAGTGTTCAGTAACATTATATTGATCTAAACTGAGTTTGATTTCATTGATTTTGTCGGTTACAATGCGCTGCTGAACTTGTCTCTGACGTTATTGTACCATCTTCTTGTTGCAGATGCTTGTTAACCTCGCTCCAGGAGGCTGCCTCATTGGTACTCCTCTGTTGTTAGTCATGGCTGTGCTGACCTTGCAGTACTGCTGGCGAGTGGCATGCCGGAGATTAACTGAGCACCAGCATCGGCAGCTGAACAACTAGCTCTTGCCAGTGTTCCCTCACACCATGTAATTTCCCCATGCGTGTTTGTCTTAGTCTTCTCACGTGTAGGAGAGAAAAACTCAGGATGTGAGTGGGGTCGTGTAATTAGACAAGAGGGTTTATCAGAGTCGCGCTCGGTTAAAAATGTTTGTACTCTCTCCAAATAGCATTGTTGAAGTGCAGGAGTATTCTGGCCCTGTGACAATGTTGTATTATTGTAAATCTGCTGACGTTTGACCACCACTCCACTGATTTGTTGGTCAACATGACACCCGGCTTTGTGTTTAGCTTCTGCATTTCTTCATTGGGTTTGATCTTTTGACTTTCACAAAGATGGGCCAACCTTTGCAGTGGGCTCAATGCCAAGCAAAATTTCCAACCAACCACAGTACCACACTGACAAACACATCGGGTTCGTCGAGAGGCCGAAAGGGAGTTGGAGGATGACAAGTGGGCCCTAAGGGTCCACCAGGGTGGGACAAAATGGGAAAGTCGTCTCGTCTTTCCCGGGTGACTGTCTGACAGTGCACGAGCACGAGGAAACGTCCGCCTCCTGACCAGTTCGCCCCGTCCCCGTTTCCACTCCACCCCACTTCTCCGAATCCGATGGCCCAGTTCCCCGCCACTCCGGCCGCCGCGGCTGCCACCGGCCACCGCGCCTCGCCCTCGCCCTCGCCCCGCTCTTCCACTTCCCTGCCACGGAGGACGACCGTGCTGACGTCGATCGGAGCCGCCGCAGGCTCCCCGTCGTGGAGGGGAGCGGTGGCGGTGACCAGGATCGCCTCAGGCTCGGACAAAGCAGGTGAGTCAAATACTGTAGATGCGTAGATTTGCATCAGCTTTCAAAGTGTGCCATGGTGATTCGACCGAGCCTTTCGTTGTGGGTTTCATTTCGTATATATGTGGTAGTAAAGTTTGTCAAAGAATTCCCACTCTTCTCTGAAGCTGTAGGGGAGACTTGTTCTTGATGAATTTATCCAAATCCTCTTTGCACAATTTTCTGACGGGATATGTGTAATGGCAAGCATTTCCGGATAGAATCTGATAATCACAATTCAGGCATTTAAGTCGTGTTCCTTAGGTGGAGGGCGGGTGAGCTCATGCTGATGAGGAACTTCGGTTGGTGGTTTGTTGGTGGCTTGATGTCCTATGATGGTGACTTGAGGCCGGCAACTTTTGTCAAATGTGGAGATTCGAAGATAGTGGGGTTGTTACCAACTCGTCAGGACTCTATCATTTTCTTGTTATTTGGGATGGGTTGGAATTGGAAATGGTTGGATAATTTGAATAATGGTGAATTGTAGACACAAGATCCTGTTTTGAAGATTATATCCGTGGTCCAACTTTTCATATCTTGTACAGGGTTGCTTCTAATTTCTAAACTTTAGATTATCTTAGATACTTATGGAAAGATTTTTTTCTTTTTGTTCATTTGTGTTTTCATCTAAGTTATTCAGATTTTGATAAAATCCTGAAAAAAGGGGCTGCTCAGATTTTACTTATACGGTAGATTGTTGTACTTCTCTCGTTATGATTAAATTTTATGTACGTTATATACATGAGGAAATGAAGAATGTGCTGGGGACTAAGAGATTAGAAATAAATGCATAATTAAATTAAAAGTATTTTTACTACTAAGAATGACACTGCCGAACTATATTCTTCCTGGAACTAAAGATCATCTTTGCAATGCAGCAGTGGCCAGGACAATTATCAATCCAAATGATGTCCCTGTCTTGTCTTTCTCTGAGGTGGGCTTTCTTGTTCTTCATATTGTTTGGTGGCACATGTTTAATTAACATCTTGTGGTGACATTTATAAGACACAGTAGTTCGATGCTCCTTTTCTTTTGAGGGATTATCTTATTTTTTGCGATTATATGCTCTATGAACAATTGTACATTCTATATCCATTGTAACGATGCTGATAAAAACCATGTTCCTTTTGTGTGACTGTTTAGTCTTTTACCACCATTTGTTACAACCATATTATATTCGCGGCAGTTGGGTTGTTTTAAGTGGCAACTCTGCACCCAAACAGTGTATACTCCTATGAACTGAATCAGTTTCCTTCGATAACATCTGTTGTACCTTCAGCCATGCTGGAGGAATGATTACAACCTTTAATTTGTTTATCCGTAGAAGCGAACTGATACTAGGGTGAATACTAGTAATTAGTTCTGACTGTTTACTAAATCTTCATTACATGATTGATTGAAGTAGGTTATTCTCTTCATTATACTGTCAAAACTTTTTTTTGAACTGGAATATACTATCAAAACTCAAGCGATATACTTCAATAAATCGATAACTTTGCCCCTCAAGGTTGCTGAAAGGCTTGAAACATTCCAAGCATCTGGTACTAGGAATCAAAATTACATGGCCATGTACTCCAGTATTTTTGGCGGAATTACAACAGATCCCTCTGCAATGGTGATACCAATCGATGATCACATGGTTCATAGAGGTCACGGGGTTTTTGATACTGCAGCTATTATGGATGGGTAAGCTCTTCTATAATATAAATATGAACTGCATATTCATGTCAAATAGAATAGCAGTAATACAAATCACCTATAGAAAATTTTTCTCATAATATTTTTCTCATATGAATGTGAAGTTGTGAACTACAGAGCTTAAAAGCAAACACGAAAACGACATTTCTTTTTCTTTTTGGTTATATTTCTTTGGAGTTAGATACCAATATTGTCTTATTTTCTAAATTGACATTTACTCGCAGTCACCTCTATGAGTTAGAACAGCACCTTGACCGCTTCCTTAGGTCTGCGTTGATGGCCAAAATACCATTACCTTTTGATCGCTCAACAATTAGAAGCATACTCATTCAAACTGTGAGTGCATCAACCTGCACTCAAGGATCACTCAGATACTGGTTGTCTGTTGGACCAGGAGACTTCCAGTTATCTTCATCTGGCTGCACAAACCCAGCCCTTTATGCTGTTGTTATTGAAAGTCCATTCCTGCAAGTACCAGCAGGCTGCAAAGTGGTGACATCATCAATACCAATAAAGTCTCCACAGTTTGCAGTCATGAAGAGTGTGAATTACCTGCCGAATGCACTCACCAAGGTGGAAGGCGAGGAAAATGGTGCATTTACTGGAATTTGGTTGGATGATGAGGGCTTTGTCGCAGAGGGTTCCAACATGAATGTTGCCTTCGTGACGGCTGGCAAGGAGCTTCTCTTGCCCAGTTTTGACAAGATACTCAGTGGGTGCACAGCAAAGAGGGTTCTGACCCTGGCTGAGCAGCTAGTAGCTGATGGAAGGCTCAGCAGGATAATATCAAGGAATGTGGGTGTTCATGAAGGGAAGGCAGCTGACGAAATGATGCTTATTGGGAGTGGCATTCTTGTCAAACCTGTTGTTCAGTGGGATGATCAGATAATTGGCTCTGGTATGGACAATCTACATGCTTATTACATACTGCATTTCAACAATAACAAATGGTGAATAGGAAGCCTGGTAAATTTAACTCGGCTCTATTGTGTATGAAGTTGATATTAGACAGTTGGAGCGTGATAATGCACTAAGACTCCCAGAGACTGGTAAACAGTTCTGGTCCATCAGCCATTTAACCTGAGAAAAAGGAAAGCATCTATCCATATATTGGAACCACATTGTAATGACTCAGATCAAAAGATATCCCGGACACCTTTTACAATAGATGATAAATTGACGTGGCTGATGATAATGTGTATGATAGTAGCAACATAGGTGTCATATTTAGCGACAGAAAAGTTAAAATAACGCCCCAGCTTACTGCGACTCCACAGATCAAATACAGACTTTGTTTTGTTTTTTAGATGGATTGATATATCAAACACTCGAACACTAATGGTTTTTGTTATTCCTTCACAGGACAAGAAGGCCCAATAGCTCAAGCGCTTTATGACCTCATTCTTGAGGACATGAGATCTGGTCCCCCATCTGTTCGTATCCGCGTTTCTTACTAAAACTGTTTGTACTTCTGCATATACATGAACAATGATTCCTTTTTTTGGTTATCGAAGTTGTAAACTCAGTCATATAAGATTTATGTGCATCGGTGGCAAAGAAATTGGGTTCTACTGTGAAGTTTTCCAAAAGGTGTTATTAGTTTTCCCCTGGACTAGCTAAATGCCTGTGTGGTGCTATGGGCAAGAAATCAAGAAAGGCAACAAATAAGTCATGGAAAAACAATAATCTTGCAAATATTGAATGGTTAATACTATTATCAGTCTTAATATTTACATAGTAAATTGTTAATTATCATCTCAGCAAATTCTTGTCATAATTTTTTGAAGTTGGAGAGACCTATACTTCTTTAATTAAATTACAAATACGTGTGCGTTGCAATGGGCACAAAATAAACCAAGCACGAAGGAAAATTATGCATAGCCATCTACGAACAACGATAACAACAATAGGACGGTGCGCATAAACATTTATATTTCTTGAAGTTCAATTCAAGGACTCTCACCTGACATCATCACTGGAGCCAAATGACAGCTAAGTTCCCACAAATGAACATCCCAGTGGCATTCACTAATACAGAAAGCAAAAAGAACTCATGTCACACCATCCTATTATAAAGATTTCATCAAAGCTCCCAAACTGTAGTAGCATTCTTGCAGCTTTACAAACCCTCGGCTAGCTAAACTAATACTTTTTTTTAGGGAAAGCTACTAATACTGTTAAAACAACAAAAAGGACTATTGGGCCTAATTCTCCTATTCCGGCCCAGATACTCGGACGTTAGCCTTCCTTGAGCGTTTCACCAATTCCTGTCTTCCTTCAGCTGTAGGCGACGTTTGAGAATACGCCTTCTCATCAGGGACAGTACCGAGTGGGACTCCATCGGGCGACAATTCAGCGGCGGCGAGGCTTGATCCGGTGGCTGCGCAGCTCGGCTCTACGGCGGCGGAGCTCGATTCGACCACGGAGAGGCTCGATTTGGTGCTGGGCAAGGCCGATTCGAAGGCAGCGGCCCTCGATTTTGACGGCGGCAGGGTTCGATTTGGAGCCGGCGGAGGTCAATTCGGCGGAGGCTTGAACGGCCCAGACGAGCACGCGGACTTTGCTCACGCAGGAGAGCCGAACGATTCGGCTCTCCTCCACCGGCAAGGATTTGGGCGGCGGCACGACGCCGGAGAGGGTCAGGGCTGGCCGTGGTCCGGTGAGGTGGGGTTGGCGGCGGCGGCGGAAGCGGCGCGCGGAGAGAGACGGAAGGCGGCGCGGGGGAGACAGAAAGCAGCGGCGTTGGGGAGGGAGGATACCGGAGACGGCGGCGCTGAGCCGCTGAGCGGAGGCGTGCGGCGCGCGTCGGAGAGAGAATCGGAGAAACGTTCTGTTGGGCCCGTTCCCGCGCAGGCCCAGTTGCAAAGCCCAGACCATCCCGCCGTGTTAATGCCGAACCGTTAATCCAACCCAGACCTTTGTTAATCCAACCCAGCCCGCATTAATGCCAAACCGTGAACCCAAGCTCGTCAAGACCCAGTTAAAACCCGGGGCGCCCTGTTCCCTATCGTCCTCGGATATAACTGACGCTTAACGATTGTTTCTCTCTGTGTGCTTGTGGTGATCCGATACAGGTCTCGCTGGTGTGGTGTGGTGGCTTCCGACGCGCTCTCTCCCGATCGATCCGTTGAGCTGGTGGTGGGTGTGCTGCTGGCTGGTGAGCTTGTTCAGTTGTGGTTTCCTTGTGCTTTGTGTGTCTTTGGTTGCAGGTCATGGCGTCTGCTGCTGTTGCTGCTTCCAGCGGAGGGAAGAGACCCTGGTGGGGATTCAACTCTCCACGGAGTGGTGACGGTGGCTCAAGTGCTGACGAACGTTGGGACCTGCATAAGAGGGTGAAGCCTACTGATGGTGGTGAGCACTGGGGGCCTGCATAAGAGAGCTGCTGCTGACCGTTGGGATGTACGCAAGAAAACGGCCGAGAGGAATTGTGCTGCTGCTGCTGAGCGAGGAAAAGAAGATGCCTGACCGTTGGGACGGTACGCAAGAAAATGGCCGAGAAGAAGCTGCCTGAGAGTGAAGCTGCTGAGGGGAAGATGCCTGAGAAGGCTGCTGCTGTGGACGAAGCTGAGAAGAAGGGTGATGCTGCTGAGGCTGAGCCGGACCCCCAAGTGAGGTGACGAAGGCTGCTGCTGCTGAGGCTGTGCCGGAGCCAAGTGAGGTGGTGCGGACGCCATGGGATGACGCGCCGGACCCAAGCGAGCTGCCGATGCCATCGAAGATGATGTTGCTACCACGCGCTGTACGCTGTGCGTTAAGGAGCCTTCTATATTAGAAGAAGAAGAAGGCCAATAGAATAAGGCTTGTGTGTGTGTCAGATTTGACAGCTTTGATTGATTAAACAGCCGTAGATAAGGCTGAATAAAATTGCTTTGTTAGCTTGCTCGTGCCTCGTATTAAAGGCAGAATATTCTCTTGCAGAGGACATGCACAAGTTTCCTGTAATCAAGGGCATGTTAGAGCATCTTTTCTCTCTGCAATCAAGGGCACAAGTGTTTGTGCCTCCTCGCGTCCTCGACCATTGCGCGAAGCAGGATCGGCCATCCTTGGCTTCACCCAACGTCCCAACGTTGCCGGCACCAACTTCAGTCAGATCACCTTCTCTCCCGTCGTCGTTAAATAAAAAGACGGCATCCATCCGAATGGTTCTTCATCTTTAGTCTATTATTTTGTTGAACTTGTCCATGTCCCAACTCACAACAATTCACTGGCATTATGATGACAAATGTGGTTTGCCTACTTCTCTTGTTTGGAGTGGGAGAGGTGCGAACGAAGACTCGTCTTCACGGTGTCGTCGTCGATTGTAACGACTCGGTTGTTCAGAAAAAAAAAATACATCCCGCCTTAGAACCGTTAAATCTAAGCATCTATCAGTTTGCATAACCTTTTGCATGTGTTTCAAACCAAGCTGACTTGTTTTATTGCCTCGCTGGCTCGTTCCCTTCAAGCAGCTTATTGACTGATGCTTGCTGTTTGCAGTGTTGGCATCGTGGTTCAGGCTCAAGTACCCCCACGTTGCCATTGGGACCGTGGCGTCCTCTGCGCCAATCCTGCAGTTCGACTACATAACACCATGGAGCAGCTTCTATGACGCCGTCTCGCAAGATTACAAGGTACTAATAATGATTGATAACAACAGTATTACTGTATTTCTATAGACAAATGATTATTGCTAGTATCATTTAAAGAATTAGTGGTAGCTCGGTTCTCAAATCTTCAGTCCAGAGGACGTCATCAGTCTAGGATATAATTGAGAAGTTGAGTTTCAGCCAATAGACAATTTTATCAAAATATCTGCACAATGGCCCAAATAGCTTACGGCAAGCCCAACACCTTTATGATCTGTGTGTGTCCAGGACTCCAGGACATTAAGATAGTAATCTGCTAACCGATGGTATCGACTCTGAATCAATAGCACTGATCTCATCCAAGGACACATCGGTTAGCATGTCTCTTGGCCTTTCCTTCAGGTGGCTAAAAGACCACTGAACGTTCAGCGCTGCCAGTTAGTTAGCTGCACTTGACCTTACTACTTTTCCGTTGCCCCAGCGCTGTTCAAGGTCGTGCAACTTATTAATTCCATGATTGAAATGTCACATTGTCACCTGCCAATAATGCAATTAGATCAGGCCCTCATGAGTCCATAAGACCATAACTGTAGTGTTTTATGAGCTCGATTGCGATATTTAACTGTTGCCACTGGATTATTATATAACTTTTCGAGTTTACTTGCAATAGGTAGCTGCAAATCAGATCCTCAGTTAACATGGAAATTGTATTGAGGTTGCGAGAGCCTTTGTTTTTCTTTTTTTTTAATTATCTGAGTGGTTTTCTAAAAAAGGAACCTGAATTCCATGACTAAACAGGGTCAAAGACAACCAAATTGGTTCCCGTTCTAGTGACATCTTTGTTAGATTCATGCTTCATTTGTCATTGCCCAAGCTATAAAAAATGCCTATATATTTTTTTTCTATATTGTTGTTGACTAATTGCTGCTAGCAACTAATTGCAGTCTGAGAGCTTGAACTGCTTCAGCGTTATCAAGGAAACCTGGGATGTGGTGGATGAGAGAGGAGCCAGCGACAAAGGGCTCCTGGAGCTCAGTAAAATTTTCAGAGCATGCAAGTAAGTTCATTTTAAACCTAAACTCGTCAAGAACATGTCAGGGAATGAAAGAAGATTTATTGTTCTTGATTCTTGCTTGCAAGTAATGCTTGAGTACTGGATTGTGCTGTGTGAAGTGCAAGTAAATCGAGCGTTAGTTAAATATTTAGGCAATAATTCAAGTGATGGATAATATACTCGAGAAAAAAAATGATTTTTGTCATTTGCAATCCCGTCATGCATACATAAGCAGCTATAGGTTGTATATTGGTTTAGATCGTACTCCCTCCTTTTCAAATTATAATTCATTTGATTTTTCCGACTCTAAGTTTGATCACTTGTCTTATTTAAAATATTATGTATATTTTTTAATTATGACTTACTTTATTAATAAAAAATTTTTAAGAATGACTTCAATTTGACTATGTTCCTATAATTTTTTTGAATAACACAAGCGGTCAACCTTGAGGTAAAAAAGTCAAATAAATTATAATTTGGAACCAAGAAAGTATTAGATAAATAATACTAGAGGCATGCACAACTCAACTTGACAAGGATGCTCAACTGATGAGTGATGAGCAATATTGATGTATCTTCTTTGCGAAGCACTAATGACATATATTTATTGAGGTGCTTTATGGTGGTTGAAAAGTACCAAAAGATACATAGAGGTACATTTTCTATTTTGGTAAGTTATTAGGAGGTACCGAAAAGGTACTTTTCCTATTTTGTTTTACATCCCACCTATTTTGGTACCGATTGGTTTCTTTTTCTAGATATCTCTTATGTTGTAGCTTGACGCCGAGCCAGCTTGGCTTGTTAGCAAAAACAAGCAAATAATCTGGTTTGGGTCGGCTTGGTTCATTAAGCTCACAAGCCATATGTAAATTTGATTTTGTCACTAGCATATAAAAAGTCTGCCTTGGCTCAGCTTGTTAAGCTCATTAGTTAGCTCGTTAGGCTCGCAAGCCATATATAAATTTGACCATGCTAATTTAGCATATAGAAACACATAGAAATATTTCAAATATTCAAAATTCACTGTCTGTGTAGCTTTCTCAGCCATAATTGATCAACAAGAGAAATACATGTGCAATAGCTTCGTATATATTAGAAAAATAGACAACTATTGCACTTCAATCTCCATATTTTGCTTTCTAGCTGTTTAGCTCGTGAGCTGGCTCAACCTAGCTCGTTAACCAAACAAGCAAAAACACAATTGCTTGTCTTATTAAATTTTTAACTGAGCCGAGCCAAGCGAACTGAGATATAAACGAGGCGAGTCAACTCACGAGTTTTGAGCTCATAGTCCAATCATAGGCTCAGGTTCTCAACAGTTGATTTCATCCTGACGGATGATCCCCATTTATTTCAACCATTGCAAAATTCTTCATATTTATTAGAGTTTTTTTATGGTGCCTTATATTACCAATAGTATGGAGTATAGATGAGATCAAACCATCTATTTTAAGGGTAATTTAGTAATAATTACATATGTATTAGTTACCTTTCGTAAATGGGTAGATTTTTAGTTTCAAAAAATATATTATTGTGACATCATTTTTTTCCTTTTTCCCATAATACCCTTATACTACCAATACTACTCATGTATACTACACATACTATTAGTAATAGTGAAGCTTTTAGTAGTATGCAATTAATTCTGACCGTTAGATGTTTCTATACTAGTCCTTTCCCAACACTATTGTATAAGGCACATTGTATATTGCAATTAATTCTGACCTTATGTTTCTATGTGTTTCTATACGCCAGTATAAGGCACCGTAAAGACCTCATTTATTATATTAATGTTCATTTTTTTCATCACTCAAATTTCAGAACTGTTAAGCATGCATATTCGATACCAAATTGGCTGTGGACAGCATTCACCTACACTGCCATGGTGTACTACCCGACCCTGGCCAATTTCCTGGAGAATCTACCTGCTTACCCTGTCAAGGAGGTCATCCGTTTTTACCTACATTCTACAACCAATTCTATCATTTCAACCAAAATAATCACGGTAGGAAGTGTCTCAGGATTTCTAATCTGAACGGAAAGAACTGCTCTTTAGTTCTTCTGAACATGACTGATCATGTTATTTGCCACTAAAACTTTTGCAGCTGGGTTCTTGTACTACAACTACACAGGAGATTTGACTTGCAATCCGATAGAGGACGAAGATGACCCCCATGGCCTTGGTGGCTGGCAATGGCAGGTAAAACCCTGCAAGATAATTCGCATCATGTTAAAGATAATCACAGATTTTCTGATATACTTCTGTATAGGCTTGCACTGAGATGATCATGCCAATGACAGTCTCCAATGAAAGCATGTTCCCACCATCCAGTTTCAGTTATGAAGAGAGGTCTGATGAATGTCTTCCGAGCTGGGGAGTTCGTCCGAGGCCGCATTGGATCACCACTGAATATGGTGGATGTAAGTGTTTCTTCAGAGTTTCAGTGTGCACATATGAACCCTCAGTGCAAACAATGGCTGGTTTACACCAAGCGCTTCATCTGGTTGTACATTGCACTCTTTGCTGCAGAAAGTTGATAAGGTTCGCAGGAGATTTGGGAGCAACATTATCTTCTCCAACGGAATGCGAGATAGTCGAGGCGGGTGGGTCCATCTGACAATCTATTAGCTCTTAGCTTTTTTTAAAAAAACAAAATTAACTCTTAGCTGGCTGACCATTACTCGTGATAGTTTGAATATTTCATATAACATCTGTGTTTCAACCAGGGTGCTAAAGAACATCTCATCCAGCATCATTGCCCTTGTCACAGAGAAAGGTAAACGATAAAGTGCAGAAAATAATTGTAAAACTGTAACAATATCTTTTCCAACTCGCTAATCTGTTCATGGTGAACATGGGCTCATCATTTGGACTTCGGATCAGCAGTGAAGGGTGATCCTGACTGGGTTATAGAACAAATAAAGGAGACAAGAAATTGAGATCATACAAGGATGGATAGATCAGTATCATCAGGACACGGTAGAAGTATAGCACTGAGAATGTTCTATTGCTATTGCAGTCAAGGAAAACAAATATTTGATCCATGGAAAATAATAGAAGAAAAAGGAAAATTTGTTTCGTGCACAGGATGTTCAACAGGGCAAGCTAACATATTCTAAAAAGTCAATAAGTTATGTCACTGAGCATCAGCATCTGTTAAACTCAAATGGTGTTACGTGAGTCATGAATAAATGCTTCCTTCATGATCGGTTCCTATTTAGGAAGCTGTATTGCTTCTGCTTGGTTTCTATTCTAAGATAAAAGTGAACAATGACACCATATTAGTGCTTATTTGTTTCTTGGAAATAAACCAACACTATCAAATTTTAAAGAAACGGGCAGCATTAATGGGAGAAAAGAAAAATTGATAAACTACATCTTTCAAATATGATGAAAATCATGCCAAGAGACCATCCAACACATACAAGAAAACTGGATCTATCTAACATAACTTCGTTTTGGATCCCATATAAGAAAAGACCTCTAAGAGGGACTAGGAGATTCTGTGTGCAAAAGAAAATACCCATATAAATTCGAGCTAGAAATGATACAGACCAGGTTTGCTGGTGTGATATAACCTCCACAAGTTGAAAGCTATAGCTCATACAAAACCAGAATCTGCATGATTACAATAGCTGAAAATGGGATTCCTCTTATGGCCTGCAGCTTGCCCCTAGTTCGATAGCCTACTACAGACATAATAGCACAGCTTTGCACACACTACGTGCAAGATCCCAAGATTTGTCAGCAGCTGGTTCATAGATGCAGAAAACATCTACATTACATAGAATTTTATTTAACGGGGCAAACACCAAATCCCCATAAAAGAAAGCTTCACCATCGCTGAGAAAATCCTGTGAGACAAGAAGTTGAGTTAGATAAGTCTCACTTAAGCAGTCCCCAATTGCACATATAAAGCCTTTTGTGAAACAAGCATAAGGAAAAGAACCAGAAAGGAATCTAAAGATCTTACTTGATTAACCCACTCAGCAAAGTTATGGGGTTTTCTTCAAAGAAACATCCATTGAGAAAGAAAGCCATCGAATTCATTAATAGCTCCATCCTGTGTTGCGCTTGTTCTCCCAGGGAGCGCTGTTATTCACTTGATCTCCAACACCAGTAAATTGCTGACTAACAGTACCATCTTCAGGGAGAATTCCAGTTGCACCCCCACCATTTGGTATATGGTTCGTCATGATAGAATTGTCTATCAGAAAGTTAGGCAATGTACCAATTGGCATCACTGAATAGCTTGTGCTGCTTCCAGAGTTGATTGTTGTCTGCTCACTGAAACCTACCATTGGTGTGGTTGTCCCCATGAATCCTGACATTTGGTTATGATACTTTTTCCCAAAAGTAGAAACCTGGTCAGAAGATCTTACAGGTCTTGATGCCTGATTCATAATGATTTTGTTTCTTTGTGTTGGACTAATGGACATTCCAGCAATATGACCAATATCAGAGTATCTCGATGGCACACCAATTCTCCTAGAGCTGCTGGAATTGCTATTTCCGGCAAGATGGTGAGACTCCCTTGCAACTTGATTGAATTGGCCAATAGGAGATGACTGAAACTGAATTGAAGGCTGGTGCACCAACTCAGGAGGCTGCAATGGTAAATGATTGGAAGGAGCCAATTGGTTGTATAGGCCAGCAGAAGATGACTGAATCTGATCAACCGAAGGCTGGATCACCAACTCACGTGACTGCAACGGTACATGACTAGGATGAGCTGGCATAACCTCTTCAAAGAAGTTATCAACATCGAAAGGAATGCCTCTGCTTGCATCCACCATCTTGCCACGCAATAGGCTTGCATAGGAGGTGCGACTAGACGAAGGAATGCGCATGCTTGTGCCCAATTGTAAACTGTCATTTGAGATGCTTGCCCATGAACTGCCAGAAGTAGCACAAGAGCCTGTAGAAGGGAAGCATTGGCTTGCACTTGACAGCCCACCACTCAATATAGGTGCGAAGGAGTTTCCAGACACAACATCTTTGGGAAGATTGACACCGTGGGCATCCGGTTGTGTGTCTTGCTGCAGAGGAATTCCCAAGTTTTCCTGGGTGCTCATGTGCTGAGCTGACTGAGTGGGCAGCACACTATGCATTCCAAGTGCAGATGGAGAGTTCATCCTTGCAAAAGGATCGCTTGAGCTTGAAGCACCAACTATGGGAGGGGATGGCTCAAATCTACCAAGTTCCTTTTGATGCTGGGAACTCTCTGGTATACTCATGCCATCATTCAGCTTCCTTAGGTAGATTCGGTACTTCTGAAATCACATGATAAACAAGTAATATTGTTAAGGAAACAATATTGATAAGGACCCAATAAATTGAAAGTGCTTTATTGTTTCATTAATTGCAAAAATGCATGTGGGAGTGCCATTGAGGATTTCTAGTTTTGCTCACGTGCCATCTAAAACTCAATAGTTGTGCGTATGCCATTAGAACGTTTGTGTGTGCCACTTTTGTATGTGTCACACACACAAGTTCCACAAAAGGTGTCACACACATATAGTTCCTTGAGAAGTATCACACACACGAATTCTAGATATGTAAATGAAAATATTGAGTTTGATATGGCAGTTGGATAGATCCAATTATATAATAACATAAGTGTATAGGAACTCAAACATAGGAGTCAAGAAATAAAGAATAGAAACAAAACCTGCAGATGACTAGCGACGCAATCTCTAGTGAGGCCATCCACGTTCATCTCTTTTAGTATGTTCATTGGAACAGCCTCTGCATTCACAAAAACAAATTATTTAATACTATAAATACATTAACAAAATAGTTAAGCTTCACGCTGATGGAAGGAAATGAAAAGTGTATTCTTACTGTCCATGCCAATCGTATTGACGGCTTCCAGAAACTTGTGGTGTAGCTGTCCGGTCCACTGGACCCTTTGCTTCTTTTGGATCGATGTTCCATCCTTGTCCTCTTCAGCCTGATTACCATACTTTTTGTTCTTCTTTGAATACTTCTTGGTGTGGTTTGCACCATCCTCACTATTCTCTCCATCCGCAGGCTGCAACATATGACCACCACCATCTTTGCCACTTCTAACTTTATTCCTTGGATTTTTCATATTATTCCTCGCCACATGCATCCATATGTTCCTAAGTTGTTCGAGGCGTGCTGGCTTCACCAAATAGTCACATGCCCCGTTCTTTATCCCCTTAATCATAGTCTCCTTGTCATCATTAGCAGATAGCACTACATGATATAAAATCAACATAAGGACATTTATAAAATGGATCGGACACAAAATAGTCAAGTGGCCTTTATGTTATTAATTTGACACATGGCCCTCATTTCGTATAGGCTTTTTCTTTAAAACTACAAATGCCCTTAAAATTACAAAAAAATAAAAATAAAATTCATTGTCTAGTTTGATTAGACCTACAGTGCTTATGGACCAATGGTAATGCACACACTATGTACGAATGCCAAAAATCCAATCATGCGTAGGGCTTATGGATAACCTATGAGACCGAAAATGATATATATTAAGTGGTCATCTGTTTTAGATCGCTTTGCACAAATTTTTGTTCAACTTCAAACTTTGCATGAAGGTAGATGTTTATATTCTCTATCAATTTATCTTTTTTGGATGAATTTTAGATGCACCGGTTTATGTGCTACCGTGTTTGGCAGCACAGTGACACTTGAAACCATGGTAGCGCTAGATATGTACTCCACACACACACACCACCTATAGCTTATGAAGAAAAGGTAATGTACAAGACTATAGGTGATAAACAAAAATTAGTCTCGTGTGGATTTATGAACAAAAGTTAACATATGTAACTAAAAATGACAAAATTAAATGGTCATCCCAACACCACCCAATGCTTGCAAACAAACATTTAAACCTACAACAACGAAAATTAATTGTATGCAGAGATTGTGAACAAAACATAAATTATAATACTAACTAGCTTGAAAACAATAGTGTCAAGCTCGACAACAAACAAAGTGTAGCATCCAATACCACAAATTTAAAAAATCAATCTCATGGAGCTTTACAAACAAATTGTAACTTACCACTACAATGGACACATTAAGTGGTCACCTAGATAAAATCCAACACTCTGGAACAAACAGGAACAAACAAACTGAAAACGAAAAAAAAATCATGTAGAGCTTCAAATGAATGGTGGTGTATGAAAGTACAAATGACAAAATTAAGTAGTCCTATCGAGTACACCTAGTGCTTAAGAGGAATTGTACTTTTAAGCAAAAATTAAGCAGCCAGCTTGACTGCACTTACGGCTTACAACAAACCAGTAGCATAAAAAATCAGCTGCATGCGTGTAGGGCTTACAAACAATAAATTATAAGGTTAAAAATGGCAACAATAAGTGGTGAACTCGATCCCACCTAATAATGGCTGGTAACATACAAAGTTACAAGCAAGAAAGTTTAACTGCATGGGATCTTTCGAGCATACTGTAATGTATGTGTAACTAAACATGACAACATTAAGTAGTTCAATTGACACCATATATATTGTATGAAAATGGAGTAATGCACAAAATTACATACGACAAATTTCAGTTTTCATTTAGAGTTTACAAATATTAACATGTGGAACTACAAACGACAAAAGTATTTTGTTGTTTTTTTCACTGAAATTTTTTTTAGTAGTTAGCTCAACTACATATAGCGCTTACAAGTAAATGGTATAACACATGACCTATAGAAACTACCAGTTATTAACATATTATTAGCTTGATAATAACTGAAGTCAAGCATCCCAAAAGCAAGGTTCTTATGATTGGCATATGCATCCTACCCAATCCGCTATCAACATGAGAATTCGTAGTAGTAACCAATGGATCTACAATTCTCCAAAAAAAATCAATGGGTCTGCGAGATATATATAGCACACCAAATGGACCTACAAGTAAATGGCAACATCAAAAAATTAAGCAGCGAGCTTGATTGCACCTACTTCTTACACATGCAACCAGTAGCATAAAAATTTGGTTGCATGCATGTAAGACTTAGGAACAATAAACTACAATGTTAAAAATGAGTGGTGGACTCGAAACCACCTAGTCATCTAGCTAGGACTTAAGGAAACCCGGTAAGGTACAAATTTACAAGCAAGAAAATTTAATTGCATGGAGATCTTCAAGCGAACTGTAACATACGCATCCTACATAATCTTACACATATAACTAAGCATGACATTATTAAGTAGTTAGATTGACACCATCAAGATCATATGAACAAAAAGTAATGCACAAAGTACATATGACAAATTTTAGATTTTGTTTGGAGTTTACTGCAACATATGGAACTATAAACCACAAAATCAATTTGTTGTTTTCACATAAAAAATTAGTAGTTAGCTCGACTACACGTAGCGCTTACAAGCAAACACGGTGGAACATATAATCTACAGAAATCAGTTATTATAATCTCCCAATAGCAAGTAAATGATTGGCATGCATCCTAAGTTCGTAACCAATCAGCTCTCAACCTGAGCATTTGTAAATCAATCTACAAGATATCACGGACCAGTAGAACTGCATATAATCTATGCAGTGCATCTATCCAAAACAATATCTGAAACAAGTAGTACCACACTACTGAGCTTCTACTTCTCATGATTGCTACAATCAAAGAAGAATTAGAAATTCCAACAAAAACAGTAGCAGATATCGCACATCAATAGAAAATTGCTACTTCTAAAAAAAATCGATGGATCTACAAGATATATATCACGCACCAATAGGCAATAGAGGTACATGTAATCTATGCAGTGCATCTATCCAAAACCATATATGAAACAACTAGTACCTACCACACAGCTGCTGCTTCTCATGATTTCTACTCTCAGAAAAAATCGGAAGATTGGAAATAATAGCAGAGTTTAAGCAAAGGTTTACTGATGACTGATGACAGGGATATCCATCTCCAGGCTGACGTGCTCGAGGAGTTTGAAGCCGTCAATGCCGCCGTCCACCATGAAGATGTCGCTGATAACCATGTCGAACTGGTCGTCCCTTCCCTTCCTCTCTCTGAGCATGTCCCATGCTGTCGCGGCGTCAGTCACTGTTGTCACTGCATGGCAACAAAAGAATTCGAACAAAAAAAAAGAAGAAAGAGATCAGTGAAAAAGCTTATCATCATCTGGCCTGGATCTTGATTTCAACCGAATGGTGGGAAAACAATCAGCACTCACCGTTGTTGTAGTTGCAGAGATCTAGCTGTTGCTTAAGAAGCCGGAGGCCGCTGCGGTCATCATCGACGGCGAGCACGCGCAGCTTCGTTGGGTACCTGTCCATGTCCATCCCTTTCCAATCGAAAACGAACATGACCAGAATTCAGAACCATGCAAGCAACCACGGACCACCAAAATGCTCCCATGAAATCCAAGACGAATGCTGAGAAAAATATCCCGTGAACAAAAAAAAGATCTGACCTTTCTTACCTGCTGTGCAATGGCTTCCCTGCAAGAACCTCCCGGAGTAAACACAAGGTG
Source organism: Digitaria exilis (assembly GCA_015342445.1). Classification (NCBI taxonomy): domain Eukaryota; kingdom Viridiplantae; phylum Streptophyta; class Magnoliopsida; order Poales; family Poaceae; genus Digitaria; species Digitaria exilis. Next base: position 1,598,617 of record JACEFO010001681.1, on the reverse strand, counting down.
ATTGAGAGAAGATGGGTGCTAGCCGGATTCAAGGTGAAGAGAAATGCGCCGAGGGGGAGGGGGATTTATAGTGGAGGTAAGGCCATGGGGCTGCAAGGGATTGAACGATTGGGCTGCAAGAGATCGAACCATGGGGCTGCAAAAGATTGAAGGTGTTCACTCGTGTGCAGGATTCCCTAATCCCTAGCATTAATTGTTGCCTTAAATTCTTCAGTCAACAGCATGCTGGCTCTGCTCGTCTCTTCTGTGCTTGTGGCTATGCTTCAGTTTCTACTGGGTGAAACCACCCAAGACTCGCCCATAGGTTCAACTGGTTTTCAAACAAAAGTTAGAGGGGGGTTGTTTCATAAGGAAACAGGATTGAGAGGAAATTTTAGACTCTTAACAGGCTCGCGGCTGTCACGTTTGGTCGAGCACCACCAGCACCGCAGCCGCGTCGGGGAAGAGGAACAGGAGCACAGCGGTGTGTTGCTGTGAGGCCATCATGCAGTTGAAAGGATATCACATCTGGGCCATGTCCCTTATAGTTATAGCTGAGCCCAAAAGGTAGCCCAAGACAAACATCAAGTCCAATAAAGCCTTCCGGAGGAGAACTTGCCACTGTTGCTGCAATTTCACCGCACTGTAACAAGCATCAGACGAATTTATTGGTCTAGTTCATGTTTAATGTCTAATAATATGCTTGAACTACTTGTTTTGGGAGGGAATGTAATGAGCATTGTATCTGCTTGTTGGCGTGTCACGTAATTAATTTGTATCGATAACGAGGGAATATGCGCGGATGTTGTTTGTGATAGCGGATAAATACCATTTTCAAGACAGTAGGGATTTTCATATTGTTAGTAGCTACGAGCCAATCCATATTTCCTAGCTCTTAAATACAAAATGGCTGATTGAACGATCTCAAGACGTGATAGGGAATGAGATAACCTTTCTCTTTTTGAACTAATTAACAATGTACTCCCGTTTGGTGGGAATGCGCTCGGCACATCCACTGTTTGATGTCACCGGCTTCCGTTTCTATTTATTTGATGACACTATTACATATTTTTTTGTGTCTATTTTCCTTTTTTATACAAAATCACCTAGCCCTTTTAGCTGGGATCATACACAAAATTATGTTGCTAGGGCCAATTTTCATGCATGTGTTGGATAATGATCATATGGCATAATTCTCATGAAGGATTTGAAGTAATGTATTGGATCTGTTTTGGTTATCCATGAAATGCCACTTTTTCTTGAAATTGAACGGGTAGCCTTGGTTTTCATGTATGAAACAAGTGAGTTGTGATGTATCACTATTGTTCATCTCTATCTTATGACTGGATTAAAACAGAAGTACTGAGCATGAAAGAACATTTCATGCATGGTTTATTTTACAAATTCTGAACGATGATCAATGGCATAACTTATTTAGTTTTCACATTATGTTATCTTAATTTGCTCTTTTGTTCGTCCTGTGTAAGATGAAAATTTCTCCTTTTTTCATTTATTATTTTTCCTTTGACTGTAACAGAAATATCACCTTCTTGGTAGGATATTTCTTTTGTGTCATCACGATCCTGATCTATCCATATCTTTATGATCTTCAACTTGTTGTAACCTTTAGTTGTTCAATGAGCAAATCTGTATTAGCCTTTGTTACATATCTGAAAAAAAAATAACAAGTATGAACTTAATTCTTTTGGGCTGCAGTTGCTTGCTCACCTTTCTCTGTGACAAGGGCAAAAATGCTAGATGAGATGTTGTTGAGAACCTTGATTGTAGCACAAGAGAAAACTTTAACATGCACTCCAGCACTATAGAAAAATACTGAAACTATCCTGATGAAGATCCGAACATATTAGGATGATGGAATGATCAGACGATAGAAGGAAAAAAAAACTCTTATTTTTTAGTATATATGAGAGTACATATGGAAAAATACCTCTTCTTTTTCCCCTTCACTTGTTAGCATTATCCCTCCTTTGGATTAAGTTTAAGTAGTATATTCACTAGGCCTGCAAATAGTCCCTCATTTTGTTGCCTAAAATATTGGAATAAAGTTTGATATTCTAGTTCACATAGCATAATACAAGAATCAAGTATTACTTGCAGGCAAGAGTAAGATCCAGTCCAGGGATTTTAATTTCCTTGCCTGACACGATTCTGCTAGTTTGTGTGTGAAGCACGAACAAGCTTTGCAGGCTGCCAGGCTCTGAACAATTTACTCAGCTCCAGAAGCCCATTGCCATTGGATCCTAATTAATCATCCCATGTTGCCTAGATAACACTGAAGCAGTTCAGTCTCTGAGAGAGCAAATAAATAAATAAAGTTACAATCAGATCAGCCAACGATTTTTTTTTTAATGAACAGGCACACGAGATAGTGCGCCATTTAATTCTATTAGTAAAGAACAGATGCTTATTAATAAATCACGCTTGAGTAGCCTACCCCAAATGCTTTATTGGAGGCAAATATCCACAGTTGAGTACATTGAGCACACCTTTGGTCGGCGTCGCAAAGTGCAAGTGGGTTTTTTGGGTAGGTCCCGTGTTGCCCCACCCCTCTGGGCGAGCGCGGGGCATATTCCTTCCTGGCTCCAGCCCCGGCTCGGGATCGCGGAGACCCTGGGGTGTGGCGTAGGCGGACCATACACCATCATGGTCTTCTTGGACGCCTCTCACTAGCTCTAGCTCACGGGGTAAGGTGCGAAGTCAAGGGGTCCACTTCCATTGTCCGCCATTATTGGACGGGACGTGACCGGGGCGTGCAGGCTCCCCCCTCTCTGCGCCCCCATCACTGTGGCTTGCCGTAATAATTCTACCTTATGGGGAAGACGCATCCCATGGACCTACCTCTCGTGCACAATTAGGCAGCACCGGAGTTATCCGCCCATCTAGGGCAACCTTTTGTAACCGCAAAGCCTCCTCGCTCAGGACATTTATGCCCCTTCCTTCGCCTTCTAGAACACGGGCCAGGCCACGCCTACGTCGTGGGTCGGCCGGGCTTGTGCGCTCCTTCGGGCCTTGGGCCACTTTTCTAGTGCTCGAGGGACCCTCGATCCCCTGGCGCTGACACAAGCCTACAATTTCTATCGTCAGTACAAAATTGCAAATCTAGGAACACTAATATTTTGTTACCTCATTGCGCCTCTCAATCAAATTTTGTCCAAAATGAAGCCAAACATTATCTAAATATGATGATTTTGACCGATCAACAACATATCTAAATCCTCCGAAATTCACCTTCAGTTGAGGTCAAGTTTTTTTTTCTCTCTATTTTTATCCATCATCCTGCTTTTAAATGGGATCTGTAAAATGGGTAACTAGGTTGGTCTATGATTATTGGCTTTAAATGTTGGTAGGGAAATTTAGCCATTTCTTTAAATTGCTTCGAGAAGCTATAATTTTGAGTTTTAATATTTTAAAAGTTTTTATTTATAAAAAATACTCCTTCTATTTCAAAAGAAAACTCATTCGACTTTTTTGACATCAAATTTGACCACTTGTCTTACTCAAAAGTTTGCTTTTTTAATGGAAGAACTTCATGAATAACTAAAATTAGATAATATTTGCAAATTTTTTTAATAAGACGTGTGATCAAGTTATTAAGATAAAAAGTCAAACAAATTTAATTTTGAAAAGAAGGGTACAAATAGACGAGCGCATGTAAACAATCCTCCAGTCAGCCGCAAGCTCGTGGGCCGTAACGATCCCAAAACCCTCGGACATCCGCTGGCGAGGGTAGCGAGCGACAAGATCCCGGCGGCTTGCGGCAGCCATGTGTGGAGCCACGAGAGCAAGATGCGCGCCGCCGTGCCTGTGTCCCCGTCCTCCCCGATGAGCTCGTCCTGGAGATCCTCGTCCACCTCCCGGCGAAGGCGCTCCTCCGCTGCCGCGCGGTCTGCCAATCCTGGCGCCGCCTCACCTCCGCCGCCGATTTCCTCCTCGCCCACCACCAGATCCAGCCGTCGCTCCCGCTCGTCTTCTTGCACGGCACGGTCCGCGGCGCCAGCGTCACGGGGGCCACCCTCGAGGCCTTCGATCTCTGGGCAACCCCCGCCGACGAGCGCCGCCGTCCTACCCTCCGCTTCAAGCATTATTCGAAGCACTACCGTGAATTCGAGGTATACGCCTCCGCGACGGGCTGCTCCTGTTCTCCCTCAGCAGCCGTAGCAGATTCTACATCTGCAACCCGGCCACGCGCCAGTGGACACCCCTGAGCGATGAGGCTCATCGGCAGCAACGTTGCCGGGCTGTACCGGCACAGCTCGTCCGGCGAGTACCGCGTCTTGTACATGAAGAAGCAGGCAGATGCAGATCAGGGTGTGGATGTGGATGCTGCTGCATACTGCGTCCTCATCGTTGGCTCCGGCGCAGAGCCTAGGTGCGTTGGGCAGCCTGCAACCTCGGCGTCCATCAGGCAGTATATGACAGCTGGGATGCCGTCTGTCTATCGGCGCCCGCCTGTCATGCTCCATGGTTGCCTGCATTGGATCTTCCACAACTCATCAGAGGCAAACGCTCTGGTTGTTTTTGATACGGTTGCTGAATCTTTTAGGACCATGTGTCCTCCTACCGATGAGAATCCATGGTGGTGCTCGTGGCGACATTTGATAGAGATGGATGATGGTACCCTTGGCATCAGCTATATAGATGAGTGGAAGATGTCGGTGAAACAATGGGTGCTAGAGGACTATGCGGCAGAGGTCTGGTCACTCAAGTATCAGATTGAACTTGGTCAGAAGGTGGAACTGACGAGTATAGGTCTGATGAATTACAGTTTTAACGCGCGGGTTGTATCGGGGAAAGGAGATGTGCTGGTCTTCTGTTCCGATTTATGCCATCTGTTTCATCGTGACAGCACGGGCAACTTGCAACAAAAGTCCGGATGGCACTGGGTGTTTTCAAAGCCTATTGGACATTGGTACAAAGAAAGCCTTGTCAGGCATGCTTTCTTCCGGGTGCAAGATGGTGATCGGGATCAGCCACCAATGGTCCTAGTATTTTTTGGTTATTTTCTTTGGTTTTGATGTATATGACTTATACTCTTTAAGTAACTAGGCCATGTAGAAAACATTTTGTTTGGAAGCTTGAACATCTTGCTTATTCGTCTATATATAAGGTCTCGTGCCATTGCTAATGGTGTCTAAATTATGCACACAGGCTTCTTAGTTTGTTGTTTATATGTAGCTGCTCATGCAAAACATATCCAGCGATAAAAATAACTTCGTAAAATAAGTTTATGACTCCATAATGCCGCTGTACTCTGCTAAACTTATATGCTACTGTGTTACTGTCAATACTGATAATATGGTCATGCAAAGATCAAAGACACTTGAAGTTAAGAACAAAAGGAAGCTATACGAAAGACCGGATCTGACAATGAGCACAAATAACTTATTACAGTGTACAGTAATGGACTGAACAGTAGTGGTTCTTCTAGTTGATTAGATCTTTCATCCTTGTACTGAAGTATTGGGTTGTCCCTGGTTACAAGGCTGTGAATTTTGTTTTATATGCTGTGTTCTACATCTTGTAAATGCATTGGAACACATAATACCTGCTACAGGATGACAACCATCTCTTGTAAATGCTGTGTTCTGCAGGAAAAAGGATTCGGTTTTTCTTCAGGTAAAAAGAAAGCTTTATTTGACGGAAAGAAAAAACACCCGGAACACCCGGGTGATAGTTAGGAATCCCATTTATTTTTTTAATCAAGCCTCTTGTTCAAACAAGCGTATAAGTTCTATCGTCAGTACAGTAGGACAGGAAAATCTTAAAACTTAAAGTGCACCGAATGTTATCCAAGGCAACCATATTATTTGGAAGCTTAAATTGTCCTTAAAAATTAAGATATTAATGTGGTGCTTGATCAAAGGTATATGACGTGTTTGGTTTGCTCAATTGTAACGTAATTTGATTACGGAAGGTAACACATCACGTTACAAGCGTTTGTTTGCAGTCCTCCGGAATCAGTTGACACTGTAATTGAATCCCTTGCCTATACAAGGTTGTTACCCCTCCCCCACCATAATCAATATGCTCATAACAATGTTGCTATCTGAGAACATTATCGTTATGCAACCAAACAAAGAGAGTGATCACCCATTCCACCACACATTATGGTGCAATCTCATTTCCCTTTATGTTTGCATTACCACTACACCAACCAAACACCTCCATTGTTTTGACCAAAGATAACCTAGCAAAGAGGAAATGGAAATGAGGTTAAAATGTGCCTTTTGTAACTTTGATGAATCAATTAAACATCTTTTCTTTATTGCCAAAGTGCTAGACTTATATGGCATATGTTACAAGTTTCTTTAATGTCACATGAAGTTACTGTCAATACTGATAATATGGTCACGCAAAGATCAAGGACACTTGAAGTTAACAAAAAGGGAGCTATACGAAAGACCGGATCTGGCAACATGAGCACAAATAACTTCCCTATAAAGGAAATAGCTGCCTTTAGTATAGACAGCTGTGACATTACTATTATTACAGTATACAACAATGGACCGAACAATAGTGGCTCTTCTAGTTTATTCGATCTTTCATCCTTATACTGAAGTATTGGGTTTCCCTGGTTACAAGGCTGTGAATTTTGTTTTATATGCTGTGTTCTACATCTTGAAAATGCATTGGAATACATAATATTAATAAATGCTACAGGATGACAATTGGCAACCATCTCTTTACACATAATTGTTTAGTGATCAAAAGAAGTGTACTGGGGAATAGTGATCATCATCAACAAGCATCTGAGGTATATATGAATTTAACATACCTTTTTTTTCACTTCTTTTGATAATATCTATGTGTTCTTGCAAAATAGAAATACAGGGCCAAGTTGAATAGAGGGGTCGTCCGATTGACTAAACAAAGAACTAAAAACCCGGCGGCGGCGACAAGCGAAAGCTCGAGGCGCTTTGGCTAGATTTCAAATTTTCTACCCTCCTTCCTCCCATGTATCCATAACCTTCTAGAATCTGTTTCGCTCCTCTGTGTATCGTTTGGGTTGGATCCAGCAATTACGTTTGTGACATGCCATTGTCAAAAAATTTATCTGCAAAAAAAATCAGTCCATTTTGAATGTTTAATCAAGCCCAGAGTTCAAACCAGCACTACAAGTTCTATCATCAGTATAAAAGTGCAGATTGTGGAGCTCTGATATTTTGTTGCCTCCTCGTGTCTACTCCCAATCAAATTTTATCCCTGTCCAAATATCATCTGAATATATTACCTTTTTGACTGGCCAACTCAATGAAATCCCTGTCCAAAATTTATCTTCAGTTGGAACTAGACACCCCTTTGTAAAAAGTATTCTAAAATGTAAAAAAAACTCACACGTGCAAAAAAAACAATTCTACAGCTTTTAAATATATATTGGTAAATTTTGCCTTTTTAAAATTGCTTCGAGATGATTTCTTTTTGATTTTTATTTTAAAAGTTTTTATTGTAAAAACAAATACAACAGACCGGCGCATGGACAATCCTCCGCGCAGCCGCAAGCCCCGCAACAATCCCAAAACCTGGCGAGCGAGGCTGCGAGGGACCAACAAACAATAGATCCCGGCCCCGGCGGCTCCCGGTGCTCCCACCCCATACTCCGGCGGACATGTGGGGAGCCACCAGAGCAAGAACCCCACGGCGCCGCCGCGCCTGTGGCCCCGTCCTCCCGGATGAGCTCGTGGTGTGGGAGATCCTCGTCCACCTCCCGGCGAAGGCGCTTCTCCGCTGCCGCGCGGTCTGCCGTTCCTGGCGCCGCCTCACCTCCGCCGCCGATTTCGTCCTCGCTCACCACCGGCTCCAGCCGTCGCTCCCGCTCGTCTTCTTGCAAGGCACGATCCGCGACTCCCGTGGCGGCGCCGCCATCGGGGCCACCCTCGACGCCTTCGACCTCTCGACATCCCCCTTCACCGCCACCGACGAGCGCCGCCGTCCAACCCTCCGCTTCAAAGATTACAAGCATCACCGTGAACTCAAGGTGTACGCCACCTGCGACGGGCTGCTCCTGTTCTCCCTCTGGTGTCGTAGCAAATCATTCTACATCTGCAACCCGGCCACGCGCCAGTGGATCGAGCTGCCGATGAGCCTTGCCGGCGCCAGAATTGCCGCGCTTTACCGGCACATCTCGTCCGGCGAGTACCGCATCTTGTGCCGGAAGGGGGCCGCATATCCGGGTGTGGATGCTGCCGCCTACTACATCCTCACCGTGGGTTCGGATGCAGAGCCAAGGCGCGTTGTTGAGCAGCCAGCAGCCTCGGAGTCCATCAAGCATTGTATGGCAGCCGTGTTGCGCTTTGTCCCTGACTGCCCACCTGTCATGCTCCATGGCTGCCTGCATTGGATCGTCAATAACTCGGAGGCAAACGCTTCGGTTGTTTTTGACACGGTTGCTGAAACTTTTAGGACCATGTGTCCTCCTACCGATGAGAATCCTTGGTGGTGCTCGTGGCGACATTTGCTTGAGATGGATGATGGTAATCTTGGCGTCAGCTATATAGATGAGAGGAAGATGACCCTGAAATTGTGGGTGCTGAAGGACTATGAGGCGGAGGTCTGGTCACTGAAGTACACTATTGAACTTCGGACGGTGGAACTGAGGAGTATCGATCAGAAGTGCAGTTTCATGGTACGGGTTGTGTCGGGGAAAGGAGATGTGCTGGTCCTCTGCTCCCGTTCATGCCATCTCTTTCACTTTGACAGCACGGGCAAGTTGGTGCGAAAGTTCCGATGGCACTGTGTGTTTTCAAAACCTATTGGACATTGGTTCAAAGAAAGCCTTGTCAGGCATGTTTTCTTCCAGGGGCAACAAGTTCAGCCACTTTTCTTTCGAGGGTCCTAGTATTTATTGGTTGTTTTCAATGGTTTTGATGTCTATGGCTTATTATAGGATCGTTTCTATCTGATACATTGCCTTATAAGTAACTAGGCTATGTAGAAAAAATTTCTGTTTGGAAGCATGGACTCAGTATCTTGCTTATTTGTCTCTCTCTGACTCTCTCTCTATATATATGGCCAACGTTCCCATTGCTAATGGTGTTAAACTTTATCTCACATTTTGTCGTTTCTATGTAGCTGCTTATGCATAACATATCCAGCAATAAAAAAAACTTCAGAACAAGTATATGAACTCCACAGTGCTGTATGATAAAGTTGTATGATACTTGAAGTCCATTCTAAACTTGTATGATTCTGTGGTGTATCATGTATGTCAATACTCAATACTGATAATATGGCCCTGCATAGATCAAGGATACTTGAAGTTAACTGCCTTCAGTAGACGGCTGTGACATTACTAATTTATGCCATAACCTGAACAGCAGTATGCTGATTGCTGAATAATATATATGCTGACTCATGAATAATATTCGCCAGGTTCCACTGTTGCTGCTATCTGCTCAGCGATTTATAAAATATATATATATATATATATATATATATAAACTCGCCCTATAAAAGATAAATCCTTTCTACACAAGTGTGTAGCTACACCATTGTCAAAAAACCACCTTGGGATGTGTACATACTCATTTATCATTTTGAGTATGTACATATACCTAAAATAAGATTTATCAAAGTGCTAACCATGAAAAAATTTGAATGGAACTCATATGACCTCGGTTTGTTAGGCCCTTTATAACCATGTCACTTCTTCTGCATGAAACCCTAGAATGACCTCTTTTTGCTAGATCCTTAATAACTATCTCAATTCCTTAACAAGATTCATATTGGTCTTGGATGGATTTGGGAGTTGGGACTACCAGTAGAGAGGAACAGTAACAATAAAGAACAGCCAATGGGGAAAACTCTTGATCGATCCCTCGATCCTTCTTTAGTTGGATCTATTTAGTATTTGACAATTAGCTTTGTAATCCCTACAGAATATCTATTTTACAAATATACATCAACACTCCACTTTAAGATGGAGTAAAGATATCATACAGACCCATCTTGCTACAAAAGTAATTTAGTTCCAAAAAACTTATTGAGAAATTCACCACCTCACAGAACACGCTTTTCAGAAAAGTTACTATAGTGCATTTCTCCATTTCTCCCCGAACTAAACTACTTCAGATGGTTAATTCATCAGTCGCCTGACTAGCTGATTTTACATAGGGTAGACAAATTACTCCCGAATCCAACTTCTCTTTAATAAAGTGACGCTCGATCCCTATATGTTTCATTCTATCATCATGATGGAATGAATGGTTGGCTATGTTGATAGCCGCTTTGTTGTCGCAATATAACATCATGGCCCATTTTTAAATCGTTGTAGTATGAAACCAACAGTGTACTGACAACAATGATGTAAACTTTATTTCATGAGTCAAAGATCACATGCCCCTTATAAGTCTCTTCATCTACTATTTATAGGAGTTAACCTCGAACTATATTTTACATGACCGATGCTTCCCGCCATTACAATCTAAATGTTAACTCACCCATCCGTCCGTTACTTCCCGCCAGCTTATCCAACTATATATTCAAAATGTACAAACGATTGTTGCCTCCTGGCTCCTGCCATTAAGCAATCGAAGCTACGATTCTTCAGTCTCTCAACTCTAGTTTCTTCCCGCAAACCTTCAGAGCGAAGCTTTAAGATTTGTAATTTTCGAGCTTCTATCTTCACCCCGAGCTTCTACCATCCCTCCATGGTAACTTTATTTGATCCTCAAGGATCCATGGAAGCTTCTTCGATCGTCCCTCGAAGCTCCAAGCAGCTTTGGTCGGTCCTCGAAGCTTCGTGGCAGCTTCGATCATGCTTCGAACCTCCATGGCGGCTTTGATCAGCCCCCGAAGCTCCGTGGTAACTTCGATTGATTTTCGAAGCCTTGTTCAATGCTCGAAGACCTTGAAACCATAATCTGTAAACAAAATCTTATTCGAAACCTCGCGTATCAAATTTAACCAACCCTTTCCCCAACATAAAACAATTCAATTAGAAGAATCCGCAGCCACAACAACTCACACACCATGAGCAATAGCATGAAATCACTACTACAACAAAGGTTTTTGGAGGCAGGCAAGCCATCCGCCTTCGAGCTGGGGCTTCTATTAATCGGACATTAACGGAGGTGATGGCTCGACCACCTCCGTTAATGTGCATTAACTAACTGAAGTGACTAGTTTAGAAGGACTACCTCCATAAATGGGCGTTAACTTGCTCTAAGATGGCCGCCTCTGATAATGGATTAACGGATGTGGTTTGTTGTTACCCCACGTGCCTCCGTTAAATATTTATGCTAATAAAAATAGTGAGATTTCATTTCTGTTTTCAATTTGAATTTGGACGTCCTATTGCAGCTGCCTTCTTCCTCGCCGAGCAGAGCTACTGCCTCGTCCCCACATCTCGCCGTGGCGTGCAGCACCGTGGCACCATCCACACGGCACCTGATGTCGGCCCTGGCGCCCGCGGTGAGGAGCACCTTCACCGCGTCACGACACCTCGCCTCTGCCACCCAGCAGAGGAGGGGAGTCTTGTCGTCCCTCCCCGCCACGTCGATAGATGTAAACGAGCATGGTAAGGACGCAGACGAGGCCGAGGCCGAGGAAGAAAGGCGGGCTCCGGGAGGAGCAGCTTCAAGACGTCGTAGTGCCACTCAGGCTCGCTGCATGTCTCCTCCTGGTCGCGTCTCACCTTATCTTGTTCGTCGATCTGCTGCATTAATTGGATAATTGGATTGGATTTCTTTCTCTCAGAATTGGACCGGATTGGACGTAGACTGTTTATATCCAGATTTTCCTTGGGTTTCTTTAATTTGGATTATGGATTTTGATCCATTACGTGGTCTATGCACAGAAAAGCCTTTGCGATTTTCTTGTTATTTCTTAAATCTTTAATTGGCCAAGCCCAAAATTCAAACGCAACATACTAAGGCCATGTTTACATAGTGAAATTATCTGCAAAATTTTCACACTTGCAAGCATGCTGCAAGTAGGGCTGAGCAAATAAAATCGAGGACCAAGTACTGAACCACCCATAACGGTTCCGAAAGAACCATAACCGAGGATTTCGGTTCTGCTCTCGGCACATGTTTCTCAAGAAAAGAAATTCCTCGGTTAGTTTGGTTCTATGCTCGGTTAACCGAAGGCTAACTGAACTAACTGATATTTTAGGAAACCAGCCCAACTCAACAGTCAACCCATTAGCTGCCCAATAACAAACCCTAGGCTCTAACTCCATCTCTGCCTCTCTCTCCACTTGACTCCCCCTGATGCCCCCCCCGACAGGTGAGTCGCGACAATGCCCCCGGCCTCCGTCCGCCTACGCCCCACCGGTCGCCGCCCCCAACCCCATCCCGACATTCGACTCCAACCAGACGCCACCGGCCGCCCCGCTCCGTGCCTTCCAAGCCAGGACCTCTTTGGGCTGACCGTGCAAGCACGTAGGCGCTCGTAGGCGTCACTCGCGTCCCTGTTGGCTGCCTACTGCCGCCACCCTCTAGGCACGATTGGAGCGTCCAGAATCGCGGCGGCACTCCAGCTTGCGCTCCAGCGCCACGGCGGAGCTCTTACGTACTGTGATTGCTTTTTAATCTGTGCTTCAAATCTTGCTTCGGTTTATGATGAATTTGTGTAATTTTGAGATTTCTCCCCCCCCCCTCCTTCCACTAGGTTTTCTCTTTTCTCCACACTGGTCGGTTAGTTTGGTTAGACCCGGAAACCGAATCGAAGGAACCGAGGACCAAAGTTCTCGAAACCAAGATCTGTAAAGAACCGATCGGTACCTGTCTTGTAGGAACCGAACTTAATCGGTACTTTCGGTTCGGTTCGGTTAGTACCGAATGCCCACCCCTACCTGCGAGAGAGGGGACACACTTGGAGACTCTCTAGTGCCACAAAGCTCAACACATGGATGCAATGCACTAGGTTCCTCTCTTTCTCACAAAGAATGCAATCCCTAAGCAAAGTGAGTGAGAGAGATGTTCTAGAGTGTTTCTCAAGTGAGTCAAATGGCCAAGAGAGCCTCTGCACGACTGGGGGTCTCATATTCATAGCTCTCACTCCAAAATCTAACTGTTGTGTTCAAACCCCGAGTTTTCTGCGTATTCGTGGACCGTCCGTCTTTATGGACCGTAGGGTCCCCCATTGAAGTCCAACGGCTATGTATCACATCACTAACTATCAGAGACGACTGTTTTGAATTTCGTGGACTATCCGCCTCACAAAGGCCAAATGGTCCGTCGTCCAAAAACATTTTATACATAACGGTTGCCCCTTTGGTGCTAGCTAGAATTTAACCACCAGACCGTCCGCTGTTGATGATTAAAATCCGCTAGAGAGTTCCCTAGCCTCTATTAAATTCTTCCAATGCTGGACCCGCCGCTAGGGGTGGCCGGAGCATCCGCCATTCATGGCCAATTTTACACATAGCCAATTTGGCTCTGCCCAATTTTTGAGTCAGAGGCGGACGGTCCGCCATTCAAATTCGACCATTGAAACAAATTCTTCTCAAGCCACTTGTTAGATAGGAATTTTTTGACTATTCGAATTCTCTCATTCTATATGCATGCAACATATGTATTTGAGCAAAATTGCACTATAGATTCGTCAAGCAAATGAAATTGACCTCTATCTAGCCTTCTAATCCGATCAATTTCCACCACTAAGCTCTTTTTGACCGGCAAAAATAAAAACCATATTATATACCTTTGCCTTGAGTTTTTAAATCATATTTTTCATCATAAACTCCAAAGTCTCTCTAAAAATATTTCACTTAGAAGTTTTGACCACACTATCACCTTGGATCTCTTGGCTCATCTTTGTGACTAACCTAAACTTGTAACAAAATTACTAGTGCATAAAGCATTTTCATTAATTACCAAAACATCAACACGGGGGGCCTAGATGCTTTTAGTAGCTAAGTTTAGCCATTTCTTTAAAGTGACTTCGAGGAGATTAAATTTTAAGTTTGGTTTAAAAGTTTAATTTGTAAAAAGAAAATAAAATAGACCGGCGCCGGTAGGTCGTAATAACGATCCCAAAACCCTCGGATATCCGCCCTCGGATATCCGTCGGCGAGCGAGCGACCAGCAACAACAGATCCCGGCGGCTCGCGGGAACCACTGCGCGCGGCGGCGGCCATGACCGGAGCCACCAGAGCAAGAAGCTCACGGCGCCGCCGCGCCTGTGGCCCCGTCCTCCCGGATGAGCTCGTCCTGTGGGAGATCCTCGTCCACCTCCCGCCGATGGCGCTCCTCCGCTGCCGCGCGGTCTGCCGTTCCTGGCGGCGCCTCACCTCCGCCCCTGATTTCCTCCTCGCTCACCACCGGCTCCAGCCGTCGCTCCCGCTCGTCTTCTTGCAAGCCAAGATCCGCGATTCCCGCGGCCGCACCAGGGTCGCGGCCACCCTCGAGGCCTTGGATCTCTGGCCAACACCCGCCACGGCCACCGACGATCGCCGCCGCCTTCCTACCTTCCGCTTCAGAGATTATAAGCATGACCGTGCACTGAAGGTGTACGCCTCCTGTGACGGGCTGCTCCTGTTCCCTCTGGTATCGTAGAAAATTATCATACTACATCTGCAACCCGGCCACACGCCAGTGGATCCGGCTGCCGATGTGTCTCGACGGCCACTACGTTGCCGGGCTGTATCGGCACAGCTCGTCCGGCGAGTACCGCGTCTTGTACAGGATGGGGGCTTCATACCCGGCTGTGGATGCTCCCTACTACAGCCTCACAGTGGGTTCCGACGCAAAGCCCAGGTGCGTTGGGCTGCTTTCAGCCTCGGCGTCCATCAAGCAGGATGTGGCCGTCTGGCTGTGGCATGTCAATCAGTGTCCGCCTGTCATGCTCCATGGCTGCCTGCATTGGCTCTTCTACAGCTCAAGCTCACATGAAAACGTTCTGCTTGTTTTCGACACGGTTGCTGAATCTTTTAGGACCATGTGTCCTCCTACCAATGAGAATTCGTCACGCGGCTCGCGGCGACATTTGCTTGAGATGGATGATGGTACTCTTGGTGTCAGCTATATAGATGAGAGGAAGATGACAGTAAAACTATGGGTGCTAAAGGACTATGAGGCGGAATTCTGGTCACTGAAGTACGAGATTGAACTTCGGACGGTGGAGATGAGGAGTGTCGATCAGAAATGCAATTTCATGGTACGGGTTGTGTCGGGGAAAGGAGATGTGCTGGTATTTTGTTCCCTTAAATGCCATCTGTTTCACTGTGACAGCACGGGCAACTTGCTGCAAAACCTCCGACGGCACCTTGTACTTTCAATGCCTATTGGACATTTGTTCAAAGAAAGCCTTATCAGGCATGCTTTCTTCCAAGGGCAAGATGGTGATCGTGCGGCTAAGCCACATTTCTTTCAAGGGTCCTAGTGTTTATTGGTTGTTCTCCATCGTTTTGATGTCTATGGCTTATACTCTAAGTAACTAGGCTATACAGAAAACATTCCCTTTTTTTTTTGTTTGGAAGCTTGCACAATATCTTGCTTATTGGTCTAGATGTATGGCCGTTGTGCCATTGCTAGTGGTTTCTACATTTATGCACAAAGGCTCCTTATTTTGTCTCTCATTTTGTTGTTTCTCTGTAGCTGCTTATGCATACCATATCCTGGGATATAAAGCTATAGAACAAGTATATCACTCCACTATGATGTACTCTTCTAAACTTGTAGTGGTCTATGTCAATACTGATAATATGGCCCTTCAAAGATCAAGGGGACACCAAATTAAGAACAGAAGGAAGGTAGGAACGACAAGATTTGACAGTGAAGACAAATAACTGCCTTTTCTACAAAGTAAATTACTGCCTTTAGTAGACAGCTGTGACGTTACTATAATTTATTACAGTTTACAGCAATGGACCTAACAGTAGTGGTTTTTCTGCAGTTGATAGAAGTATTGGGTCGTCCCTTGTTATAAGGCTGTCAATTTTGCTTTATATGCTGTGTTCAACATCTCGTGAATGCATTGAAACACATAGTGCTACAGGATGACAACCATCTCTCTACACATTATTGTTATGTGATCAAAACAAGTGCACTAGGGAATAGTGATCATCAATTGTCACACCCGATTTTATAAAGAAAACCGGATGCATAACTATATTATGCCAGGATCATGTTCTATAATATAGCGATATAAGAGTAATACAAAAGACAGTGCTCAAAGCGTAAAGTATAAACTGTCGATTTATTACACTCACAATGAATGCACGAAGGCCTTTAAGTGTTCAACACGTTAACTAAAAACGTAAAGTCTTCCATCAAGCTTCCACCACAGGCAGCCGACTGGGGTGAAGGGACCGTGACACCCTAAGAGGGGGGGTGAATTAGGTGTCTCTAAAAACTAAGGCTCCAATTGCACATATGAAAACCTATTTCAATTTCTATCTAAATGTGCTCTAGGTTTTCTCTATGTGTTGCTATCTCTACCGCTACAAAGTTTTGCACCCTAGGTCCAATCCTATACTAGCATGGCAAGTCTAGGAAAGGTAAATGCGGAAAGTAGTGCGAGTATGAAATGCGGAAGCTTAAAGGGTAGAGAAGAGCAAACTCCAGGCACGGCGATTTTTACCGAGGTATCGGAAAGCTCACGAGCTTTCCACTAGTCCTCGTTGTTGGAGCCCCTCTCAAAGGGAATGCCCGCGCAAGGGCATAAACTCCCCGGTCGAGTAACTCCGTGGGTGACCACGGGACTTCCCCACGCGCAAGTGGGTCTTCGCTCGTCCCTCCCCGGATGCTCCTCGCCGCCTTCACTTGGTAGAGCTTCGGCCAAAACGCCAAGGGCCTCTCCTCCCTTGCACAAGCACCGGCGGCCTCTCCACAAACTCGGTTGGAGGGTCTCGCAAGACTACAAGCCCCGGATTACAACACTTGCTGCGTGCAAGCACCGGTAAGCAAAGAGGTATGCAAACCTCATTGAACTCTAGGCTAAACACCTAAGAGATGCGCTAAAGGGTCTAGACTAGCACTAAGCACTTGGCTAATCACCTAGATCTTCTAATTAGCACTTTGGTTGATTGAGCACTCAAGAATGTGTAGAACACTTGCCAATATCTTCCCTTATCTCAAGCACACTTCAAATGGCCAGGACACCTCTTATTTATAGCCCCAACCAAAGAAACTAGTCGTTGCTGGCCGTTGCCAGTTTTTTGCGTACCGTCAACTAATTCGATGGGTGCAAATGAGGGACCATCGAATTAGTCGTCGCCCCCTTTTCTCTTTGAATCTTTGAACTCCAACAGCTACTTGCACCATCGACTAATTCGACAGGCACCCCGTCGAAATAGTCGTTCCTCACCAGAGTCGAACGCACGTCAGTCTTCAGTCAGCATCGACTAATTCGATGGACCATCGACTAATTTGACGGGCGCACCATCGATTTAGTCATTGCCCACCAGAGACGAACGCACGCCGGTCTTCAGACACCATCGACTAATTCGACGGGCCACCATTGATTTAGTCTACGTGAATTGGATGGCTTCAATTTGGATAACCATCATTTGGATACTGGTTATATAGGCATTTGGATGGCTTCCAAAATATCCTTGGGACCTAGAAATATCTACAAATATCATCTCGACAAATTGTTAGTCCCAATGATTATGTTGTCAATCAATCACCAAAATCACAAACTATGGCCTAGGGCCATTTTCTTTACATGGGGGAAATGCTCACCTAGAAGTCATCAAACTCACTGAGGTAGTCATCACCTTCTCCTTCGTCTGATCCAAATTGTAGCAAGGATGAGTACTCTTATGGTTGGTACTCAGCAAGCGGGAGATAATGCAAGCTTCCAAGGGAGGCTAAAGGTTTTGCAGCGGTTAGCATTTTAGTTGGGCAAATTTTATTAAGCAACTTCTAATTACTAAGGTATAAGTTTATACCAACCCAATTAAGCATAAAGATCCAATGACATAGCCATGGAACCACAATTTATTCTCGACTTTAAATTCAATTATCATGTGAGGATCCAGGCCGTTCATAGCCGCGAACATGACTGTTATAACAGTTTTACACTCTGCAGAGGTTGTACACTTTCACCATAATTCGCGTAAAAGCTCCGAGAAACTTTCAAACCCAACCATGTTGTGCGGGCTAGGCACGTACCACACTTCCGAGGTGTGGTTGCATAGGGACGCTACAAGGCCTTTACAAAGATTCCATAGCCAAAAATGACCCGCTAAGGTTTCCAGATCGGTAGCAGGCATAACCTTCCCTAATGGGCATAGTGTCTTAGCCAAGCCCACTTCCTAAGAGAATCGGGTTATACACCATCAACCGCCACCCCTCTTGCCCTTTCGGTAAGATCACCTTAACTAAGGTTTCTAATTAATCAGCCAAGACCAGAGCCATTGTGGTATTGTGGTTGTACGGAAAATCCCGGGTTGCCGCTCCATGTTCCAATTAACAAACATGTTCTTGTGTTACCAAAGTTCAACATATAAAGCATGTTCATCATGTTTGCTTATCCCAACCATATCCCATGTTAAGCATCTAGCATCACTACCCAACAAAAAGGTAGACCCCGGTGTATCAAGGTATGGGTAAAAAGACTAGATGTCCTTAATTGGGTCCCATTAATATTAATGCAATAACAAAATAAAATAAACTTAATTAACATGATACGTAGATGGGTAGAAAAGAATATGTAGGGGGAGAATTTCCACTTGCCTTGCTCAGCTAAAAAGTCCGACTCTTCGAATTGCACGGGCTCTTCCTCGAACTGCTCGTTCTCTATGATTCAAACAAGAGCATACAATAAATTAAATAAAACAATACACCATTCAATTTAAAAGATGTAAAGAAGCACCTAAATATAACATGCATGCAAAGATGGTCGCGTGAGCGTAAAAATCACTCAAATCGGACTTGAAATGGTTTAAATATGTTTAAAACAAGGTTAAGGGACCTCTATGCTACTATTCTATCCTTCCAGGGGTTAAAACAGAAGAAACAGAGGCTATTTACACAATTATATATATATATAGAGGGTTCATATGTAAAAAGGGCAACTCAGGACTGTGGGTTGAATTTTTGTGGAGTTTAGGGGGCTAAACATAAATAACAGGACTGATCTATAATTACTTTTGAAGAGGAGTGGACGGCGGGTTGATTTCATGGAAAGACAGGGGCTCTTTTGCAAAATGGCTAGGGCTGACCGGTACCCTATCCATTTGACTAGGTTTGGGGTGGATCTAGACCGTCGGATCTCGATCGGGTGGCTACGGTTTGATGGGGGGTTGTTGGTCGCCGGCGGTGGCTGGCAGGCGGTGGCGCGCGGCGGCGCAACGCCGGTGTAAGCTCGGGATTGAGCTACGGGGCATGGTTTCAAACGCGGTTTGGCTCGGGAGCAAGCACGTGGCTAGGGGAACTCGATTTGGGGCTTTTTGGGGAAGCTCAGGCGTTGTGGCGGCTTGGCGACGTGCAGCAGCGGCGGACCAAGTCCGGCGAGGCCGTGCGTGCGCGTGAGAGCTAAAGAGAGGGGGAAGAGAGGGCACGAGACTTGCCTACCCACTTACCAAGCTCTACGACGAGGTCGTAGAGGGGAAGGAGATGGTCGTCGGCGGCGGCGGATTTGGGGGTCTTTGCGAGCAAGAGCTCGATGTGGAGATGGGGGACCGAGCGAGGGGGCAAGGAGGCTTTATAGGGTCGATGCGCAGGTCGATGCGGTGCCAGAGGGAGAGGAGAGGAGCGGACGGCATCGGTGGAGCTCCACTTGCCATCAATGGCAAGTGAGTGGAGAGATATGGTGGTGGCTGTTACGAGCGAGATTGGGATTGAATAGGCAACAATTGGAGTTTGGTGGGAGGCGGCGCGCACTCAGGGAGGCGAGCAGACGCGAGAGGAGGTGGGGTCGCGGCGGCAGGCGAGCAAGTGCGGCGCGGCGGAGTGCTGCCGCGAGGTTGGGGACGACCCTGACAGGTGGGTCCCACCTGGCAGTGAGAGAAGAGAGGGCTGCGGTGAGAGAGAGGAAGAGACGGTTGGGCCTGCTGGGCTGGACCGACGGAAAGAGAGAGACAGGCCGGTTTAGAAGAGAGAAGAGGGAGGGGAATTGAGCCGGGCCAAAAATGAAAAAGAGAGGGAGATGGGCCGGGCTGAGAAAGGAGAAAGAGACGGAAAGGTTTAAGATTTAAACTTTTCTAGGATTTTGAAAATCAAAACTTCACTCAAAAACCATGCAACAAAATTATGAATGCACAACCACTTGTGTTCTATAAATTCAAATGATATTCAAATTGTTTAAATATTAAATTTATTTATTATTTTATTAATTCCTTAAAAGAAAGCTATGAAGACTTGTTGCTTACATTGTTTTAATTGTGATGGTCTTTTGGGTGTTACATCAATCAACCAGTATCTTAGGTGAACTTAACGTACATTTTCTCTTCTTTCCACAATCTCTATTTTTCTTAGTAGTAGTGATGGCAACCATGTACGCTTATAGATTGTCTTCCATTTGGCTTGTTATGCCATATGCTGATCAGCAGTACGCTGAAAATGGTTCCTCTGTTGCTGTTATCTGCTCAGTGCCTTACAATGACCTCAGTTTCGTTGGACCCTTTATAACCATCTCGGTCTTCTGCTCAAAGAAGCGTTAGAATGACCTCTTTTCTAGGAAACTTCATATAGTCTTAGGTAATCATGCAAATTGGGAACTATTTTCTGATCAGATGATCCTTTGATAGGCTAAGAGCTCTGTATTTCTAGTCCCGTGAACAAATAAAGATCCTTCTACTTTTCAGCCTCATTGTATTAGTGCCCACCAACATTTCAACCCATATCCTTGAAAGAAAGGCCAATACCTTAATATTTTCTGCATTCAAGGACCATAGTATATGAGAAGTAGTGAATGTGTAACATCACCTCTGATTCTCCTGTTTGTTTTACAGATAGGCTAACCCAAAAGAATCTACAGCAAGTGCTGATTGTTTGCTGCTTTAGATGAATGTTATCTGTGTTGATATGTATGCCCTAAAGCCAATTGGATTGGATCCACTAAAGGCCCAAAGGGATATTGATCCATGAGGGATTAGGGTTTCTATTGGGCCTATTAGATATAAGTCCATTAGTACCCCTATATATACGTGGGAGGGGCTAGGGGTGCTATCAACTCTTTTGGCCGCCGCCGCCGCCCTCCACGCCCGCGCCTCCCGTTGCTCTCGCGGACCTAGCAGTCCAGACTGTGACGCATCCTCCCCGTACATATGGATACCTTGGAGGTGCTACGCTTGGAGCACAAGGACGAGCCGGACCAGACGGACGTTGCAACTGCACTGCCGGCCACATCGACGCGCTCTCCTACACCGAGACGGTTCCGCTGCATCCGCGCGTCTTGTGGTAACAATCTGTGATCTCCTACTCGCAAGGTTCCTGGGTTTACGCGGTAGATTAAAATTGTTTTAGCTAGCGTACCCTACCCTGTTTCCCTACAGTGGTATCAAGAGCCATCTTGCGTAGTTTTTTATCTAGGTCATGAGCATATGGAGATATGCTTGATTGTAGATGAATTTTGATCGTGTTCGTGATCTTGCTATGATGGTCGTGTAACGAATTACTCCTATCGGTCGGATATCCGCCATCGGAGTTAAGTGATGCACGTAAACCCATTCATGGCTAGATGTAGATCAATGTGATTGGTCGAATCGAATCTAGGTCAAGTCTCAGGCGCATGTGATGTGTGGCGATAGTAGATTGGATCTACTACCAAGCCAAGAGAGATGCGAAAACATGTTGTTCGGTAAAACAGTCGTAACTTTTGCATACGAACTCGGATTGAGAGGATTTTTATATGAAAATTCATCTACGAAAAATTTTAGATGTGGCAGTGACTGTATTGCAGTTTTGGCGAAATTAAATTTCCCAAATTTGGCCGGGAAGATGGAGTTTTCTGTGATTTTTAAGTTTGGACGTCGGATCGCCTAACTTGTTTTTGCAGGAATCATGTGATCGGTATGGCCCGTATGTGTATGTGATGCATGTATGTAAAAAATTCATGTCCTGCGTGTCATGATTGGGGCAATACGACTGGAGCCATATGTATTGTCAATTTAATGTAATGGCCTGCTTGCCAACATGTGATGATTCAAACACGAATGTGTAATTTTATTTACTAGTATGTGTTAGATAGTTCTTGGAGGACTCATCACTAAAGGATGGCGCACATAGTTCATGGCGATAGAGATCAACATGATGAACATTCCAATGGCGATGGAGATCACCATGTGGTTATGTGCCATACCATGTCACTAATGCTATGTGATTGTCTTTCTTATTGTTCTACTTTTACATGCGATATTTTTATAGT
The DNA here is from genome assembly GCA_015342445.1 of Digitaria exilis. Taxonomy (NCBI): domain Eukaryota; kingdom Viridiplantae; phylum Streptophyta; class Magnoliopsida; order Poales; family Poaceae; genus Digitaria; species Digitaria exilis. Next base: position 1,576,360 of record JACEFO010001681.1, on the reverse strand, counting down.
TCATGTATGCGATGATACAAGTAGAACGATCCCTCAGCAATATTTAAGCTTGTGTGCCCTCCCAAATCTTGCACCGTTATGTCTTGTACAATTAGTGGTGGGTCTATGAAATTAGGGTGCCACTAGTTTTCCTTGACTAGATGGGTTCGTATCGGATACTTACTCGCATGAGGTTTGGTTACCTTAGACAAAGTCATCTTAACGGTTAAGGACTTTGGGGTACAAAGGTTGGGCGCCGAGACATAGAGATGTCACCCAACAATAGGAGTCATATGTGATATGATTAGCAACGAGTTGCTTACCGATCTACCATGTCATATGTGATATGATTAGCAACGAGTTGCTTACCGATCTACCATGTCTTCTAGCGGTGATGCTAAAGCTCACTAGTCGACTTGTTAGTTGTGGATCCTGAATCACTAAGTATCAATAAAGGGATATTGATTTTAGTGGGAGTAGATTTAGTTAAGAGTTAATTTGATTTACTTCATCATGGATACGTTGTCTTAGTATTTTGCATATATTTTGCTGTAGATCAATGGCACCAAATAGCACACCGTTTACTTTGCGTTCGGTCCTTGAAAAGGACAAACTGAATGGGACTAACTATGCGGATTGGATCCGCAACCTGAGAATTGTTCTCAGGGCTGAGAAAAAGGAAGAAGTTCTAGACACCCCATTACCCGATGAGCCTGATGCTGATGCACCTAGCAACAATAAGCTCACTTACAAGGCAGCACGTGATCTTGATCTTGAAGTGGGCTGCCTTATGCTTGCGTGCATGGAACCCGAGCTACAAATGCAGTTCGACAACTATGCTGTCTATGATATGATCATAGCTCTTGAGAAAATGTTCCAGACTCAGGCTAGGACTAAAAGGTTCAATGTCTCTAAGGCCTTTGTTGAGAGCAAGCTTGCAGAAGGTGCGGCCGTTGGACCACACGTGATCAAAATGGTTGGTTACTCTCAGAGGTTGGAGAAGCTAGGCTTCCCACTTGGCCAAGAGTTGGCCACTGATTTCATTCTTGCATCCCTTCCTCCCAGTTATGGGAACTTCATCTCGAACTACCATATGCATGGGGCGGAGAGGGGCTTGAATGAGTTGTGTGGTATGCTTAAGACGGCAGAGGCTAACCTTAAGAAAGGAGCTAGCGGCCATGTGTTGGCGATCCAAAACAAGCCCAACTTTAAGAAGAAGGGAAATTGGAAGAAAAAGGGAAAGGCTAAAGATGTGATCTTCAAGCCAATTTCTGCTCCCAAGCCTGGACCAGAACCAGACAAGCCATGCTTCCACTGTCATGAACTTGGTCACTGGAAAAGAAACTGCAAGGTATACTTGGCTTCTTTGAAGAAGAAAGGAAGTAAGAGTACTTCCGGATCAGGTGCATTGCATGTTTATATTACAGACATTTTTCTCGTTGATTCTTATATCAATTCTTGGGTATTTGATACCGGATCGGTTGCTCATATTTGCAATTCGATGCAGGGAATGATAAGAAGTAGAAGCGTGGTACGACGAGAGGTTGATTTCCGCGTGGGCAATAATGCAAGAGTTGCTGCATTAAGCGTCGGAACGATGCAACTTCACCTCCCGTCAGGATTTATTTTGGAGTTAAATAATTGTTCTTTTGTTCCTAGTTTAAGTCAAAATATTGTGTCTCCTTCATGTTTGATGAAGGATGGTTAAAAATTTGCGAGTGAAGACAATGTTTGTGTGATCTCAAAGAATGGTATGTTTGTGGCTTTTGAATCCATTGTTGAATGGGTTATTTATTATAAATCTTGATGATGCGCTTATCTGTAATGTAAGTGCTAAAAGGCATCGGCCTAATGATTTAAGTCCTACCTATATGTGGCACTGTCTTTTGGGTCATATAAGCAAGAAACGCATGAAGAAGCTCCATTCTGATGGGCTTCTAACTTCGTTTGATTTTGAATCATACGAGACATGTGAAGCTTGTTTGCTAGGCAAGATGACCAAGGCGCCTTTCACAGGTTTTCCTGAGAGGGCATTAGACTTGTTGGAACTCATACATACTGATGTGTACGGACCAATGAGCACGATAGCTAGAGGTGACTTCCAATACTTCATAACTTTCACTGATGATTTTAGTAGATATGGCTATGTCTACTTAATGAAGCATAAGTCGAAAACTTTTGAAAAGTTCAAGGAGTTTCAGAATGAAGTGGAAAATCAGCGTGGCAAGAAAATTAAGGCCTTACGATTAGATCGTGGAGGTGAATATTTGAGCCACGAGTTTAGCAGTCATCTAAAGAGTTGTGGAATTGTTCCACAGCTTACACCGCCTGGAACGCCACAAAGAAATGGTGTATCCGAGCGACGTAATCGAACCTTGCTGGACATGGTTAGATCTATGATGAGCCAGTTGGACCTACCGTTATTGTTTTGGGGATACGCTCTAGAAATAGCAGCTTTCACACTTAATAGGGTACCGTCTAAGTCCGTAGTTAAGGCACCATATGAGATATGGACTGGTAAGACTCCCAGTTTGTCTTTTCTGAAAATTTGGGGTTGCGAAGCTTACGTCAAGCGACTTATGTCTGATAAGTAAACACCCAAATTAGACAAGTGTGTTTTCGTGGGGTACCCGAAGGAAACTTTGGGGTATTATTTCTACAACCGAGAAGAGGGCAAAGTGTTTGTCACTCGGAATGGTGTTTTCTTAGAGAAAGAGTTTCTCAAAAGTGAGAAAAGTAGAGAGAAGGTGTATCTTGAAGAAGTTCGAGATGAGCCAATGGGACAAGAATTGACAAGTGATGCTAATGTAGCAGAACAAGTTGATATACCCGTGGCAGGAGAGACACCATCACAACCACGAAGGTCGGATAGGGCACGCCACGCAACCAAAAGGATGAATATCCTAATTACGGCAGAGCGCGACATATTGTTGTTGGACAATGATGAACCTATGACCTACATGGAAGCAATGATGGACCCAGATTCCGAGAAGTGGCAGGGTGCCATGAGATCCGAGATAGATTCCATGGGAGACAACCAAGTTTGAACCTTGGTTGATCCGCCTCAGGGTGTTAGACCCATAGAGTGCAAGTGGATCTAGAAGAAGAAAGATATGGACGGAAATGTTCACGTCTATAAAGCTCGACTTGTTGCAAAGGGTTTTCGACAAGTTCAAGGAGTTGACTACGACGAGACATTCTCACCGGTAGCGATGCTTAAATCTATTCGGATCATTCTAGCAATAGCTACGTATTTCGATTATGAGATATGGCAGATGGATGTCAAAACAGCTTTTCTAAATGGGTATTTAGAAGAGGACGTGTATATGATACAACCTGAGGGTTTTGTCGATCCGACTAATGCTGGAAAGATATGCAAACATCAAAATCCATTTACGGGTTGAAGCAAGCATCTCGGAGTTGGAATATTCGCTTTGATGAAGTGGTCAAAGGGTTTGGTTTTCGTCAAAACGAAAAAAATCCTTGTGTTTACAAGAAGGAAAGTGGGAGCGCTGTTGCTTTTCTGATCTTATATGTGGATGACATATTGTTGATTGGAAGTGACATTCCAATGCTAGTCCGTAAAGACTTCATTGAAAAATAGTTTTTCTATAAAGGATTTAGGGGAAGCTGCATATATTCTGGGCATAAGGATCTATAGAGATAGATCAAAGAGGCTTATAGGATTAAGCCAAGATACTTATATTGACACTATGCTAAATTGGTTTAGCATGGAACAATCCAAGAAAGGGTTCTTGCCTATGTCACATGGCGTACACCTTAGCAAGACTCAGTGTCCTTCGACGGCTGATGAGCGAGAGCGATTGAGTAAGGTCCCATATGCTTCGGCAATTGGGTCTATCATGTATGCCATGATAGGTACTCGTCCAGATGTCTCATTTGCTCTTAGTGCTGCGAGCAGGTATCAGTCTGATCCAGGTGAGAGTCACTGGACACATGTGAAGGGCATTCTTAAGTACTTTAGAAGGACTAAAGATATGTTCTTAGTCTATGAAGGTGAGGAACAGCTCGTTGTAAAAGGTTACACCGATGCTAGCTTCCAAACTGATCCAGACGACTCAAAGTCTCAATCAGGTTATGTGTTCATATTGTACGGTGGTGCTGTTAGCTGGAAGAGTTCTAAGCAGGAGACTGTGGCCGATTCTACAACAGAAGCCGAGTACATTGCGGCTTCTGAAGCTGCGAAGGAAGGTGTTTGGATGAGGGAGTTCGTCATTGAGCTTGGTGTGTTCCTTGGTATTTCTAGGCCACTGGAGTTATTCTGTGACAATAGTGGGGCAATTGCGCAGGCAAAGGAGCCAAGGAATCACCAGAAGAACAGACATGTACTGCGGAAGTTTCACCTTATTCGAGAGTTCGTTAAAAGGGGTGAGATTAAGATATGCAAAATACATACGGATTTGAACGTCGCTGATCCTTTGACAAAGGCTCTCCCACGGCCTAAGCATGAGGCGCACACAAGAGCTATGGGTGTTAGATATCTTGTAGAGTAGCTCTTATGCAAGTGGGAGACTGTTAGAAATATTCATAGAGGTTGTCATAAGATGATGATATTTCTTTGTATCCATGATATGTTGATTGTTTAATGAATATCCATGAAAGGCAACTTGTATTGATTGGAAATTATGTGAATTGTTTGTGGAACTCTTACTTGTATGGTTATTCTAAAATTATCCCTAGTCATGGTTGATGACTGGCACATTTATTAGTTGATGACTATGTTTCACAAGTCATGGACATGGAGATGTTAAACTAATAGTGTGGGCACATGTATGACATGTGGCTGGATTGACCCAACATGAGACTTTGTAATATTGTTCTTTCTTTGCACAATTTGTATGCTTTGTCCTTAGACCTGAGATTGTCGCTTGTTCTTAAGATGTGAATCGACTTACTCAGGGGCTATCAAACGCTACGCCGTAACTGGGTAGTTATAAAGGTAGTTTTCGGGTTTGTTGTGAAGCTTGCTGTGAGGCTTCGACAGTCAAGATGGGATTTGCCCCTCTCTGTAAGAGAGAGATACCTCTGGGCCCCTCGATTGATCGGATCAAGAAATGCATGGCCGTACAATGGTTAAAAGTTAACCAGTGAAAGGATCTGACTCACAGTATCGAGAAAGAATGGTCAGCTTGGAGCTAGACCAAGTATCGTGAGGCAATAGGAAGAGCTTGTACATATGTTGTGATGGTTCGTCCGATATGATCTTTACGTGCTTATAGGAGTTAGTACGTCTTGCTAGAGGCCGCTGCTAACTATTGGACCGAGTAGGAGTACTCGGGTCATGTCTATTCGCATGTGAACCCATAGGGTCACACACTTAAGGGGTTGGAATGTTGAAAGGCTTGCCTATATGATTGTCTTTAGTGCAAGTGGGAGACTGTTGGATATGTATGCCCTAAAGCCAATTGGATTGGATCCACTAAAGGCCCAAAGGGATATTGATCCATGAGGGATTAGGGTTTCTATTGGGCCTATTAGATATAAGTCCATTAGTACCCCTATATATACGTGGGAGGGGCTAGGGGTGCTATCAACCCTTTTGGCCGCCGCCGCCGCCCTCCACGCCCGCGCCTCCCGTTGCTCTCGCGGACCTAGCAGTCCAGACTGTGACGCATCCTCCCCGTATATATGGATACCTTGGAGGTGCTATGCTTGGAGCACAAGGACGAGCCGGACCAGACGGACGTTGCAACTGCACTGCCGGCCACATCGACGCGCTCTCCTACACCGAGACGGTTCCGCTGCATCCGCGCGTCTAGTGGTAATGATCTGTGATCTCCTACTCGCAAGGTTCCTGGGTTTACACGGTAGATTAAAATTGTTTTAGCTAGCGTAGCCTACCCGTTTCCCTACAATCCGCCCACTAGCGATTAGGAAGAAAAATAAAAAGAGAAGCTGAGTTCAATTTTGGCTGATCTTGTTTGAAAATTGAAACAACCATTTTCTAATACTACTGATCACTACTGTTCATCGAGGCATCAGGTTTAATGGTGATTTTGGTCCATATTACTTTTTTTTATAATGGAAGCTTTATTGATTTTAAGATCATTACATCGAGTTGATACAAAAATCTTAAAACACTCCCGACCTTTGCATATCCAAAATGCACACAACCTTACAGAATAAATATAGTGAAGCCGGCATACGAATGATGCTCAATCCATCGGCTAGACTGTCATCCATATGCCGGGGTAACAAAAGCTTCTTGGCAACCTGCGCCAAATTTCGACATGTCGCTACAATGAAATTCTAGCTTCTGTAGGATAGCCCAAGTATGGAGTCAATGTATAACCGAAAATATAACAAGCAAAGGAGTAGATATTTTCTTTCAAACACTATATCATTTATGCATAACCATTTCGACCAACAAGTAGCAGCTGCCCCTAGCAAGACTAATGGCTTTAACTGATTGATGGCCCCCTCTAGCCAAGTTCCAAACATATTTGAAAACACTACGGGTTGGGATAGTCCGGATGCTGCATGTATAATAGACCCTAGAGCTTGGGCAAAGCGACAATAAAAAACAAGTTCTTAATTGCCTCATCAGTGGAACAAAAGTAACAATGTTTACTACCTTGTCAATTGCGTTTTGCTATATTCTCTTTTGTCAAAATTACGCCCCAACGAAGGTATAAAAAATCTTGATATTAAGGGCTTCATTATTAATCATCGCCGAATAACAAGATTTAAACGAGTATCGCCCATCCGGATTAAGATTCCAGCAAAACTCATATACTTCTTGACTCAACACAGTATTATTGATATGTAGAAGTAGATTATTACATGCCACTAACTTGGTGTGGATGAGGTCTTTACCCCATGAGATATTAGGTGGATTGTTTACCTCTACTGTATCTTGTTTATGACGAGCAATGTTGTATAGGCATGTGTATTTTTCCTGTAGAGTTCTTCACCCCAACCATCTGTCTTCCCAAAACCTAACATGCAATCCATTTTTAACCACGAAGGTGCCAAAACAAAGAAATTCTCGTTTGACTTTCATAAGGCTAACCCAAAAATGAGAATCACCATTTTTCCATTGAACTTAGGATAGTGGCTTTGGAATGTAGATATTTGTTTCTTATAATTTGTTTCCATGCTCCATGGATTGTGGATAGCTTATAAAGCCATTTACTAAGCGTGGCTATATTTTTAATATCTAGTTTGTGGATTCCTAGCCCTCCCTTCTTTTGGTTGGCACAAAATCCCTGTTGGCTAGTCGATGTTTTTGTTTTTGCCAAAAGAATCTCTTTCAAGTACTCCTTTTGGAACTGCAAAAAAAAAGAAATCATGTGCATGGATGTCTACTACGAACTGAATTAAATTAGTCAGTGACAGTCGTCCTCCCATTGAAAGGTGCTTGTCTTTCCATCTACTCAGTTCTTTTTCAAAGTGTTCCTCTACTTTTTCTCAATTGGCATTTGAAAGCTTCCTATAGTGAATATGAATGCCCAAGTACTGCATTGGGAAACTACCTGGCCTACAACAAAAAATCTCAGTGTATTGAGCCATTGCTTCACGTGCTTCGCCAAAGCAAAAACTTTCGCTTGTAGAAAATTTTTTTGAGTCCCGATAGTTTCTCAAAGGCACAAAGTAGTAACTTCATGTTGCAAGATTTTTTGTGATCATAATCCAAGAAGAGTATAGTATCATCGGCATGTTATAATATAGATAAGCCGCCATCTAGTAGATTTGCCACCACAACATCAATTTGACCGTCTGCCTTGGCTTGATTGATCAAAGTTGCTAGCATGTATGCAATAATGTTAAAAATATGGGTGATAGTGGATCTCACTTTCGAAGACCTTTCTTAGTTTGGAAATAAGGTCTGACTTTCTTAGTTTGGAAATAACGTCCGACTTCATTGGTAGCGTTGATTGCAACACTCCCACCTGAGATAAGATGATTGCACCCAAGATATCCACTTAGATGAGAAACCTTACATCCTAAACGTCTGTAATAAGAATGGCCACCTCACTTATCATAAGCTTTTTTAAAGTTTATTTTAAAAATCAACCCACTTTGGTTTTTTCTATGCAATTCATGGACAATCTCATGCAAGATAATGACTCCCTCTAGGATGTTGCGTCCTCACATAAAGCAGTTTGAGTTGATCTAATTGTGTTGTGAGCAATTATTTCTTATAGTTGAAGAACAAAGAACAGCATCGGTGCTGCTTGTTTCTGTTGCCGTTTTGAATCCTGTGTACCGAAACTATGACCGGAAGGGTGATCAAGTTGATCTTTTTTTTTTTGGAAATGGACTATATTTTTACATTCCAGCCTCTGTATTGATCGATACATGTAACTATTCATTATTATATCACCATAGATAAACTCCAACCTGACCTTGAGAATAGGGAAAAAAAGATGGCATATTCTAAACAAAATCAAGTTTATTACTATAACATCATGCATTTGAAGCGAAAATCTCCAATAATATTATGGTCTCAAGCATACGATATTCCCAAATGAATTGGGGGCGGTTCTCCTCTTTCTGCAAAAGTGACCAATGTTCATCTAAAGATCACCTGCAGGAGTAAAGTTTATCAATAACTTTGTTCTTCACAGAAAGGGGAGGAATGGATGAGCCACTGTCCTGTACTCGTCCCGACCCAGGAAAACCAAAGCTGAGAAGTGGCCAAGTGCGGTTATTTGACCAATCCACATATTCGGCCTAATAATTGACAAATATGTGAATCCAAATATTCAATATTCAGTATGTGCATGAATCTGGACACTCAAAATCGAATATTTGACATGCATGTACGATGTCGATCTATATTCGTCATAGCTGACACTATACTACCGAATCAGAATTTGATTTGACAAAAAACAAACATATACATCCTCATCCAAATCAAAGTTCCTAAATCTTTCGCAAAGCCAAGCCGCAGCCTCTTCACAGTCATCAATCGCCATCTGCCTGGGTAGGGTGGCAACAGGCAAGTGGTTCCATGGTAGAATCCGCAAGCGTGGGGCGGATTCGGAGACGCCGCACCTTCTCTCCCGCTCCTCCAGTCCTTCCAGAGGAGCTCGTCGTCCAGGAGATCCTTGTCCGCCTCCCGGCCAAGGCGCTCCTCCGCTGCCGCGCGGATTGCCGCTCCTGGTGCCGTCTCACCTCCGCCGACGCCTTCCTCCTCAGTCCTCACCCATCACCGGCGCCAACCATCGCTCCCGCTGGTTGTCTTCCACAACCAAATCACCTCTATCGAAGCCTTCGATCTCCGGGGATCCCGTACCGCGCGCCGGCCATTCCGCCATGGCAACGACTGCAACCACCACCGAGTCTACTCGACTCGGCTTGGCTCGTTCTGGCTCGTTAAGAAAACAAGCAAACAATATGGCTTGTTCATCTCAGTTAGTTCGCGAGCCAACTTGTTTGGCTCGTGCGTCATATTTAAGTTTGATTGTGTCACCTTACCGTATAGAGATACATAGAAATATTGCAATAATAAAAGTTCAAACATTAAAAGTCCACCACGTGTGTAACTTGTTGAACCATAATTGATCAACAATAGAAATATTTAGGAATAAGTTTAAATTCCTTCCCTCAAATATAGTTAAAATTTTTATAATCCTTCAACTATTTTTTGGTTCATTTCACCCCTAAATTCTGTCACTTGGTTTAATTTACCCGTCTTCTCTTGTTTTTCTTCTTTTGAGCCTAGAGCTCATGTATTGTACATATTTTCTTTCATATATAATATAAAAAAGAAGAGGTAGGGAGCTTCCTGCTGATTTCATAAAAAAATAATTTGTCTTCTTTATTCCCCATGCACAAATATGTTATTAAGTTTAATTTTTTTTTAAAGATGATAGTAGAAGTCGTAACATATGTTAGAAAATTATAACATAATTTTTTACCATTATTTTGATGGACTGAAAATTTAATAATTAAGTAATTCTTGGGATACAACTTTATACTCAAAATAATGATAGAAAATTCATGATATATTTTTATGACACACTAATGTTCACTACAACCATGCAAAAGATTAACTTAAAATTCAACTTGTGAAAGGAGAAATAAAAAATTAAATTATATTAACAGGTAAAATAAATCAAATAATCTAGTTTATAGGGGTAAAATGAACTTTAAAGGTTTGGTTCTTTGCACTCACTAAGGCCCGCATCACTACGCAACTCGTGTAATCCTTTTTCGGTTCCTTTTTCATTAAGAAAAACGAAAAACACAAAATTCAAAGCTCTATCTTGGCCTGCCCCATAGAAATGCGTTGCAGCGTTGGGCAGTTTACACTTGTTGCATATTTGTTTCGTCTCTCCATGTGATTTATTCATATGCAAAGTGACATTAGTAGTATTGATGAATTAACTCTGTAATCAGCGAAGACTAACCCCGCACTCTTGTAATTGGCAGAAACTTTTAGAGCCTACAACTTGGTCGTTCTCCAACATGGTGCAATATCATCAGGGCTGAGGTGGTGGAGGGAGGGGCTATGTTAAAGTACTCCATTCACCTCCTATGAGGTAAGGTCTCAAATGAATCTCAGACATCAATTTTTAAAATAAATAAAATATTTTAGTAATTAATTTATAGGGAGAAAAAAAAAATCCTGCAATATCTACAGCCTTACTTAACTGGTCTTTCTAATTTCCTGAACTTTCCTTCTCACACCACCTCCCTTCCTTACAAAAGGAAAAATAAAAGTTCACTAGCTTGTCACTTTTTTTCCCAAAATTCCCTGGTCACGCGAGAACATGATATAAGAAGAGAAAAAATATTTGTCATGTTTTTTTTCCAAAAATTCCCTTATCAGTTGTCACGTGAACATGATATGAGAACGGAAAAAAAAATATGTTCAATATAAATCTTTGATACAAAAGGAAAGTTAAATCTAGCTCAATCAAATTAGATCTAATAAGAAGATATTTTATCATATTCAAAAGAACCTATTACCTAGGAGGAGGTAATATATTCTTAAACTTTCCTTTTATAAACATTTGAGAGTACCTTAGCAAAAGCCTGGAGGGAAATGTGTAAAACCTGCTCCACTAGCTTCTATTTATGCGCTAGCGTATGAGACATTTTCGGAGATGAGAGAACGTATGTGCCAGAGATATCAAAACCCAGAAAATTTATTTATTTTATTTTGTCTCATATCTTTGTTTGTTGTATGATCGTATCTCTTTTTTTTTATTTAGACCTTGTTTAGTTGCCTTAAAGTTTGCAAACTCTTATGCATCGGGAAGCGTCGTGCACGAGAGAGGGCAATTTTTGTTTTACAAAATTTGCAAACTAAATAAGATCTTAGTTTATTATCTCTTGTATCCACGTTTGCCGATAGTATGACCGTGCCCGCTTCAGGAGGCCTTACATTAGTCCGAAGTGAGCCAAGTGACCACCGACCGTGACTGACGCGAGAGGCGGAGAAGGTAAGAACAACAGAAGCCATCAAACAGGCAAGCGACCACGTACTGGAACGGTGGAACTTACGTTTAGTTAAAAGATAAAAGTAATTTTTTTTAAACGTGTTCTGGGAAGGAGATGAATAGGAAAATTAGAAAAAGAATTTTCTGGAAAGCATGTTCTATGTGAGGGTGAATAGCTAGGAAAGTTAAAAAGTATCTTTTGAAGCCATCCCCAACCCTCCATGTAAGATAGTTTCTATAACATTAATTATGCTGTCACATAGGATAGTTTACTTATGTGTCACTCTAATAAATAAAAGAGAGGGTGAGAAAAGAAAGAAATTGGGTCTTGCATGAGACCCAGTGTCTACACGAGAATCTATGCAATAAACACTACCAAACTATGCATTGGGAGAGCAGGGTGTCTTCATAATAAATGATAAACAAATATGATTGGTGGAGAGAATAGAGAGTGGATTTATTAGGGATTCACACTAAGAAACTATGGGTTGTAGAGTATAGTGTCTATGATGGTGTGTTGATGATATGGTAATATGAACACCACTCATAGACATCATGGGTTGGGGATGGCCTGACTAAGGGATTTTTGGATCTAAGTCATTACAATTCTTGGAAGTTGGAGAAATACAATTACAATTCACCTATTTGGAGGTATGCCATTATAATTTCAAGATCCTCCAAATCATGCCATTTTATACGTATTTAATGCTCGTGGATCCACCTACAGATTCCATAATTTTCGTATAGACCAAAATACCCCTCGTATACCTCTTTATCCCCTTTCTTCTCCGTCACTTACGCATGGGATCCACCTGTCATCTCCTTCTACTTTCTTTCTTCCCCTAATCTTCCTCTCTCTTCCCATTCGCCGCAATCCCTGCGCCCGACCCCAACCTTGCTCCAGCAAGGCGTGCCTCCTCGAGCAGAAGCAGAGGCGCAGAGCTGCCTCCTCAAGCTGGACCTCATAGCAGCAGCTCACCTTCGAGCTCGACCTCGCAGGCGCGGAGAAGACGGGGAGGAGGAGATGACGGAGGCGCTGACGTCCGCAGACCGCAGAGGTGCGGATAAGAAGCCAAGGTGACAGAGGTCCCCTTCTTGAGGCTGGCCAGCTGCCCCGCAAGGTTGGCGAGAGAGGAAGATTGGGGGAAGAAAGGAAGAAGGAGATGACAGGTGGGTCCTACTGTAAGAAAAATGGTCCTAGACCATTGTTTGTGATTTTGGTGTTTGATTGACAACATGACCATTAGGAACAATATGTTTGTTGAGATGCACTCTTGCAGATATTTCTAGGTCTCAAGGACTTTGGAAGCCATCTAAATGCTCAACAATTTCCAAGTAATCAATATTCAAATGATGGTTATCTAAATTGTTGAGACTACATAGAAGTAATGCTGAATCAGAGCAACCGAAATATTGAACAAGAACACCGACCATTTTGGTGCTCCAACTACTAGATAAGGTGGCACCAACGACTAATTCGATGGTACCTCCCTTATGAGCACCGAAATAGTCAGTGGTGTTGAATACAGTGGGAGGTTTATTCTTTGGAAGACGAATTGTTGAAACTGCAAAACAGAAATGTTGAAACAGAAGAAAAGAAATGTTGAAACAGAGGAAATGAAATGTTGAACGAGGCCATCGAATTAGTTGATGGTATTGAAGGAAGGAGGTGTGTTTTTCTCTTCAATGCAACGATTATTTCGATGGTAATACCATGGAAACCATCGAAATAGTCGATGGTAAGGAAAATTGTTGAAACCGTGCATCAGAAATATTGAAACAGAGGTCACCAAATGTTGAATCTGTGGAACGGAAATGTTGAGCAGGACCATCGACTAATTCGATGGCACCTCTTGTGTGAGCACCGATTTAGTCGATGGTACACAGAAAGTTACAACAGCTATGTAACTGCTAGTTCGTTTGGTTGGGGCTATAAATACCCCATCCCATGACCATTTGAAGGGTGCTTGAGCTCAGAGAAGATATTGACAAGTGTACTACACATTCTTAAGTGTTCAATCCACCAAAGTGCTAAATAGAAGATCCAGATGATTAGCAAAGTGATTAGTGCTAGTCTAGACCCTTTAGCGCATATCTTAGGTGTTTAGCCTAGAGCTTAGCGTGGTTTGCATACCTCTTTGCTTACCGGTGCTTGCACGCACCAAGTGTTGTAAATCCGGGGCTTGTAGTGTTGCGAGACCCTACAACCGAGTTTGTGGAGTGGCCGCCGGCGGTTGTGCAAGGGAGGAGAGGCCCTTGGCGTTTTGGCCGAAGCTCTACCAAGTGAAGGCGGCGAGTAGCATCCGGGGAGGGACGAGCAGAGACCCACTTGTGCGTGGGGAAGTCCCGTGGTCACCCACGAAGTTACTAGACCGGGGAGTTTATGCCCTTGCGCGGGTATTCCCTTTGAGAGGGCTCCAACAACGAGGACCGTGGAAAGCTCGTGAGCTTTCCGATACCTCGGTAAAAATCGTCGTGCCGGGAGTTTGCTCTTCTCTACCCTTTAAACTTCCGCATTTCATACTTGCTCCACATTTACCTTTCCTAGACTTGCCATGCTGGTATAGGATTGGACCTAGAGTGCAAAATTTTGTAGCGGTAGAGATAACAACACATAGAGAAAACTTAGAGCACATTTAGATAGAAATCTAAAGAGGTTTTTATATGTGCAATTGAAGCCTAGTTTTTAGGACACCTAATTCACAACCCTCTCTTAAGGTGTCACGGTCCCTTCACCCACGCTTAAGTGACGGGAATGAAAGGAGAAGAGAGATACACGAGGGGTTGGTCTATATGAAAATAACGGAATATATAGATGGGCTCATAAGCATTAAATACATTAAAATGACATGGTTTGGAGGATCACAAATTATAATGACATGTTTCTAAAGAGATGAATGGTAAATTTGTAATGACTGTTTTCCAGCTTTTAATAATTGTAATGGCTTGATCAAAAATCCCTTTGACTAAACCCAGCCTTAGGCTGGAACCCCGAGCACGAGCCGCCCTCCACATACCGCACGCGACGGAACCCGCAGCTCCCGTCGTCCGTCACGAATCGGACGGCTCCGGTCCTCCCCTTCCTATCCTCTCCTCCCCTCACCTTACCCGCGCCGCCGCCGCAGTAGCCGACGCCGGGGCTTCCCCTCCTCCCCCGAGTTTCAAGGTGAGCTACCTGCCTACCTGCCAACCCGTTCCCTTGCGGTAGGGGTTGTAGCGCGAGTAGCTTCCTTCCCGCATCGAGGGCTAGGCGGCTAGCTGTGTTTTGCGCGATTTTGTTTTGTAAGCGGAGGGCATCGTTTGGGTTGTTTTGCTGGTTGATTTGTGGTAGGAGCTAGCGGGGAAGGTAGGGCTTAGTGGTTCCCATTTTCATTAGATTTGCGGTATTGTGGTAGGGGAAGGGTTTAGCTTGGTCCCCTTTGATTAGTATTTCATATGATGTTTGGCAGCGGCTGGCCAGCAGCGGTGTCAGATTAGGTTGTGTTCGGAGTAATACTGTGGTAGCATTTTGTGCTCTACTTAGCTGCTGCATGGATACTTCTACCAAATGAATAGCTGTTAGCTCCATAGAGGCAGCGAAGTTAGATTAAGAACACATTTTAGAAGTAGTGCAGCAGATGTTTTCTGTGTAGCTTCTCCTGTGCAGTTGAACTGCCTCTGACACGCCGGCAGTGACAGTATTGTTGAAACAGCTAGGATGCATGCTGTTGGTTGTTTGAACTGGCTATGGTCAGACCATTTCTACGTTTCTGCATGCCGTTACTTATTTGTACGACACAATGATGTATTTAGCTATTTTGTTTACCTCTTCCATGCACTCTTTTGACTTCCCACTTAACAGCTGTTTGCTCTCTTTCCATCCAAGATGGTATAGGCGTAAACGAAAGTTTTCGTGATGGTATACATGTGTCTCCGAACTTTTTAGTGTTATACGTGTAATTGTCATCTTTCATAATGGTGTAGGCGTAAAAGACTCTCCAATCTAGCAGCAGCGGAGTCGAATCAATGGCGGCGTGGTCGTCGTCGCCGTCGCTTCGCCACCTCCTCTTCCGCCCACGCTTACCCCTCAGCCCCACCTGCCTCACTGGCTCCTCCCGACGCCACGTCCACCGCCACAGCCGCCAACGCCTCTTCTCCTCCACATCCTCCTCGACGCTGACCCACGGCGACGCCGCCTCGACCCACGGTGATGGTGATGGTGTCGTCGACGTCAACCCGCCGCGCGGCACCAGGGATTTCCCGCCGGAGGACATGCGCCTCCGCACCTGGCTGTTCGATCAATTCAGGGAGGTCTCCCGCCTGATGGCCTTCGAGGAGGTGGACTTCCCCGTCCTCGAGTCGGAGGCGCTCTTCATCCGAAAGGCTGGGGAGGAGATCACGCAGCAGGTCTCTTCCATTTTCTTCCTCTATCTTCCGTTCTCATCACCATCATTGTTGTTATTCAGCAGGTAAGCTGCATTCTGATTTGTGAATTGAAGTCCTTTTCTATAATTTTGCTCATGATTCTGCAATGCAGCTCTACAACTTTGAGGATAAAGGGGGTCGCCGTGTTGTTCTCAGGCCTGAAATCACCCCATCCCTCGCGCGTCTAGTCATAAAGCAAGGGTATGTATGCAATTGCTATTCTAGTTTCACCCATTCATGGCTCTACTTTCCATCAGAATGTGATTTTCGCCTACTCTTCTTCTGTCTAGAAAATCAGTCTCCCTTCCACTGAAATGGTTTACTATAGGACAGTGTTGGCGATATGAGCGCATGACCAGAGGAAGAAGGCGGGAGCATTACCAATGGAATATGGATATCTTTGGTGTACCTAAAGTTCGGGTACCATGCTTCTCCTTTTACTGGTTCTGGATGCTGCTATGTTTGTATAGTTTGAATTGATTCGGCATTCCTATGTTATTGCTGACATCAGGCCGAGGCTGAGCTTCTTCAGGCTATTGTTCTCTTATTTCAACGTCTTGGAATAACATCTTTGGATGTGGGTATCAGGGTGTCCAGCAGGAAGGTAACCTTTTACTCATACAATAACCCATTTAAATCCACTTGTTCCTCAATATTTTCATTTCATTTTTTTTTTCTTTTGTCTTGACAGTACGTCATCCAATAGTAAATTGGTAAGATTTTTGGTAGTTAACTCTTAAACTCATATTGCCAAATTGGTATAGTACATGTGGTTGTGATTATCCTTTTATTCCTAACTATTTCATAAGGAGATAGAACTCTCCTATGGAAATTGGACTACCTGAATGATGCAGCTGCAACTGGAAAACATCTTGATATATGTCAGTGCATGAATTTTCTCTGCTTTCTACTGACTATTGTTTGTCTTCTCCAGGTTCTTCAGGCTGTGTTGAACATGTACTCCATACCAGAACATTTATTCGCTCAAGTTTGTGTAATTGTTGATAAGGTGTGCCCAAATTCTGCTGATGAACTAATTCATTGCTGATTGTTATACCATATTATCTTCTTGTCTGTTGTATTCTGTTTGTAGCCTTGGGAGCTGACAAACTTAGGATCATATCTTCCTTCAGCTTAATACATTTTTAATAATAGACTAGAGGTCAAACATTTATTTTCTTTTGATAAATGAACCGGTCATTTTGAACCCTCTGAGCTCTTGCTAGAAGTCCAGAAAACACCCCTCAACTCCAAAACTGTTTGCTTTTTAGGAGTTTGGCACTTGCTACTACACACTCTTGTCAAAATATGAGTTAACAGGTGGATAAGCTGATAAATTCCATCTTCTTCTTCTCATGTCTACCTTCATTATGATATTGGTAGTAACCAGTAATCTCTTATCACATAACCTCAGACCTTTTGTACAATTATTGAACCAAATTATCACTTCTGTGCTTTTCATATTAACCATTTGTAACAATTTGGTGAATACCCAGGCATTAATTTGTTTGTTTATTCTTATATTTTTGCTAGAATTATGTCTATGTCTTGATTCTAAGAAAGCATTTTGCAGTTGGGAAAATTAACTAGGGAAGAAATTGAGAAGGAACTTATGTCAACTGGGCTGTCATCTGAAGCTGTCCGGGGTATCATTGAAGTGCTTTCGCTGAAGTCATTGTCGAAGCTTGAAGGTTTTCTCCTAACCTTTGGTGGTTGACTTGTTATTATGCATGCTCTTTATGATATACCCTTACTTGATATTACCCTAAGGTAATGTGCCTAAATTGTTAATCATATTATCTAAAAGAATAATAATTAAAGTTATGGTCTAGGGTTTGAGTTGAATTTTTTAATGAGTATAATCTATAATGATGGACCTTTTGCCAAAGTTTCTTGTTTAATCATGATATATTCATGCAGAGGTGCTAGGCTCTGGTGTTGAAGCTGTTGCTGACTTGAAGAAACTCTTCTCATTTGCGGAGCAATACGGTTATGCCGAATGGATTTGTTTTGACGCATCAGTGGTCCGGGGCCTTGCATACTACACAGGAATTGTGTTCGAGGTTGTTTTCAACCCATCCTGTGGTCATGTGTAAACTCATGAAACTTATTGGTTCAACTGCAGGACCGCTATATCGAACTGACATGAAAGCTCATTTAAAAATATATTATTCATTTGCAGATAATAATTTATTCTGTTAGCTATTTCTCAAGTTAACGTCATGATTTGTGTTCTTATTATCATTCTGAGCGCTTATGTTGGATTACACTATTGTGATGCTGTCCATGTAGAATGGCAGGTTAAACTCTTTTTTTTTTTTATCATTTGGTTAATATCGATGTCTGATTGGACAGCTTATTTCATTGTCATCGAGTATATCTGGCTTCTTTAAGTTTGTGTGGATCTGGCATTCTTTTTTTTTTCTTTTTTTTATTAAATATATTATTCATTATGATGTCCATGCTAGCAACTCCTGTTTCATTTGAAACTCTTGGTCCACTTTTGTAGGCATTTGATAGAGAAGGAAATCTGAGAGCAATTTGCGGTGGTGGAAGGTACGATAGATTGCTTTCAACATTTGGAAGTGAAGATATTCCAGCTTGTGGCTTTGGATTTGGAGATGCTGTTATAGTGGAAGTATGCCATGTTCTATCCCATCTTTGTTTCCTTTCTTTATAGAATCAAACAAGCTGCTTTGTATTAAGTTAAGATTAAGATTGATGTTTACGAAATTAGAGACTACTTCTGTTAATACCAACTTAACCAATTCAAGACAGTAAGCATCACAAGTTGTAGCTGCGTGCTAATCCATGCAAAGCTGAGTATGGAAATATGATGTCTAGTACTTAATAATTGATTTTCTCAAAGAGTATTAAATGCAGTTTTCCATCATTTGAGTCACTGTGCCAAGAGTGACATTGACATTAGTGTAATTTGCATTCTGATAGCTGCTGAAAGAAAAGGGTCTGTTGCCTGATATACCACGGCAGATAGATGACATTGTCTTCCCTTTGGACGAAGAGCTTGAAGGACCAGCATCAAGTATTGCTTCTTCTCTGAGGAAGAAAGGCCGAGCTGTGGACCTTGTAGAAGACAAGCGTCTCAAATGGTATAAGTACTATTTTTTTTTCCACCTTTCTATATTTCTGTGACTGAAATATCCCTTTTGGCAACTACCAGGGTATTTAAGCATGCGGAGAGGATCAATGCTAGTAGGCTGATATTGGTTGGAAATTCTGAGTGGGAGCGAGGTATGGTTCGTGTAAAGATACTATCAACCAGGGAAGAATTCGAGGTTAAGGCAGGTGAACTAGAGTGAGTTCTTGCTGATTATATTTGAAGGCCTAACTTCGGAGCATCATGTTTTTTGGCATTTTCTTTAGAAGCCGTGTAGATGCGTATATACATGGAACAGATGCAACTCATGATATAAACCTTTGCTGTCAGAGTTGTATCTTCATTTATTTGGTTTGTGTAAAGAGTCATCATCAGAAGAGAATACTAGGTCAGTCGAGCTCGGGTCAATGCTGCAGAGTTAGGACTTAGGAGTGATCACATCAAACAAGCTTGGAGTTTGAGCTGCTGTAACAGTGGGGGAACAATGGGGGTTTAATACTTGCAAGAGATGCCGTAAGCAATACGATCATTTATATCCATTCAGACAGTGTGCCAGCTAGTATGTTCATTTGCTTGGAATTTGGAAGTAGTTAGTGCAGAACATTGGCTTGGATTTGGAAGTAGGTGCAGAACACTGGGAATTCTTTTTCTTGTGCCTTTTTTAAAAAAAATGTTGTGATAGTGAACTTGATTAATCCATGATTATCCTCATGGCGAGGCTCAAAAAATTGTTGCTAGAATTAGAGCCAAGCCCTACTCTCATGTCTTGACTTGTAGCCAAACACTTGCCGCCTCTGCTATTGACCATGCTCTAATAAGTTGCCGGTGGTCGGTCTCAGGAGGGTGTCTCCTACTCTTCGATCAGGAGCGTTTGTGAGTTGCGACACTATTGATCGAAGCAAAATTCTGGCTCTACCGCTAGCTGACAGCAGAGGATAGTAGGTATACTAGGATGCGTTTAGATCACCCAAATTTTTCTCAAAAAATATTATTCATCTAACTTTTTTTTATTCATCTTATTCCTTCCACTCGCAGACACGTTTTTTACGATCTGCACTGTTTTTTTCTCCAAACTATACACACCATCAACGTTGCATATACCTGGACTGGACGGGCCCACACACCCGTCGATGGCTGCGAAGGGCCGGCCGGAGTGAGCAGCGGGTGGCTGACGCCGAAGACCCCGTGACGGTGAGAGCAGTTGCGCCTGCTTGCCGGCCATACATTATGATCTCTCGAGTCTCCGGTGGACTCCATTATGATATCTTTTACGTCCTGCTTCAGGGTGGGCCCCACTCGCGGAAAGACCGCCACCGCCGCCGCACTAAGGCCATGTTCAGATTCCCAACTATTCACTATTCATTCCAACTTTTCACTATTCATTCTAACTTTTCACTATTCCTCCCTCACAAAACACGTTTCCCAGCGAATGCTACAGTGTTTTTCTTATGCTACAGTATTTTTTCCTACAATCTAAACACACCCTAAGGGGAAAAAAAAAAAAGCCCACCGCCCGCCGTCTAGATTAGGTTGCTGTGCTTGTCGTCGTCGTCTCGTCGCCTCCGCGCCATCACCACTGCTTGATAGCAATAATTCGTTCACGTTGCTTTGAAGTTGCCGGCTGACCATTTTACTATCGTGTGGCAGGAGGAAAGCGTTGCTGCATAATTGCCTTCCATTGGTGTTGCTTAGTGCAGTGGAATTTGTGGTAGGCTAAAAACAAAGTTTGAGATGTCTTTCGAGGGAAAACAAGCTTGAGGTCAACATGGTTTACATGTGCCGAGTAGGGGACACGTGTACCTTCTGAACTGTTTTGTAATAAAACTGTACCAGGTGTTCTCACGTGTATTTAATTACTAGCAAAGACGCACGCGACACGCACGTGACTTAGCTGGAAGAACACTAATTGTGAGCAAGGCTGTGTTCAGATTCAGAAAAAAGTACTTCTTCAAAAAGTTTTTTCTATTCACCCCACTCATAGAACACGTTTTCCAATGCACTATTCATCTAAAACTACTTTTTACTTCTTCCAAACTGAACAGAGCCCAAGTATATTCGATTTATAGGCATTCTTTACTTGATAACTTGGTGGATCTTAAAACTCTCGTATATTAATTGGCACCGTATAGATGTAAACTTACCCATCATTAATTGGCTGCCTAAAATTATAGGATCTCAAGAAGACAGCCTTGCTACTACGTTCGAAGGGATGTGGCAGTCAAGTATTGATACATGTTGGTTAGTGTAATCCAGAACATTCATTATCCTTATCCTACTGCTTGTTAGTTATATCTAAAAAAGTTTTAGCAAATTAATGAGAAGGCTTTATCCTACTCGACGCCTCTTGTCGTGGCATGGTTCTCGAACACGGCCTGGTGCTGTTTCTTCTTCAATTCCCCGATGGTGCAGCTCCTCGAGACTGGCAACATGGCCCTACATGACGGAATGAGCAGCGACGTCAAGCTGTGGTAGTAGTTCGATCATCCGACCATCACCTTGCTCCTAGGCGCCAAGATCGGGATGAACCTGTGGAGTCTGGACGGAACGTGCTATGGTTCATCGGCATCCTAATCCAACAAGCTTGCCTTCCAGGTGACGATCAGTCCCAGCAATAAGGTCTCAGCTACACCATCAAGGCAGACGAGCCCTTGTCTCGCATCGTCCTCGTGGACACGTCCTTGATCTAGCCTTGATCTGGGAACCAAGTGCGGGCCACCTAGCCTATGCATCGAGAGCGCCAGGGCCACGTCGCCATCGTTATGCGGCTATCCATCAGGGTTTCATATATAAGGGGTCTAGGCATTCAGAGTCTTATAGCAGCCGGACTGGGACATGGCCGACACGTCGTGCGGTGCCGGTGGGACGCGCCTTCGCTGCTAGAAATTAACATGGGCACAATGTCGTACCGCAGCCGGACTGGGACATTATCACCACGTCGTATGGGTGCCTGCCGAAAGCGCCTTCGTTGTTACACATCAGAACGGGTAGGACGTGGTACGGTGAAGAAAACAATTCGTTTTTGGTAGAAACATTCTCTAAATATGAGTTTTAGTGGGTTTGACCTTTTCCCCACCTCTGTTGACCCTTACATGTGGGTCCAGCGTGAGGGGTACCGCGGGTCCGATTTGGGTGAGAAACGTTTTCAATTTAACTCGTTCTTTTATAGATAGAAAAGGGTGTTGGAGTCCAGCAGGTTCCTTCCTTAATCCAATTAGCATATTAGAAGAAACTCAAAAAAAATAGCATATTAGAAGAGCTCATGAAGAGATAGTCCTCCATAGCCTCTTTTTCTTAATAATTACTGGAACAAACCAATAATCTACCCCAACTCTTCGTAACTAGAGGGAGGGTTGAGTCTCTCTTAATATGGTAAGTAATAAGATCGGTCTATGTATAGTTCAATTGTACAGTTAACTAGATTAGAAACTAGGTAATATTACTGGCTGGGTTTTATAGACATGAAACTTCTCTAGCATATTATGAATCTCTTCTTTCTCTCTCCTTATAATGATCTTGCTCTACTAAATCATCAAAATGGGATGTGATTATTAGGAAACCACTGAACCGCATCTCCAAATAACTCATAAAAATTTGTCAATATGTCTCAACAACAAGTTATTAGAAAATATTTATTAGAAACTTGTTGGAGACTTTTTTAGAGGCACCTTCTAGCCTAGCCTATTATAACCATCAATAGACCCTTTTTACTCACATTTTTTTCTTGGATCTATCTCCTTGTAAATCGGTTGAGATTTGTTTTATCCAACAATCACCCTTCACAACCTTTGTAGGTAGACCACAACCCGAGATACCTCCTTACTCTCTCCTCATCTCTTCTCCTACTTCCTTGTTACTTCTCCACATGTTTCTTCTCCCTCGCACTCACGCAGGGGCGTGTGTCATCCCCGCTGCCTCTCATTGCCCCCACTACCTGACCTGAATCCATTGGGCCGGACACCCCTGCTGCTTTCGCCACCCATCGAGGGTCCTCCGCCACCCAGATCCAGCCGCACCCTTGCCTAAAAGGGACAATGATACCCTAAGAAGGGGTGAATTTGGTGTTCTAGAAAAAAATAGTAATCATTTTAAGATCCAATGACTAAATATTAGTCCTTGGATCTTAAAATGATTGCTATATTTAGTATCTCCGATTTAAGTGATTCTAGTGGTCATGCATTCGTAATGATGTGCTTTATCTTTGAAAATGTTTTTTTAGGAAATTATCTTTTAAAATATTGTTCATATTAATTCATATTTTTTTGTTTTTATTTGTTTTATATTATTTTTTACACAACAACATAAGGATAATGTAACAAATAGTATAAAGACCATTTTAAAGGATAAAGCTCATAGTTAGGAACACGTGACCGCAAGAATCACCTAAATCAGAGGTACGAGTAGAAGGTAATAATCATTTTAAGATCTAAAGACTGAAGTGTAAATAAAAATATTAAAACCAATCATCAAAACATCCCAACGGCCAAATTTGAATGATTTTAATAGTTGGATGACCAAAGCGGTTTTGGAGTTCGATGATCAAAACCAAACTGAGGCAAGGGTTACATGGTCAAAAATGGACTTCTTCCTTTTTCTTTTGATAAAAAAAACTTATCTGATTATATGTACAAATTGGTGTAATGTAAACGTACCTGAGCTGAGGGTTGTTTCCTTGTTTACAACCTATTTCATAGTATGGAATATAGAAATCATGATATTTTATATCCGTCATTTTTCAATGTATAAATTATATTTTATGTTTTTAAACGCCGTACAATTTCATGAGCCATATTCACTCTGATCGTGTACGGTTTGTATGTTCCCTGCATGAGCATCGACAGTGTAGGAAACAAGTAAAGTCTTGGAAAAAAAGAACTTTACCAGACTTCTATTAATTAAGAAATACTTTATTGCTTGGCGATACCAGCCACAGCCAGTACCTCAATTTCCTTTAATTTTTTGTTATCCGACTCTAATGAGTAATGGAGTAATGACTAGCAGTGGCACGCAATTGGCAAATGGTCTGAAGACTAGGTGTGCAGAATTATATTAGGTACATGATTATTGGTCCAAAGTCGAATGGGTGTCCGTAGCAGTTAGAAGAAAAAACTCAAAAAGGGTCCAACGAAAAAGACAGCAATAGAAAGAGAAAGAGAGAGAGAGAGAGGCGAAGGGGCCGAAAGTGGGCGGAGGAAAACCAACACGAACGGAGGCGATCAGGAAAGGACAGCAAGCTGCATCGTCAGAATTCGTCAGGTTTTTATTACGCTCGCCAAAAGACAGCCGCCTCCGAGGACACGACACGACGACCTTCGCTTCCTCCGCTACCGAATCCACCACAAAAACCACCATTATTCCTTGGGCTTTTTCCTATACGCCGCCGTCCGGCCGGCCAAGAAGAACAAGAACAGGGGAGGGAGAAAGGAGGGAACTTTCTGGGCGAGAAGGCGGCGGTTACGTTGGCTGGCGGCTCCGGCTTCAGTGTGCTTGTGTTTGGACGCAGCGGAGATGTCGTCGGTCATGGTGGAGCGGGCGACGAGCGACATGCTCATCGGCCCCGACTGGGCGATGAACCTGGAGATCTGCGACATCCTCAATCGTGACCCTGGGTGAGGACGATCGAATAATTTCTCTTCTTCGATTTTTCATCTGCTGTGTTCAGTGATTATTCCACTGTTTTATTGCATATATTTGGGGTCTTCCTAAATTTCATTGGAAGCTGGTTCCATTTCTATAACGGGATAAGTCTGATTATGAAATTGTTTGGTTGGGATGATCCTGAATTTTAGGGCCGATTACTTTGTGGTTCAGGGTGACGACTTACGAGTACTCCTATGTGTTATCAGTTCTCCTTCAGGCTTCCTTAGTGTTAGGTTCTGAATTTTTTAGTCTTGCACAGTGATTTTTTTTTTTCAACCGAGGCGTGTTCTTCGATCGATCCATTCCTGTGCTTCTTCTGGGGTTACTTTCCTGTTTAGTTATTTCTTTTTAAAAAAAGCAACCCTCCTTTGTAGTTAGTTATACTTTCATATACTGTTGTCTCATATTCTCATATCTACAGGCTGAAACGCAAGAGTTCAGGTGTCCAAGTGTTGCAGTCGATCAGAATTGTTGCAGTCTTGCAGTCGATCAGAATTGTTAGGACTCTTAATTTTATTTTCAGCGTAAATATGTTTAAAAAATATTGTAAATATTTTATTTCTAAATCAATCGAAATGTATACTGTCCGAACTTGTGGTGCTCAGATGGTGAACTGGATTATCTCTTTTGGTATTTTGTATGGATATCGGGTCTTTGCCATTGCCACTGTTATTAGTTAAATCCGTGATAAGGAAATATTTAACAATGGCAAAATTTGCAAAAAAATTTTTGTGCCAATACTAATAAATTTTGCAAATGATGACTCATGGATACCTGATTTCGTTTTCGCTTATCTCAAGGGACTCAGGCTAGTCGTGTGTATTTTGGTTGCTAGGATTTCCAGTCCTTGTCATTAGCTTTTGGGTTAGTGACTTTGTTATTATGAACTAAATAAAAAAAGGACGGATTTAGAGGGATCTCTGCTCAGATTTTGCAATTTAAGGAATGCTTATAAGTCCATATTACTGCTTGGTTCTAAGGTCTTGCTTGATGCTTCTTTAAATAGTTCTAAATTGTAGTCTTGCTGGTTTAACCTTTTAGGTATGTCTTAGTTTTTCTATCTAGCGAACTGTTCTTGCATATTCTTTCTATGACATTTTCGTAAAGTTAATTCTGACATTACTTTCAATTGATGTATAGTGAACATCTACTTGCTAGCAGAATTTTATCTAATTGTATCTGTTTGTAATGGCCAAATAGATATATGACAAAAAGAGAGCTTCCATGAAACTAGAGCTGCATTATTGTACTTCTGGCAGCTTATTCCTACAAGTACTTTTGATGTGGTGTGATAAGTTTGTATTAAATATTTTCATAACATAGGCAAGCAAAAGATGTGCTGAAGTCCCTCAAGAAGCGCATTATACACAAGAACCCAAAGGTCCAACTTCTTGCTCTCACGGTAAATATGACTCGGAAACCCTTCCTGGTTCTTGAATTTGGTTCATTGCTTCTTTCTTTTGTTGGTAGAAACTTGGTGGATGATTCCATTGATTGGTCCTCTTTGATATACTGTACCTTTTATATTATCTGTACTTACACATTTTCTTGAAAGACTACTTGCCCATGCATATAATTGAGTTGTTTGTGACAACATAGCTGTGATAATTTGTGTAATAACACTGAATAATTCTTGAGGGTCTTTCCAAACTTGACCATTGGAATTGTTTTCATATAGTGATGTGCATGTCCTATGTGTCAAAAAAAGGAAGGTTAAGGAAACCATAAGAGAATTTGATTGATACTTGCATGATCAGGATTCAGCAGTGAATGGATCGAACCTAGCAAGTTTAGTTATGACAAACTATAGGAGTCCTTGAAGTAAAATTATGAGCAAGGGCTAGAAGAGCGAAATGTTCTTTTTAGTGGATTGTCCGTTATGAAGATGTTCTGCATGGAAATAGTCTTCTCCTGGTCATGCTTGAAATTGGTGATCACATTTCACTAACCCTTTACTGAATTACAGAACTGTTCTACTTATTTCAGTTGCTGGAGACGATGATAAAAAATTGTGGGGACATTGTCCATATGCAAGTTGCTGAGAGAGACATACTTCATGAAATGGTCAAGATAGTTAAGAAAAGGGTATGTGTATACGACTTAGACCTTAAGTTACCTATTGTCAATAAAATATCATTAATGCCATTGTTTTTTTTTTTAATTTTTTAGCATGATTATCATGTAAAAGAGAAGATACTCACTCTGATAGACACTTGGCAAGAAGTTTTTGGTGGTGCACGTGCAAGATATCCACAATACTTTGCAGCATACCAGGAGCTCTTGGTATTGATCTATTCATATCAAACATAATGCAATATCTTATTCTTATTTCAGTTTTGAAACTCATTTTCGCAATGGCCATTGCCTGCAATGTATGGATAAGTCAGTTGCAGAAATAAGTGGCATTTCACCAGTTCATTTTTCACAAATGTTAAGAATGCAAGAGCATCTTATGTCACCAAATAATGTTTTCTGTTGAATGTCAACCTTTTGTATAACTGCTTCAATAATGTTTCTCCAATTTCCATACATGCTAGCGCAACGGAGCTGTATTTCCTGAAAGAACAAATGGTTCTGTGCCAATCATTACTCCTCCACAGACTCAGCCTCTACAAAACTATCCCCATCCTGTACGCATTTCTCAACAGGAGGAACCTGCATTGTCCATTCCAGATTTTCCAGCATTAAGGTAATTTTTAAACAACTTTCATTATACAATTGGCATGTTCACCTACTGAACTAAAACATGCTACATTTTTTTTTCTAATTTAGCTTATGCATATATGTTCCCGCTACATCTTTATAATGATTCCACTCATCTAATTAATGGGTATTATTAGATATTAGAATTGACATTATATGCATGTTGTATGGTTCCTTTTCAATGAATTTCTTTTGACAACATGGTAAAGTTGTAAGAAACACAAGTGAAGAGTTAAAACCCTAAAGTATATACCCTCATGTGTAATGTCTGGCAAAATATATTTGTAATTTTATGAAGTGTGTGCTTTCTGGTGGTCAGATTTGTTGGCATCCTATTGTTTATATTAGAGTTTCTCCGTTTGACATTTCTTTTGGTCCTTCTCTGAAGCAATTGCTTTCTATTTCTGTCATTTTGTATGTTCGTAAACTTTTAATTGCTGTATTTTGGATATATTTGCTCTGTTTGTAAACTTTTGATTGTGGTTATTTCACCAGTCTTACAGAAATTCAGAATGCACGTGGTATCATGGATATTCTTTCAGAGATGTTGGATGCTTTGGATCCGGGTAACAGAGAGGTACTCTCTTGATGTACCTGTAGCTATTCTGTCCTCAGAAAATCAATTCTGATTTATATATAATGAAAGAAATAGACGTTGAGCACCGCACCTTCATCAGTTCTCACCATTTTATTTCAGATCAATATAATTGCAGTTCAGTATTTCTAATTTATACTGAATATGCAGGGACTTAGGCAGGATGTCATTGTTGATCTTGTTGATCAATGTCGCTCTTACAAGCAAAGAGTAGTACAGCTTGTCAACAGTACCTCGTACGTTTCCTTGATGACTCTTGCCAGTTTTATGATGACTTGAAAAATATCAAAATGCGAATGTGTTGGAGCTTTACATGTTGGTGTCAAACATATTGTGCAATGCCACTTAATAGTATTGTGCAATATTTCCCTTAATTCATTAATTGCAACGATGCAGCACAATGTCAAACTTTACATTTTGTTTTGTCTTGTGCATTGATGCTATGTTTGAACAGGAGTGAGGAGTTGCTCAGCCAGGGTCTTTCTTTGAATGATGATATGCAGCGTGTCCTTGCGAAACATGATGCTATTGCTGCGGGTATAGCAATTCGGGTGGAAAAGCCTAAATCTCTGCAGCTACAAATTGAGAGTTCTGCAACAAGAAAGCAAGATGATGCGAAAGAACCAGTTCAAAGGTTGAACCATTATTACACATTTTCTTTGAATCATCATTTAAGATTTTATTAGATATGTGACGTGTATATGTGGAATTGTGGATTCTCAGAAACTGTTAGAACTAGGGTTCATCAAACTGTTCACCAGGCAAAGACAAATTAGGGCAGTTATTGCTTTCTGGATGTCTGTGACAAACGTTTATATCCTTCCAGAACCCAAAAAATTTAGTGCATAAATCATCCATATAACAGAATCTCAATGGGAGCAAAGATTTCTGTAGACTGGTGGGGACTGGTCAGTTCCCACAGGTTTACTGAGCCCTGCTTGGAACTGAATGCAAAATAATTTAATAGTTTTTTTTCTCTCCACTATTCCTACAACAGTAAACTAGCTAGATTCATTTTTCCCTAACTCATAACTTCTGCTCTCTGCATATTTCAGGTCTTCAGCAAGCACAAGTGCCACCAAGCAGTCTCCCTTTGAGATTTTAGCACTTCCTGCGCCTCCATTATCCAGTAGCTCAAAAGCTCCTGTAGCACCAGCTCCTAAGATTGACCTCCTTAGTGGAGATGATTATATCAAACCTGAGCCTGCACACTCCTTGGCACTTGTTCCTGTCACTGAATATTCAGCTTCAGACCAAAACGTGTTAGCCTTTGCAGATATGTTTGAACAAAATACTGCAAACAAGAGCAACCTTCCGAACTCTTTTAGTTCCTCGACTTTGAATTCTACCTCATCACAAGCATATCCTCCTGCAGTGAGACCTGCTCTGTCTCAGCATCCAGCTACTTATCCAAACGTGGCCACATCCAACGCCATTGTACCTTATGATCAACAGCCCCAACTGAACTCTACAGGTTCATGGAATGGGCAGCAAGCTTATGGAGGGAATCACCAAAAGCAAGCCCTATATTATGGTACTAGATTTCTTTCCCAGTGTCTTGTAGTTCTATGATAGTCTCACTGTCCATTTCTCAGAAATTTCGAAAAGGTCGATCACTATGCCAGTAATTTATAGACATATTTATTAAAACACTGCTCTGCAATAAAGTCCAAGATAGGTACAAGACTTTTCACTATAACAGGAACACATTATTGTTTATTTTCAGTGGTATTTTCATATATGCTGTGACTACAGTAGTGTTACTTACTGACCTTCTTGTATGAAACAACCTTCCCTGTGTGGGGATAATGCTTTATCAAATTGTTAGATCATCAACTTTGTCCAAAAAGTATGCATCCCCATTCGATTTACAATAGCTCCTGCATTTGACAATACTTGCATTTGACAATAACTTGTTAACAGGTACATATAATCGAAATGGAGATATTCCACCAGCACCATGGGAAATTAAGCGATCCACTAATCCATTCGACGATGACAGACCAGTTGGGACGGCATTGCAATCAGGACAACCAGTAGTGCAACCTCAACCAATGCATGTCAGTCAGCAAGGTAATGGATTCATGCCAGCACAACCAATGCCAAGGGAACAGCCAGGAGGAATGCAGCTGCAGCCAGTGGCTGGCACACAGATTGGGCCTCCACAGCCACAGTCTATGCAGTTGAACATGCAGTATGATGTAGTGTACCCCTCGATGCAAATGAACCAAGGAATGGGCATGTATTCCCAGCCAGTGTTTGGAGGAGGATTTTATGGGATGAACCAGCCGCAGCTGTACGGTGTTCAAATGTCTGGTTATGGGTATGGCCCGCAATCTGGGGGATACTATATTCCAAACGCTGCATATGCGTATGCTAGTGCAAATGAGCTCTCCCAGAGGGTGAACGGTCTTTCAGTTCAGAATGGTGGTTCAAATGGAGCGACGCCAAATAAGCAGAGTAGACCTGAAGATTCTCTTTTCGGTGATCTTTTAAGCATCGCCAAAATGAAGCAGGGTAAACCTGCAGCTGGTAAGGTTGGTGGCTGATAAGAGCGAGTGGATACATATGCTCACCTTATTTGGAAGCTGCAGAAGCATTTCCTTGTAGTACATAATTCTTTTGCCATTTTTTGTGCAATTGCAGATGGCTCATCAATCCCATCTCATCTGAGTAGGAATTCAATAATTGAAAGTATAGATTGCAACATTTGAGATGCTTATGGCAATGCCTTAGTGTTGGAGTGTATAGAGGCCCATAAGGCCTGGCCCATATAGAGGCCCATGTAGTGCTGTATATAGGTTACCCTCCTAGGGTTTGAGTGGTAAGAGTGTAATTTCACCATCTAACATGGTATCAGACTAGGTCTTCCTCTCCTCCCACCTCCAGCCGCCACCCCTGTCCTGCCAGCGCCGCCAAGATGGCTGGCCGCCGGCCGCCGGCACCTCCTCCCCTCTCCGGCTTCCCTCCCCTTCCACCCTCCTCTGCTCCTCCCACCGCCGCCCTGACCGTCGTGGGCGCAGGGGCTGGCGCAGGAGCAGGTGCGCCGGATCTGGCGCAGGGGCTGGCCGCCGCTGCTGGCGCCGAGCTCCGGCCGCCGCCGCCCGAGCTCCAGCCACCTCCGCCTCCTCTCTCCTCCTTCCCTCTCCTCCCCTCTCTCCCTCTCTCCTACGCAGCCGCCGCTGCTGCTGCCGGTGCTGGCGTGGGTGCTGGCGACGCCGCCGCCGCCGCTGCTGCCGCTGGCGCGGGCGCCCCGAGCGCCGCGGCCGTGGCTGCAGCCGCCGCTGCTGCTGCTGTCGCCGGCGTGGACGGGGCTGACCCGCGTGCTGCAGCCGCCGCCAGCCGGCCTGCCGCCCCCGAGGGCCAGGACGACGCCCTCCTCCCCTCCGGCCAGCCTCCCCTGCTTCCACCGCCCCTGCTGCAGCCTCCCGATGGGTGAGCTGTCCAGCCACCGCCGACGGGGTATGCGGGTCTGGGCATGCCGCCGGGATTCCTCTCCGGCCATCCGTCGACTCTGGTCGCGCGCGGATCCTCACGTCACCGGCAAGACCATTGCCCCTGACACCGTCGCCTCCACTGAGGTCGCCATGACCGCCGCCCTCCTCGCGGCGCAGACCGAGGTGGCTGCTGCCCAGGAGCGCCTTCGTGCGACGACTCTCGCTTGGGAGCGCGAGCACACGGCGGCGAACGCTCTTGCTCGCCGACTCGCTGAGGCGGAGCGCCACTTCCTCGCCGCCACCGGTCATCTGCCCACCGTCCACGACACTACGGCCTCGTCGTCCCGGGTGACTCGTCCTCCTGAGCCTGGTTCCCGGCATGACGCCGTCGACCCGGTGGTCGCTCAGCTTCACCTTCAGGCGACCGGGATCCAGAACATCCGGTCTCTGGTCTCGGTCGTCCTCAGCCCCACGTCGCCTGCCTACGCGCGCTAGAGGGACCAGCTCCTCCACGCCCTCCGCCGCTACGCCCTCGACGACCACGTCCTCACCGCCGTGCCCGTGGCTCCTGACGTGGCATGGTGGCGGCTCGACAGCGTCGTCATGTCGTGGCTCCTAGGGACTCTCTCCCCCGAGCTCCAGGACGCTGTCCGTGCTCCTGGCGGTACCGCGCGTCAGGTCTGGGCGGCCCTCGAGAACCAGTTTCTCGGGAACGCCGAGGCGCGTGCCACGCAGCTCCTCGCCGCGTTCCATGCCACCCGGCAGGGCGACCTCTCCGTCGGCGAGTACTGTCGCAAGATGAAGGGCCTCTCCGACGCTCTTGCCGCTCTCGACGCCCCCATGAGCGACCGGAGCTTGGTCCTTGCGGTCCTCAACGGCCTCAACGACAACTACCACGTCCTGCGCACCATCATCCTCCGGATGCAGCCGTTCCCTACCTTCCAGCGGGTGATGGACGACCTCACGCTGGATGAGATCACCCGTGGTCTCACTCCCAGCTCGTCCTCCACCACGGCGCTGGTGGCTGCACCACCGTCCTCTCCTGCCCCGCCCGCTCCGGCTCTTCTTGGCACTCCTCCCCCCGGGCCGAGCGGGGGAGGGGGTGGCAGGGGTGGTCGTGGTGGACGTCGTCGTCGGGGTGGTCAGGGAGGGGGTGGTGGAGGTCCTCACCCTCCTCCGCCTCTGAACCCACTCCCGCTCCGCCCTCAGGTACCTGGAGGTGCCCCCTGGCCATCCTTCAGCAACCCATGGTCAGGGCGCATCTCTATGTGGCCCCTTCCGGCCCCAGGAGGTGGGGGTCGTCCTCAGGCGCCGCCCTCAGCCATGCTCGCCGGTCCTGCTGGGTGGGCCCCTCCAGCCACGCCGGCATGGCCCGCGAGATGGATCCGTC
Organism: Digitaria exilis; assembly: GCA_015342445.1. NCBI lineage: Eukaryota > Viridiplantae > Streptophyta > Magnoliopsida > Poales > Poaceae > Digitaria > Digitaria exilis. Next base: position 1,543,683 of record JACEFO010001681.1, on the reverse strand, counting down.
GACTCCGTCCAGCTCGTCTCCGCCTTGGCCCGCTGGCTGGGACCAGGCGGCCCTTGCTCAATCTTTCAACACTATGGGACTGACTCCACCGCTCAGCACCGAGTGGATCGCCGACTCGGGTGCCTCGCACCACACCACACCGGATGCCGGTATACTTTCCTCCGTCCATCCTCCTTCTTCCCCATGTCCTTCTTCTATCATGGTTGGGGATGGTTCTTGTCTCCCGGTTACCTCTGTGGGCTCTGCCTCTAGCTTTTTTCGTCTTCCCAATGTTCTTGTTGCCCCGCAGATGGTTCACAACCTTCTTTCCATTCGTCAATTTACCTCTGACAATTCTTGTTCTATAGAATTTGACTCTTCTGGTCTTACTGTGAAGGATTCGGCTTCCCAGCGTCCTCTTCTCCGATGTGACAGCACGAGGCCTCTTTACACCATCCGTCTTCCTGCCTCCGCTACTTCTTCATCATCTTCGCTTCCACCTGCTGCGTTTGCGACCACAGCTTCTTCTGTGACTTGGCACCATCGGCTCGGTCATCCTGGCCGCGACGTTTTGGCTCAGCTTAGCCGCAGTGCAGATCTCTCTTGTACTAGGACAGCTGATGAGCACCTTTGTCATGCGTGCCAGCTGGGTCGCCATGTTCGACTTCCTTTTTCTTCGTCTTCTTCTCATGCGAGACATGTATTCGATCTCATTCACTGTGATGTTTGGACATCACCTGTACTCAGCATGTCTGGTTATAAGTTTTTTCTGGTGATCATTGATGATTTCTCGCATTATTCGTGGACTTTCCCTTTGCGTGCCAAGTCCGAGACTTTTCCCACTCTCTCTCACTTCTTCGCCTGGGTCTCCACTCAGTTCGGTCTCACTGTTAAGGCCGTCCAGTGTGACAACGGGACAGAGTTCTACAACACTGCCTCCCGTAACTTCTTCCTCTCTGTGGGTGTTCAGCTGCGCATGTCTTGTCCGTACACTTCCCCCCAGAACGGCAAGGTTGAGCGGATGATGCGCACGACCAACAATGTCGTGCGCACCCTTCTTCTCCAGGCCTCTCTCCCCGCCCGTTTCTGGGCCGAGGGCCTCCACACGGCCACCTACCTACATAACCGCCTTCCTTCTACTGCTTCGCCAGCTCCTACCCCCCACCACGCTCTCTTCGGCACACCACCGCGGTACGACCACCTTCGTGTTTCTGGGTGCGCCTGCTACCCGAACCTCTCCGCCACTGCTCCCCACAAGTTGGCGCCTCGATCGACCCGGTGCGTATTCCTTGGGTACTCCCCTGACCACAAGGGGTACCGCTGTTTCGACCTCACCTCTCGTCGCGTCCTGATCTCCTGACATGTTGTCTTCGACGAGTCGGATTTCCCCTACTCCACCTCCACTACACCGTCTCCGGATCCTGAGCTCGAGACTCTCTTCCCGTCTGACACGGTGGTTCAGCCACCCATGTTTTTTCCTCCTTTCCTAACAGGATCCCCAGTGTTACCTCCCGCGCCACGCGCGGCCCCGGAGCCGCCCGCCGCGCCACGCGCGGCCCCGGCGCCCTCTCCCACGCCACGCGCGGCCCCGGAGTCTTCTCCCGCGCCATGCGCGACCCCGGAGCCACCCGCCGCGCCACGCGCGGCCCCGGAGCTCCCTCCCGTGCCACGCGCGGCCACGGACGCCCCGTCGTGCCCCGCGCGACTCTGGAGCCCCCGGGCTTCCCCTCGCGCTGCGGACAGCCTACTAAGGTCTACCAGCGCCGCTCAGCGTCGGTAACTGCGCCGGCTGTCCCACCACCTCCGCCGGAGCCGATCGTCCGTCCTCGGGCTCTCTCTCGGCTCGACCCTGCGGTCTACCACCCGCCTATTGTCCATCGGGATCCTGGTCATACCCATCCCATGGTGACACGGCGGGCGGCGGCTGTCTCGCGACCTACGGCCCTCTCTGCCGTTGAGAGTGAGCCGGGGGTCTCTCCGATACCCTCCTCTGTCCGTGAGGCTCTGGCTGACCCTCACTGGCGTCGCGCGATGGAGGAGGAGTACGCGGCCCTTCTTGCCAACCAGACGTGGGACCTCGTACCGAGTCCGTCTGGTGGCAACGTCGTCAACGGCAAGTGGATCTGGACCCACAAGCGCCGGGCTGACGGGTCCCTGGAGCGCTACAAGGCTCGCTGGGTCCTTCGCGGCTTCACCCAGCGGCCTGGTGTGGACTACGACGAAATTTTCAGTCCAGTGGTGAAGCCCGCCACCGTGCGCACGGTTCTCTCGCTGGCTCTCCAGCGCTCGTGGCCGGTTCACCAGCTGGACGTGAAGAACGCCTTTCTTCACGGGACTCTCACCGAGACCGTCTACTGCAGCCAGCCGATGGGGTTCGTCGACACCAGCCGTCCCGATCTGGTGTGCCGCCTCAACAAGTCACTCTATGGCTTGAAGCAGGCTCCCCGGGCGTGGTACTCTCGGTTCGCCACATTTTTGACATCGCTGGGCTTCACTGAGTGCAAGTCGGACACTTCGCTGTTCGTCTTCCGCCGAGGCACCGAGGCTGCCTATCTGCTGCTGTACGTCGACGACATCATCCTCACGGCGTCCAGTCCGCCCCTACTCCAGAGTATCATCCACTCTCTACAGCAGGAGTTCGCCATGAAGGACCTCGGCGTGCTCCACCACTTTCTGGGAGTCACCGTGGAGCCCCGTCCTCCCGGTCTCTTCCTCCACCAGCGACAGTACGCTCTTGAAATCCTGGAGCGGGCAGGGATGGCTGACTGTAAGCCCTGCGCCACTCCAGTCGACACCCAGGGCAAGCTCTCGGCTGAAGAGAGCCCTCCTGTTGCTGACCCGACGGCCTACCGTAGTCTGGCCGGCGCTCTGCAGTACCTCACCTTCACCAGGCCGGACATCGCCTACGCAGTCCAGCAGATCTGCCTCCATATGCACGACCCTCGCGAGTCACACCTTGCTGCCCTGAAGTGCCTGCTGCGGTACGTTCGGGGCACGGTGGACTACGGCCTCACCCTTCACCGGTCCCCCTCCACCGAGCTCGTCATCTACACCGACGCTGACTGGGCCGGCTGCCCCTACACCCGTCGGTCTACCTCAGGCTACGCCGTCTTCCTCGGCGGGAACCTCGTCTCCTGGTCGTCCAAGCGGCAGCCGGTGGTCTCCCGCTCTAGTGCCGAGGCGGAATACCGCGCGGTTGCCAACGGCGTGGCTGAGGCGTCCTGGCTGCGCCAGCTCTTGGCGGAGCTCCACAGCCCGCTCACCAAGAGCACGCTCGTCTACTGCGACAACGTCAGCGCTGTCTACCTCTCCACCAACCCGGCTCAGCACCAGCAGACGAAGCATGTGGAGATCGACTTGCACTTCGTTCGCGACCGGGTCGCCATCGGGCAGGTCCGGGTCCTCCACGTCCCGACCACCTCCCAGTTCGCCGATATCTTCACCAAGGGACTACCCTCCTCGACGTTCTCCGAGTTCCGATCCAGTCTCAACGTCAGCAGTGGCTAGTTGAGACTGCGGGGGGGGGGGTGTCCTCGTCCTCTTTCTTGTCCAGTCTTCAGCACCGCTACGTCGGTAGCACAGACTGCGGGGGGGTGTTGGAGTGTATAGAGGCCCATAAGGCCTGGCCCATATAGAGGCCCATGTAGTGCTGTATATAGGTTACCCTCCTAGGGTCTGAGTGGCAAGAGTGTAATTTCACCATCTAACACTTAGTAAGAGTATTTATATGTAAATTCTTGAGTTAGTAGTAATATATGTTATCATAATTTCCCTCTGCACAAATACCACGCAGAAACAGAGGTTTCCTGGTGTCCCTAACCATATACCCCTGTTCCCGCATGAAAGTTCAGCGAGGTTTCCTGGTGTCCCTAACCATATACCCCTGTTCCCGCATGAAAGTTCAGCCTCTCGACTCGGGTCTCTCTCTCTCTCTCTCTCTCTCTCTCTCTCTCAGCAGCAATATATGATTGATATCCTTGAGCGTGCTGGTATGGCAGATTGCAAGTCTTGCCCGACACCTATGGATCTGAACCCAAAGCTGTCAGCAGATGGTGCTCCCGTTTCCAATCCAACAGATTTCCGCAGTCTTGCCGGCGCTTTGCAGTGGCTGACCTTCACCACGCCGAACATTTCATACGCAGTTCAGAAACTCTGTCTTCACATGCATGATCTGTTGGAACCAAATCTTGATTATGGGTTTCCTTTAGCCCCAAGATCTACTCACCCCTATACATGTAACCTGTGTATCTCTCTATAATCCAATCCACTATTTCACACAAATTCAATCTATTTCAGTGATGAAGAGATGATTAATGAGATACTGACCTGAGTGATCATAAAAAGATGGTCAACATTTAGCTTTACAAGGATTCAATCTCTGTTCGATTTTAGTTACATCATGTATCAACTCCATCTTCATGATTATTATTCCTGTGAACTGCGCCGTGTAACACATAGCCAGGTTCGGTCCTTCTCTAGCAATCCTTCCTCTGAGACAGGGATATGGAAGTGGCCTTTCTCCGATTCCTAAATTTCAGAGAGAGCAGATGGAACAATCGTAAGAATGTCAACCTGAAAGTGAAGTAAAAGAAACTAAACCTGATCGAAAGGTTTTTAGATTAGCTAAATCTGCACAACTGCACTATTTTATTTGAAAACACAGTTGTATTCTCTCTACAACTCTGATGCATACAAATGGAAGCACATTATATTTCTTAGACAACTGTAACATCGAGGTGTCATATCATGAAATAAAAGTAAGCGATGTACTATTTATTCTTTTCTCTCAATTAATGAGAAAATTAAATGTTTTTCTTCTTTTCCTCTGAGCCAAGGACTAGTGTGGTGTATAACTGCAGACATTTTTTGTTTTTAGAAATAGAAAACTCGACGTGGGAGGCGTCAGACAACCCCTAGGCATTTTGCTAAGAGAAGACCTCACGCAGGTTGAGAAAACCCCTGAACCCCTTCCGTCCTGCCCCACCACCGTAGCCCATATGAGACGACCAACGACCTGCCATGCCTTAGACCTGTTCTTTGGTGTGGGCCAGACAAGGGAATTTTTTTTAACCTCAGCCTGAAACTCACTCCCACGGGGACTCGTGGAGTCGAACCCAAGACCTAAGGAGTGTTACTAGAGCCACCTAACCAACTCCAAATATAGCAGGGATTCCCCCCATGCTTCTTTTAGAACCAAATGAATATAAAAGTTGTGTACTAAGAGAGAAAACATGATACAGTTGCATGATTTTTTCTATCTATGAAACAAACTGTTGTTGCATAGTACAGTTGATTCCATAGCCCATCATATTGATTTCATTCTGTCCAGCTACAGATATTACAGTTGTACTGCCTCAAAGCCCAATTTAACAAGACAATCGCCAGCAATACAATCTAAGCCATATCACATTCATAATCCTCATTAAGTGTCTCAGTTCATATACCTAGACATAACCTACATAATTATAATGGAACATATTCAAACACTATAAAATTAAGCAACAAAAAAATGTAGTCAAAAGCTCTTGAAATTGCTATATTCCACAAGACCACAACTGATATATTATTTCACATTAAACTCAAACCTGAATTACAACTGAGTAAGGAGGTGGCATTTGTAATGTGACGGAGCTTTCATCATAAGTGAAGTGTACCTGTTGTCAAAATGACGCTGTGTGAATATGCCCTGCTGTAAGTTGTAGTGAAACATGGACTTACTGAATAATAAACTACTCATTGTATGACATGAGTTTATGTTAGCCAAGGAATGGTTCGGGAACAATGATTCCTTGAAGAAAATTTGGTACTACTATTTTGTATAATTTACCCTCAAATATCATACCAATTGTATCTAAAATATTCTGCGGAACATATAGAATTAAGATACTGTTGATGGCTCTCTAGCTTCCTTGCGATATAGCATTATACAAAAATAGCAAAGAAAAATTTATAATATACTTTCTTGACATAGATTGTGATGTCCACCACAATCATGCAAAATTTTACATTAAAATTCAACTTTTGTATGTAGAAACAAAAAAAGGCAAACTATATTAGGGGATAAATTGAAACAAATGGTATAGTTTGAGGGATAAATTGAACCAACAAATAGGTTAGGGGGGTTATATGAACTTCGATTACGCTTGAGGGGAGTAACTTGGACTTTTTCAAATAAAACATAAAAGGAATGATAACTGACTATGTAGTAGATGCAAATAGAGGAGAGGGTTTGTATCCCTCCTGCTCTACGCTTGGAGAATATATGGGGAGGAAAGAGATAACTTCATTGCTTAACTGTTCAAACCAGATACACCGTGGATATATAGGTCCACGCCAACTCAAACTCTGTAACAAACTCAACTACAACTCCTAGAATTTAGCTAACAAACTCTTGGTCAAACGATCCAGGGGGAAATCTAACCTACGCGGCCAACAACCTGGCCTGATCAATCGTGGCCTAACCTGCCACCTTTTTAGCACGCCTAGTATAATGTTTGCCCCCACATAACATCACTCAAGCTGAAAGGAAGGATAAGCAGCCTGAAATGCTGGCAAGTCCTCCCAGGAAGCAGTCGACGGCGGATGGTCAGCCCACTGGATCAAAACCTGATGAACACCCCGGCACAGACGAGACTTCAAAGCTTTCACGGGCACAGGCACCACAGCACCATTGCGAGTCGGAGGAAGCAGGGGTGGAGCCGACGGAGGGGAACCCATAAACTTCTTGAGGAGGCCGACGTGAAAGGCATTGTGTAAACGAGTACCTTGGGGCAAGGCAAGGCGGAATGCCACCTCATTGATCTTTTTAGTGATCTGATAGGGCCCATAGAAGCGTTGGCGAAGCTTGCCCCGAGCAGCATCCGGTAGCGAGCCATGAGGACGTTGATGGAGACGAAGCCAAACCCAGTCCCCCACCTTGAGCTGCAGGTCGCGATGCTCCCGATAATAAGCTGCCTCGGTGATTGCTTGAGCTTGTTCCAATCAGAGGCGCACATCTTCCAAGAACGCGTCGGGTTCAGTAAGGGATTGGGCGACAGCGGCCACACGGATCTCACTGGGATCATACAAGCGCAGGCACGGCAGATCACGCCCATAAACCACCTTGAATGGAGTCTCCTTGAGGGCAGTGTGGAAAGCAGTGTTGTACACATACTCCGCCCATGGGAGTCAATGAACCCACTGCCTGGGCCGATCCCCTGTCAAGCAGCGTAGATACATCCCAATGGCCTTGTTGACGGCTTCCGTCTGGCCGTCCGTCTGAGGATGGAAAGCTGAGCTCATAAGAAGCTTGGTGCCTGACGCCGCAAAGAGAGCCTTCCCAAACGCCGAAGTGAACACCGGGTCACGATCCGGAACAATCGAGGCTGGAATGCCATGGAGACGGACAATGTCGGCAAAAAAGGCGCAAGCCACAGTCTCAGCCGTATAGGGGTGCCCCAGGGGAATAAAGTGCGCATACTTGGACAGCCGATCAACCACGGTCAGGATCACCGATTTGCCCCCCACCTTGGGCAAAGCTTCCACAAAGTCCATGCTGACATCTTGCCACACTACGGTCGGCACAGGGAGCGGCTGCAGAAGCCCAGTGGCTGAAGATATTCCACCTTGTTGCGCTGACAAACCGCACACGCCCGGACATAATCCTGAACAAGCTGATGAGCCTTCTCAACATGGAAATCACGGCGAAGACGATGGAGCGTGCGTTGGACGCCTTCATGGTTGTCGTCATGAGCTGTAGCCAGGATTGCTGGAAGAAGAGCGAACGACTGCGGCACGAACAAGCGGCACTGGAACGTGAGCAGATCGTCGACGAGGGCCCACTTGTCCCCGAGCTCGCCAGCATCAAAGCGGACACGTAGAGAGCACAACGCCGGGTCTGTGGCCGCTGCCACCCTGAACTCCTGGAGCAGGCTGAAAGAAGGCACCGACAAAGCACTGAGTTGGGTGTCATCTGCGTCGCGACGGGAGAGAGCATCTGCCACAATGTTCGCCCGACCCGGCTTGTACTCCATGATGAAGTCAAACGAGGAGCTTGCTCACCCAGTGATGCTGGGGAATGGTCGCCAGTCGTTGGTCGAGGATGAACTTGAGGGGCTGATGATCGGTCTTGACGATGAACGCACGACCCCAAAGATAAGGACGCCAGTGGCGCACCACCTGGGCCAACCCAATGAGTTCACGCTCATAGGCAGCGAGGCCCCTGTGTCGAGGTGGCAAGGCCCGACTGAAGAAAGCGATGGCGCCGTCACCTTGATGCAGTACGGCCCCAATGCCCGATCTAGAGGCATCACACTCAACGATGAAACCGGTGGTGAAGTCTGGCAGGGCGAGCACCGGTGCTATGGTGAGGGCCTGTTGTAGCTGCTGGAAGGCAATGGTGGCCTCCGGTGACCAGTGGAAGGCGTCCTTCTTGAGGAGGCCAGTGAGCGGGGCTGCAATGGATCCGATGTCGTTGATGAAACGACGGTAGTAACCGGCCAGCCCCAGGAAGCCACTTAGAGCTCGCACTGATGATGGCCGTGGCCAATCCATGATAGCCTGGACCTTGCTGGTGTCCATGGCGACGCCCTGCCCAGAGACCACATGGCCCAAGTACGCAACCTCCTTTTCCCCGAAGGTGCACTTGGAGTGCTTCAAAAACAGCTGCTGATCGCGGAGGACTTGTAGCACGGCGCGCAGGTGGCTCAGATGCTCGACCCATGTCCTGTTACAGATGAGGATGTCGTCGAAGAACACGAGGACGAACTGCCAGAGAAACGGACGCAACACATCGTTCATCAATGCTTGGAACGCTGTCGGCGCGTTCGTAAGGCCAAAAGGCATGACCACGAACTCGTACAGGTCTTCATGCGTCCGGAACGCGGTCTTGGGGATGTCCTCCGGGTTCATGCGCACTTGGTGGTAGCCGGAGCGGAGGTCGATCTTGGAGAAGAAGTGCGCCCCGTGGAGTTCATCCATGAGCTCTTCCACCACAGGAATTGTGAACTTATCTTTGATGGTGCGCTCATTCAAAGCCCTGTAGTCAACGCAGAGCCGCCAGGTGTCGTCCGCCTTCTTGACGAGGAGCACAGGCACAGAGAACGCCGAGGAGCCGCGCCGGATGAGACCTTGGGCTTCCATGGCGCGGCATTGGCGCTCTAGCTCATCTTTCTGCATCTGCGGGTAGCGGTAGGGGCGCACTGCCACGGGGCCCGTGCCTGGAACGAGACGGATCAAGTGATCCCGAGCACTCGGTGGGGGAAGACCCGTCGGTGTGGCGAAGACCGCAGCGAATTCATCCAGGAGGAGCGCCCAGAGGTCGGGACCTTGGGTAGCCTGCAGCTGAGCGTCGCTGGGCCTGTCCACGCCCCGCCAGCGAACACGGCGATTGGAACGCCAGAAGGACATGGTATGGCGGCAGAAGTCCCACAGGATGGGTCCCAACGTGGCTAGCCACTCTGTCCCGAGCACCATGTCGTAGCCGCCCAAGGGGAGAACGTAGACGTCGTCGCGGAACGGCTCTCTGGATGGCAAACGGTGCGTCGCGAAACACGCCAGGGCAGCGAACGCGATCACCATTGGCAACCATGACCGCGAGGTCCGTGCCTGGGATGAAGCACAAGCCTGTCTGCCGCACGGCTGCCTCGGAGACGAAGTTGTGGGTCGAGCCCGAGTCAAGCAGCGCGGTCACGGTGATGCCGCCCAAGTGGACCTCCACTCGCATCGTATCACGGGTGCGGACCCCTGAGAACGCGAGGAGGGAGATCTTGGGGTCGACGGTGTCCAGATGGTCCGTGTTGTCGTCGTCGTCGTGGTCGCCGATCTCCAGGACGAAGAGCTTGGCGCAGACACGGTTGTGACCGCGGACGTACTTCTCGTCGCAGTTGAAGCACTGGCCGTTGTGGCGGCGCTCATCCAACTCCGACGGCGACAGGCGGCGAACCGTGCGACCGGCGACGGTGACCGTGCCAGGCGTGGCTGTCGATGACCCGTTGGGCATTGTTGGTGTAGAGCCCGGAGAGGGGGCCGCGGGTGGCGGCGCCGGAAGGAGGCCACGCGACGGGAACGCCGAGGAACGGCTGGTGCGCGGCGAGGGAGTTGTCGCGAGCTCGCGGCGTTCAAAGGCGCGGGCAAGGCTCATGGCGACTTCTAGGGTTTGAGGACCTTGGAGTTGGACGTCAATGCTGATCGGTTCGCCTAATCCGGCGGTGAAGAGCTACACTTACTGGGCCTCCGTGAGGGGGCCGGCGCGGGTAAGGATTGCCAGGAACCTCTCCTGGTAGTCCGCGATGGTGCTTGTGCGACGGCAGGCCGCCAGTTCGCCAAGGGGATTGGCCCGGAGAGGGGGCCCGAAGCGCATGTCGAGGAGGTTGCAGAAGCGGCGCCAAGATGGAACGCCTTCATCGCGCTCAAGGCGCATGTACCACTGCTGCGCCGGTCCATGAAGGTGGAGCGCCGCCAACCACACTTGCTCCTCCTCCAACGTCCGCTGGCCGCGGAAGTAGTGTTCACAGCGGTTGAGGAAGTGCAACGGATCGCCCGTGCCGTCGAACGTGGGGAAGTCGAGCTTGTGGAAGCGGGTGTTGCCGAGGGGACCCTCCTTGCGCTGGTGGAGGAGTTCCGGTCCTTGAGAGCGTAGAACCATCTGCTGCTGCGTGGTTTCCATGCGGCCTAGGCGTTCTTCCAGGGAGTTGAGGACGTCGAACTTTTTAAGGAGAGCTGCCATGAGCTCCCGGTGTTCCTTCTCTGTCGCCGCCAAGGAGGCGTCGGCAGACTTGCCCTTGACATCGTCACCCATGGCGCAGGATCGGAGGTCGTCTGATACCAATGTAGTAGATGCAAATAGAGGAGAGGGTTTGTATCCCTCCTGCTCTACGCTTGGAGAATACATGGGGAGGAAAGAGATAACTTCATTGCTTAATTGTTCAAACCAGAGACACCGTGGATATATAGGTCCACGCCAACTCAAACTCTGTAACAAACTCAACTACAACTCCTAGAATTTAGCTAACAAACTCCTGGTCAAACGATCCAGGGGGAAATCTAACCTACGCGGCCAACAACCTGGCCTGATCAATCGTGGCCTAACCTGCCACCTTTTTAGCACGCCTAGTATAATGTTTGCCCCACATAACAGACTATGTCTGCTTTCTAGTTTCTTAGCGATGTATTAATGCATGACATGTAAAATCTTTTGTTCATGTTCAGTTTCGTCTTCAGTATGTTTAAATTTTCATATGAAAATCGTTTATTTGCCAACATATTAGCTTATTATATGCACAAGATCAGCATCCAACAGTGTAAGGCGACAGTATGGTAGAATATAGCGACAGTAAAATTAGCTTCAACTTAGTTGACCATCTTCTCTTTTGTCAGATAAACAGTCCTCACCTGATGCCTTTCCTTCCATTTGGGGAAGAAACCCTTTTCCAATATCTGAAATGTGTGATCCCTCATTTCATCATTGGTAATGATCAAGCATTTGCATCTGATAGCAGCGTATAACCAGTACCTGAAGTATATAGCCAAAATGTTATTTAATGCAGCAGAGCAGCATATACAATTAGGAATAATTCATGGATAGCAATAACATAGACAAAACGAAGGATGTCAGCAAGTTGCAAAAACCACTCTGCAGAAGCAAACAGTGAAATGCAGTTTTTTCAAATTGATCACTAACAAGTTATATAATTTAAAATTGAGTTATTTTGATAAATATAAATTGATATTTTAAGGAAATAATGGACTAATTCAGCCAATTCCACAGGGCCACTAAACTTATTGTGATAGTTTAAATACGTCATGAAATTCCTAATCCGAAACTCATTAAGACATAAAAGTGTGTCACCTCATATAATGAAGCTGGATTAGAGACTAAACGATACTAAATGGGAAGGTGGGAGATAAATTGTATAGATATAAGTATATAACACAGCAGTTTAAAGAGTTACTTCGTGAGCTACTTGAATCATTGCAACAAGTTGGTGACCCACTGACCCTTAACACAATTCCTCAAGTTAACTTCAATATGCACATAGATAGTTGGTGCAAAGCCTCCTGGAGATATCCCAAAATCGTACCAGTCATCATTTGAGCCATTAGGGGTTGCATAGATAGAATTTGCTTGCTTCCATTTGTCTATTAACTTGTGATTACCAGGTTTTCTCATGCGTTCTCCAGTGAGATGCCTGTTATGTAAAACTATCAAAGGCCACTTTCTTGACGTAAACCTTTGTCTTATAGCATCAGCAACAGCATTAACCTGTCCAGTTAATCAAGGACAAGTGAAAAATAAAGATAGAGATATTTTAAAAATTAGAAGAAAGAAAAGTTAATAATATACATGAAACGTTTAGCACGATATACATGCCTTACTCAAGGAAAGATGTTTGTGGCTAAAAAGGCCAACATTGGCAGCATCCACGACTGCTTCAAAAGGTCCGTGTTTTTCCAGCCATTTCTGAACATTGAAAAAGGGTCCACAAGATAAATAGATGCCTAATGAGAGTAGGATGATAATGGGATTCTAAGAACCATGAAAAATATAAAACTCTTTTCACATATTATGAAGCAGAAATATAAAGCTTGCGTACAGGATCTATGAGCTACAAAAGAAACAACCAATGATACCTATTTCTGAAGCATAAGATTTACAATTGAAACCATAAAAAATTGTAATATTTTCAGGGGAAGGTCAAACTATTTCTACTATGACGATAATAATTACTCCCTGCATTCTTAAATATATGACACCGTTGATTTTTTTACTTTAACTTCGACCAACAATATTTCATTAGTTAGTTTGTTACATAGGATACAATGGGTACCAATACATCTATTATCGATAATATTTTAAATTTAACTAGTACACTTATCTATATGCATAAATATTTGTAGAAAAGGCGAATAGTCAAAGGAAGGGAAAAAGTCAATGGTATCATATATTCAAGAATGGAGGTAGTATTCTAAGATAGTAGCAGCAAAGTTTTTTATATTTTGCTACAATATAGGATCTAGACATTGTAGCTTATACACAGAAATAATAAAATGCTGATATTTTTATCATTTTATTATTGAATAATGTTCCGAGAAAGCTCTCAACATCAATACAGTCATTTATTTTTTATGTGGGGTATTAGCCCAATCAATGGTTGTGGAAAGATTCAGTATATCTTGAACAGTTATGTATCATGCAAAAGTCATATGTTTGACTCATGTGGGGTAAACCAAAATCACAAAGTTCAAGGTAGATCACCTGGAATTTCTCAAAGTTTGAGTTCCTCTCTCTCTTGATAGCTAATTTTGCCACAAATGTGGCAAAATCTTCTGTTTCGTTTGGGTCAAGGTCTATAATAGTCAAGTTCTCTCCACAAGAAAGGCAGATACCGTTCTTGTTGATGTTTGAGCGTGTTACAGTCCATTTCCCTCTTCCTAGCCAACCAAATCCGTGCCAACCCCCTCCATTATTCTCAATAGTCTTCTCTACAGCACCTGCATCCCACTTTCTCTTCCCAACTTTAGATGCTGTTGGGCTCCTAAACCAAGCCTCAAATAATTGTGCTGCAAAAGGAGATACCTGTCTGACAGCAGCCCTAAACTTATGCAGCAAATAATAGACCTTGTCCCCGCGTCGGCCAACCACACTAACCCTTAGAAGCATCTCCAACTCAGCTTCTTCTGGTGTGATTCCAGATTTCAACATATAGGCTTCCACTTCAAATGCTTTATCGACATTACCGCTGTTGCAAAATGCTGTCAAAGCAGGGCCATATGACCGCAACTTTGGAGTTATACCGAGGTCTTTCATTTGTTTGACAATCTCAAAAGCCATGTCGCCATCACCCATTGATAAAGCCATGCGTGCCTTTGCAGTCAGAGCAGCCTCGCTCATTTGAACTCTCTCTTTCTCTGCACACATCTTCTCAAATATCTCAAACCCTCGTGCACGTGCATACTCTCTGAGCTCATCTCCTATTGGTATGGTAACCGTTTGCACATTCAAATCACCTGAAGGCAGTTCAGGCTTTTCTTTCTCCTCTCGAACGTGACCTTCAGATGTATCACCTTCATCTGAACACCCCAGGCTTCCTTCGAGTGACAAATCAAGTTTCTGTGCAGGATCAATACTAGTGATTCCGCTGCCGGTATTGCCACTCTTTGCCGGTTGGACAAAACCAAGGGCAGCAGAAGAACACAGGTAAAGGAGCACATTGTAGTGGTGCTGCCCCAATCTGATCCCGTCCTCTACCGCAGAGTCATACAGCGAGATAGCCCCCATCACATCTCCCCTCTTTGAGCACATGTCCAGCAAAACTCTCAGTTTGCCTCCCTGCTCTCCAACCTTCACTCTCTTGTTTTTCTTGGTCTCGTTTCTTGTTTCTCTACCCACATCTCTTGAATTTCCAGCATTTCCTGATTCTTTTGCAAACATTCCTTTTCCACCTCTTGTCCAGCTATTCGCATCCCTTCGCCATTCTTGTTCCCCAGTCTGGATTGGGCCTCTCCTCCGATTCTTCTCTTGGGACTCCCAGTCCTCACGTTCTTTAACCACAACCCTGTCCCCTTTCTTCCACGGCCTTGGCACGCCACGGCTCCCTTCCCGCTGCACCGGCGTACCTGCCTCCCGTGTCGTGGTGTCTCGTCGTACAGTTCCTCCATTCGTACCATACCGTACTCCGGTGGAGCCTGCTCTGCCTTCCTCGGTTCTTGGGCGCCTGCCATCGTCTCTCTGGCGCGTTACGTCGAGCACCTCGCGGGCGCTGCATGACGGTGGAAAAACAAGATACCTGTGGGAGCCGATGGGATGTGATGACGATGCAGTAAAGAGGGGGAGGTGGCGGTGGCGGTGGCGGCGGGCGGGGAGAGAGCGCCCGGCGAAGAGGGAAGCCATGTCAGTGGCGAGCTGCCATCAGGGAGGAAGGGAGGCAGGTGGAGCAAGTGAGGTTTATAAGCAAGCTGGGAGCCTGGGACAGGCACGAGATAAGGTTTCGCCGAATAATTTTGTCCCAAATAGAAAGCCCATTAATTTTTTTAGGCACAACGTTTTTTTAAGCCAATTAAGGTTAGCCAGGGACTGCCTTAAAAAAGAGATTATGGAGAAAGACCTCGGGTATAACACTGAAGAAAGACCTCGGTATAACTCCAAAGTTGCGGTCATAGGTCCTGCTTTGAAATAGCTCCCTTAAAATTTCCGTATGATCGTATAGATAAACTTTGAAAAAAAATGTTCTTCAGTGTTTTTCTCATACTCTGTAGAAAGGAGTAGCCTTGCAGCATGCCTATAGCCATGCTAGCTCCCATTTACGTGTTGCGTACAGACGGTTCTATTTCAATGTTACTGCAAAGAACAGTGCTAAGAACATGGAACTTTAGATAAAAAGAGGCTGTATTCCCCACACTGAAATCATCCCTCCTTTTTGTATTGATCATTGTAAATGTACGAAATGATAAACTATGCTTAAGATATCTTTAACCACAAAGTAAGTCACAAAAAAAATGACACATAATTTTTTGGTCAAGACAAATAAGCGAATATGCCAGTAAAAGTCAATAGCCACAAATGTTTCGATGAGATAACAAGGTTCCGGCATATACAAAGCCACGAAGAACGGGGTCCTGGCTTTTGCATAGCCATGCACAAAGAACCTTTAAGTATTACAGTGAGAAATGGTGAAATGAAGAGATTGGAGAGTTATTTCTTTTTACATGTGCTAAACGTATGATACAATATTAATAGAAGTTGTAATGAAAACTTGGCGCGGATATAGATTGGAGAGCTATATTTTTTAGGAATCAAATAGCAGAAAGAAATAAAAATCTAATCATCATGAATTTCTTTCTTTTTTTCAAAAGCAAATCATTATAGAACAGGCTAGGGAGAAACAACCTCTTAATACACTGAATAGAAAGGGGCATGAGAATGAAATTATAAGGATTCAGGATTGTATTAAATAGCTGGGAGTGATACTCATGTGATCATGTCACATGAGAGTGAAATTAAGTGGCAGGACAAAACACAAAAGAAATCCATTGTTTTTTGTCATCATAAGAGACAATATATTCTCATTATAGCTTACAACGTAAGAACTAAGAACAAACATTATGGAAATCCATATGTCCCAAAATTATTTGGACAGATACACTACAAAAGGTAGTAGTGCTGTCATAAAGGCATGGAGTTTCCTGCCAAGAAAAAGAAACAAAGTTAAGTGTATTGCTCAAAGAAACAAGATACATTACAAAATTATTTGGACAGACACACTACAAAAAAGTGGTACAGTAATGGTTAAATGCAAAACAACGCTCAAAGGAATCCGATAATATGCACACTAATATTAGTCCTGGAAGCAAACAAAAACTGAAACATGTAACCATGGTGCTGTACTTAAAAGTTAGACCTAATTTCAAAAGCAAATTGCATATATTTACCACAACTCTACAAGTGGTTTCCAAAGTGAGTTAATGAATCATACAAGTATTGTGAGGCATTATATACAATAATTACAGCACTGCACCACCACGAGTGACCTGCTCTACACTTCATTCAGATGACCGGACCTATGGAGCATATATCAATTATTCTCACTTGTAATGTTCAGACGACCATCCATATGGATCACATATCAATTGTTTCTCACAATAATCTCTCCATTCTCTTAGTTCCATGAAAGTTAGTTCATTTATCCTAGTTATTAAAATGAAGTGTAGTTTTGAGTTGTGGTTCAGGGTAGCAAGGAAAGCCAGTGTATAAAACCAACTTTTTAGTAGTTTTAGCCTATTTGAGCACTGAAATCATCCTGAATCAAAGATAAAATAAATGCCAAGCTGATGTATTAAAGCAGAAGGAGCAACAGAAACAAAAGGTAAAACAAAGTTTTGAAGTTACCAGAAGAGATGCTATACTATTAAATTCATTCACAACTCGTCAACTCATGTGAGATCAGCATCACGAATCTCAAAGATATCTATAACACCACGCATAGCCATCACTATAGTACCACAACGTTTTCCACAAGGTACCTGTCATGACCCTGATGTGACCCAGGAGAAGCCCAACAGATGTCAGGCCCATCGACCCAAGTCTTAGCCCAAGTGCAGCACAAGAGGCAACTCTATACAGGGAGGTCAGCAGCACGGGGAGGGCATCGAAGATTTCAGAAACAGAAACAGAAGAGGAACGGGAGAGCTTCTTCCTCCTCCGACTCGAGATCCTATCCCCCTCTGAATCCCTGGTGATTACTCACGCTCCCGGATCGATCTCACCGGTGAGCCAAGGGTTGTTACAGTACCCTATAACAAATTGTCATCACTTGTGCCTAACCCATTTGTTGATATCGTTTTTTTTTCTGAATGTATCTGTAAATCCTTTGGGACAAACGAAAATAATCAAAGACTGCCATTCAAATAGAAATAGAACAAGACCAAGCTTGTTGTAAAATAGTCAGGAGAACCATGGAAATGAACATTTTCACGATGACACCTAATGTGCAGATGTGCACAACTATATCCACCCAAAACTACCAGTTGCCTATAGAATGGAAAAAGTGGGCAAACAATTCCCTCCCCTGAAATCTTGAAGAATTTGTGCTTTTAGTTACAGTCACCAATCCTAACCCGCCTTCGTTCAAAACAACAGATGTATCCAATAAATTGAACAACTAATTTGTGCAAACATACATATCTACTCTACTCACATCCCATTACAAGCTGCAGCTAGCGTGCAAAAGTCAGAGCACCACCCTTCTTCACAGTCACAGACTAAATTCCCCAAGGACCACAGCAAGCTCATCCAGGATTATGCGGTAAGCAAGGAGCGTACCTTGGGGGACGAGACACCAGCTCCGCGACTCAGACGCGATGGCCGACTGCAGCCGAGCCGACGCGACGGCGCTGTGGAGCGGCAGCGCGGAGAGCAACCCACCGGACACCAGAGGTAACCTGCAACGCCCACCAACGTACAGCGAGCGTGAGCGGGAGAGGAGATGTGGAAAGAGGAGACGGCGCACGCACGGGGAGGACGGAGGGCGCGTACCTGTTGATGCAGGAGGCGCGGCGGGAGGTGGGGAGGCAGCTGCGGCGGAGGAGTGATGAGGAGACGGCCTGGAGTAAAGCTCTAGATCGGGCGGCGACGGCTGTGGCCGCCATTGTTGTGTACCGGTGGGAGTGGGGATGGGGAGGGAGGAGAGAATGGGTAAGGGGAAAGATAGCGAGGGTTTGGGGTTTTGGAGTTTTCACGGCAACTTGAGTTCTATCATATGGCCCATCTGCGAAAGCTAATTCCGGCCCAATATGTTGATCAATACCGTAACACGCACTGGCAAAATTAGCCATGGGGTGGAACGTTTTGCTTTGGTTTCGTCTAACTACAGCTTTGGAGAGGGAAAATTAGAGCTTCTCAAGTATAGCTCAAGTTTGCTAAAAAAAAAATATCCGGGTCAAATAATGGACGCCAAAAGATCGAAGCAGATCCAAATTGGTTTGGTTTGGCCTGCTTGGTTTGTTGTCAAAATATGCCAAGCTAAAATTAGGAGCAAATAAAAATTTTGGTATTTATTTGGTTGAAAACCTAAACAAATGTTATTCTAAAATTGTCAAGATTTTGGTAAAAAAAAGCATATCCATGTTTTGGCATGTCTATATTGGCATCGACATTGATAAGATCATCGTAAACCAAAAGAAGCGTAGATTTCCTTGTAAAATGCAAAACCATAGGGGCTGCAGCCTCAACAAATGCTGTGGTTCTGCCACTTACGGCCCCCATTGTCAGAACTTAGCAGCCATGTTCCCGGAATGGTGGAAACAGGAACATGGGAACTGGAACGAGGAACGGCACTTCTAAAAGGTTTTTACACTAAAATATTCTCGTATGTTTCCGTTCCCGTCCCAAAACAATATTCCCGGAACGCAGAACGTGGCCACGTTCCAGGGTCAGAAATGCCATTGCACAACCATCTTCATTTTATTTAGGGTTTAGGGTGAAATGGTCAGAAATGCCATTGCACAACGACCTAAACATTTTCACGATTTCATTGTTGTCCTAACCTCCAGGGATTTAATTTAAGTGATAGCTTTTCAAATGGTTATTGGTGCTGAAATAACCTGAGGAACTAGATTGAGACGGCATCAAATGCATCCCCTGACAAAATTCTGCCTGAAACATGTCTATAGAGTTGAAGCAACTGATAATTAATCAGGCTATTTGGAATAGATGTGTACCAATAAACACACTGTCAGCAATACTCATGTCACATGATAATGACATTAAGTAGCTGGATACAACATAAAAGGAATCAATTGCTTTTGTCCATTGGACTATTGTTATCACCGGAAGACACTTTATACTCATCCATGCCTTACATTGTAAGAACAAACGTTGCAAAAATTCAAAGGTGTACCAAATTATTTGGACAACACATTACAAAAAGGGAGGTACTGCTGTCACAAAGGCATGGAGTTTCCTGCCAAGAAAAACGGAACAAGTTTAGTTGACTGTATTACTGTAAGTTGTTAGATGCAAATCAGAGCACAGAAGTATCCGAAAACATCCAACACCATTCATTAAGCAGTCCTGGAAGAGAACAAATATTGACACATGTAGCTCTAGTCAGAAGTTAAAGCTAATTCATACAAAATGCATATGTTTACAACAAATGGTTTCCATGTTAAGGTAACAACTTCAATATATCTTTACCTATTTCTAAAGCAAATAAGGTTTCTGTATTTTTTTCGTACGTCCTGACAGGAGGGTCCCACATGACAGTTCATGTGTCTTGTCTCTCTGTAAGAGAGGTCCACCACCAGGTCGCTAGCGGGTTGGCCTCTGTGCCAAAAGAGCAGACAGGATGTAGGTCGTTAGCGCTCCTCCACCAGTGCTCCACCCGTTTCAAACGCAACCCGACATTGCGGTTTATAAGTATGCCTTCCATTGCGTTCGCTGGCGAGGTGGGACTAAAGTCCTACCAAGCACTCCACCTTGGCACGGCGACAGACTTACCCACCTCGTGGGCCGTTTCCTATCAAGCGGCCCAAGAATCAGCCCTCTCTCGCGGCCCAGGAACCTATTTCCCTACCACCTCTCGCTGTTGTCGATTGCCATCGCGGTCGCTTCCCTCCCACCTCCCGCTCTTCTGTCGGCGGTGGCCATGGCGACCCTGCGGCGCCGCCGTCCGCCTCTCCCTCACTTCCTCCCCTCTTCTTCTTCCGGGAATAACATCGCACACTTTCTTCGTGGTCAGAAGACGGATGGGCTGCGTTCTGCATCTGTTGGTGCCTCCCGCCCGCGCGGCCGGTACTGACCGTCGGGGGCCATGGCCACGGATGAATCAGAGAGAAAAGGATTTGGACCGACGGCAACCCGTCCGCTTCTACACCTGCATGTCCTGTTGCCGTTGTGATTAGAGAGATGCTGCATGTCCTGGTATCGGAAGCAGTTCCTCTGCAGTTGGGCCTCTACCATTGAGTCACTGCCACGCGGGCTCCATGGAGCATGGACTCACATGGCAGTGACTCAGTGGCAGAAGGACCAACTGCAGAGTCGTTCGCTGAGCACGCGCCCGGCCAGCGGGGGCTTCTGGCATCCCAGGCGTTGCGGCCAGCGAGCTGCACGGTGAGGCAAGCGTTGCAGCGAGTGAGGCCGACTGGAGGCACCGGGGAGGGGGATGCTGGCATGCTGCCACCGCTGCGGCGAGCTACATTCGTGGAGCCGCGGCCAGCGAGCTTTGTAGGCAGGTGTGCCTTGGCCAATGAGCAACACGGTCGGCGGCAAGATGCTCTCCTGACAATTAAACGCTACCGAAGCAGATAGCAAAACCAAAGGAAGAAAATATGTGGGTGACAACTAAATGCTACCGAAGCAGATAGATGAGGAGAGAGCGAATCCAGAGAAGAAAATATGTGGGTGACAACTAAATGCTACCGAAGCAGTTCGAGAGACAACAGACGCACGCGGGGAGACCGGGAGAGAGTAGAAACGCGGAAACAAAGAGCTAAAAATTTGTTTATTTATTTTATATGCATTATTTTCTAGAATGGAAATTAAAATATATTTCAATATCCAATCGAGCAATGCATATATATGTCTAAATAGTTCGTTATTACAACCCAGACAACTTAAACGAGGTGATGCTTAATGAAAGACATACAAATTCAAAGTTTACGGTTCATAAGCAGAGAGTAGAAACACGGGTTTTGGTTCCGAACGCTTGCTTAGCCCAACAAATAATTAAATATTTTCAAAAAACTTTCTTTAATAATAATGATTTCAAGTTTAGCAATAATGGGATGAATTGTACCGAAATGGGATTAATCAGAATTTGGATATTTTTAATACTTAAGTAATTAGTGGGAAATACATCTGTCTCATTTTTTTCTCCCGTAGCAACGCACGGGCATGTTTGCTAGTTATCAATAAAACACGTATTTTGAGGCGTTATACATGATAATTACATCATTTTAATGAGGTGACCCGCTCAACATTTTCCTTCAGATTGTCATCCATTTACACCATATACCATTCAATTCTCAATAACAATCCTACCATTGTATTAACAATTGGATTGTATTAACTATTAAATCTATCAGACTGTAATTTGCTCTCATATTTATTAACATTAAATTATCACTTACATGAGTGCGTCCCTGGAGGCCTGGATACGTGCATATAACTCACTCCTAGGTATAGCCTAGTTTTAGACTATCTCATTACCAAGATCATTGATGAGCGAAAGGTAAAATCAGTGAGAAGTTAATGTGTGGAACTACAGAAATCAGAATTGACGCATAAGTGAAAAGTTCTCGTTGATAAATATTTCACTAAAGAGTACCAGATTAAATTATTTGCTATGTTTTGTTTGTTCATCACTTAATCAATTGGAACCTCGAAAATGTCAGTGACACCATGCATACCAATCACTAAAGAAGTACAACAATCTTCTCATAAGGTATAACAAATGGCATAATGTCCACACGTTTAGTATGTTAAGTTTTGGGATAAAATGGAACAAATAAAAACAAAACAAACCATATTCAGTAGGAAAAGCATGGAAGTTAATGGCCAATCAAATCACTGTAATGTAACAACCAGAATTTGAGCTTTCAGTTGCAGTTCTCAATTCTAAACTACATTCCTTCAAAACAGTTGACCATGTCCAATCAAATCAAACAACAAGATCAGTCATCACTTGATACCGATAAAGACAATGCTTCTGATAGGCTTCATCTACAGAAACTCTCACAGAGCGCTCAAGTTATTTATTCACCAGTGGTGCCCCGTGCATGTGAGGTGGCCCAGGAGCTCATTGGCATCAAAGATGATACTGGACGTTGGGACCTCATCGCCTCTGTGTGGTCAGAGATGCTTTTTTTCACTGCGCCTCGTTGCGGGGCCGCTTTCCATTATGAGCATCTAAGCACGGGTGGGGAGTTCATCACCCATGTTCTACTTCTCATGAAATTTCTAGGCCCTTTTCTACCACCTCCTGGTGTTTGAGCCTCACAAGCTATCACATGTAATTAATTTAGTTCCGAAAATCCATCTTCAAGGTAAGATGGAACATAACAATTGCGTCTGTTGTGATTATATTTGTGTCCTATTTAAGTTGAAGTTGTCGTTATGTGTGTACTGTGATTTTATTATTTAACTAGGATTATATGCCCATGCGTTGCTATGGAAAAAAAAACTTTATATAAAAATCACATAGAAAATCACAAAAGATTTTAGGGGACCATTGTACCATTTGACACACATGATCTTTGTATAGCATGTCCTTATACCATTCATTGCATGCATATATTTAGGGACCATTGTACGATTTGACGCACATGATCTTTGTATAGCATGTCCTTACACCATTCTAGATTTGGCTTAGAGTCAATAATTGTGACTTTTTTGTCTTTATGATCTAACACATAAAGCATAAATTTCATGGCGTGCGGCCATGACAAGAGAAACTTTAAACATTTGTAGGTATTAGGATAAAAAAATGAATATCATTTTTAAAAAGGAAACAACCTTACATATCCGCAACGTGAGAGGTTGCATCTCATAATTGTTCAATCCGCTAATTTTTTTTCACCCCACTCTTGAGCATTGTGGCTTTTATGGTATTTTGGAGCTTGTGTTAAATCACACATTTTCTATAATATACAGTTGTTGAGATAGATGAAAAACCACACATCATATTTTATATATATAGAAAAAGAATATGATTATGCCAAAAAATTAGTTATATGATGAACAAACTTTTACTGAAACGAAGATTCTTGAGTGCTTCAAAATCTTGTGGTTGTAATACGTCAACCCTTTACACTCCCGGTACGCACAAAGATGCGAAAGGATCAAGATGCCTAAGAGGGGGGTGAATTAGGCTTCTACAAAAATTTAAGCAATAAAACAATCCTATGCAATAAGCCAATTTACCCTATGTGCCTACAAATGTGGTTTGTGCCTAGCTAGTGTTTAAAAGAGTTTAGCAACCTAGTTCCAATCCTACTCTAACATAGCAATTCTAGGAATAGAAATGCGAAAAGTAAACTTGCTCAAAGTAAAGAGAAGAGTAGGAAGCCGATTTTCTCAAGGTATCGAGGAGTCGGCAACTCCCCCTAGTCCTCGTTGGAGCACCCGCGCAAGGGTATAGCTCCCCCTTGATCCGCGCAAGGATCAAGTACTCTCATAGGGGATATCAATTTCCCACTCCGGGACGGCGGATTCCCAAACCGTGTATACCTTCTTGGGGCTTCACACAATCTCCATGTGAGCTCCCAAGATCAACACCACCAAGCCGTCTAGGTGATGCCGAATCACCAAGAGTAACAAGCCAAAGATCTTCACTTGACCTAGACTAGACCAAGAGCTAGATGGATGCACACTTGCTACTCCCAAGCACTAAAGAGAGTCCTTAATCTTCACAAGACCAAGAACACCAATCAATCCAAGTGTCTCTCTTGCCCTCAAACACTTCCCAACAGCAGCTGGATGAACAGTGAACTCGTGTGGCAAGAGAGCCTCCAAGTAGGAGAAGAGTGGCTATAAATAGCCCACTCAAAAGCACTAGCCGTTAGTGCTAACGCAGAGGGACCGATTGATTCGGTGCCCTCCAAAGATGGCCACCGAACCAGTCGGTGCCTCCTTGGATTTGAACTTCCAACGGCTAGCCAGTGACCACCGACTGATTCGGTGGCCAAACACCGTGCAACACCGAATCAGTCGGTGCGCACCAGTACCGAACTGGTATTTCCAGCCGCAATGACCGACTGATTCGGTGCTGCCCACCAAATTAGTCGGTCCCCCTTGGGGACATGGACATCAGCTGGATCTCGAGGGCCACCGACTCATTCGGTGGGTCTTCATGGG
Source organism: Digitaria exilis (assembly GCA_015342445.1). Classification (NCBI taxonomy): domain Eukaryota; kingdom Viridiplantae; phylum Streptophyta; class Magnoliopsida; order Poales; family Poaceae; genus Digitaria; species Digitaria exilis. The sequence goes on along the minus strand of JACEFO010001681.1, from coordinate 1,519,376 downwards.
GATCACCGAATCAATCGGTCCCCCTCCATTTTCACTCAGTACGTAACAGCCATTTCTAGCCATAACGACCGACTGATTCGGTGCTGCCCACCGAAACGGTCGGTCCTCTCTGGGACAAAGGCTACCAAATGGCCAAGGGCACCGACTGATTCGGTGGGCCCTGCTGACAGGGACCGAATAAGTCGGTGCCTCTGTTTACTTCGTAAAGCAAACAGAGCACCGACTGATTCGGTCACTGCCCCAGTGAACACCAAATGAGTCGGTCCCTACTGAGAAAAAGCTTCAAACTTTTTAAGCCTGAAACTCGTCCAATTCAAATTCTTTGAGTTATCAACCTTCTCAAGGGCTTTGACATAGCTACCTAGCACTAGGTTTAACAAGTGTGCATCACACCTAAACTCTAGATTTATCTAAGTCAAGCTACCAATCCTTAACCCCCCCTTTATAGTACGACCAAAGGAAAATAAAGACCTAAACTACTCTAAGTGCCTCTCATCATCCAAACGGAACTTAGAACTAGCTTATCCTTAATCTTCGAGCATATCCTTTGCGCCAATACAATCATTCGCAAATGATGGGGGCCAAGAATACCGTGAAAACCCATCATTGCACTAACTTATCTTAGTTTCTGCAAAACAATCGTTAGTCGCAATGATAATGTTGCCATTAATCACCAAAACCGAATTAGGGGCCTAAATGCTCTTTCAAGATGCCTATGTGAAAACATCCTAGAGACATGTTTTTATTCTCGTGTAACGTCGATATCATCGAGACATGTTGTACGAATAGTCAACCTGATCAGTGGACAAATAATGCATTTAGTTGGAATAGTTACTAGGGGACACTGTACGAATTAAGTTGCAGGAGAGAGATTTGTCCGCAAGAAATGGGCTTATTAAATAATTATAAATAGAACGAAATGCTAAAAAAAAACTATTTGGACACGGAAGACCTCCTGATCCATCCACCCGCACCTTTCCTAGGTCACATCCAGCCCAGCCGTGAATGTCAATCGGATCAATCCACCCGCACCTTTCGTCTCAGAAAAAAAAAAAACAAGAAAAGAAAAACCGGGTCCACCTGCACGGCCAATATTTGCTAAAAAATAAAGGCCCCCCGCACGACCAATTGCTCTCTTCTTCCCCTCGGCCTTTCTCGCTCCATCCGCAACTCCCCTCCCACCCCCCCCCCCCCCCCCTCCCGACGCGGCGGCGGCGGCGACCCGTCCCACATCCCCTGGCCCCTGCCGCCAATTGTTTTCACATCGCTAGAAGATCAAGGAGGCCTTGAGGAAGGGATGGAAATAGCGGCTCGGTGAGAGATAGCGGCTGGAGAGCTTCTCGGCAACCACGGGCGCGGCTTGCACGCGACTGCGCTAGTCTCGATGGCGGCGCAACAATTGATCCACAGCGACATCGTATGGCGGCGACCACACTGGCGGCTACGGCTGCGTAGGTAGGATTTGGGGATTCCACGTATTTTAGGGATTCGACGATTTTGATTCTTTGCCGAGCTGATTTCATTGCTTCCGTGTTAATTTATTATCGAATTCGAGCTCAGGTGTTTATTCCCCTTCCTCTCCCACGTTTTTTATCGAATTGGAGCTACGGTATTGACTCCCCCTTTCTCTGCTTACTGGTGGAATGAGATTAATAAGGCTTACTGGCGTGGTTGTTGCCGTTGTCGAGGGTGGAGGATGTCCTCTCCGCCATGCGGTGGTACCCTTCGGCCGTCGATTCCGTGCGCCGGAGGGCTGTACTACTACGACGGATTGAAGAGCGAAGAGGAGCCTCCCAGGGCGTGGAGGACATGGAAGGGGAAAGTGTGCACCGCTTAAAAATTGAAACGAGTCGCTACCGTTATGTAGATGAGAGGGTTTTCGAACGTCGATGTTTTGTTGGGCAGCAATGTCGGTTCGGCTGGCGCTGAGCCGCCACCAGAGGTAGAGATTTTGAATTTTGAACGGCTTGGGCAGAGAGGTCGGTTTGGCTGGCGCTCATGGCTCTGCCGGCAGAGCATGGGAGCAACGATGACAGTGGACTTCTAGGGTGTGTTTAGATTGAAGAAAGATTCCTCAAAATGCATTGTAGATAAAAAAAATTATAGATGAACAGTATTTTGTGAGTGAGAGGATGAGATGAATAGGAAAAACTTAGATGAATGATATTTTTTTAGAATATTTTGAATCTAAACTGGACCTTGTGGTAGAGATCGGATAAATAAAGTATTCAACTTTCTGTTAGGTGTGTATAATATTATTTTGTTGCTTGGATTGAAAAAGTTAAGTACTATGCATGATTTTGCATCTAAATGACCAATATACACATACGTTGAACCACTTTCAAACCGGTGTGGTAAAACGTATCGCCGCCGCTTTTTTTTCAACCGGCCGTGATATATAGCAGCCTGTTTAGAAAGAGTGAATTTGTAGCAGTGCTAATCCGCAACCTTCCATATTTAGATATACACATGAACAATACACATTTAGATATACATATATAGATGGCGATGGGTACTAATCATGGTACATTATGCCCGGATGCACATTTTAATCAGGACATCATTTTATTCGTTTTCTCTCCATTGAGAATTCTGGCCCCACCCTCCAGCAAATGCAAAATTAAGCACTCTGCGTGGGTGATGGTCGTGGCGGGGCTGGCTATGGAACAACGTAGCCTGGTCACGGAAAGCTTTTCCTCGTTAGTGTTCAGAATATTAAAATTACTAATCTCATTTTGAAAGATTAAAAGTACACCATTTGGTTGTGCTTTATATTCATATATAAAGGGAAATATTAACTGACCTGCACAGTTGAACCCTGCAGGCAACGGATTCTCACATTTTCTTGTAACCTGAACCCACTTCACCATATCAATTTTCACCTTATCATCATCCGTGAGGTTATTACAGATGTCCTTGACATCTGCCTTTTCCACTTTCTTACAGCAAAGAGATGAACGCTCAGGCATCGAAAAAGCCTGCCTGTGAATGTGAGTCCAACATTTACGTAAAACTTTAGCTTTCAAGTCCAGCAACTGGTACGCATGTGTGGGATATGAAGAATAGATGGCTACGCCAACCAGGAGGCAGAAAATACCTAGTGCCTTAGCATTAGCCATGTTTTTGATTGATGCTTAGATGAAGGATTGCTCCGAGGCATGTGGGTTCTGCTATATATAGCCATCCGTAGCCTCTTTTGGACTTTGCTTATAATACAATTTATGCTGACTATATCAAAATGGTACAATAAAACATATCTTGGGGAGAGGATATGTACTAGCAATCCGTATAGTAGCCTCTTTGGACTTAAGTTTCTTATATGAATATAATATAGTATAATTTATGCTGAACATATCGAAATGGTACAATAAAACATATCTTGGGGAGCGGATATGCTACTACATGCTGGATGCCTGGATTGCTACATTTGTTAACATTATTATTAGGTAACCAGGACATGTTCTTATTTAGTTTATGTGTGGCTTAAATATTGTTGACATGCAAAATGATGGCACACTGGTGCTATGCATGTTTCTATATATCAGTTAGAAAAGTTTCATTAATTCATTCCTATAAAATGGATAGACATGTTTCAAAAATTATTCAAGGACCTTGTATTCATTTATTATCTTGGAGAGGATATGTTATTACTACTTGATGGTGCACTATTGTTTACTTATACAACTACAATATGTTTTCATCTAATTTAGTGTTGCTTAAGTATTTTTGGTAAATGGATGATGCACACCATTTAATACCAAACCTATGTTAGTATAAAGTTAGACTAGTTTCATTAATTCATTCATATGAAATGGAAATATATATTTCAATTATTATTGAAGACCTTATATCCATTCAATTCAACAAAATGTGCTACCACTTGTTACTTTTTTTTATTGAAAACAATCGTTGTACATTTCCTGAAGAGTAGTAAATGGTTGATGCACACCATTTAATACCAAACCTAATTAAGTTTGTATAATGTTACTAGTTTCATTAAATCATTCATATGAAATGGAAATATATGTTTCAATTAGTATTGAAGACCTTATATCCATTCCGTTCAACAAAATGTGCTACCACTTGTTACATTTTTGTTGGAGTGAAAACAATGGTTGTACATTTCCTGAAGAGTGCATTAAAATGGTAGCAGCCAGAATACATGAAGATAAAGAAGGGAAAATTCTTCTATGCCATTGGTTTAAACTCTTATATCTCATCTGCCACTAAAAAACTCATATCTCCTCAATGCTATTGATCTTAAAACTACTCTCCAACGTGTCATTTTTCTGTGAAATAATGCATGTAATGCGATAAAAAGATTAAGCAGATTTTGCAGTTAATGTTTTCATAGTTTATTAAAAAGGTCATGTTATGTTAATGTTAGTTTGGGGTTTCGCAAGGTACTAGAGTATAGAAGCTTATGAAGGGCAATGACATAAAAATGACACATAGGAGATTAAATTTTAAGATTAATGGCATTGAAGGGATATGAGTTTTTTACGTAGTAGATGAAGGATCAGAGTTGAAGCCAATGACATAGAAGAAATTTTCTGAAGATAAAATTGTGTGTTTTATGAAAAATATTATAGTCGGTTGATTACTTATTGAAGGTGCAAAAGGTAACTACTACAACAAGCATTTCAGAGGCGGTCAAAATGGATTTTCATATGTGGTTTTTGTGTTCACCTCCGAGCTGGTACGGGCTATTTTCAGAGGCGGCGCCTCTGTTAATCAGGATAAAAATAAAAAAACCCTAGATGAGCCCGATGAGCCTATCTAGGCCCGTCGATCCCATCCAGAGCGCCGACGCTGGACCTGTGGCCACCGGTGCGCCTCCTTGTTGATCCGGGCCCGCCTATCACCGCAACGACCCACATCGTGGCTCTAGGAGCCTCACGTAGCCGCCGCCACGAGACGCCTCATGCCGCTCTGTCGTGGCTCGTGTTGCCTCCTGCGACGCCTAGAGCTATACCGCCACCACCCCTTAGACTATCCACACTCGTCTTTCTTTATTTCCTTCCTCTAAAAGGATTATTCTATCCTAGTCATCAAGATTCTTTTCTCTATACCAATTTTCCCCTCACCCATCTTCCTGTAACCCAACTATCCTATATTTTATTCAATCATCCCAACTACCATCTCATCTCTCTTCTCACCTTTTCTTTTTCTTTTCTTTCTTTCCTCCTATATTTGTTTTCTTTCTTATTTTTTCTTTCCTTTTTCTTTCTTTTTTCCTGACGCCTCTCGATATCTCTCTAGATCTCCCGTCCTCCTCTCTCGGTCTCCTCTCTCTCTCTGTCCACGCCGCCTTGCTTTGTCCCTCCGCCTACTAGCAGGAGGCTAGAGTACCTGCAGCTATGGGGATCCAGTGCGTCATAGATCGGGAGCTCGGCGAGCGGCGGCGTGCGGGTGGCTGCTCTCCAGTGCGGCAACTTCATTCAGTGGGCGGCGGCGGTGGGAATCAATCCCATAGCTGCAGTTGCTCTGGCTCATCTCTGTTTCGGTGAGAGTGGAGATTGGGGCGGCGAGAGCAGGAGCAACAGCGGGGATTGGGAAATCCAATGGACATGGCGCGTGGTTCTTCTCTGCTCCAAGCTCCTCGTCCTTCATCACCTCGAGCTCGACGACCTCGGCACTTGGTCACTGTAGAGAATATTAGAAATACATGCAATTGTAAGTTTAATTTCTGAACTAGATTAAATATGTAACGCTCCGTCTCCCAAAGCTGCACCGCCCAGCCCTTCCGTGGGGTGGGCACGCGTACACATAGCACCCTGCTTACACTTTCATCTGCGCTTCATGTTAAAGGGTCAACTCGAAGGTGCTATGGCTGGGGGATATAGGCTTATAAGTTGGCTCCAACCTCTCTAAACTAGCAAGGTGGTACTAAACACGCACACACCGTGCTCATGGGCCACTATGGGCCATATCAACTTGGGTCGGGTGTCACAATACACCCCCCTAAAAGAACCCGACATCCTCGTCGGTCCAACTCACCCGTCCAGTGCCGACCCATATGCCGTGTGTCCTACCCGGCCCACATGAGCCATATGTCCGCACACTGACCTGAGCAAATGTCCAGGAACGTTCCCTCTTAGCGCACGATCGTACGTCCAGTGCCGACCCATATGCCATGCCGCGTATCCTAACCGGCACACACGCGCCATGCGCCCTATGTCGGCACACTAACCCGTACGCGCAACCTCCACTTTTATGTTGGTATCCCACTCTTTCACAAGCAAAGTTGGACTAAATGTTTGCACCACTTCCTCCACTTCCTATTTTGTATTTGGGCCTTTGAGATTTAATTGGAATTTCTAGAATTCCGTCATGGGCCAAGGCCAAAATTCCATTAGGGAAGAGGAACAAATGAAGTAAGGAAAAGGTCCTTTCAAGGTCCCTCAACTATTGCCCAAGTCCGACTTTCGTCCCTCATCTTAAAAACCAGGTATATGACATCCTTCATCTATGTAAACCGTTTGTTTTTAGTGGTTCACTAGTTTTGGAGGTGGTTTTGATGACGTGGTGGTGAGCTCCATTTGTCAGGGTAGGGTGCACAAGCATTTTCCTCCCCCTTTCTCTTCTTCTCCCCACGCCGCATCCGTATGCTCCGCTCCCGTCGCCGCCGCTGCCCACTTGTCAGCGAAGCTCCTCACCACCCATCGCCGCCGCCGGCTGCATCGTCAACGGCGACCACAAGCAGCTGCTCCTCGACAGAGGGAAGGGGACCAAGTCCCAGCACAGAACATCTTCTACCGTGCCTACCTGGTGGACACCGGTGCCATGCCATGGCTTCTCCACTTGCTCGCCTCACCGAACGCGGCTGTGCAGGACAACATCGTGGCAGGGCTCCTTAACCTGACCAAGAACCCCATGGGGCGGCGAGCTCTAGTGGATGCCGGTAGGGTGTGTCTCATCGTCGACTCCATGAGCATCGCGGACAAGGTTGAGGCGCGACAGAACGCGGACTATTGTGAGGAGTTCAGCCACATCCCTAAGGCGATCCCGACGCTGGTGTGCCTGGCTCGTGACGACGCCGACGCCCATGGCCAGGCGGTGTCTGCCGGAGCCATGGCAGCACTCGTTGAAAGAATCTAGGCCCGTAGTTTAGTGTTTTGGTAATTAATGACAACACTTTGTTGACTAACAATATCTATGTGTATATGAGCTATGCAAACCATGGAGATCGTGTTAATGGAAATTCTGAGATGAATGGGAATAAAGAAGACTTTTGGCAAATAAGGTGACATGGAGTTAGATACTTAAGGCAAAGGTATATAATAGGGATTTCTATTTTGTCGGTCAAAAGGTGATTAGAGAAGGAAATTGACCAGATTTATAGGTTAGATAGTCGTACTATCAAGAGGGGTCAAATTCACATGTGCTTGACGAGTCAATAGTGCCACATTGCTCAAACTTTAGTGATGTATGCATATAGATGGATAGATGCAAAAGTTTGAATCAAAAATCATGTTTTGAGAGAGCTAACTGCGAGTATACGGCGGACTGTCCGGCTTTTGTGTGGGGAACAATTATTTGAAGTTAGACAGAACTTAGGAGTTTCTGTGTGCCAAAATCAGGCGCACGGTGGATAGTCCGGTCTTCTGGCGCAGACAGTCCGCCAGTCATGTATAGTTTGGACAGGGAGGATCTTTGCCTCTATGTAACTGTTGATGATAACGGCGGACAGTCCGGCCTCAGGGCGCGAACAGTCTACCAGTATAAGTCAAGTTTTACACAGAGCCTGTCCTGGCTGGCCGGCTCTGCTCTGCCGCTACCGTTGTACGGTGGACTGTCCGGGCCCTTGGGGCGGACTGTCTTCTAGTGACTTTCTAACCGGGACAGGGGACTCTGACCGTTTTGTGTAAAAGACACATTGAATGACGGACTATCCGGGCCCTGTAGGGCGAACATTCCGCACTTTTGAAAACGGTCATCTCCGACATGCATTTATTGCAAATAGAGCCGTTGGGTTGAACGGCGGACAGTCCGGGCCTGTAACGGTGGACTATCCGCGAAAACGCAGAGAGGTCAGATTTTGAACCTAACAGTTGGATTTTGGAGCTCCCTCTATATATACTCGAGTGGCTAGTGTGTGGAGGCTCTCTTGGCCCATGGAAACATTTGAAACGTTCATTTGAGCTCTTCCCTCTCTTCTTCTCACTCACATAACTTGAGATTGCATTTTTGGTGAGATTGAGACGCATCTAGTACTTGCATTCAAGGTTTAAGCATTGGGGCACTAGAGTTTCTTCAAGTAAGGTGATTGTCTTGTTATGCCACCTCCTAGACAGCTTGGAGCTGTGGTTATTCATTGAGCTCTTCAAAGAATATTGTGAAAAACCTTTAATTCATTCTTGTGAAGAGCTTCTTGAGCTTAGCCTCACCGGAGTGGTGAAAAGCATCTCTAGTGAAGAAGAGGTTTGGAGAGGTTCATTGATTCCGAGATTGGCTTATGCACCAAGTGGATTCTTGGTAGAGGAGCAACTGAAAACTTTGAATCCACCTCAACGTGGATTAGGGGGTGACCGGCAAGTCATCGACACCACAAGAAAATTGCTAGTTTTTTTGGTTATTTTTTGCACTCAATTACATACAATCAATTTACTTTGAGCAATTTATCTTTTAAATACTGAATTATATCTTGTCATTCTAGGTTGCAAACTATTGACATAGGCTAGTTTCACTAGTTGTAGAATTTATTTTGTGTGGCTAATTAAATCTATCTAGTGTTATGTTTTTAGTTTGTAATCGCCTATTCAACCCCCTCTAGTCGGTAATCCTTGATCCTACACTCGTCGGGCTACTGTTCGCTGGGCTACAGGGCTCATGATAAGAACAATAACAATCTTAACCTTCGGCTCATGAGGCGCTTTAGAGCAACGCTAAATTTTTGTGAGCTCAAGGAAATTAGGCTGCAGAATAGAAAATACACATGGAGCAATGAGAGGCGACGGCCAACCCTAGAACGACTTGATAGAGTGTTCTACAATAATAATTGGGACATTTCCTTCGAGGACCACACTCTGCATGCACTATCATCTACACATTCGGACCACTGTCCGTTTTTGCTATGCAAGCCATCAGGGCCAAAGAGGTCGGCGCCTTTTCGTTTTGAGATTTTTTGGACGAAACTGCCACGCTTCATGAACGTCGTGCAGGAGACATGGAACAAACCAACCACACACACCGAGCCTTTCCATCGGCTAGGACACAAGCTACACCAAACAGCCCCCGCCCTCCGTGCGTGGAGCCGAAACATAATCTCAGACGCCCGCCTCAAACTACACATGGCTCAGGAAGTCATACTACGACTAGAGGAGGCACAAGACAACTGTCGGCGATTTATGCTGACTAGGTTCTCGAGGGGGTGCCCCGAGAGAAGGGTTTAGGGAGAAGTCGTCGAGAATCTAGAGTCAAAGGTGACAAGAGACGGTTTTAGACAGGTTCGGGTCGCCGGAGCGTAATACCCTACGTCCTGTATGATGTATCTTGTATTGATGAGATGTTGCAATGCCTGGCGGCGTTGCCCCATGGTCTAATCTAGGGACCCCTGCCCTCCTTTATATATCCCAGGGGGCGAGGTTTACATGGTAAGTCTCCTAGTCAGTTACAATTGAAGAGTTCTAGTGGGACAAGGTGTCCTAGTAGGAATCTAGCTTGATTAGGGAACCTGAGGTTTCTATACCCAACAAGCCCCCGAGCGCTTCATTGCCTGAAGTACAACCCTGCTGTGAGTCTTGGAATATTGCTGAGTTGTTTGCCAACTCGAGTTCTTCTGAAGTCATCCGAGTTCTCTCAGCTTGGTTGTATGAAGACTTTGAGGTGCTCAAAAACTTCTTGGAGAATCTCATTGGTGCGCACCGTAAAGGTGCGCCCAATTGGGCAGCCCCCGAGCCTCGTTTTGCTTTGAAGAAGGAATTCGAGGGTCTTCAATGAATATTTCCCGAAGAGCTTCAATTTCCGAAGAATCCGAGTTCTTTTGAACCCTAGCGTTGCCTCCGAGATTCGGTATTAACCGAAAAATTCCGAAGAATCTTTGATGACGTACCCGCAGCCCCCGAGCCTTGATCCGATTTAATAAATTGGATTAAGGATCTGGACTCAGGATTTGTAGAAGATCTGATGTAACTCCGATGGAGCGAAGATGTCCGAGTACTTTACTGAAAACGTACTCGGCGAGCATCATGGTCCGAGTTCTTTGTTGAAAAAAGAACCCAGCTGGCGTAGTGGTCCGAGTTCTTTGTTGAAAAAAGAACCCAGCCGGCGTAGTGGTCCGAGTTCTTTGCTGAAAAAAAAAGAACCCGGCTTGCATCAGCGCCCGAGTTCGAAAGCTCGCGAAACTATGATGGCGTGCTGATAATCCTGAAAAATTATCACCGAAGCTTGATTTGGTCAAAACTGCAACTGAGAGTTGTCATGGAGAACGATCCGTTGAGGCCTCAAAAGAACCCGGAAAGACTCCCTATAGCCATAGCTATTTTTATCCGTATGAAGAAAAACCCAGAGTTCTCAAGATAGAACCCTGGTGTGCCATCACATAGTGTGGCAGTGACAAAAAGTCGTTTTTGAGACTTCCGTCATGGGAAACAATTCTGTTAAGGCCTCGAAAGAACCCAGAAAGATCCCTTATAGCATAAGCTATCTTTTAAAGTGTACCCCAAGAGGATACTTGGGAACAAACTGCATGTGTTTTGCCGGAGCAAGAACCCAGTGAGACCCACGGAGCGGCAGCTTTAAGCTGAAAATTATCGCGAAGTAGCGAAATTGGAGGAACAGATCCGTTATCGGCCCCGAAGGAACCCGGACAGACCTCGTTTATGTGCTCCGAGTGCATGAAAAGAAAACTGTCCGAGTCTAGAAAGAACACAGAAGTTTTGAAGAAAAAATCCAAGAATTTCTAAGAACCCTTGGCCGTCTCTGTGTCAATGACCAGGACTTAGTCAAAATATACATGGCGTAAATTTTAACTGTTGAAAAACAGCCCTGTTAAGGACCCGAAGGAACCCAGGGAGATTTCTTATAGCATAAGCTATCTTGTAAGGTGTATCCCAGGAGGATACTTGGGAACAAACTGCATGTGTTTTGCCGGAGCAAGAACCCAGTAAGACCCACGGAGCGGCAGCTGAAAGCTGAAGACTATCGCAGAGTAGCGAATTAGAGGAGCCTGTCCGTTCTCGGCCCCGAAGGAACCCGGATAGATCTCATTTGTGAGCTCCGAATGTGTGAAGAGGAAACTGTCCGAGTCTAGGAAGAACACGGAAGTTGTGAATATTGTCGCAAAGACAAAGTAAACAACCCTGAAAAGGGAATTTCATTGAGGTATATCGCGTTGCCGAAACAACGGTACAAAAGAACGTATGGTGCGGAAGCAACCAGTTCATGTATTGCCGAAGCAATGTTTGCAGAAGAACGCAAGATGCCAGGGCATTTGGTCTTCGTGGTGCCGAAACACTGTTGCAGAAGAACTCAGGATGCCGAAGCAACCAGTTCATGTATTGCCGGAGCAATGTTATAGAAGAACTCTGGATGCCGGAGCAATTGGTTCATGTGGTGCCGAAGCAATCAATACATGTGTTGCCGAAACAACCCAGCTTGGTCTTGATCAACTCTCTGGAGACTCCAGGCATGTCAGGAAGCTGTGTAGCAAAGATGTCCGAGTACTTTGCTGAAAAACGTACTCGGCTAGCGTCACGGTCCGAGTTCTTTATTGAAATAAGAACTCAGCTGGCGCAATGGTCCGAGTTCTTTATTGAAAAAAGAACCCGGCTTGGGCCCGCAGGAAGTTGACGAGCGTGCTTTGCGCTGGAGTAAGAATAGAGCCAGTCATCGCCGTCTTCGTTGGATCTCCTTACTGGAGATCAACTGTCTTCGTGGCAATTGTATCCACGGGCTTAATGGCTCGCGTCTCTATCCGTCTTCTGTTTCTTGGTGGGCTTGCTGAATGTTCTATGTAGGAGCGAGCATTCGCCCATGGTGTGCTTGCTATCTGGATGGTAGGGACAGCGCTTCTTGAGAAGTTTGTTGAATTCGTCCCTTCTTTGCTGCGGAGACTGAGCGGCGCGAACGGTTTGGATGGCAGCTCTTCCTTCCCGAATCCGAATGATTTCATTGCGGGCATCGTTCTGGGTGATGTGGAAACGAGCCGGCCGGGGTTCTTCGCGACGTCTGGACCTGGGGGGTTCCTCGCGAGGACGGCGGGGTTCCTCACGAGGTGTAGTTGTGTCTTTTGTTCTTCCGGCGGAGCTGCCGTAGTGGCTGCTCTGACGCCTGGCTGACAGTGCTTGGTGGCGCGACGAACTCTTGCTTTTGGAAGCGTAGCGACCTCCGTCCAAGCGATCAACCATGGCCGCTGCAGCTTCTAGGCGGGCTTTGGCGAGGTTGATCTCAGGGGTTGTTTGGAAACCTTCGAAGACGCTGACCCCGAACAAGATGTTGGCCACAGGGGAGTTGAAGATGTCTTGTTTGTCGAACTCAGAGTTGAGATTTTTCTTCTTGATGAAGCGACGTCGGAGGGCGCGGTTGCGGTTGCGCTCGATACGAAGTTCCCGGTCCGCGTCGGTTTCTCCTTCCTCTGTTGGAGCGTCGTCGGAAACAACTTCTTCGTCGCTGTGCTCATTGAGGAGCACGCAGGATTGGCGACCGGGGTTGATAGGCCCGGTTCTTCTGTTACGCGTGGCAACAGGGAGTTCTCTGCCTTCTTGGAAAGGAAGCAGAGGTAGAATATCCCGTACCGTGGAAGGTACGTTTGCTTCAAAGAGAGCCACCGCGGGATCCATGTCAGGCCAATGAACGATAACCCCCGAGGGAGTTGTGGTCATGACAAGATCCGAGGTTGCTCCGCAGGGTTGGAGAACCTTCTTCTTTAGGTGCTTCTGGTGGACCGCGGCTGAGTTTGTTAACCCGAAGGGAAACTGAGATGCACGCGGCCCACGTGGTGAAGTCTTCGTCCCGCGGGGGTTGGAGCCAGGGTTGCTGGGTACCCGCGGGGTTGCTATCACGGTCCTGATCGTTGAACCCTGGCGGGACTCGGAAGTGATCCGAAGTCCGCCGGGGAGTCGTGGACACGTGGCTTGATCCTGCCCCTTGATAGGGGTTGAGTTGACGTGGTCTACCCGGGATTGAATCTGCTTCGGGCGCCATGTACTCCTCCGAGTAGGATACGATCCGGAGATCGTGTCGGAATTTGGGATTTTCCGAGATCCTCGCGGAGTGGTTTGCACGCGTGACGAAGCTGGTGAAGCCACCTCGTCGCGCAATTGGTGTTGGAGTTCGCCTTCCTGGTTTGCGATGCAAAGCCAGGAGCCGAAAACGAAGGAGGCGCCTGCCTCGAACTTGGTGACGATGGAGGCGCTGAAGGAGGCCATCGACTCTTTACTGAAGACTCGACGAGTATATCCCATGGACGGCGCCAAAGTGTCGGCGATTTATGCTGACTAGGTTCTCGAGGGGGTGCCCCGAGAGAAGGGTTTAGGGAGAAGTCATCGAGAATCTAGAGTCAAAGGTGACAAGAGACGGTTTTAGACAGGTTCGGGTCGCCGGAGCGTAATACCCTACGTCCTGTATGATGTATCTTGTATTGATGAGATGTTGCAATGCCTGGCGGCGTTGCCCCATGGTCTAATCTAGGGACCCCTGCCCTCCTTTATATATCCCAGGGGGCGAGGTTTACATGGTAAGTCTCCTAGTCAGTTACAATTGAAGAGTCCTAGTAGGACAAGGTGTCCTAGTAGGAATCTAGCTTGATTAGGGAACCTGGGGTTTCTATACCCAACAACAACCGAGAGCTAACGGCAGCCGAAGCCTCACAACATACAAAATTGAAGAACATCCAACAGCTGCTCGCCCAGTTCGGTGAAGTAACTGGGCTACACACAAATTTCCAAAAGACAACTGTTACACCCATTAGATGTGAGAACTCCGATTTGGCGAACGTTCTACTCGATCTGCCAGTTAAGCGAGTTGACTTCCCAATCAAATACCTAGGACTACCCCGGTCCGTCAAGAGGCTCAAACGGATACACTTCCAACCATTGATTGACAAAGCGGCAGGGAAAATGTCCACTTGGAATAGACGCAACCTCACGGCGGTAGGACGTAACTGCCTCGTCAAGACAGTCCTCACTTCTCAGCCTGTCTACACCCTGACAGCCTTAAAACCACCCAATGAGGTCATTGATGAACTAGACAAACGCCGTCGTTCCTTCTTGTGGGCAGGGAACGGAGATATGACTGACGCCAAATGCAAGGTTAACTGGACCCGATCATGCCTCCCCAAGCAAAACGGGCACTAGGCATCCTTAGCATGCATCAATTTGCGCGTGCATTACGACTCCGCTGGCTATGGCACGAATGGGTGTCTCTGGATAAAACCTGGGTTGGCTCTGAGCTACCATGCGACTCCACTGATAAACTACTTTTTGCGGCCTGCACGACAATCATGGTGGGCAACGGCGCGAAGACAAAATTCTGGAAGGACGGCTGGATCAACGGATGCAGGCCCATGGACATCGCACCAAGCTTATATGTCAAAACTAGAAAGAAAAATAGAACGGTGGCTGAAGCCATTCGCAACAATAACTGGATCAGAGACCTAAATGTTCGTGCCGGCTACACACTGACACAGTTTTGCGAATTCGCTAACTTGCTGGAATTAACAAGCACCATCGAGAGAGACACTTCACTGGAGGACCAAATCACCTGGAAGCTAACCAGCACCGGCCAGTACACGGCTTCCTCTGCATACAAGGCACAATTCATAGGTTGCACACGGAACCCACATCTAAACGCAATTTGGGAAATATGGGCGCTGCCTAAGTGCAAGTTTTTCACCTGGCTCATAGTGCAAAACCGTGTCTGGACTTTGGATCGTCTTGCCAAACGGAATTGGGACCATAGCCCAACATGCCCCCTATGCCGACAAACAATGGAGACAGCACACCACCTGCTAGCAGAATGCCGGTACTCGCGACAAATGTGGAACCTCATTGCGTCATGGGTACAGCAGCCACAGCTCCGCCCAGAGGAGTGGGGACCCAGCGCTACGCTTAAGGAGTGGTGGATTGTTATGACTTCTACGCCAGGAATGCCAAAGAAAGCAGCATGCACCTTATGCATGTTAATAATGTGGGAGATCTGGAAAGAGCGAAATGCCCGCACGTTCGACAGGAAAGAGCTATCAACACAGGCGCTGCTAGCAAAAATCAAGGACGAAGCCAACGCATGGATGATGGCTAGCGCCAAGCCCCTAGCGTTTCTTCTAGTGCGAGAATAACCGTAATGTACACGCCGCCTAGTCGGCCTTGTAAATCTCTCCTACTTTCTCAATGAAACAAGCACAATCTCGTGCTGTTCATTCAAAAAAAAAAGACAATAGTTGAGGGACCTCGGAAAGACTTTTTCCATGAAGTAATGAACAAGGGTGCTTGCTTGCTTTGCAGTTTTGCTTGGTGGTGAAGAATCAACAAGAATCGAGAAATCATGTGTTGCTAGCTTCGCTTGTTAATTTGGTGCTTGGCATCTCGACATGAAATGAATCAGCGTGTAGTCGCCCGCGCATGGATTGATGCGTTTAGATTTCGCGAAGGTGGCGAGGAGACAGGACGCAGAGCTGCCGCGCGGAAGCGGCGATGCACGGCGTGTGACTCACGCGGCGCGGCGGCCGATGGAGCCTGCATCTTCATCGATCCTCGGCCACCTCGCGTCGCGATCCAGGTGAACCAGCCAAGGCATCCTGGCCGGACGGCCGGCTTATGGCTGCCATGGTGATCATGTTCCTCTCTGGGTGCTTCAAGTAGCGACTCTCAGGGAGCACGCCCATAAAATATTCTGATCCAATCTAATTAGTGTGGGTCTGAAAGACGAAGAGCTTGGGGGCAACAAACACTAAGAAACAGAAGCAATGCGCAACGTAAACAAAATTATGCGACTATATTATGATTGGCAGAATAACGTGGGAAGCTCCGAAAAGGGACTCCGAAATTGTGTCCCTGACATCATGGCAGTGGATGATCAGTTGGGTATGAGCTTGAAGTGCGGCTTGTCCATGGATGGGGAAGGGTCATAGCTGCCATAATCATTCGTCCTGACGTTGAGCATGCGAGCATGCACCTGTTGCACTACTGCTTCCTTCTGTTCAGCCCCTGCTGCCTGCAAATTAATTTTCAGGTTAACGTGAGAAAAATGGAAGATATATATAGAGATAGGCAAACAGCAAACACAGGATGACAGGAGAGAAGAAAGGATCGGAGGGTTTTGGAGTGCCAGCCAGTTTAGTTTTCCTGCTCATACCTCTCTGTGTTGACGTAAGGCTTGATCCTTCAAGAAACAGCCGAGTCTCCCTGAGAACAAACAATCACACCAGTGATAATCACATATATTTTCTCCCGTAGAAAGATATATAAACACACCTACTAATCTACTATCCTAACAGGGACCTATAAAATAGTTCCTTCGCCAGATTCTTTCCACGACTATCTATGGAGTGAAAGATCTATACTTCTTCAGTACCTCTTGATGGAACTTAACATAAGGAAAGGCCCAGCTGGAAGCATCATGCTGTAAGGATAGGTAAAACATGAAATTCACTACTCAATAATCTTATGTTTGTGGATAGGATTCACGGCTTGAATCAAAGGAAAAACTCACTCAAGAACTCCCAAGAAAGAATACTTTTTTTGAAGCGTCCCAAGAAAGAATACTCACACACACCTGCAGCGAATGAAGTCGAGAACAATAAGGCCAAGACAATGAGAGACAAGAGGGGCGCAGATCTCAAGGTCCTTGATAGCATCCTCATTTCTGAAATCACACTATATGCATACACTCTCAGTAACACAGTCTCCGTAACACACGCAACAAATGAACCTGAAAGGCGATGAAGAGGGCCTTCCTCTCGTTTGCTCTTCTTTGCTCTTTGGCAACGAAAGCAGAATATATAACCAGGCAGTTGGGGCAATCCCTTGCACTGGACACAAACCAATATCACTTGCTCTGAACAAATTCCCAACGGAAGGGGATTCAAAAAGTTTATGGGGGCAAAAGTTGAGTGCCAGCTGCTTTCTCTATGGAATTTTCAGGATGGCGTCATCATGGTTGGTGGATGCTTGCCTAGTTAACTTTGAGTATTTGAATACTATATGTACAGTACTTGACAAGAAAGTGCAATTCGACAAATGGCTTCTTTCAGTTACAATAAATCAGCACATGGCTTTTTGGGAATAATTAATCAATTAGTTACTGTTCCTTTACAAATAACAACCATTCCTTCCACCACTCCGGCCTGGAAGCAAAAACAAGGTTGATGGTTGCCGCCAGAATCTCTTCAGTGCCTATAATGAGCAAATTGATTCATTCAGGCTTCTGTGTTACCCATTAGTCAGCACCTGTAAAACTGGAATAGCACCTGTAAAACTGGAATAGCACATTTAAAAGCATAGCTGGTTGTTGAAAATGTCAAGTGCGCTGAGATATCATGAGAAAGCATAGTAGCACAGTGCACCACGTCGCTCTGGATATGTGGATCCCAAACGGATCGTGATCATGGTTGCACTCGATCAGTTGTCATCACTTTCAGCTCATACATTCCATCACCATGTTATGGGAATACCTCAAAGGTACAGCAGTGGCAGGGGGGATAGATCGACCTGCCTAACAGAAATTGGCACTCACGATCGAGCACTTTCCCTGATGCGATGCGCACGTTGTTTGCAGAATGTGATCGAGTAGTATGCTGAAGAATCAGACGGAGGGGATAGTGCCGCAGAAGGGATCGAGAATACCCCTGATGAGACCTTGGTCGAAAGTGGCTATCGCAAAGGAAAGGAACAACGATGCAAAGCACATTCTCACCACGGGTCAGTAGTGGGGGAGGGAGGGCTCCGCCACTACGGCCTACGGGTGAGTGCTCCGCATACAAAGTACTATGTGATTAGATGCTGTCTAGAGCTAGTGCATGCTTTCATATTATTGGGCAAGTTATGTCCCGTCTTTCTGTCCAAGTGGTTGGCGATATGGCAAAGCAAGCACAAAGCACAGCTTTGCTTTCGTTGCGTTCATGTACCTTAAAGATGGTAATATGGCGCAAGATTCGCATGTGGGGATAGAGATTTGCACACACAAAAAAACACACACACACAATAAACTTCGCCATCGACCTTGTTTTTCCTGGTGAGACACTTAGCCGGTAGCTCTTGATATTAACGAAGTCACCACCATAAACTTCTTCTTCTCGAGGAGCACGTAGCCTACCAGGCTACCACTGACATAATAACGTCATTAAATCCTATACTAGAATAAATCTAAAGAAACGTGAGCATTAGTGATGAGTGAGATGACTCAAAGCAAAGTTCAAAGGTTCCGTAGCATACAAAACATTAGGCCAGTCTCAGTGGAAGGGTCATGAAGGAGTGTCATGGCATTAAATATCATGACACATCAGCAAATTTGCTTACATGGTAGGGTTATTTATAAGGAGAGAGGAAGAAAGGGGTCATGGGATGAGAGGAGAGGGTCATCACCATGACACTTGGCTGGCACGGGTCTCTAAATTTACAGTCTTGGTAACTATGTGATGACCCTCCCATTGAAACTGGCCTTAAACATTCGAGCTACGCTCAGTTCGCGAGATTTGGACTTAACTGATTCCTGAGTTGCATGATGGGATCAAAGGTGCTTTGTTGTTTCCTAGCTGTTGTAGTGCTCCAATCAGGTGAATAGGTTCAGCCAGAGCTACATGTAAAGCCAAGCATAGAAAGCGAATCGCTCTCCTTGGTTGTTGGTTCCAGGTAGGATCTCACATCAGCCGCTGAAGACAAGAGAAAAAGCTGAGTCGAGGAAGTGTCGCTCATAGAAACCCCTGCTGGGCCTATGAACTTGCGAGTTGCGAGCTATGACTTGCACAAGCCTACCGACTCCTCTCTACCAAAACAACACTGGGACCGGGTTATTGTTATAAAACGAGCGACGAATAAACGAACAAGAGGAACAAATCATATCGTAGCAAAACATGAGATTTAACGTGGAAAACCTTTCAACACGGAAGGGAAAAAAGCACGGATACCAGGCAGCAAGAACTTCACTATCAAGAGTCGGATTACAACGCCGGACAGCGGCGGCTTATTATGTACCGCTACGCTACAGCCCAAGCCTCCGCCAACGAGCCTCCGCTTCGCTCCATTAGAAGCCTGTACCGCTTCACTATGGCCCAAGCCTCCGGCAACGGGCCTCCGCTTCGCTCCGTTAGAAGCCGGTCTTTTAACACGCAACTGAATTTGGAACATAACTCAACAAACTCCACCTTTAGACAAATTCCCTCTTGCAGCATAGGCAATAACCTCCATTCCAAAATAGCAAAGAACAAAAGCTTCTGTGACAAAATAGCCTATTGGGCCAATCCATCAAACCAAGCTCAAACTTAGCAACAGGCATCCGCTTTATCATCATATCAGCAGGATTATCATAAGTGCTTATTTTGCGTACATTTAACTTGCCCTTCTCAATCTTATCACGAACATAATTAATTAATGTGCTTAGTTCTCTCACGAAATATCTTATCTTTGGTGAGATATATTTCACTTTGACTATTAGAGAACATGTTAACATAAGAATTAACTCCGCAAAGCTCAACAAACAACCCTTTCAACAAAATCAACTATTTGCATGCTTCAGCAATAGCCATGTACTCAGCCTCAGTGCAAAGCAACAACAGACTGCAAAGTAGCCTTCCAACTCATCACAGCACAACTGCCAACAGGAAAGACGTAACCTGTGAGCGACTTGCGCTTGTCCAAATCACCCGCATAATCTGAATCATCATATCCAACGAGCCCCTTATCTGTCCTTCTAAACTTCAAACAGACATCTGTTGTGCCTCTGAGGTACCTAAAAATCCACTGAACAGTTTTCTAGTATTCTTTACCAGGATTAACCATGTATCTACTAATCAAACTCATAGCATATGATAAATCTGGGCAAGAGCAAACCATAGCATACATCAGAGAACCAACAACACTAGAATACGGAACTCTTGACATGTGTTCAACATTCTCAGCTGAACTAGCACACTGCTTAGCTGACAATTTAAAATGATGTGCAATAGGAGTACTAACAGAATAATCGGATGCAGTGCCCAGATCTGCACCAGTGATGATCAGATCATCCACATACACGCAAATACTCTCACCCTCGTGCCACGTGTATACACTTTATGCATGCTCCTCTGCGCAGCGCGTGAACCCGATTGTGGAAAGTGTGCGGTCGAGCTTGCCATTCCAAATGTGGGGAGCTTGGTGAAGTCCGTACAGGGCCTTGTGTAGTTTCAGTACTTGGCGTTCCCGCCCTACAATGGCGAAGCCCATAGGTTGCGCGACATAAAATTCCTCTAAGAGATCATGGCCATTAAGGAATGATGTGATTTCACATCGAGATGATGCACAAACCATCCCTCATGAGCAGCAACAGCTAGCAACGCGCGCACTTAGTCAAGATGAGCCACTGGTGCAAACACAAGTCCACCCCGGCGCGTTGAACGTAACCCTTTGCCATGAGACAGGCTTTGTGACTGCTAACCTTGCCCTGAGTATCCATTTTAAGCTTGAACACCCATTTGAGTCCAATTGGCCGATATCTAGCTGGGAGGTAGGTCAACAACTTCCCAGGTGCCATTCTCGATGATGACATTCATCTCCTCCTCCATGGAAGCTCGCCATGCACGGATCAGGGTTTGCTTCTGCAAAAGAGGTGGGCTTCGATGCAACGAGTAGGAGCTCCTCAGGTTCCAGCTCTTTCGGTGCATATGTGTTGATGCAGTTGTCCACCATGCGGCTCCAGCAGCACACCATCATCGTCTAGGTCAATGCCGGATGGGATGCTTGTTGGTGGAGACGCGAACACAATCCATGTGTCATCTCGGTTGCCTGCAGCCGATGCAGGCACTCTGAGCTCCTCCCTGAATTGGGAAGGAGATGGATGTGTTGGGGCCACCGGAGATACAGGCGAACTCGGCTCGCTGCCTCTTGAGACCACGTCTACCATGTACTCGACTGTGAAGGTATCAGGAACAGTAGCATCGTTGTCGGTTTCTGCCCAATTCCACCCAGCAACCTCGTCGAACACCACGTCTCTAGTGATGTGCAAGCACTGCTGCACCGGATCATAGACCCGATATGCCTTCGTTCTAGGCTCGTAGCCCAGGAACACTGTCTTCAAGCTCCGATCGTCGAGTTTTCCGGCGTGAGGGTTGGTGACCTTGCCATGTGCGATGCAACTGAAAGTACAAAGATAGTGGACTGCATGCCCATTCTGGTGAACTTTCCGAGACGTAAGGCCTTCCGAGAACCTTCCGAAGCCCAACGTCGGTCGGGCTTCTGGGTCTTAAGCTGGTCGGCTCCAGAAGCGCAATCGAGCCCACCGGGTGGTGGGAACCTCTGGCACACCAGATCGGGGGAGGGGGGGCTTTCAGAACTAGCCCTCTTCTGGAACCAGCCGACCTCCGGTGCTTGACCTGGGGGCTTGAGCTCTGCGCGGTGGGCCAACAGCTCCCGGGTTCAGAATATCGGTCCGATATTCTGATATTTCGATATATCTGTATTACCAGTGCGTAGCGACAGAAATAGTTTGTCACCCAAAAATATCGGTGTTTTAAATTTGACATGTCATCCACCCAACGCACAACCCGATGTGTCTCGCTACCGGTTATTCTCTCATTTTCTTCTATCATTATGTTTAGTTTTTTAGCATATATGGTATGAAAAAAAAAATCAATGTTCATTCCTGCACAAAATGAAAGTTTTTTCTCTAAATTTCTTTCAAAAATCTTTTCTATCACCGATAGAATTCCGATATATCCAATGTTCTCGTTTATCACCGATCTCCGATAATTTAAATTTATTGATATTGTAAACCCTACTTCCAACCCATTCCAGTCTAGGGACTAGAGCCCAGAGGAGATGCATGACCGCGAAGCCCAGGCTGGTCCCTGGGACGGCCCACCCTGGCCCATCTCGGCCCCATTTCCCCCAACAAATAGCTTCAATTAAGCATTAGAGGATAGAGTTTGACATTTTGCAAAAAACAAGTTTCATATCTTCATTCTAAAATAAATTTTCTAAGATGAAACTAGACATTATTTTTTATTGTCTAAACATTTAAATAAAACAATTTAGATAATTTATTTTGAGTCTGTTAAACATCATGATTTAATTTAATTCCTCGTGGCTGATGCACCGTCACGTAGGACGGCCGATATGATGCCACATCACTCAAAACCACTACTTTCTAATGAAACTCGATACTCTGATCTTAGTATTAGAGTGGTTAGAATGGAAGGTTCCTTTCTAAAAAAAATGGACGGTTTTTAGTGCAGGGCAAAAACACGAACTCGACCTATATCCCTAGAAAGGAGTTTTTTTCCAAAAAAAAAAAAGAAGAAAAACATCCTCTGGTTCGATCCCCTACCTTGTTGTAGCCTTTTAGTTATGGGTTTATATATATATATATGCCATTATAATTTTTTTAAGGTTGGAGATATGTCATTACAATTCGACTGTTTGAAAATATCCCATTACAATTCGACGGTTCACCGATTCCTGCCATTTTGTACGCTTACAAAGACGACTTGCCCACCTACAGGCGTACACAATGGACCCGTAGTTTCGTATGGACTGAAATGCCATCGGTACACCTCTTCTCTCTCTAGTCACTTACATGCAGGCCCCATATGTCATATTCTCCATCCTCCTCTTCCCCAACCTCTATCTCCTCTTCCTATCATCCCAAAGGCACCATCAAGGTCGAAGCCGCCTGGCGGAATGGCGCCATCAAGGTTGAAGCCGGGGAATGGCACCATCAATGTCGTCGTCGTCGAGCGCCTCCCACCGGACCTCCATGCTCATATCCATCGCCGCCTCGACTTTCTCCTTCGCCTCACTGTGTACGCTAATCGGACACTCCCATGGTCGGCCCCAAGCTGAATCGGATGTGCAAATCCAAAAGTGTCGTCGCCACAATTGCATCATCATCCTCCATGGCGTCCGCTTCCTCCTCCTCCACGCCCAGAACCACCGCTTAACGTGCGCCACCTCCACCAGCTCTTACCCGTCCGCCTACTCCTTCTCTACCACCTCCTCCACCGGCAATCCTCCTCCGCGGCCTCCCTCGCCACGCTCCGTAACTCCCCACCATGCCCTCCTCCTCCTCCAACTCCTTCCGTTGCGCCCTCCGTGGCCACCTGGCCGCCATTTTCCGCCACCCACTCCGTCGCGACGCACGCGTGGTTGCCGCCTGCCTCAGCCACTGCCACCACGGCGCTGTCGCGCACCTCCCGGGCAGATGTGGCTGGGGAAGAAGGGGAAAGGGATGGAGGAAGAAGATGACCCGTGGGCCCTATATGTAAGTGACTGGAAAGAGGATGTATGTCTAAGGGCAAAATGGGCCATATGAAAGGTTTTGTATATCTACACCACCTGCAGGTGGGCCAACCATCTTTGCAAGCATACAAAATGACAGAAATCGGTGAGTCATCGAATTGTAATGGTATATTTCTAAACACTCGAATTGTGATGGCATATTCCAACCTTGAAAAATTGTAATGGCTTATATATTTTTTTAAAAAAAAACTTTTGTAGGGCTGGGCTGGGCCTGCAACACATGAAAAGGCCGCCATTGACGCCGCCGCCGCTTCCCCCCTCGGAGTCTCGGACGAGCTCGATCCTTATCGTCGCTCCCTCCTCTCCCCTCCCGCCCCTGGCCTCCCTTTCACCTCCAGGTGTTGGGATCACCGTCGCGGCCACCCCACACGGCGCAGCGCGTGCCTCTATTTTCTCTTCCCCGTTCCCTTCTCTCTGGTCTCACTTTCTTGGTGGCGACGACTGGGCGAGCTGCGGCGCTATTCGTTCTTCGCAGGACTCTTCACTGCGACGAGCATCCACCAGGTATGCCATCCCCTTCCCTTCCCTCTGTGCTCAACAGAGCACCCGAATCCCAAATGATAATCTATTTGTATTCGCATCCCACCCCGTGACACCTGGTAACGTCGATAGAACACACTAGCTTGTTCTTAATTCTTATGGGATAGGGTTTCGTTCTTTTTGCTGCGCGTTCAAATTCGCTTGATATAATTGCCATATGTGGGAGCATGATGAGACCAACTGCAGTTTTCTGTTTGAAATTTCAGTCAGAGATGCCCTTTCCAAATGATTAATTATTCTTTTGCGAAATTATTTGTTTCAATTATGTTTAATGTTTGTAAGTGGAGTTGTGTCATGATAGGATGCTACGATGTTATCTATCATTCTGCGCACCAATTGATATACTTCTATCTATACATGGGTAAAACTGCATTATGGACTCATCTTGTACTTTTTTATCTGTACTAGTATATTGCCCGTGCTAACGCTATGGCTTAACCAAAAGGGTTGCGAGCGAGGTAGTGGACCTTTAATCCTTTACTAGTATATTTCCTGTGCTAACGCTACGGCTTAGCCAAAAGGGTTGTATATTTTAATCATTAATGAGCAAACTAAAAATTATTATATTGCATATTATTAAAATAAATATAACATCAATTTTGCTGCACGTTAACCTAATTGAATCAATGAGCTAGGGAACAATATCCAGCAATAATATTTCAAATTATAGAATAAAGGAAGAATGTAGAGACTAACCATCTGTCCATCTTGCGTTCATGCCCCTCCTATTCCTCGTCCTCTTTGCCGTCTCCTTCCAGGAGCTTGGTAATTTCGTCCTCGTCAGGCTCATCACATTTCACGTCAGAGGCAACAGACTGCTCTGAGCAATTAAACAGTAGAAAAGTAGAAAGTGGAAGCCTCTTGCTGCTGTCTTTCTCGTCCATCTTTGATGCAGCAGCCGCCACCTCCTATTCCTAGTCCAGAGCTGTTTTTCATGAACCTCGAGAGCTCGTCCGTCTCTTTACCGCGGAAACATCTCCGGCTGGGTGCTCCGCATCCACCAGCGACTCGACGTCCTCTTGCTCCTCCGCAGGGTAGCTGGGGTCGACGCCACCTTGATCCTCTACCCTACGTGTCACGATCCTCCTGGTCATCCTCGCCTCCATCCGGTTGGTTTCGGGCGATTTCACCGACAAGTGGAACAAGCGGGCTACTGTTCCACCACGGCCAGCTCCGCCATCTTCGCAAACGACTTCATGGCCGACCTACATGGCGTCGGGACTCGGGAGGCAGAGCGTCAGTGCCGATCTCATCGATCCCGTCGACCCGATCATTGAAAACCCCACCCTCCAAAAGCCTCGTCAACTCATATGATGATTCCGCGACCAATTTTATCGAAACAAATTCGGGAGAATTGAGCACGCAAACGATAAATCAGAATTGAGCGCGCAAGACACATGGATGCTATCCCTAGCTGCTACAAACGCCAGAGAAACAAGGAATGGCAGAGCTCACCGCGATTGATATCGGCACGTCCGCAACTTCGGCTATGGTGGCGGCTGATGTGACGGTGGCGGCGGTGATCCAGGAGGCAGACAAGCAGTCGACGACAGTGGCGATCCTGGTGCCGTGCGCACGGCGGCGGTGATGGTAGTCGGCGGAGGGGCCAAGGATCAGGACGATGCTTCACCGTGTGATCAGGGACTGATCACCGACGCCTCGCTGTGATAACTGGGCGATCGCCAACGCTCTGGCCTCGCCGTGATAGCGGGATTGGACAGGAGTCACCGTGTGGACGGGGCCGGGCGCCTAGCGGTGGCGGGCGACGGTGGCGGTCTGGCGGAGGTTATGCGAGGGTGAGGGCAGCGTATGGCGTCGTGTGATGGAGCAGTCGGGTGTTTCGGAGCGGAACCGTCGGCGTCGGGTGGATCCGTGGCCGCGCAGGTAGAAGGGAGGGTGTTGCCACGGAGGGAGAAGGGAGGGCGTGCGCTGGCTTCGAGGTATCCTGGAGTGCGGCCGGAGAGATGATCGGCGCTGACGGTTCCTGGCGGCTCATGCCGTTTTCGTCGGGGAAGTTACGGCACCCGTGCGCCCGTGCGTGGGTATCCGGGAAGGGTGGGAGGATGAGTGATGATGAGAGAGAAAGAATTCATATTAGCCTTTAGATTTGAGTGAAGAGGGATTAGATTAGATCTTGAGCCTTGGTTTTAATGGAGGTGTTTTTCTGGGTACATAAACTTGGGTGGTTTTAGGGGAATTGATGACTGTTGGGGGCATAAACTTGGGTGGACCTAGGAAAGAGTTCCCGTGCGCCCGTGCGTGGGTATCCGGGAAGGGTGGGAGGATG
Organism: Digitaria exilis; assembly: GCA_015342445.1. Taxonomy (NCBI): domain Eukaryota; kingdom Viridiplantae; phylum Streptophyta; class Magnoliopsida; order Poales; family Poaceae; genus Digitaria; species Digitaria exilis. The sequence continues at coordinate 1,493,120 of JACEFO010001681.1, read as the reverse complement.
AGTGATGATGAGAGAGAAAGAATTCATATTAGCCTTTAGATTTGAGTGACGATGGATTAGATTAGATCATGAGCCTTGGTTTTAATGGAGGTGTTTTTCTGGGTACATAAACTTGGGTGGTTTTAGGGGAATTGATGACTGTTGGGGGCACAAACTTGGGTGGACCTAGGAAAGAGTTGAAGTGGTGAATTTAAGGGGGCACAAGCTATGGTGGCGGCTGATGTGACGATGGTGGCGGTGATTCAGGAGGCAGACAAGCAGTCGACGACAGTGGCGATCATGGTGCCGTGCGCACGGCGGCGGTGATGGTAGTGGGCGGAGGGGCCAAGGATCAGGAGGCCGATGCTTCACCGTGTGATCAGGGACTGATCACCGACGCCTCGCTGTGATAACTAGGCAATCGCCGACGCTCTGGCCTCGCCGTGATAGCAGGGCTGGACAGGAGTCACCGTGTGGACGGGGCCGGCGCCTAGCGGTGGCGGGCGACAGTGGCGGTCTGGCGGAGGTTATGCGAAGGTTAGGGCGGCGTATGGCGTCGTGTGATGGAGCAGTCGGGTGTTTCGGAGCGGAACCGTCGGCGTCGGGTGGTTCCGTGGCCGCGCAGGTAGAAGGGAGGGTGTTGCCGTGGAGGGAGAAGGGAGGGCGTGCGCTGGCTTCGAGGTATCCTGGAGTGCGGCCGGAGAGATGATCGGCGCCGACGGTTCCTGGCGGCTCATGCCGTTTTCGTCGGGGAAGTTACGGCACCCGTGCGCCCGTGCGTGGGTATCCGGGAAGGGTGGGAGGATGAGTGATTAGATTAGATTAGATCATGAGCCTTGGTTTTAATGGAGGTGTTTTTCTGGGTACATAAACTTGGGTGGTTTTAGGGGAATTGATGACTGTTGGGGCATAAACTTGGGTGGACCTAGGAAAGAGTTGAAGTGGTGAATTTAAAGGGTGGAGAGGAGATGGAGATGATATGCCATCCTTTTGCAATTTTCTTTCTTTATTAGATAGGCAATCCAAATTATGATATTTTTAGTGGGTTGTGATGCATATTCCATTTCTAAGCATTCAGTGAAGTGTTTGATTCTTTATGTGTACTGATTTTGTGATGTATTGGGGTACTGTAGTCATTGAGTTGCATGAGGCCTGTTCATTTACGGGTTTCACTGGTTTCGGCCGGTTTTCCAAACCAGCCCGCAAATGGACAGGCTGACTGGTTTGGGCTGGTCTTTAGCCATCCTGAGATAGACTCTTGAGCAGGCCGGGCTGAGCTGGTTCCACGGTTTCAGTGGTTTGAGCCCAAAACCTCTTCACCTCCATAGCACAGCGCAGGAGCACGTGGTCGTCTTCTCCAATCTCCATCGAATCCCCATTCCTCCTTGACATGTTTCCTCGATCTGGATTTACCAAATTGGCCGAGGTTAAAGTGAAATCGAAATTGGAAGGAAGAGCAGCAGCAGGTGACTCGAGAGGCGGCATGATTTTTGCAATGAGAAGACAACAACTCACAGGGCTACGGGTGGGCATCTGCTTCCATCTCGGCCGCGACAGCGACACCTCCGTTCGTCTTGTTCCAGCAGCGATTCGAGGGCGTCGATCCCTTGGAGATGATGGCGGGCTCTCCGAGCTTGATGTGCTGCTTGCCGATCTCCCTCGCTGCATAGCCTTGGGCGAAGCAGTTAACGAGTCAGCCGCCAGGCACGGTGGCGTACTGGCGGTGGTCAGATAGATGAGTGGACGGACATGGGTCAAGATGAGAGGGAATCGGAGAAGAGAGAGAGCAAAGGGAATTGACTGCCGCTGCCCGCCGTCGCCGAGGAGGCGAGGACGACGACCTCCGCCGCCGCCGCCATGCGCGTAGTTTCTGGACTCCGGATATTGCGCTGCGTTAACTGGTTTACTTGGTTCTAAACCGTGTTACAAACCAGCCCGCTTGAAACAATTGCGGGCTTAGACAGAAACCGGCGAACCCGCTCAAAATCGCCTCGGCTGGTTTAGTCCGGGTTGGTTTGGCGGTTTCAACGGGTTCGACCCAACCCGTGAACAGGCATCATGAGATGAATGGGCCTCTTGCAAAAATTATGCACTCAGCCAGTATGTTTTCCAAGGCTGTACTGAAACTATTCTATGGCTCTAAACATTTCCTTTGCCTCCTGTACCCGTTGTCAGTATAGGTAGCATTGTTTTTCATGAAAATTTTGTATTGCTCTTAAATCTATGTTAATTTATTAACTATCCTTATTTTTTTCCTTATACATGCATTGAAAATGGGAAACCCCATATTAAAAAGTGGTGCTGTCCATGTGCGGTTTAGTGTAGAGGTGCAAGTAAAGAATTTTAATTACCTGGTAGCATTGTTCGTACCAGCTTGTCTTTTGCTCTGGGGCTTCACCATTGCTCAACCTCAGCCATGAAAGTTGATGAATCTGATGCAGATACAATTTAGATATGTTGAACGTCGTGGCTAATCTATGATATCACACTTTCCCTTTTTACAAGATGATCTTCATGTTTAAATTCTCTTTCTAGATAAATAGAAAATTTGTTTACAATATTCTTTATATTGAAATAGAATTTTAAATCATCTAAGAACAGGTAAACGTAACAGATTGGTCGTTGCCACATATCTCTTTTTATTATTTTATAAAGAGTATCTGATAGCACCCTTTCCCTTTTTATTAGACACTCATTATTAAGTTCACCATTCTCTTTCTAGATAAATAGAGCAGTTGGTTGTTTCCAATTATTTCGTTTTATTGTTTAAGGACTAAGTTGCACGGTAGGTGCCTAGAATTACTCGTCTCTAAGGTTGAGAATTGTACATTTAGATCTTTTGGATTTAGACAACTGGCCTGAAAAGGTTCCAACTCTTAATTGAGGATTAGTCTTAATATTTGATCTTGGATTTTTGTTGTTCATGTATCACCACCAGAATCCTCAGTTCTGGCATTGCTGATCATCTTTTGCACATCATTGTTTATACCATGTATCGTTGGATGATTCTCATTATTATATTTCCGTTTGGCAGGTTCACAATTTCAGCAGCCTGTAGTTAATCGCATCTCATTTGAACGGAAAGTGTCTGCTAAAGCAACATTGAGAGTAAGAGTTTCATGAATTGTTCTCTATTTTGATATTATTACCTGTAGACTCGAGCCTAAGGGATTGTGAACTGATCAATAAATCAGGGCTTTTATCGGACTAACTATACAGTATAATATCTGTACGTTTTACAAACTATTGCACAGTTGAATTTTTGTGTATCTTAAAAGCAGTTTGTTACTATCTCCATGTTTTATATTAAATTATGTTAAATCACCAGCGCTGGTAATTATGTTAAATTAATAAATTGACACACTGCCACCTTAGGAAAAATGTGCCAACGGTAACCTCATTCTAATTTATGTCAAGCTTGAAAGGAATGTATTGCGAAAATTTTTCAATTTCAAAATGGCTAAGTTCAATGTTGAATGAACATGAATTTGTAATGTTTGATGACGGATTACTTGTCTTTGATATGAATAATTGCTTAGATGCCATCATACCAAGAATCATTATTTAACTGTAAACTCTGTGCATTGTTAATTACATATTAAATCTGAACTTGCACTACATCTTGTGAGTTACTTGTAATGCTAGCCTTCAGTTGTGAACTCAAAATTGAATGTGAAAATGGTAACCTGCTTATTTTCTATGATTTATTTCACCGTCTGATCCTTCCTTTAACTACCTTTTCCTCTAACCACTGTGTACCACAGAGTGTGAGGTGTAAAGCTACTCAAACACAAAGCGTCCAAAAGAAATCTGCAAGTGCAACTGTTCAACGTGACAAAAAAGGTTAAAATTTAGAATCTTCATAATTTCACATTTGCTTAATTTCACATGTATTTTCTACAACTGTTCCAGGGAAAGTCCAAGGGCCAAAACTGGACGATGGAAGCGGTGGGTTCCCTCCGTTCCGTTTTGGCAAAGGCGGGGGTGGCGGTGGAGGTGGTGGTGGTGGTGGCAACTACTTTGGTGGATTCCTTCTCTTCTCCTGCGTGTTGCTCCTAGATTACCTGAAGGAGTTTGAGAAGTACCTGCTTACTCGGAAGCACCGAGCTGGGGATGATGCCGTCAATGGGCTGCTACAGCCGTGATCCCCGTTGTCCAGTCTCACTAGCAGTATCTACTCGTTTTCTGTTCTGATGAAGAAGGCTTTCGAGCTGTGACTGTCTTGGTAGTTTATGTTGCCTTCCTGATGGACTTATAAGAAAGATCATGTCGGATTTGAGATTCAAATTACTGTATTGCGTCTGAGACGCTGAAAGTTAATGCAAGTAGGCTGCTGAGCTGGAAATTTGAATCTATTGTAATGTAGCGACCCCTTTCAGATGGATCCTGTCGCCATTAGTGTGGAATGTCTGGCCACTGTGATATTGCAGTTAACTGGAAATTTGGCTGCAGTTTTCTACGGTAGCTTTTTTTCCCAATTTGCTGGACATATAAAGCTGTGGTTGCTGAAATCGAGATTGGAAGCTGGCAGAGCAAATGCTGGTTAATTCACGGGGAAATTCCTGGGCAAGTCGAGATTCAGTGTCTGACTGGAAAGCGAGTGCAGAGTTACAGTCGCTGTCGCTAACATGTTTTGTGAATGCTGTACCTGAACCATCCATCGCCAGAACCACGCGGCCTTGAGTCGGTCAGTCGGTCGACCTGCAATTCTGTTTTCACTTCGATGCAGTTTCATGATAGCTTTTGCTCGTATGAATTGGGTGGACTTGACCTGAAAGTCAGTTTTCATTCGATGCAGTTTCATGATACCTTTTGCTCGTATGAATTCGGTGGACTTGACCAGAAAGTCATGGGTCTTTCTGTCTACTGTCTTTCCACAGCATCTTCTGTCCCGGGATTTTCCTGGGCCCTTCTGCTTGCAACATTACAAAAGCATCGTCAGTGCTAACAAAACGTCTTATGCCTGAGAATCACGTTAGGTCTCCAAAAACAATAACAAGTTAACAACCCTGCAAATCACGTTGGTTTGGTGAGGGTATCAGTGGCAAGTCTAAATCTGAATCATGCACATGATCATCGTTCTTATTCAGATCAATAGGTCATGACAGGTCTGCAGGAAACCACCAAAAGACAAACTAGTGGCTACGCTGCCACCTACCAGACATGATTTTCTAGACGGGGCACGAGAAACGTGCCGATACTAGCATTTCTGCTCGCGCCAGACATGCATTTCGGATTTTTCGCCCAACGATTTGATGGGTTTTGGTGCCATGGATGGAACTGTCCTCGTGTTTCTATGCTTTGCTGGAATCATGGAGCTGCTGTCCTTCGTACTGGAAAAAACGAAAAGAAAAAGGATTCCAGGCGAGAAACTGATGATGGAAACGCCATCCAAATTTGTGTATTTATAAATTATGAATAAATGTCCAGCGTTATGGTTCTTTTTGTGTTTTCAAACCAAATCCAGCCGTTACTTTTTCAAGAAAAATGTACTGGCAGATTGCTCTTCACGTTGCCGAACTTTATATACAACCATAATTCAGAAACTGTTAGGCTAAAGTAAAAGGGTACTAAGAACAGGCGGCGCTGATTGATAGCCGAACTTGGACGGCGATGGCGTGCGGCGTGCCCAGATATGGATAGCAAATGGCTCATGCCATCCTCTGTTTCGTCACGGCTTCTTATCTCCCTCATCGTTGCGCGTGCTCGCGTGTGCGTCCCCATCGTCGTAACGGCCCTTTCCAACGTAGCGGCTCTATTATTGAGGATGGAGCTCAATTGTCCGTAGTAGGACACCGTGCATTCCATTTTCTCCCTTATGTAGTTCATTTGATTTCCCCTAGAGTTTAACCGGTCGCCTTATTAAAAAGTTATGTAAAATTTTGCATTTTTGTTATCGCTTTCTCCATTAATCAAAGTTTTTCAAGAATGGCTTAAATTTGAACATGTTTACACAACTTTTTTAAATAAGATGAAGAGTCAAAATTAGGGTAAAAAGTCAAACGACCTATAATTCGAAACGGAGATAGTAGTACTTTATTTGCAAGCCTCGTCATTTCAAGAGCTAGCCTACCGTATTGTTTCTGGCTACGTACACAAAGTATTTGATTTTTTATTTTGCAAAACACAATACAATTGGAGACACTCATGTACGCGACACCGCCCTTATGAATACATGTATGCAACCCTGCCTTTATGAATATATGTACGCTACCCTACCCCTATGACAAGAGACTGTGATGTTTGATCTCAATATTGATAAAGTGACCACATATGCCTCGTTATTGACGGGTACGTTGCCTACCACTGAACATAGAAGACACACTTAAGTAATTTTCACTCATATCGCTTTACTAAACTAATTGTTGCATGTATATGTTTTGACTACAATATTTGTTTAAATAATTGATTAACAAGTGAAAAGGTGTACAATGTCTACCATAGAAAGATTTAATTTAATTAAAAATTTATATAAGTCCATAAATATGAAAATATGAATAGCCAAACGAATGGAAAAAATACTGATGCCATATGTCTATAACCGAGGTACTAATTAAATAAATATTATTTATTGATTATGTGGACAATAGACTTTTGTAGCATATACAACACATCTAGCAAATTACCAGACAAGAAATAATATCGTGTGAAGAACCCAATGCAATAATATATAAATATAATAATATGGTAGTAAGGTATACACAATTTGTGATAAATTTATATTTCAATATCGATCAATTAACCTTTTTAATTTTCTAATTTATTCCCTCATTTAATTTGATATATCAATACGATACTATTTTCAGCATTCATGAATAAATTCATAGTTTTTCGTCGTTCAACATTATTGATATTGATAAAGACGCATGTTACAAACTACTAGTTTGAACTACGAGCCGTCTGGGATAAGCCATCCCCCTGAATCAATCAAGTTCTAGACGCACGTCAATCTAACTGGTTTGAACTATGATCCGTTAACTGGGATTAGTCATTCCTCCGAATCAATAAAGTTTAAAGAACGTCTATACAAACAAGAAAGGATTACCCGCCGTGCTCGGGCGCGGCCAAACCAGCTATCCGGTACAAATATAGCAACTTATTATTATAATATTATTAAAAAAAGATAAAAATAAAGAAAATTCGTTAGCCTCACTCTCTTGTTGAAAAATAATCGGGCACGCTATACACACAACTACACAATTAGGAGTACACAAGAAAATAAAAAAACAGTACAACACGTTCCGTAATGTTGTTAAGACGGAAAAACAAAAAAGAAATACAAAGGAAGTGCGGAGAAATGACAAGAAGCTGCAATAAGTTCTTGTTGTCAGGTACCCGTAGTGCGAAAACTCTGCGCGGTCGGTCACTCAGTCAGTCGGTCGGTCGGTCGGTCCAGGCGAACACGACCCACCCCACCCCACCGCGCTGCACGAACCGGCACCGGGCTCCGATCCGATTCGCCGCCGAGTGGACGGATAAAGTCGCCACACGGGCACGCGACGCCGAGTGGTTGCGCCGTGGAAGCTTTCGCTTCTTCCTTTTCCTTGCCACTTCGGCCTCCCTCCGTCGTCGTCGTCTCCCCTCCCCAACTCCGTCGCCAAGCTCAAAACACTCACGCGCACGTCACCCCCGCCCCGCTTCCGGCTTCCCCGATCCGGCGAGCGAGCGAGCGGCCATGGCCGCGGGGCAGATCAGGGTCACCATGGAGGTGGGCGCCGACGGCGTCGCGCTCATCACCATCGCCAACCCGCCCGTCAACGCGCTCCACCCCATCAGTAAGCGACCCGGCTCGGCGCCGCCTGCCCCCTTACATTTCTCCCTCGGTTTCGGGTTTTTTTTCTCCTGGGAAGTGGGAATTCATCAATTCAGTTCGTTGCTCTACTCTAACCCCGCCCCGCCCGGGGATCCGCCTCGCCTGCAGTCGTCGACGGGCTCAAGGACAAGTACGCCGAAGCCATGCGCCGCGACGACGTCAAGGCCATCGTGCTCACCGGTCAGATCTCTCGCCTTACTTCGTCTCCGCTCTTCCTTACTTAATTCGTTCGTCAACTGCTGTATTTTCTAAGCGACATGACTGACTGACTGACCACCGGCTGCTGATTTTGTTTACCTGTATATTGAGGATCGTGTCTCTGCTTTCCTTCTCTCCCCTCGCATTTTTAATGTTTCTTTGCAGAAGGAATAGCTGTACTATAATACTAGTTGGTTCCAGACATTTTAAGCTTGGTGCTATCACGGTTTTCTGTAGTTAGTTGTGGCACCATCACTGTCCTAGTTTCCTACCATTTCTGCTCGCCTCAGTCCACCTCGTAGTTTGCATGGGCTTGCTTGACGCGGGTACTGATTGGCCAGTTATGCTTGCCTCTGGAGCTAGTATTGGGCTCAAGTAACCCAAGTGATGGAAACAAAAGTACAGGGCTGTATTCTTTGCATATTTATCTACTTCTTTCTACTAAAAGCAGGGAGGAGGGTTATGTTTTCTTTCTTCTTTCTACTAAAAGGATAATGTTCTCATATCTTTTCAAGTTATTCAACATAAGGCGCATTTTCTTTCCCTTTTTTGCTTCTTTAATTAATGACTTCTGTTGACATGCTGCCAAACTTGTAAGCTTGACTGATGCACAGAAGGGTTCTAAAGTAGTCAATTCATATTAATGCTGTTTCTCATACTTGTCGTTGTCCTGGATTCTGAATTGCCAGGTGCTGGAGGCAAATTCTGTGGAGGATTTGATATCAATGTTTTCACAAAGGTTCATCAGACTGGTAACGCAATGCCTTTCACTTTGTGCTTTTGTTTCGATCACTCCACGTTGTTGGCTTACTGGAAACTGTTTCTTTCTTTCACTTGCGCAATGCTGGCTTGCAGGGGATGTATCACTTATGCCAGACGTATCCGTTGAGCTTGTATCAAACCTGATGGAAGGTATGGCTTTTGTAACACTTCCTTGTATGCCGCTATCTTTCTGTATATACTCTCGGTACCATTATTACTGATCCCATTTATTTTGCAGAGGGCAAAAAACCTTCTGTTGCAGCCATTCAAGGCCTTGCTCTGGGTGGTGGCCTAGAATTGGCTATGGTATGCCTTTTCTACTGATGAACATTGACACAGCTGGTTCTTGACCTTATCCGTTGGATCTAGACTAAATCCTCTATCGATAAATGGTATGTTTAGGGTTGCCATGCTCGGATATCTACCCCTGAAGCTCAGCTTGGATTACCAGAGCTAACCCTTGGCATCTTTCCTGGATTTGGCGGTACGGACACTTCGGTGCCAAAAAAAGAACTACTGCTATGTTCCCCTTGCTTTGTATTGGTTCCTACCATGTCTTGCATCTAACTGTCTTAACTTCTTATATAGGAACCCAACGTCTGCCAAGGCTTGTAGGCCTGCCGAAAGCAATTGAAATGATGCTGGTGAGTTCATCTGCCTCTTTTATAAGTGAATTCTTACTTCAGATTGGTAAAAGTTCTTTGTCTAAACTCTGGAGATTTTTTCCATAAAGAATTTAGTACCTTATACAAGGCTGCATGTATCTGTAAGCTACCAATTTTATGGATGGGATGTGGCTCAAGGAGTTCAGTTATGGTGTCTATGATAGTGATGGGATGATACGACCAGTGGTAGTTTATCCAGCACAGGACAACTAGATGGGTGGGAGGAAGGCTTAAGGGGCAGATGTTTGAAGGGGATATTTTAGGGTGCGTTTAGATTCAAACTATTTCCCCCAAAAATACACTATTCATCCAACTTTTCACTATTTATCCCATCCCTCTCACTCACAGAACACTATTCATCTACAGTGTTTTCTGGATCTACAGTGTTTTTTCGGGGAATCTTTCCCAATCTAAACACCCCCTTAATGTTTAACTGTCCATACTCTTATGCTTGTCCCAGAAGAATATAGAATAGTTCGTCGCATTACAGATTTAACCTTTAATATTAACTTGTTTCCTGTGAGATAATCATGTGACACTGTCATGGCAGTATCCAGTAAACTTGGGTCGAATATTCATAATTGTCCATATCCCGAACCCCAACTGGGCAATGTCAAGTTGTTGGCACCAAATACTGTATTTGGCTGCTCAATTATATGATATTAGAGAAGAACGATTTTTTAAAAAGAAACAAAATCGATAAAAAAAAATATGAATCACAACTAAAATGTTATGTGCAGGAACCAAACAATGATTTGATTCGAGATATATGAAGAAAATCCAATCAGTAGACATCCAGTATCTTATTTTGTGAACCATTGGTGCAATGACTTGTCTACAAAACAAGTTCCATGTTTTAGTTAATTACTTCAATGACCTATTATGTTATGTTTCGGTCTTCTGAATCGAGCATCTGGTATGATTTTTGCAGCAAAGTAAGTTCATTACCGCAAAGGAAGGGAAGGAACGTGGTCTGATTGATGCCCTTTGCTCTCCTGATGAATTGATAAAGATTTCACGCATTTGGGCTCTGGAGATTGCTAATTGCCGTAAACCATGGATAAGGTCTCTTGGCAGAACAGATAGGCTTGGGTCACTGTCTGATGCTCGTGCTGTAATAAGTGCTGCAAGACAACAAGCAAAGAAGATTGCACCAAACATGCCACAACACCAGGCCTGCCTTGATGTAATCGAAGAAGGCGTATTATATGGAGGCCATGCTGGTGTTTTGAAGGTATGTGCTTGTATCCTAATCCTTCAAATAGGGAACTGCGGCAAGATTATCTATTATCTTCAATTTCTTTTAGTTATAGAGCTAACCCTATATAGCATATCGTGCAATGGAGTATAGGTCATCTTATCTTTACCATGGCATCTGCACTGGGATCGATTCTCTTTTAACTTGAAAATACAGCATGCAATAGTCAATGATCCATTTCTATTTCTTCTGTTGTTTGCTATGTAGTCTAACATGCTACAATAAATGCAGGAAGCCAAGGTGTTCAAGGAGTTGGTGATAGCACCAACATCAAGGGCTCTTGTCCATGTTTTCTTTGCGCAACGTTCCACCACAAAGGTTGGTGTCCAAAGCAGTTTACCTTTCATAGAACCACTAGGCTGGCCACAGAATAACTATTCTATAGCCACTTTAATTTACTACAATTACTATGGTAATTTACGATATTATAGTAAATATTTATTATGTGATTTACTATAATGTCATGATATATATCCACATGTATGTTATAGTAACCCAATTACCATAAATATGTATTCCTATTGTAGTAAATTAGTACATAAAATTGTAGTAAATGGAGGTGGCTATAGAATAACTTATTTTGTAGCTGGCCACAGAGTATAGATATATATCATCAAACGATATCCATTCTTTGACTAGCTTCAAACATTAAATTATTAGATGACTTACCCTTTCTTTTTAATTCTTTAGATTTATAAATGGTTGGATGCCGAGAAGCAGCACCTGCTTGTTAGTATTGTAGTAGCATGACTTACATGAATTTCTCCTAATATATATTTTTTTTAAAAAATGTAGGTGAATAAAATAGGGAAAATTGGCGCAGTGACAGCATTTTATTTATTTGTAGTTCCCATGTTGGTGTGTGACTCATACTGTTGATTGTGTATAGGTGCCAGGTGTAACTGATATTCAGCTGAAACCCAGGCAAATTAGAAAAGTTGCTGTTATTGGTGGTGGTCTGATGGGCTCTGGAATTGCAACAGCACTTCTTGTTAGCAACATGTCTGTTTTGCTCAAGGAAGTAAACCCGCAGTTTCTTCAAAGGGGCGAGAAAATGATAGCAGGTCAATTTTTTGTATAGCTGTTGCATTTTGAGAAATTGTTCCAGTGTATTTGTAGCTTTTTGTGTTTTTCATGCCATATTGAAATCTCAATGCTGCTGCTTGTGCATGAGCTTTAGGATTATCTTTGAAAGTCAAATTTAAAAGTTACCTTACTAGTAAATTTCAACAATCTTGTAACAGGTAATCTTGAGGGTCTGGTCAAAAGAGGCTCATTAACAAAGGATAAGATGAACAAGGCCATGTCACTTCTAAAGGGTGCATTAGATTATTCAGATTTCAAGGATGTTGATATGGTTATCGAGGTTAGTCTTCATATATTTTAACAATCTGTTGTGATTGTACTGCATTGTTTTGTTCTGGAATCTTAGGAGAAGTGGAGAACTCTATTTAGGTAAATAATTCATGGATTTATGTTTGTAGGATACTCTTCGTTAGGTTTTTGTGACAGTTTTTCTCTTTTTTGTAGGCTGTTATTGAGAAGATTCCTTTGAAGCAATCAATATTTGCTGATATTGAGAAAATCTGTCCAAAACATTGCATACTTGCAACAAACACATCTACCATCGATTTGAATGTTGTTGGTGAAAAAACAAATTCTCAAGATAGAATTATTGGGGCTCATTTTTTCAGGTTTGTTAATTCTAACTAATGAATTTGTAGCAGACTTTGAAGCAATGCAAATTTTAAAATGTGTGAAGTACGAGTATGCTTGTTAATTATGGACCAACTCATTTGTAAAATAATAATAATAATATAAATTAAACCCTTGTTCATAGTTGAAGTTCAAAAATTAGTTTCCAGTTGAATTACAGATATCTAATTTCCACAGGTTGCATTAAAAGCTAGGTACTCCAGTGTTTATGCTGATGTACTGCATGGCAACTTTAGTTCAAGTTTTAATGCAGAAGGATCATGTGCATTTTGTTTTTTGGGTTGTGCATGGTACATTTATCACAAAAGCATAATTTGCATTACATGATCCTTTGCAATACACAAAGATGATAAAAATACATCTTTTTGGGAAGTTCTTTAATATAGAACATAGGAGTATGGAGTATAGAACAATGAATTGTTCTTCCTGTTGCATGACCTTTTTATTCTGTACTTTTATCAATCACTAATTGATCTTCAGAATTCAGATATCTTATGAGTCTAGTGACATGTCATATGATTCAATTGGTACTTAGAAGCCTGTCGCCTTGTAATTTAGCCACTGTGATACTTTTATTTGAGAACCTATTTATCAAAAGGTAAAAAATTATTTTAAACATTAACATAAAGTGGTAAGAGTAGGATATGGACAGAAAACAATGTTAAGATGTCCTTATTGTATTAAATATTATTTATTTATGCTTTGCTTCTTGTGAAGATGACATGCTAATAGCATAATGTTATGTTGTTTGCAGTCCTGCTCATATTATGCCCTTGCTTGAAATTGTCCGGACAGAGAAGACATCACCACAAGCTATCCTTGATCTCATTACTGTTGGGAAGATCATAAAGAAAGTCCCTGTTGTGGTCGGCAACTGCACAGGATTTGCAGTTAACCGCACATTTTTTCCTTACACACAGGGTTCTCATCTTCTGGTTAGTCTTGGCATTGATGTTTTTAGAATTGATCGAGTAATAAGCAGCTTCGGCATGCCAATGGGACCTTTTCAGTAAGTGCTTTGGCTCTGTTTACTAACATCTGTATATAGCATTAGATGGCCATCATAAATGTTAGTAACTTAGTATTGAAAAGGATTTACTCATACAAAATAATGTGGGAATTGTAATTAGTTAAAAAATTTAAATATGACTGGGAGAACCTGTTCATCTTGTTCCTTTATTGAATCTGTAAATTGGCATTACTATTTGTTAATCAAATAATTCTTGTGAATTCAAGATCAGTTTTTTTTCCTAATGGCTCTGTACATATATTGTTGCAAAATAAACTGGCACTGTCAACATGTTGATCATGTTCTGATTATAGGTTAAACCTAGGTCAAATTAGAATGTAACATCTGCATATTTCTTCCTGCTCTTCTTTTTGTCTGGTATAAATGGTCCACGGCATCCCACAGATCTCTGTGACGTGATTTTTTATCAAATTATATACCTCTCAGAGTTTCAGTCATGAATATGTTATTTTTTGAACAAACAAAACATACTAAAACTAGTTTCTTTCTTTGTCCAAAACGTCATGTTATATTTGAATTTCACCATTTTCATTAGCACCATGTGCTGTTAGAAAATTAATAGTACAATATTTAGTTTGTTGCTGACTTCAGTGTGTTCAACTTAGTAAATATGTTTTTGGTTCAGGGGTTACATGGTCTGTCGCCTCACTATTGTTGTAGTAATGGCAATACTAGATTATTAGTCCAAGTTGTCTTCCTTTTCAGGATGGGAATGAACCATCGTTGAAAAGGAGTAGTGTGACATTTTTACTTCTTTAGTATGATGTGTCTTATCTAGCTTGTTGAAATGAATAGTACAGATTTGAGGCATTGTTAATTGCAAGTCTTGATCAATTGTCTCAAACTTTACTTCCACAACTCATGTGAGTTCTTATAATCGACATTTTTCCTTGCTTCCCTAGACTCCAAGACGTGGCTGGGTATGGAGTGGCTATGGCAGTGAAGGACATCTATGCTGATGCCTTTGGAGAACGGAATTTGGACTCTAACCTTGTGGACTTGATGATAAAGGATGGGCGGCAGGGTATACTTCTTAACCTGCTTGTGCTTATGTGATAATTTGATGTTAGCTGATGTGATGGCACAAGACAATCAATAAATGAATGCACATTTTTATTTTGTTCTTGAGAAGTGAAATTTCCATGTTATTGTTTTACAGGAAAGATCAATGGAAAGGGTTACTACATTTATGAGAAGGGTGGGAAGCCAAAGCCTGACCCTAATGTTCAGCATGTGATTGAGGAGTACAGAAAAGGTGCAAAGGCAATGCCTGGTGGAAAGGTATTCCTTTCTCTTGCCTGTATAAACATGGCTAGTGCATTTATTAAGGACTGTCATCCTACCTCTTGTGCTAATTTAGAAAAAAATACTTGTTTGACCAAATTATCATTCTTGCAGCCTGTTAGTTTAACGGATCAAGATATTTTGGAGATGATTTTCTTCCCAGTTGTGAACGAGGCATGTAGGGTTATGGATGAAAATGTTGTGATTCGGGCTTCTGATCTTGATATTGCTTCTATTCTCGGAATGGGTTTTCCCAAGTACAGGTACCTTTGTTTTGAACTGTATCCATATGCTTGTGTAATTACTTTGGTATAAAAATGAGGTTTTTGAACTATCTTGAACCTGGTCAAGTGTAGCTCATGCATGTTTTGCTTACATTTGACGAATAAATTTACAATTTTATCCCATGAATCCCATCCTACTTTTTACTAAATATCTTCTACACATGTATAGTTTATCAATTAAAATTCCCCAGTTATCAATGCTGTTCGGCCTGTTCCTAATTGTTGGATTGCCCCTTAGTGCTGTATACTTATATGTAGTTCTTCTGTAGCCGAATCTATGACTGTATCATGCATGTATATGGGGCCCGTAATAGGATAAACTAGTCTAATGAAATGATTACTGTCCTTCAATACGATTTTTGTTTTGTTTCTACGTGCATTGCTTTCTGATTTGTGGAGCAGTGCCTACTCTGAGTATTAGCTCTAATTTAAAAATATATATATACATATGCAGGGGAGGTCTTGTCTTCTGGGCTGACACTGTTGGAGCACCTTACATACATTCAAAGCTAAGCAAGTGGGCTGAAATTTATGGCCCCTTCTTCAAACCATCATCATATTTGGAACAAAGAGCCAAGAGTGGTGTACCACTGGTAAGAGTTCTCTCTCTGTATAGTGGGAAATAGTGTGATACAATACTGAATCTGGCTATTCATCATGCTCATTGTTCTCATGTCATCCACAGAGCGCACCAAGCACATCCCAGCAAGGTTCCGCGAGGTCACGCATGTGAGGTGCTGCCCAGCAGTTGGTAGAAGTGAATACTTACGTGATGAGAGCATTGCCTGCCCTGTTCATCAGTCCATCTCTGCAAGAGCAAACACAAGAGATGGCACAGAATAGAAAGACGACAAAATAAATGGTTTTGCATAGCTGTTTATACGGTACAGTTTTGCTGCCTCGGACTGTAACTATAGGCAGGGTTTCTTTGAGCACAGTGGCAATCCAGTGTGGCATGCATTCTTGTATCTACTCAATCTGTACTATACTTTGAACAAAAGATGTATGTCACAATCATGCGTGATAAGGTTCAATAATAAAGAAGGAATTGTGTAGCCATCAGTCATCTTCTCGAGTTGGTCGCAGGTAGCCCGCACCAGGCACCACCTGTACCTTCCATTCCATCTCCCTGGCAACCACGATCCAGCAAGGGGAGCCGACCGGCAGGCTGGCCATGGTGTCGCGGCGGATGATGCGGGTGACCATGGAGGTTGGCGCCGACGGCGTGGCGATCATCACCATGTGCAACCCGCCCGTCAACGCCCTGCACCCTGCCAGTAAACCCAACGGCAGCTTTTCCCTTCGCATCCACTGCCTTTTTTTTTTCGGTTCTGTTTCCCTTTTCCCGGGTTTGTCTGATGCCTTCGTGTTCTCCTCCGGCGCTTCGCGCGTGGGGATGCGGACGCGGATGCAGTCTTCGATGGGCTCACGGAGAAGTACGGCGAGGCCATGGCCCGCGACGACGTCAAGGCCATCGTGCTCACCGGTGAGGCCTCCTCCCACGGTCTAACTCCTGCCCCTTGATCCTGCGACAGGGATGACAGGCCAGCTGTCGATTTCGTCGAACACTTGGTACTGCTGTTTGACCACTGTTTTTTGCGATTCTTGGTCATAAAAAATAGCATCCATTTACATAGTTCGCCGGAAATGCATGGAGCCAAAACTAAAACTGCTTTCTCGATCGTCAACGATAACACAGCCTTCTCAGGTCGCTGAATCATATGGATATATGTGGTGCGAATTTGTACGTATAGGAAAGGAAGATGGGTTCGTCAAAAGTGCCATTTCTGATGATTGCTGTCATCCTGAGCTCTGAACCTCTCTTCTTCTCGCTTTTGTTTCTGAATTCCTTTTTGCAAATTTTACTAGGCGCTGCAGGCAAATTCTGTGGAGGATTCGACATCAACACGTTCGCACAGATTCATCAGACTGGTAATAATGGGATTGCCTGTCCTTTGGCTTCTCGAAATTTTTTCTTTCCCCTTTCTTACAAATCCAATATTGCCACATTGGCTAACAGGAGACATGTCACTTCTGCCTGCCTCTGTTAAGCTTGTGTCGCATATGATGGAAGGTGTGGCTCTACTTTTCATTCCTATGTTCCCATAATTCCTCTTATTTCACGATTTCCTTCCTTGTGCATGTTTCTATGCAGAGGGCGCAAAACCTTCTGTTGCGGCCATCCAAGGCCTTGCTCTGGGCGGTGGACTAGAGTTGACTATGGTCTTCCATTAATTTTCCTGAACAAAACATTGCTTCATCTCGTTCTGAAAGTTGAAGCTCAGCCTAGCCTCTGAACGTATCTGTAAATTTCAACTTGTTCAGGCTTGTCATGCTCGCATATCAACTCCTGAAGCTCAACTAGGACTACCAGAGCTAACTCTCGGCATAATCCCTGGATCGGGAGGTCAGGACACACATTTCATATTTCTCTGACAACTTCAACTACTGCCCCAGACCTCTGCTTTAAATTGGTTCCTTCCGTGGATCTTATTGACTTTACCTATTATGTAGGAACCCAGCGTCTTCCGAGGCTTATAGGTCTGCCCAAAGCAATAGAAATGATGCTGGTGAGTATGACTTTCTTTTTCAAGAATCTGCAGGAGCTTTGATTAAGAAGAGAGAAATAACATTGTTTTACCACACGGGCCGATCTTGGCCCACGCATCCATCCGGGGTTACAAAAGGTCATTGTTTACGTAATTTATCCTTCTTGATTTGTAAACGAACATTTGTAAATACTGTATAGCTGTGAAATGGCTGTTACATGTATCTACCATCTAACATTCACTTAAAATTTGCGATGTGTAAATACAAAAGTAAGCATTCATTAGCTTATTTTGCTGAACAGAGGAATAGAGGATGTAATTAGGCATGTAGTTCCATGTTTTTTTAACTGTACATGTATTTCCATGTTTTAGGTATCCTAATTTTCCTATCATGTACTGTACTTCCCCAGTCACTTATCTGGTGGTTTTTACAGCAATCAAAGTTTATTACATCAATGGAAGCGAAGGAACATGGCCTCATTGATGCCCTTTGCTCTCCTGATGAATTGATGAATAAGTCACGTCAATGGGCTCTGGAGATTGCTAGTTATCGTAGACCTTGGACAAAATCTCTCGGAAGAACAGATAAGCTTGGTCCACTGTCTGAAGCTCTTGCTGTATTAAGTATGGCAAGGCAGCAAGTGAAGATGACTGCAACAAACATGGCACGGTACCAAGCCTGTCTTGATGTTATTGAAGAAGGTGTGTTATCTGGAGCCCATGCAGGTCTTCTAAAGGTATCTGTCTTTCTATCGTCCTGCAGCTGCTTGTCTATATAGGGGATCGAGCAAATATTACCATTTTTTTTAGCAATAGAGCTAGCTGGGCACAATAATGGCTTAGAACATCTAGAAATTGAACTCCTCTTCTATGTGTTTGCAACTTTTTTGTATTTCAAGTCCCTTTGAAAAACACAAGCATGTCAATATGTTGAAATTCTAAGGGTGTAGGAGTTTCTTCAGCTGAGTTTAAGGAGGCTCATACTCTTGACGAGTAGAGAACAGTTCAAGTTTCCATGCATTAGTGGTCATATACGTCCTGCTGCTTCTTTTGTTTATGTAGCTTATACATTTGTTTTTTTTAAAACGTCTGTATAAATGCAGGAAGATAAAGTTTTCAAGGAGTTGGTGCCATCACAAACATCAAGGGCACTTGTCCATGTCTTTTTGGCCCAGCGTTCTACTACAAAGGTTGTCTTCCAATCTGTGCTTTGTCTTTTCTTTTTATAATTTAGTTTTCGTATGTTTCCTGCTTTTGGTTTTGCTTTTCAGATCATTATATGATTTTACAAATACTCTGACATATCAGGAGCATGACGTTTAAAATCCTTTTTCTGGTCCTATTTTTTAGAACTGGTATTTTGTCTAGCTACAGCCTCATTTCTTTAATAAAAAATAAATAATGGACCCTTCCGAAATGTATTTATATATTGTAACAAAGAAGTCTGTAAATAGGATCAAGACTAGATGGTTACCATGGTTTACAGTACCCCAGCACATTGTTTCGGATTTCTCCTAGTGAATAAAACCCATGTGAAACTTTAAACTCTTTATCAATGCAATGCTTCTTTGGTTACTCCTTCCATTATTATGATCCCAATTGACATCAGACAATTTGGAATTCACCTTTATAACAATTTATTTGTGGAGATCTATGAGATCAGCCGTTTCCTTAGTTCTTAGCTTCTCCATACAAACAGTCCAGTTTGCATAATTTGCTGCATAATCTTTGCTAGTATATGTGATACATTGCTGTGTGACAACATTTGTTTTCCCAACATTTTTCTGTTGGTATTGTGAATAGGTGCCTGGTGTTACTAATGTTCAACTGAAACCTAGGCAAATTAGAAAAGTTGCTGTTATTGGTGGTGGCCTGATGGGTGCTGGAATTGCAACAGCCCTTCTTGTTAGCAACATATCTGTTGTTCTCAAGGAAGTAAATGCTCAGTTTCTGCAAAGGGGACAAAATATGATAGCAGGTCAATCTTTTGAAAATTTCTGATCTCTTTTTGGAAAATTATTTCCTATGCATATTTTGTTGTTGCGCTATAGCAACCTGAACTTCTCTTGTTATTCTTTGAGCTTGCATTGTCTTGGGAAGTTATTTAGCTAACATATTATCTTACAGATAAATGTCCATGTTCTTTCTTACAGCTAATCTTGAGGGCCTGGTCAAAAGGGGCTCACTTAGAAAGGACAGAATAAACAAGGCCATGTCACTTCTCAAAGGTGCTCTGGATTATTCGGAATTCAAGGATGTTGATATGGTTATTGAGGTAATCCTCATGTTCTTTATATATTCTTGACAAAATAGTGTTGTTACTTGTGCATATTTTTTGTAATTTTCTATGGCTATTGCAGTCATGACATATATTGTGTTCTATGAATCTTAAGATTTCTTCATTTCCTCTTCCTTTATTTGTGGACGCATTTCCTCAGCAGACTTACTTTGTAGGTTCTCGTGAGTCGTGACACAGTTCTCCTATTACTGTAGGCTGTTATAGAGAACATTTCTTTGAAGCAATCAATATTTTCTGACATTGAGAAGATCTGCCCACCGCATTGCATACTCGCAACAAACACATCGACCATCGACTTGAATGTTGTTGGAGAGAAGACAAATTCTCAAGATAGAATTATAGGGGCACATTTTTTCAGGTTTGTTTGCATGTTACCTTGTCCAATAACTTTACTGAATTTTCTGTTTCTGATGTTGTTACTTGTTAGTGTTGTAGTTGCTTGTCATGAATACAGAATACAGTATGCTGATACCATGTTGTCTCCAGTCCCGCTCATATCATGCCCTTACTTGAAATTGTCCGGACGGAGAAGACTTCACCACAAGCAATCCTTGATCTGATCACACTTGGAAAGATAGTTAAGAAAGTCCCCGTTGTGGTTGGTAACTGCACAGGATTCGCAGTTAACCGTGCATTTTTTCCTTATGGACAAAGTGCTAAACTTCTAGTTAGCCTTGGTATTGATGTTTTCAGAATCGATCGAGTAATAAGCAGCTTTGGAATGCCAATGGGGCCATTTCAGTAAGTGATTTGATTCTGCTTTCCTGATATCTGTAATGTTAGAAGATAAAAAACAGTACAAGTGTTATGCAATAAAGGGGATTCAATTATGTAGGCTAATTTGTACATAAAATATAAATTCTTGTCTGGAGCCAACTTATATGTCGTCATTCCTTTCATAGAACTATAAATTTAGCACTGCCAATTTTGCTAATCTGTATTATTATTGTGGTCTTATTTTGTTTTGTATGTGTTGGCCATATTTTCAGTATCTCTGCAGCTAAAGTCCTCATTGAAACGATAGGTGAATAGTGCTACAAAATAAATTTTCATTCAGTAAAACCTTGATCAGCTTCTCATTAAAGGTTATTTGCATTAACTTCTTTTTTTTTGTGCAAAAACTGTCAAGGACCTCCATGAAGTTACTTCGGTGTGGGAGTTAACGAACATTCTGAATCAGTTGTGGATCAGATATGTTTCTTTTTGGAAATGTATACAGTAGAGATACCCCTACTGTGCTATGCATACATAGATATAGAAAATAAAAAGGGTTCAAAAAGATGAATGCAAAGAAAAGAAGAAACAGAAAAAAAGAGAGAGAAAAATACTTAGGGGAAGGAAGGGGTATCAACTTTATGATAAATTTTACACCCAAAAGATCAGTGATGATTTTAATTTTACTTGTCATATACCACGTTTTTTTTAAAATTTTGACTTTTGCTGTTCTCATTGCAGCACGTTTTCCTATGATAGATTATGTCAAGCATAAATTTTTTACCGAGTTGTTTCTCTCGATTCAGTTGAGTATGTGTTTTGTTTAATTTTATTTAAGTTGTGGCTTCACTGAGCATAATGCTGTAATTAAAATCTAATAATATTCAAGATAGAGATATTCTAGGATTTGAACCACTACTAATGTTCCAATGACCCCCTTCAATTCTATGTTGACAATTATCTGGAATAACAATAATCCAAAATATTTAGGATGCTGTGCTTTTCCTTAGCCTACTTTTTAAAATGAATAACAATCTCATGCAGAGTTGATTCATCTACATGGATGTTGTTGATTGGCCCTTTTTGTCATGTGGATTATGATATTTAACATTTTCTTGTTTTCCTGCAGACTCCAAGATGTGGCTGGATATGGAGTAGGCTTGGCAGCTAAACATATCTTTGCTGCTGCCTTTGGAGAACGAAATTTCAGTTGTGATTTAATGGATTTGATGATACAGAATGGGCGGCAGGGTATACTACTTACCAGCTTTCCCTTTTGTAATACTATGATCCATGCCTAGTAGAATGACACAATATTAGCACTAAATGAATTTTCATTTTCTGTGTATACTATTCTTAAGAAGCGAAATTTCTGTCTTTATATTTTCAGGAAAGAGCAACGGCAAAGGTTACTACATTTATGAGAAGGGCAGGAAGCCAAAGCCTGACCCTAGTGTTCAACATGTGATTGAGGAGTATCGAAAACGTGCAAGGACAACGCCTGGCGGGAAGGTTTTCATCCTTATGTAACCTGCCCGAAAGATTGGCTTGTGCAGTTGTTAAAAATTGAGATGCTACCTTAATGCCTTCTGTGTTATTTAAAAATATCCTAATTTGAGCATCTAATGTATCTTTCAGCCGGTGACTTTAACCGATCAGGACATACTGGAGATGATTTTCTTCCCAGTTGTGAATGAAGCATGCAGGGTTATGGATGAAAATGTCGTGATTCGGGCTTCTGATCTTGATATTGCATCAGTTCTTGGGATGGGCTTTCCAAAGTATAGGTAGTCAACATTTGCTTATTGACACATATCTGCATGTCTAATAAAATTAGTTTGGTAGAAAGCTGCATAATCTTAATAAGGCTATTCCACTGATCCTGTGCTTGAATAAGCCTGCCACATTTATTTTCACTCTGGCTTACTGAATGCTTTTTTGCTTGAATATATTTGAATACTATGTAAAACTGAAACCAGACCCTAAGAATACTGTTAGAACAGTCATTTCACATAGTAGGTCACATGTATCTAGCAATTAAGAAACAATGGTTTGCATTCCTATTAGCATGATGCTTAAGTGTATGGGAATTGGAACCAGACAATTTGTAATCACAGATGCAGCTTATTTATACTAGGCTAGCTGCTAGCATTGTATAGCATGCATGGTTTCTCACACACAGCTGTAGTTTATGAGTTAACAGTTGCCAACTATTGATGCCCTCCTAATTCTTTTGACTGTCTCATATTTTATAATTCTGCATCCTCAATTTCGTAGTCATACGAGAGTGCTAATTGTTCTGAAGAATTTCTAGTTAACATTGTGCAAGATCTGCAACCATATTTGTGAACCCAAAGGCAGAGCCTCTTTTAGAGAACTGATTATTGTCCCCCACACGTGTAAAAAAATCTTCATTGCACTGTACTGGGTTTAATTAGCTGCAATGCCTATTCTGAGTGTTATTTTTAATTTTCAACAAACGTTTTGAAGGGGTGGTCTTATCTTCTGGGCTGATACTGTGGGAGCACCTTACATACATTCAAGGCTAAGTGAGTGGGCTGAAGTCTATGGTGCCTTCTTCAAACCGTCATCGTATTTGGGACAAAGAGCTAAAAGAGGCATACCACTGGTACCACCTCCCTCCCTCTTTATAAACTTAAACAGATGCATGATTCTTGAATAATTATGTCCGGAATAAAATATGCATTTAAGTGTAGTTACAACCAATATAGCTTATAGATCTTTACCAAGATGGCAGATTCCATGGTTATGGAGGTTTTTTTTTTTTTTTTGCAGTGGCATTCTTTATTTTGATTTCTGTCCTTTGGCATAGAAAATCTTGCTAACTAATGTAGGAGTAGTAGTAATAAAGAAAAAAAAGCGGAAATAATCTTTACTTTGCTGGATTCCTCGATAGCATGTTGGATTGTATTGATTGTCACAACTGCAAACAAAGTGATGGACAACCCGTTTTGGTGTTTTTTTTTTTACTGCACTAGTAGCTCCAAGCTCGTGATCTGCTGCTTTGGGTATATAGCTTTTAACATGCCATATTCATTGCAGAGCGCTCCAAACACATCGTTGCAAACTTCGACAAAGTCTCGCATGTGAAGTACGACACACATCTATGAACTTAAAAGGAGGCCCTGAAAATGTAGCCTTTTCTCATTTTCCTAACCGTGCTTCTGCGATGATCAGAGCAATAAGTGACCATGCATCATTTTGCAAATGTCATAGTTTCCTGCCTGCCTCGAAAAACTTTCTTGTATGGCTCGCAATATGTGTATATGATTCGGTCATCTGTATAAAAAGTATTAACAGAGGTATAAAAAGTATTAACAGAGGATATTCAGCCTACCCGTTTATGGTTTCGGCAAGGACAGGACTGGTATATGAATATGATGATGCTGGCGACTGGCTGTTCGTCCAGTTCAGGTTCAGAAAATAATCATGTGCACCAAAATGCATTGGCACCCAAACATAATTGCCAGCGCTTGCGGGGATTATGCATCTTCTATTCTTTTGGAAGAAAAGAATTTGCATACCTACCGATGTTTGATTTTCGTAGGTCACCGAGATGCGTCCGGATGGGGGAGGACGAGTAGAATGGAGATTCAATGACTTTTTCTTAGTTTTGGGAAAAGGAATAGGAAAAAGTCTTTTTTACATCCTTCAACTATTATGCTCGTCCGATTATGTTCAAAACCAGAAATCTTTCAACCCTGAACTATCAAAACCATTCGTTTTTCAACCTTTTCCGATTTTGAATGTGGTTTTGCAATAAAACTTCATTTTACACCCTCGAATTATAGCATTCGTCTGATTTTCAAGCAGGATGGAAACCAATTGGGCCGTAGCCTGACGTAGTCGTAGAGTCTCCACTCCTGTATCTATCTAAAATGGGCAACAATTAATACCCCTCATGCCCTAAAAAAAGTTAATACCCCTCATGGTTCCCCTACGGCGAGGGCAAAATGGCCCCAAGCCCCTAACCCAATAAGTAGAGAGGAGGATGTAGCTAACACTAGTCACTCACTGCCCTAGAACCCCAGGCTTCCGAAGGGGCATGTATGTGTTGTTTGGGACGTTGTGACCATCAACACTTAGGCAAAGGCATCACGTGCCTTTGGGCCTTCCAGACAGTCCGATGGGAGACTAACGACCAGATCACGTTGCTGCGGTGCATCAAACAAACAATAACCGCATAGTACCTGTGTTACCGTGTTTACAGTTCGCACAACACTTGTCGTTACCCGATTCAATAATTAAAGATGCTATGGACCTAGATGAAGGTTCATAGAAAATATTATGAATCTAAACACCCAAAAATGACATTTCAAATGATATGTATTTCAGACAAAGGCACTGAATCCATGTCTCGACAGGTAGAGCTAGCATGTGGCAGTACAAAGCGCAAACGCAGGAACCTCACACCTGACCACTAGCTGTTGGAGGACACGTGAGTAAAGATAGTTTGAATTTCAAGCTATCTATCTATTTTATTTAAAATACAACATTAATTTTTTTTATTATTGAGATTCAAAACCATTTCAACATTGTAAGATTACTGTTTCAACATTTACGTACAAAATTTTGTGCATCGAGCAGCTTCTTCTGTTCCACAAAATAATGGAGAAGTATCACATTCTCGACTGTCAAGTTTACTGTCACTATTCATCAACTTTTTCCTATTCATCACATCCCTCCCACTCACAGAATACTATTCATCTACAGTGTTTTTTTGGGTCTATAGTGTTTTTTCGGAGAACCTTTCCCAGTCTAAACACCCTCTAAAACCGAGATGGATCAGCTTTATACAAAATCCCAGGCACATCAAACAATGAATCAGAATCTACTAAATTATTACATCAGCGTGTAGCTTGACATTTTTTTTTTTGTGTTGCTACACTACATGAATGATCTCTTATGTTCCTACAAGGCCTGTTGCCTGAAATGGCAACAGGGACTATGCAATCTATCTTTCCCATCTATGTACAGAAATAAAGTTTAGCGCAGGGATCTTCAAATGCACAAGATCAAACTTGTACCTAGTTCTATTTCCACTATTGCCTTTTTTATGCATCATTCTGGGTTGATTGTTGATTAATGCTAGAGGTTTCAATGTCATTCAAAGAAGGAATGTTTTCTTCAACTCTCGGGGCAAAAGCAGGTATTGCTCCATGATGTTGTCGGCCATCCGATTCCATGGCTGCTTCTGATGAGGATTTGTTTTCTGAAACATAAGGAGCAACGTTACAATGACAAGTTCATCTGAAATTAATTAATAAGAAATATTTCGATTATAGTGTACACACATACAAAAAATCTCAATAGTATCTATAAGCAGCCGATAGTTGCATGGGTATAAAAAGTTCTAGTTTCAAGGATCTAGTTATTGAAAACAACATATGCAAATATGAAAAAGCATGGATCTCATAGCCTTGGTTGATATTACAGAGTAAAACAACAAGCTTTAGCATACATATCCCCAAACTTTATAAATAGACAACAGTAGTGATGATGCAACTTCAGAGTCACGGATTTTCAATAAAGTACTTTATCTTTTCCACTTTACAAGCTCCTACAGTTTCTATATGTGACACTCTTTCAGATAGGTTACTTCTTAAGTGGTCAAATGATTAGCAGTTTAAATGTTCCATGGAAAATTACTTGCATTTTATCCACATATTAGAAGCTAGATGACACATTCACTGAAGGCCAAACCAACAAGAGCAAGACCAACTCACCATTTATTTTTCCACGTGTGATAATCACACGTAGATACTCTCGCAGCCCAGTCAATACTAGGTTTTCTTGTGCAGCATTTACCTCAGAAATATCTTGGTCACATGAAACCGAGGGAAATGAACTTCTGTAATCGTTTCCAAATGAGGTATCCTGCTCATCGCACATTAGTGCTTGTGTTGTTGGAGATGCTGGCCTAGAATCTTTAGCAACATCAGACCAATGGGAGTCCATTTCATTAATGTTTGGTGGATCACTACAGTCTCTTCTGAGGATGTCCATCTGGGATGTTTCTTTCAATCCCTGCTGTTTGCAGTAACCATTGCTTAACCCACCAATCACATGGGATTCCTTATCCACTGCAGTCTCATCCACTTTATTTGCTGTAAATACAAGCATTTAAAAAAAAAATAAGAAAGTTTGAAACATATTGAGGGTTTTGATAATCGCTCCTCAAAAAAGATGTGCAAAATTCTATTTCAGGCTTGCCACTTATATACAACATAATCAGTTTTGAGTCTCTGTTCACACAAACATGTTGTACCCTAAAACCTACTTACAATTCTCTTGTTGATATAAAAAAACCGACAACATATCATAAATTCTCATGTTGATATCAAACGATGACACTGATATTATCAATAAAAATTAGTTACTGTTTCCACGAAAATGAAAGGTATATATCAAGGTTTCTGTATTTGCTTCACTCTGGAATTAACATTATATTACTTTACCTTATCTTTTTTTTAAACATAGAATGTTAAAAGATTTGGTCCAAATTGGTTCTAGACTTCTAATTGACATAAGTGGAAGTAAATGTAAGGCCAAGGACAATAATAAACTGTACAATAATACAGCAGTTATCAAATTTGAACAACTTAGTTTTTTACAAAAAAAAAAAAAAAAAAAAGAGAGAGAACTGTATAACTAGATTAGTGCCCTCTAGGTATCACCCCATTTCTTATTTCCAGTGCACACAACTCTCTCGGTGATGTCTAATACTTAATCTTGGACTAAATTTATGCAAATTTTGGGTTTTTAACAATATTTAGAAAAAATAGGAACAAAGGGTAAAGTCTCTCTACCAGCCAATGTTGCTGCAGCCATTCTGCACGCAGTTACCAATTGTGTGACTAGATCATTGACCTCACCAAGATGGATGGTGTTTGTCAGTGGAGACCTGATAAAGTATTGCATTTCCTCAGAAGAAGGTACACAAAGTAAATAGCAGCTAGAAAAACTGTTTGCTAATATATTTGGGTTTTAAATAATTCCATCAAAAATGAATATTAGAATAAAGAACTACTTCAAAGATAAATTATGCCCACATGTATGGCTAGTCATAAGAATGCTGCAGTAATATTGCAATAAAATGTTTGCATGTAGCACCATATCAAAGGAACAGAAGGGTTGCACTCCCAAATGAAGCTATATAAAGGAGTGCTGCCCTCTGATATGGCATTAGTTCAAAAGCCCCCATTTTTCCATTTTTGACAGGGAAAAAAAACTAGTGCACCTTTATGTAGCATTTGTTGGCTGGGCAGTCGTGCAATTCCAAGTCCCTAGGTAACCAGCTCATTTTGGCCAACTATTGTGTTATATGAGAAAAGGAAAAATATCTTTCAACCTACCTGTAGATTGGGTTATGTGATTTAGATTGGGAATTGGCAGCATTATGCCCGTCAAATCCTATGGAATAGGCTGCAAGCAGTGAAGCATCTGCATGGTTACCCTAGCACACAAGAAAAATGCAAAAGAAGGGGAAAAGGGTTAGACAAGTATATAATTATTAGTAAAAAAGAAAAGGTATTATAGAAGCAAAGATCATGGGAGAAATGAAACTACTAGTTTGTTTCAGCACAGGCATCCAAGGCATAGTGATGTCAATTATCTTTTTCAACTTAGTATTCAGTTAAATTTCTTACGCATCTCAGAATTCATTCCAGTAGTTCATAGGTGCAGATGAAATCATTTGGAGGTTGGAACATACCTGTTGAAATTGTGTCTCTAGCATACTTCCTTCACTGTTTACCCTAGCACCTAGGGCATCTTCATGAGATCTTTTTCTCCGCACTGGAGAACATGTGTATCCTGATGGTCCAATGGTACCATTAATTGCTAAGCTAGCTCCTTGTTGATCTTGATTTACGTCAGATGCATACTCCCCTTGAATTAAAGCTTTTCGTTCTTCACTTCCTTCGAAGTTCTTACAATCCATGCACCTACAGTTCTTGGAGCAAAGAACATTTGCTTGGTAGCATTCACAGTACTTCTTTAGGCATCCAGACTTCTTGCAATGACAACCTTTATTGTGCTTTGGTACAAGAGGCACTGCTCCATAATTATCCTAACAGTCAAGAAATACAGTATGGTCACGTGCAGCTCAAGCAAACAAAAATAGATAGTATTCATTAGGAAACAAAAAAAATATATACTAGAACTACGGAATAGGCGGGTGTTCAGAATAAAATTTCAGAAAGCAGAAAAATATCCTGATAAAAAAGAAGAAAACAGCCCTAGGAAAATAAAGAATGAAATGGAAATTGCAATTGGCCAACAGAAACTATGGAAGCTCAAATGTAACAGAACCAAAGAATTGAATATCGCTATGGAAGTTTTCAAGTTAATTAAAGCCATTGGTACCAAAACATAAATAAGTAGAGATTAATATCAGATGCAATGAACTAGATAAACAAGCCATATCAAATTGAGGGGTAGAACATAAATGTCTCGTTTTAGAATACTTATAAACAAGATAACTAGGACTCCAGGAGTCTGAAACTAAATAAAACATGAAACATACATGCTGAGTGCATCCAACTGTGTCACCGATACAGCGACACACATTTCTTTGCAAACGGGCCTCTAAGGTGGCTCTAGTAGCACTTCTCAGGTCCTGGTTTGGACCCCCTGTGGTAGGACTGGTAGCGAATTACATACTAGGGTTAAAAAAATACCCTCAATGAAATGCTCCGAGCCCCCCCCCCCCCCAATGTCGAGTTGATATAAACTCTTTTTAAAAGACAGATTTGGTATATAAAGTATCCTTGTATACTGGGTGTATATTGGTGATACATAAGCGTCTGATAGGACAACCTGAGCTATAGTTATAACAAATTACATTTATTGATCAAAATAAAACTTTATGTCTGCCATCAGGGTTATAAAAAGGACAGATTGGCCACCAGTTTCAAGGGGAATTAAGGGAGTGTTGTTCTCCCAGTAAGAGCATATTATTTTGAGCTCTTTTCACTCATCTCTCTATTCTGTGCTCTTTAAATATGGGAATTCTTGAGGATTGTTTTAAAAAAAAAAAAGAGGGGGGAGGGGGATAAGTAGGACTTCAACAATCGCCTTTTGATCATTCAATTTCTACCTTGCCAGAATCAAGGAAAGACCAGACACAGCTAGACAAATATTTAACCTCACATGTTGTCATGCCCATTTCTTAGATCCAGTTATAACTTATAACAGCAACGACTAACCACAAAATGCTAAAGAAACAGAGTTACTGATGAATGTGTCATCTAAATATTTGCATTACTTAGTGTTGTCTGTTTCAATGACAATTGAAAGAAAAATAATCTGCCTCCAAACTAAAATAAACTCATAAGGAATATGGAAAAGACACATAAACTGTCACTGGGTTAGACAGTATAATAAGACTCAGCCAATATGTATTAAGAATCCTATTGGAAGAAGGTACCTTTCTAACATTATGTGCACTTGGCCCATTTTCAATTTTAGGCTGAAAAGCAAGTGGATTACGTTGACGGATCGCGTCCATAGCTTCTTGCCTGGCTTTCTCATTCCCGATAACGTTTCCACAATTTGAACAGTTGCAGCCATCACAGTATTGACGTTCTTGAAAGCATTCACAGTACCTAATAAACAATTACCCAAGTCAGAAAATGCTTACCTACATAAAGAAAAGAATCAAACAATCACAGAAAAGTGCAATCTAATGTTACAGTAGTTAAAATAATTACTTGAATACCAAAGCATCAAAGCAGGAATATTAGTAGTAAAAGATAAGTGCATGAGAACAAAACTTGCAAAACAAATTAAAAAATACAAAACTACAAAAAAAAAACAACTGTTAGCTCCAATAAACCTAAAATAATGTGCATACTCAACTGACTGAAGTTCACATAATTTATCTATTTATGCTTCAGTAGTAAAGAAACTACATAGCACTCTCAATGGTTGATGTTACAAGATTACCAGTCAGACCACTCTTAATGAATGTATTTCAATACCCATGAGAGATAACAAACTATTATTTTGCTAAGAATGGATCTTGTTAATCATTGACATTGATGTAGAGCCTATCATTTTGCACATAGCATGTAAAAGTATTATCTTTGCTTTGCAGTTAACATGAATTACACGTGCAAGGAAAATAAACACTCACATCTTCAAACATCTTGAGTTTCTACAATTACAATGCTTCTTTTTCTTTGGAGTAACATTTTTCGCTTCAGTAGAAGGCCTGCAAAATATAGAATGGATCAGGTTAATAAAAGAAGGAATATGTAGCAAGCACCATGCTTACTCTTTTAGTGGATGCAAAAGAATCATATCGCAATAAACACAATTTCTCTAGGAAGACATGAAAGAAAAAGCCCAAATCACATATATGGACAGATTTGAAGAATATAAAACTTGTTCTGCCATAAAAAATGCAACACCTGGCCTTATAAGGTATGCACTATGAATTTGACAAATAAATGTTTAGCCAACAATATAAATAAATTGCAAACCATGATAGACAATAACAAATTTAGGTGCATTTGCCTTTGATAGCTTAAGAAATGTTTAAGCAATAAGCATCAATACTAATTAATGGCAAACCATAATATCCATTAGCGACCTCATTCACATTTTCCTTCCACAGTGCTGTGCATCTGCAATTTTCCATCTGTTTTAATAAGCACAACATGGCCACCCAGAGGCCAGAGCCCCAACATACTAAAATTTACTCTAAGCTCCATTGCAACTCAAATATTTTACACAACTACAGAAGTCATAGGCACGAATTACTACTGCAGGCGGGACAAGTGAATAAATGTGCTTTTACTCTCAAGTTCTTCATAATATTTAGAAATTAGAAATATTCAACGCCACTCATTTAAACAGATCGGTATCAAAGCAACAAGATTTAAAATGAAACGACTGAGCCAAACCAACAGGCCACAGTAAGCATCAACGAAACCTTATGCACACACCAACAGAAGGGGGAAAAATATCAAAGCTAAAGAGCTTCCTCACGGGTTGATAGCCATTGGCCACTGTCTAGACACCGGCATCGCAGGGGCCGCCGGTTTGGGCTGCTGCGGAGCCACCGCGAGCGCCTCCATCTCGCCCACGGCGGCCAAACTAGACGGCTTTGGCTGCTGCTGCTGGTGCTGCAGGTTCTGCTGATTCCTCCCCTGCTCCATCGCCGCTAATACACCAGAATGCCCACCAATGTTAGGTCACCGATGCCAAAACCTCAAGGCGGGCGCTGCAATCCGGGACCCAGAACGCCGCGCACCGGCTCAAAAAACGAATCTCGCCGCGCAAGCTATCGAAATTGGATCAAAGGCGGGCGAGTTCCTCGACTCATCCAGAGTCCAGAACTCAAAACGCAGCGGGAAAAAGGAGGGGAATAACGCAGCAGGTCGAAGGGATCGACCCAAGAAGCCAAATTTGGGATGGGAACACGGAGATTGAGAGGAATTGGATTTCGGGAGGAGGTGAGAGGAGGAAAGGCGAAATCTTCGGTTTGGGATCGAGGAAGGGAGGGGTGGTGGTGGGGAGAGAACAAGCTGCTGGGCAATGGAGGTTTGGTCTCTTCGCAGTTTTTTTGAATCTGAAATACTTTAACCATTTTTCGGTTATTCTTGCTGCCATTTATTTAACCCCCACACCCCCCCCCCCGCCACCCCCCCCCTCCCCTCTAGCGTTTTTCTTTTTGAAACAAAAAAAAATGAGGGCTTGATGATTTGAATTGAAAGCGCTAACGAGGGCATAGAAATTTGAAATTGTGAAGGCTGGAGTGAGTATGAATGAGCTAGCTGGCTTTTTTATATTGCAATAATGGTGCTCAACGAGTACTACGGCCAGTAGGTAAATGGATGTATCTTGAAGACCGGCTCCTTCCACATTCTTCTCATTGGTGTAATTTGGTTTATAGCACTACCATTGTTCATTATATTCCTCCCACCATTTTTTAGGTTTATAGCATTTCATAACTGAACTTTTTATGGCGGGTTGATGATTAATTATTTGAAGTTGCAATGTTGTCCTTTTGAAAGGCATTGTGATGCAGAAGTGCATGGCATTTCAAAAATCTTTATTAGTATGCATAAATACATGGACGTTTGTTGGGGGCAACAAAAGTGAAGAGCATAGCCGAAGCCCGCAATGAGATCATATTTGCATTATACTTCGACACAAGTCTACTAGAAGAATAATAGCGACTCACAATATTTTTATGGAAATACTACAATGTATAAAAATATATTTCACGATGAAGCAGCTACGTTGTTTGTCGTCATATGTTTTCAATCTAATAGTTCGAAGTTTAAAATGTTTGGAACAAATTAAAACATGCTTATTTTTTGTATTAATGAAAAATGACTTTCTTTTTGTTCTTTTAGCTTGCTAGTGACATGTTGTCACGTAAAACCATAAAAGCAATTTAAAAACAATTACAATATCAGAGTTTTTTCTAGCAGTTTATTTAGTTGCAGCACAAACAAAGCCCACACAGTTAGCCGGCGACCACCAAAAACAGCATCAAAGTAGGATGTGATCCGGCCTACGAGCCGGGAAAAAAATTCTTAGCTCCCACTATCTCCCCATTAAGCTGTCTGTTTGCACCCGATACCAGTTTTTTTTTTACCGCTACAGTACCTTTTTTTTTAAAAAAAAAGACCGGTAAACTGGTCCCTACCGACCGGTAAGCTGAATGGGTCGGTTTGCTAGGTTCCGTTAAGGGACGGTAACCGGGATTTTATTGCTACCTGTCCGGATCGGTTTTAGCAGGAACCACGAGAACCGGACCGGTTCCCAACGGTAAAAAAAAGCCCCCCAGATACTAGAACCATCCGGTAACTAGTCTTCCAGTACGCATTTGGCGTGAAAACGCCTACATCGGTGTACCGGGAGGGCCGCACTAATCTAACGTAGCGTCCTCGTTTCGCCTCGCCATCCAGCGGCCTCCCATGAGCTCCAGTATCGGTGACATGGCCGCTTGGCGTGGGGCCCACACGCCCCACCCTACCATCGCCACCCGAAGAAGATGTAGTCTCCACCGCCCGGAGAAGACCGAGGCCGTTCTACCATGCCACTCCAGAGACAACCAGGAACAGGTGGCCAGCCATGCCAGAGATAACGAGGGAGGGGGCCTGCACGCTGGTGCTACCATGCCCCGTCACCGTCAGCTCCTACGCACCAGATCAGGAGCTCTGCCATTGCCATGGCCACTGAGCGCGAGCTAGAGCTCTGTCGTCATGAGCTTGACCTGTATCGCCTTGCGTCGCACCTACTCACTGCCAGAGGGAACAAGCTTGGGGGCGGCGCGGCCAATGCCTCACTGACAAAGGGAGGAGGCATGGGGTAGCGCAGCATGGGGAGGAGAGGAAGGAGGCATGCCGTCATGCCGCGCGCGTAGAGGGAGGGCCTCGTCGCCTGCCAACCTACTTCACGGAGAGGGAGGCAGGAGAGTGACCGGGGGATGGTAATGTGGGGGGCAGCTGCCAGCGGGGAAGGCTATCCGCACTCGTCAACATATATTTTCAACCCATAATGCATCTGGTCATCGAGATTTCCAACCTCTATCTAACATTTTCCGCACCCGTCAACCTCTGTACCAATTAATCTATTTTTATTCAACTATCCCCAACTGCCATCTCCCCCTCTCCTTACTTTTTCTTTTCCTTTTCTTTTCTCTATTTCCTCCTATTCTTTTTATTCCTTTTTTATTTTCTCCTTTTCTTTTTCCCATCTTTTTATTCTCTTTTTTATTTATGTATTCTTTCTTTTTTTCCATCTTTTTTTCTTTTTTCCTCCCTTTTCTATATGCGCCCGTCATCGAGATATTTCTCGATCTATTCCTCTCTCTCGTAGTCTCGTCTGCATCTCTCTCTTCCGCAGCCCACGCCTCATTCTGGTCCCCTCCTCCATCCTCAGCGTGTCCTCCTGCCGCCATGGCCCCAGCCTCTGCTTCCTCTCTCTGGCAAGCTGCTTCCTCCTCCCTCCGCTTGGTGCGTGCATGATTTGGCGAGAAGGCAGAACAGAGGCCTCCACTGCACAAGAGTACATGGGAGCACCAGGAGCTCCGACACACGGGGCTCGAGCTCGGTGCAGCTCCTTCGTCGTCACTGCGAATCCGAGCTTCGTGCTCCCATCCCCATCTGCCAGAGCTCTAGCCCTCCCCCCTCTCTCTCTTGATTTGGTGTCGATTTATGCTCCATTTGAGGGATGTGTGCTTGATTTGTGTTTTCTTTTCTCGATTTGTGTGAGATTATCATGACGGGGAGGTCCTCCCCAGCCTCCGCTTCCTCTCCTCCGGCGGCCAGCGGAGGAGGCACAGCCTCGAGTTCCTCCTCTCTCTCTCCGCTCTTTCTCGATGGCTACGGTGGACCACTTCAATTTATGCTTCTATTCGGCTTGTGCTTCGATTCCGCTTCATTTTGTGCCTCGATTCTTCTTCCTTCTTCCCTTTCTATTGGTGCCGCCACCGACCATGGAGCTCAATTTGTGCTTCCGCCGCCGCTATGTTCGGTCGCTAGACCTGAGCATTTGTGGCCTGGCCCGTGGGCCCGGCATGAGCCTGTGGGTTTTGGCCCGCCTATGGCTTCTAATGGGATGGGACTAGGCAGCGAAAACCAAGCCCGAAAAAAAATCCCGCCCAGACGATTAATTTCATTTATTTTCAATTTAAAAAAGGATGGGAAGCCTCGGCCCGCCCACGGCTTGGCCCGAGCCCGGTCCAAAAACTTGGCCCGAATTTGCTCCCGGGATGGACGTGGGCACAAATTTTTGGCCCAAAATAAACCTGCTTTTTCTCTACCCGGCCCGAATTGGACCCGGCCGCAAAATGCTCAAGTCTACCGTTCGCCATGGTCTCCCGCCGTCCATTGTATGCTCCCTCCCCTTTCCCTCTCCAGGCAAGCATCGGGGCTGCTGCGCCGGCCAGTAGCGGGATGGCGGAGCAGGCAGAGTAGGTGCCAAGCAGTTGGTGGCAGCAGCGATGGGACGCAAGGTGGGTTCCGTGAGGCGCCACGTACACCGGTAGCTATTACGGTCTGGAGGTTGGGATAATCTCGGTGAGGACGACAAAGTATTTCTTTCAGAGTTAGCGCTGACATACAACAACTCAATGGCCCAAACCCTAAAACAGAGCAGCTCATTTTGTTCCAGCAAGCTCGTGGCGAATATTCCGTCCACAACAAACGCTGTCTGTCCAGAACGGAGCCAACCAAACGCTACCATGCGGAGCTGAGCCTATCGGAAGCCGGCTCGTTATCTGGCCACCGCACTGTGACGAACGTCGGGACGCAAAACAATTCAACACTCACACCACAGGCGAGCTGCCTGCAGAGGGCGGAGAGCAGAAGCCGGCGGAGCCATGGCGACCACTCTCTCGTTATCCTCTCCCCTCTTCCTCGCAGCTCCAGCCAGAGGTAACCTGCCCCTTCCCTCAAGGATCCCCTCCCGTCTCGCCGCCCCTCTCCTCGCCGCCCTATTGTCGTCTCGCCTTTCGAGCGGCAGACGGAATTTCAGTATTCAGCTTCCGGAGTCGCCGGCTGACTTTTTAAGTTTGGCCCATCGATCAGTATCTGAAAAGTTCAGGTCACATGGCTGATGCTACTAGTAGATTCATCTGGAAAAAAAATACTTTCGTAATTATTATTCCACTTTTTGAAATGGTATACTCTTGCTAAAACTGCAAGTGTCACATGTCCTAAACGCTCTGTACTTGGAAACGAGGGAGTAATAGAGGGTGCCTGCTTTCTCCCTCGAAAGTCTGCATATCGTGTGCATATAATGCGTTCATCGCATCTTGACTATTAATGTTGCCTGCTCGATGCAAACTTCTGAGAGGAATTGCGATTACTTGACAGAGGAATTAAATCGGGACACATTTGCTGTGTATGATTTGGTTTGTTTTCAATTCTGCAGCTAGCGATGTGATCTCATATGGAGTAGCTTCAGGCAGTACATCATTGAGTACCCCCAATGTGCTAGGCAAGGGCTACATGAGTGACCGCAGGCAACAGGGACGCCTGGCAATAGTATCCGTGGTTGGTCCAGCAAACTTCTTTGTGTAGCGTAACTGTCTTGGTGTATCCTAGTGTGATTTTCTTTAAATTGCCATTTGCATGATGTAATGTTGCTTAATGACACTGACGTATAAGTGGTATATGTGTTCATATGATCATTTATTTATGGTTTATTAGCAATATATCATAAAAGAACACTAAATTAATGTTGAATTGTGGAGAGCGGGCCAAGTCAATCTGCGCATTATAAAATCTCAAAATAGAAATTGGAAATTTTAAGCCTATCTTCACTTTCCATACTTGTCCCTCTCACTGGTTGCCTATGGACTCAATAATGTGCTTAACCTGACATGCATATCGCTTCCTTCTCAAACTTTGTATTCATATAGCTCCATGCCACACCAATTCATTAACTAATTTCACATAGTGATAATACATTAGTGTTCTGACACACAGCTCCTGCACATTTGAGAAAAACAATACACAAGTGTTCCGATAAGAGTTCTAAAAAACTTAATTTCAATATGACTATTGCAATTTTGCTACATAGAAGTTCTGTAGTGAGGCCTTTTCTTTACAAGTGAATTTAGCTCGCATCTTGTTTGATCAGCTAACATATTTCCTTCTTACTAGATTGGAAGAAAGTCAAAGACTAAAGAAACAGTTGTCCCTGACCCTGACTATAGGTTACCAATTGCTATACTTGGTGAGCTCTGAAGTTAGTAAGTAGAACATCTCTTAACATGTACTTATACCTCAATAGAAGAATATGTCTAGTACTCTATTGTTTAGCATGGTTATTATGGGATCTAATAACGGCTATTGTCCAAATGCAGGGATTGCTGGTGCTTCTGCATATGCAGACAATCTTCTAGCTGCTGCACCTGTAGGGCTGCTGGGGCTTCTTCTTTTGTTTCAGGTCAGCATACCCTAATCAGGCTGTTTTGGAGTTCAAACCATCATATTCAGTTTATGATGATCATCGGTTGCTTAAAAAAAGTTTTATGATGATCACATATTATCAAATAATTATGTACTTTTCTACAAGAGCATCTGCAAGTCATGGTGCATATAAATATTGCTGTTTTCAAAGGCATAGAGCATTTCAGTCAAACCAAATTATCTGCTGAAGTTCTATATTTATCTATTATTTGTGCAGACCTCCATGTGTTTTCATTCCTGCTATCAGCAACATAAGTAATAACAATTGAACTCGGCACTCCTGATTGTATCAATTTTTTTGAGAAACCTGATTGTATCATTATTAAAGATAAAAGTAAGGAATTTGATATATTCTAAGTCCTATGTGCCTGTTTTTAACTATGATATAGTCTTCGACTAATGACGACATTGTTGCATTCTTTCTTTGCAGACTACAAGAGTGAGGTTCGTCTTTGATAATGAGGCCCTGGTTTGTACCCTGCACTTTTCTTGAGAGTAAAATAAATATTTGAAAGCATGTGAGTCAACGCATGAAAATGTCTTCTAAAACTGTTTGCTGGATCTGATGATTTGAATACACTCACAGAACGTTTTTGCCTTTTCTTTTCAGTTTTTTTCGTTTAAAAAAATCTGTGTATTGGGTATTTTACCCTTCTTTCTTCTGTGTATTGGGTTTTTTCAGTTTTTTTCGCTAAAAAAATCTGTGTATTGGGTTTTTTCAGTAAAATAAATCTGCGAGTTCGAGAAAAAAAAACAGAAAAACCAAGTTTTCTTCCTTGCGCTATGCACTACCCCTTGTTGTGTCAGTGCTGTCATTTACAGGGTCGTGTGGCACGGCTTGGCTTCTGCCCAACCATTTGTACTTCACAACTTCTCCTTGATTGAGCAGCAGAGCTCCTGCTTTTTTTTATTAAAAAAGTAGATGATAACGATTTATTTAAACTTGATATTTGCGTCTGAACGATGGACATAACTATTTTTCACATTCATTCATAAACTTCTTGCTATCACATTCATTCATAAACTTGTTATACAGGAGGTGAAAGTTGGAGACCAGTTGCAGGAGTCAGGTGAAAATGTGTTTGTTGGTGGCAAGAACCGTTGGAAGTATGATATTCCTTTATGCTAGAATATCCAAGCAATTTCTTTGAGCATGATAAAAGTTTAACAATCCAACAATTCTGTTCATGCATAGGTACTCAACGTTCGTAAATTGGGAGCTATGGTGGCCACAATTTCCTATCTTGGTTTACTTCAAGGAGACCCAAACAAAACCGGAAGGACAAATCCACTTCTTCCCTGTGATATTCGTAAGTTCACTAATTTAGCCCCAAATCTAACAAGTTTTTTTTTGGCCGATATCACACTACTCAACCCAGTGTTATGAGCAGAATGGCCGACAACTCTATGATGTCATGGTGGAGCGCGCTGGACCCTCAAAGACAAGTGGCCCTAAGTAGGGCTGACCTTCCCTCAAGATGATGAGCTGAGTTCCATGGCGTTCCGTGGCGCATCAGTTCAGTTGACGCTCTAGGAGGCAAAGGCTCCATGCCTTTTTCAACCTAGCTGATGTGCGGTCCTCCTATACTCCTTGCATTACCGTCAATATGTTATGAAGGATGAATGTATGATCTATTACCTAGCATCTTCAGTAGATACATTAGAAACTGGTGCAATGCAACATCAACGACCCAACTGAGGCAATACATTGTGTTTAAGTTGGATGTATACTGAGATTCTACAGTAAAAACACGAATGATTGCTTTCTTCTAGAGGTACACCATACGCTGGTTTGTGCTGTAACGCAGATATCCGAGAGGACTGGGGGTGGCCGAAATGGGGAAGCATTCATGGGCCTGGAATGGACGAAGTGACAACTCGGCCCATATTTTGCTGCAACGTGAACTGGACTTTCATATGGAAGTACTCTGTAGTTTGAGAGCTACTAGCAGTGTGTTACATACATGGATGGACACGGGTGCGGAAAAAAAAAAATCTTTTCATCCGGTCCGCTGCCACGCCTACGGCTTGCGCCGCCGGTCACCTGCCTGTATCCCGAGCCACCACCGCCAGACGCCGGGGCCGGAGTGCGGCGCCGCTCGCGGCTGCGGAACAATCCGAATCGGAACCCTGCGCCAGCGCCGGTCGCGGGCCGCCTGCAGCGCACGGTCACCGGCCGCCGGGGTCAGCCGACGGCGGCGGAGTGGCCACCGGTGGGTGCGGAGGCGGCGGGGAAAGAATCGTAGCGGGCAATGGCGGTGGAGCCCGGAGAAACGGAGGCGGCAGGAGCGTCGCGGCCCTGCGAAGGCGGCGGAGGTCGCAAACCCTACCCAGGTTTAAGATTTAATTAATCCCACCTCGCCCCTTCAAACCCTTAATCTCTTGCTTAAAACCCGGGATGCGCCTACGGTATTGTCTCCAATTGGAGAGACACCCGACTGAGCAATTCAACGCTTTGTCAACCTTGAGCGCACGATCTTGCACAGGCCGTGCTCTCTCTCGTGCTTTGCGCAGTGTGCGCGTAATGGCGCTTCCTGGTCCTGGGCTGTTGGGTCCGGGGCCGGGGCCTTGGAGGAGGTCGCCGACGACTTTGTCGTCGTCTAGTCCTCCTGGGCGGTTGTTGACTCCGTGTCCTGTAGCTCCAGGTAAGAGGCCACGTTGGGGTTTCACCCGCTCACCTGGAAGTGGTGGGTCAAGCTCTGAAAGCCGTTGGGATCTCCGTAAGAAAAATGAGGAGTGACTGTGACTCTGCTGCTGCTGTTGTGAGCAGCCCTGGTGAGAATGACGAAGGTCAGAGTAGAAAGAGCTTGAATGATGAAAAACCTGAGGATAGTGAGCTGCTGTATGCTGGGCCGGGTTTCACGGTTGTCTCACCGGACCCGAGCCAGCTTCCAATGCCTACACTGCTCCTATTACCGCGTTACATTGAGGCTTAGCTAATAAATACAAAGGCCACGGAATAAGGTGAAAAGCCATTAATATATATAATAAACAATAAGGCTCAATAAACCACAATAAGGCGAAAAGTGCCGTGAAATAAGGCTTGGACAAGCCACAAAATAAGGCGAAAAGTCATAGCCATGGAATAAGGCTTGATATAGCCACAAATAAGGTGAAAATACAATAATAGCTTGTGTCTGGGGTTGAGGTAAGTGCACGTGCGGCATGCACGTGTAGTTTTTTTTTTTAAAAAAAATAGTAAACAATGGTAAGATAAAGTAAAAACCAGGCTAAAGCTGTATGTAATTGTTGCTCATTTATGAAAATTAAATAAAAACAATACTAATAATTTTATCTGTAACTTTTGCATATCCCTTGGTGGAGATTTTTTTCGCACCTGACATTGAATTTTTGCAATAGATTGGTCGACAATACATAATTTGACTTATTTTCATTTAATAAATTTGAATCACCTTTGAACACATCAATTTAACTTATTTTTGGTAGGCTTTGCCCTGTTATACCTCTGAACTTACCACTGATTAGCATGAGTTCATTGATTATTTTTGGGATGGATGCATCTTGTGCCTAGTCTAAATGCACTGCTAGGTGGGGCTAGGTGGGAACTTATACATATAGCTGTATTCCTGAATTTAATTTTTTTTTTTTGCACAGTTGCTATTTTCACCTGAACTTCATTGTTTGGAAGTCAAAATTTAGCAAATTGTTGTTTAATGGTTTATTCAGTAGTTCTTTGTTGATGATTATCATTTCTTCAACATATTGGAACTTTGGTAACTTGTTACATATCTTCAAATTCGTAGGACTACTAATGCTGAGCTTCGAGAATAATCACACGTGTGGAGGAAGAGGAGATGCTCAGCAGACATGCGGAAAGCCCTGCTGGACATGATCCTGTCGTTTTCTCCCAGGCTTCTAGCATAGCATTCTGTGCAAAGTGTGCTTTTGTGGTGGTGAAGGGCATCTGGTGCGCTATGTTCTTCATCAACATCAAT
This sequence comes from Digitaria exilis, assembly GCA_015342445.1. NCBI lineage: Eukaryota > Viridiplantae > Streptophyta > Magnoliopsida > Poales > Poaceae > Digitaria > Digitaria exilis. The sequence goes on along the minus strand of JACEFO010001681.1, from coordinate 1,451,652 downwards.
TAGTGGAGCTTTGATGTCTGGTGTGATGATGATAACAAGAAGTGGCAGAAATTTGTGGATTTTACGAACTACCTGGTACTATGCCGTTCAAATCCTGTGTCCTTGAATAAGTTCAGCATATATGCTCACAGCTAGGCCAGCACCCTGTGGACAAATGGATTCTTCATGGCATTAACTACTTTCTTCCATGCATGAGAGGAAGGCATAACCTGCAAAGCAAAGAGGCCGAGGATGGAGACAACTTTAACATGTCCGAAGCTGAAATTGATATAACTCAAGTACGCCCATGATCTGGTGAACTTTTGTGACCCATTGCGAGGAGGATACAAGATGGCATGGTGATACACCCAAATCTAGACGGTTTCTTGGTGAGGTCATTTTCATGATGTTAATTTATGGTTTATTTTTTGAGGGAAAAATTTATGGTTTATTAACAATATATCATAAAAGAGCACTAAATTAATGTTGAATTGTGGAGAGTGTGCCAATTCATTCTGTGCATTATAAAATCTCAAAATAGAATGTGGAAATTTTTAGCCTATCTTCACTTTCCATACTTGTCCCTCTCACTGGTTGCCTATGGACTCAATAATGTGCTTAACCTGACATGCATATCGCTTCCTTCTCAAACTTTGTATTCATATAGCTCCATGCCACACCAATTCATTAACTAATTTCACATAGTGATAATACATTAGTGTTCTGAGACACAGCTCTTGCACATTTGAGAAAAACAATACACAAGTGTTCCGATAAGAGTTCTAAAAAACTTAATTTCAATATGACTATTGCAATTTTGCTACATAGAAGTTCTGTAGTGAGGGCTTTTCTTTACAAGTGAATTTAGCTCGCATCTTGTTTGATCAGCTAACATATCTCCTTCTTCCTAGATTGGAAGAACGTCAAAGACTAAAGAAACTGTTGTCCCTGACCCTGACTATAGGTTACGAATTGCTATACTTGGTGACCTCTTGAAGTTAGTAAGTAGAACATCTCTTAACATGTACTTATACCTCAATAGAAGAATATGTCTAGTACTCTATTGTTTAGCATGGTTATTAAGGGATCTAATAACGGCTATTGTCCAAATGCAGGGATTGCTGGTGCTTCTGCATATGCACCAGTAGGACTGCTGGGGCTTCTTCTTTTGTTCCAGGTCAGCCGTCAGCATACCCTAATCAGGCTGTTTTGGAGCTCAAACCATGATCATCGGTTGCTTAAAAAAAGTTTAATGATGATCACATATTATCAAATAATTATGTACTTTTCTACAACAGCATCTGCAAGTTAAGCCATGGTGCATATAAATATTGCTGTTTTCAAAGGCATAGAGCATTTCAGTCAAACCAAGTTATCTGCTGAAGTTCTATATTTATCTATTATTTGTGCAGACCTCCATGTGTTTTCATTCCTGCTATCAGCAACATAAGTAATAACAATTGAACCCGGCACTCCTGATTGTATCAATTTTTTTGAGGAACCTGACTGCATCATTGTTAAAGATACAAATAAGGAATTTGATATATTCTAATTCTTCTGTGCCTGTTTTTAACTATGATATAGTCTTCTACTAATGATGACATTGCTGCATTCTTTCTTTGCAGACTACAAGAGTGAGGTTCGTATTTGATAATGAGGCCCTGGTTCGTACCCTGTACTTTTCTTGAGATTAAAATAAATATTTGAAAGCATGTGAGTCAATTCATGGAAATGTCTTCTAAAACTGTTTGCTGGATTCCATGATTTGAATACATGCACAGAACATTTTTTGGGGTTCTTTTTCAGTTTTTTTTTTCCATTAAAAAACCCATGTATTGGTTATTTTACCCTTCTTTCTTCTTAATATATTGATGTGCAGCTCTCTTGCATGTTTGAGAGAAAAAAATAGAAAAAACAAGTTTTTTTCCTTGCGCTATGGCGTTGCCCCTTGTTGTGTCAGCGCTGCCATTCAAAGGGTCGTGGGGCACGGCATGGCTTCTGCCCAACTATTTGTACTTCACAACTTCTCCCTGATTGAGCAGCAGAGCTCCTGCTTTTTTATTCAAAAAAAAATGTAGATGATAACGATTTATTTAAACTTGATATTTGCATCTGAATGATGGACATACCTATTTTTCACATTCATTCATAAACGTTGTGTTATACAGGAGGTGAAAGTTGGAGACCAGTTGCAGGAGTCAGGTGAAAATGTATTTGTTGGTGGCAAGAACCGTTGGAAGTATGCTATTCCTTTATGCTAGAATATCCAATCAATTTCTTTGATCATGATAAAAGGTTAACAATCCAACAATTCTGTTCATGCATAGGTACTCGACGTTTGTAAATTGGGAGCTATGGTGGCCACAATTTCCTATCTTGGTTTACTTCAAAGAGACCCAAACAAAACCGGAAGGACAAATCCACTTCTTCACTGTGATATTCGTAAGTTCACTAATTTAGCCCCAAATCTTTGCCGATATCACAGTACTCAACCCAATGTTATGAGCAGAATGGGCGACAACTCTATGATGTCATGGTGGAGCGCGCTGAACCCTCAGACAAGTGGCCCTAAGTAGTGCTGACTGTAGGAACTTAAAACATAACTTAGGCATAAACATGATAGGATTTTTGCAACTATAACATGAACACTACATAGTAGGTTAGAACATCAACCAGCTGCGATGCATGGGGACGATCCGGCCATTGCACTGGCCAGTGAGGGACTCGGTGTAGTCGTTCCCGGCGTTGGTGTAGGACGTCGGAGATTTGCGTATTCCCTTCTCTTTCGGTGCTTATTTGCGAGACTTGATGCACAAACCGACGACTTGGATGGGGTTTTGCGTCGGTGCGCCTACAGTTTTCATGGATTCGCAAGTGAAAGTCATAGATCTGTGTTTCTGAATGTGAATTTGTCCAATTTGCGCATCGAATCGACGACTTGTATTCTGATTTGCGTCGATTTGATGCTTGGTTGGATAGAAATGGGGAAACCGAAACCCTAGGTTAGATCTAAAACTCACTTGACTCACTGAGAGACTAAACAGTACCTAACCATGTGTACTCATGATTCAAGAATAGATGCAAAAGGCGACTGATACCAAATGTAGGAACTTAAAACATAACTTAGGCATAAACATGATAGGATCTTTGGAACTATAACATGAACACTACACAGTAGGTTAGAACATCAACCAGCAGCGATGCACGGGGACGATTCGGCCATTGCACTAGCCAGTGAGGGACTCGGTGTAGTCGTTCCCGGCGTTGGTGCAGGACGTCGGAGATCCCGCCGTCCTTCTGGTCCCCACCGGCACTGTCCTGGGACGACGGTGAAGTGGCAACGACCTTCAGATGGCTCCAGCGCCGCTGGATCGGAGTGGCGGATGTGGGGACGCTCTTAGGGTTTAGTGTCACTTTGTCGGTGCCTGATTTGGTCGCACCGGCACCGACGAGTGATTGCGGTGCTAACCACTCGCTTTCCCGATGGCGAGAGTGGGAGACGGGGTTTTATCCTGGTTCCGGCCACGGGGCCGTACGTCCAGCAGGGGTGCGATGCACCTGGTTGCGTGTTGCTCGTAGTAGGGGTTTACAAGCAAGGTGGGAGAAGGAGATGAGCTCCTAAGTCCCAGGCTATGGTGTGTGCGAGTGTTCTAGAGTGTGTATGAACTCGTGTGTTTGAGACTTGTGTTCTCCGCGTGTCTTCGTGCTCTTCTCGTTGCCCTTCGCATGGACTTCCCTTCCCCTTTTATAGACCAAGGGGAACGGGGTGCGAGTACATGTGTTTGTCGCTAAGTGCACTGTTCGTCCATGCCGCGTACTGTGCGCGAGCGGGAATCGCGCCTTCCAACTCCGCTGACGACATGGCAGGGGCTGACGTATCGTCCTTCCTTCTCGTGACAGTTCACGGCGTCGAGGGTGGTGTCTTGCGTACGGCGTTCCATGGTCTCCTTCGAGGCTGCCTTCGAGGGTGGCTGTGCGTCCGTAGGGGGATAAAGTCAAAGGAGTGGTTGGCACAGTGCTGCTGGCAGGGTTAGGTCTGGCGCGCAGTATGGCGCTCAGAGTTCACTGTTGCGAGTGGATTTGACCGATGTCCTCTCCGGGAGTAGGTGATGGCGTGGAGCAGTGATCCCTGCTTTTTTGACCGTGTCATGATGACTCTGATGGGTTGCAGAGTCCCAGGCGCTGTTCCCGGCGAGGCCGACTCGAGCTTGGATCGCAAGCTCGAGTTCGTCAAGCCTCGAACGAGACGGAAACTACCCGCTCGAGGGTAGGGGTCGCCCTCGAGGCTGCTGAGCCTCGAACGAGACGGAAACTACCCGCTCGAGGGTAGGGGTCGCCCTCGAGGCTGCTGAGCCTCGAACGAGACGGAAACCACCCGCTCGAGGGTAGGGGTCGTCCTCGAGGCCGCTGAGCCTCGAACGAGACGGAAACCCCCGCTTGAGGGTAATCGTTTACCTCGAGCTGGATGGGGCCGAGGACTCGTAGCGATGGCGGGCCTTTGCTGGGCTGTTGAGACAGGTCAATGTCGTCGTGGGCCTTGATGCCAAGTAGTTTTGGACTTAGATTGGGGTACCCCCTTTGCAGGTACCCAACACACTTGGATAGATCCAAACCTTGCCTGTCGTCTCCTTTTATCTTGCGTTGGGCGATCTGGGGCCGCAATCATGGGTTGGTTGCGCCTCCGATCAAGGCGCTAGTGGCCCACGGGCCTTCCCACTAATCCTGTCAAAACCCTTCACTAATGGGTTTTTGACCACTCTTAATCTTTATTTCCAACACTGACTTCCCCTCAAGATGATGAGCTGAGTTCCATGGCGTTCCGTGGCATCAGCTGACGCTCCAGGAGGCAAATGCTCCATGCTTTTTTCAACCTACCTGATGTGTGGTCCTCCTATGGTCAATATGAAATGAAGGATGAATGTATGATCTATTAGCATTTGCATCTTCAGTAGATACATTAGAAACTGATGTAATGCAACATCAACGACCCATCTGAGGCAATACATTATGTTTAAGTTGGATGTATATTTAGATTCTGCACCAAAAACACGAATGCTTGTTTTTTTTCCTAGAGGTACATCAGGACATGCGCTGCGTGTGCTGTAAGTGTCTGTAACGCGATATCCGAAAGGACCGGGGGAAAAGCCTGGAATAGACGAAGTGACAACTCGGCCCATATTTGGCTGCAACGCGAACTGGGCTTTCTTATGGAAGTACTCTCTATATAGTTTGTGAGCTAAGGGTGTGTTTAGATTGTAGGAAAAAACACTGTAGCATAAGAAAAACACTGTAGCCTTCGCTGGGAAACGTGTTTTGTGAGGAAGGAATAGTGAAAAGTTGGAATGAATAGTGAAAAGTTGGAAATCTGAACATGGCCTAAATAGAAGTCGTTTAAATATTTATTTTTAGTGCAACATGAACATGTTTAAGAAAATTGCTGAACAAGTTTAAGGAAAATATAGAATATTACATTCAATTAATCTCCTTCCTATACCTTGGGCTATATTAGGCTTAAAAAATAAATAGCTTGTCTACCTTCCACAAGATGAATAGAAAGCCCACATTTAGTACCAATGCGGCACTGTTGCAATTGTGAATCAAAAGCACAGGAATTCTGCTTGTAGCATGATTACAACATTAGTGTTCAGTGTTACCATTACCAAACATGTAACCTGTGCATCGAAAATTTAATACAAACAGATAGAGTTATGAACATTTATCGTCATCCAAAATTTGAGACTAAACACAAAACTATAAGAAAACTCATCACATACATATATAAGAATATGTTTAGATAGATCTTACATACATCAGTTTAGGTGTTATCATGGTCGGTAACAAATACTCCTATGTACTAGAGTAACACGGCAACACTTGTAGCACTCGTGCACGACACCACAGGTAACACCCGTAGTATGATCGCCCGACGCCATGGATAGCGTAGACCAGATTACTCCGTAGATCACAAACGCATGACAAACTGTCATTCCAAAGCACTTGCATCCGTCAACCCTAGTACTCGCTTGGTACTCTCCCCGGTGCACATGCCCGTTTATAATTTTTTAGGGCACATGCCCGTTTATATTTTTTTAGGGCAAAGAAGGGTGCATGAAAAACAAAAGACGCACGGACGCAAAGGCGCGAGTCGCACAAACACGTTTCCACCCCCGTCCTCGCGTGGGCCCCACCCGAAAAGTCCAGACCCTTCTCACATGCTCCGGCACCAAACGTGCATCGCCGCTGAACCTGAACGGCAGCATCCGCACGACACACCAGTAGGCTCAGGCCGCGCGAGAAGGACAGGGGCACCAGAAATCTATTCCATTTTTGTTTTTGAGAGAAAACCCAGAAATATATTCGATGGGTCCGCGCACAAAAGATTCGCGGCCACGCGTCGCCGCCGCCACGAAAGCGCGCTGCGTGAAACGTCCGCATCTAGTTGGGTTCCGGTCACTTTGTACCAAACGCCCTCGTCAACCATGGAATTGCCATACCGGTGCCATCGAGGTCGTATTTTAAAACATTACAAGGAAAATAAAAAAAATAGCCATTACAGGTTCTGTTCGCTGATTTTTTTTTTCCTCGTGCACTTTGGCAACTGTTTTCTGTCTTGTCACTACTCCGTACGTATCAAGGTCCTACCTTCCAGCAAAAACAACACTTTCTTAGTAGATACTTATACTCTAAACCCGTGTTTAGTTATCAAAAGTACCTTACTTCCTATTCATCTTCCTCACGGAACACGCATCCCAAAAAATTTCTTTTGCATCTTTCCTATTCACCCCCCTCACAGAACACGTATTTTAGAAAAAAAGTATTTTTTCTCCCATCAACTAAACACGCCCTAACTCTAATTATGTTCTCAAATGCCAATTTATTTATCCATAGAATCTCTCTAACCCCCTAAAGTATCGATGGATCAACAAGATAAAAAAAAGAACTAGGTGGGCCAGTATGCTACTAGTGACGGTCGCTTCAATGAACTAAAACGGAGAAATGATTGATGTAAATATTATTAAATAAGAGTACTCGTTAAAGAATATAGGGATATTTGATGAATAGATAAATTATTGTATATTACAAAGATAATGAAAAGACATCCGCTAATAACGAAACGTTGTAAAAAATGTCAAGTTTGGTGTCAAGTGAGATTCTAATGCTTCTCTGTATCTAATCTTCTTTTCCACTCTCTTTCTTCTTTACAATGGTATAAAAAGATTAACATCGTGATTTATTTGTTATATACTATGCAGTAGGAAATTTGTTCAAAATTAATGCTTGTATTTTATTAGCCATGATTTAGTTGTCACAAATCAGATTCCACGTGGCAATCCAAAATGTTTTGAATCATGCACTCTGCCGGAATATTTTTCTTTTGCAAACCAATTGAACTATCATCTATATCTTCATCCCATGATTTTATTCATATTGCTTTACGGCTTCACTTTTAGCTTTATATAAATAATTTTATTGTATCGTACCGTCATACGTCACATGTGAATAACCACATCATATGCTATCCCTCTTATTGTATCTTTTTCATCGAGCAACCACTATTTGGTTATGTGAAAAATTGAAAACCACATCAATTGATTTTTTAAATATTTAACAAACGTAATATAATCCTGTTGTATATTTATTTTGCTTCCATTAAAACAAACATATATTTAAGCATAATTAGGATTTTATTATCTATGATCTTAATACAAAACATGATGAATAAGCACAATAAGCCCTATTTAACGGTTTTGGTTCATAATGATTTAAAACATGAATGGTAAGTGAATCTGATCAGAAGTGAAAAAAAAGGAATTTCTCCTAGGAAAACCTTGTAACCGTCCAAGTTATACATAAGCCGGCGGCTGCAGCTTCTGTGTCTCCTAACCCGTGTCTCCATTCGTGTCTCCGAGACAATTAATGACAAATAAATCATTCAAATTCAATTCTGATAACACTATTGTGTTTGTTATGGTTAGGTCTTCAAAACTAAACCACACTTGATCATGTTTGGACTATATTTTCTTTTTGGAATATTTTTTAGGTTAAACAAATTTTTTAATACAAAAATATTCTAAATACATATATAATCCTAAGCCGGCTGTGGTTTAAGTAATACTGATGATTTCCCGAAACGTCGGAAACAAAATTTCGTTTTTGTATACTATAAAATTTGGTTTGAAAGTTATTGCAAGCGACCCGACCCAACCCAACGGGGTAAGTACGTACTCCTAAAATTGATGATCTGCAAGGGCCAGTACGCAAAATCTCCTCCCTTCCCTTCCTCCTCCGTGCGCTTTGCTGCACCAGGAACCGACACTGTCTGTACAACAAAAAGGTGGCTGCGTGTCATCCCCGCGTTGGCCTCGCAGCTCGCACCACGACCTCATCACGGCACGGTCCCCCTTCCCTCACCACCTCTCTCCCCACCCGCGATCTCCGCGGCGCAGGCAGCTCCCTTCGGCATCGGCAGGCGGCCCTCCACCACCACCACCGACCACCCTCTTCTCGGCCTCCGTGCTCCCTCGCCGAACCCACCCCGGCGTTGATCACAGCCGAAGCAAGCAAGCAAGCACACGGCCCGTCCTCCCCAGATCCGGCGCCGCCGCCCCCCACCCCACCCTCACCTGCCCGGCGGACACGTCGCGCCTCCACCGCGCGATCTGATGCGCCCCCACGCGGTCGCCAGGTAAACAAGCCTCGTACTCCGATTAATTTACTTAACCGCCGCTATTAATACACCAGCCCGTGTCCCCTTCCTCCCCCTTCGCCTTCCTCCTCCGCCACCGAGACCGGCCCAGATCTCTCTCGACCCCGTCCCGGTCCCCCATTCCCGAACCCTCTATCTAATCCATCTCTCTTATTGGTGTATCTGGTTGGGATCAGCGGCGATGCGGTGGAAGCTTAACTCGTCGGTGTACAAGCGCGTGCCGTCCAGGGAGACCGCCATGGAGCCCGACGTCGAGACGCCGAGTTCGTACCGCGCTTGTTACCTGCCCATTTGTCGCCCTTCTTTCCCGCGATGGATTTAGGGGGGACGAGATTTTGAATTTTGTTTCTCACCGTCTCTCATTTCTGCAGTGAGGATGCCGGAAGCTGCCGGCACGGGCCCGTCGTGGCGCATGTCGCTGCCGCACGTCTGCGTCGCCACGCTCACCTCGTTCCTCTTCGGGTACCACTCAGGGTGCGTGCGCGTTCTCTCCTCGCCACGTTTTTTCAGCTCTCCCTTCTACTAGTAATTTGCTCTGCGCCCCCCCCCCCCCTCATCTGAAACCCGTGCTCGTTTGGTGCCGCGACTGTGATGACGCAGGGTGGTGAACGAGCCCCTGGAGAGCATCTCCACCGACCTCGGCTTCGCCGGCAACACCCTTGCCGAAGGTACCGCCTGTTCCTGCTGCTGGCTGTGGTGGTTTTGGCTGGTTTTGGTCAGTTCTAGTTTCTCAAGCTGTGTGTCTGTATCGTGCAGGACTCGTGGTGAGCATCTGCTTGGGTGGAGCCTTTATAGGGTGCCTGTTCAGTGGCTCCATCGCCGATGGAATTGGGCGTCGCAGGGCGTTCCAGCTCAGTGCGCTGCCCATGATCGTTGGTGCTGCTATAAGGTGACATCATGTGCTAGTTGATTAATCTTTTCTCTTTTTCACTAAATCCTTGTCTGTGTAGTTTGGTCTGTTTAAGGCTGTATTAAATTGCCACTTGCTACCATTCCTTATTCTTATGGAGGGTGGAGTCAGCATACAAAAATTATTGCTTTCATGTATATTGCTTGATGGCAACATGTGGTGACTTGTGCTGACTGGTGACCTGTTCTCGTGGTGCTGATTGTACTGTTAGAATTGCTGAAAAGTTGAATTATGGATTCAACAACTCTTGTCCTTTTATTTTTCTGAGCACGCAACTGGAGTGACAAATGGTACCTCCAACAGTACATCCTTAAGCAAAAATTTGAAGTTTGTGCTGTTAGTACTTAGGTGATGAAAATGAATGTTATGGTCCTGAAGCAATTATGTGGGATTTGCTGGAACGAGGGTGAGTGGCTGACTGGTCTTCTGGTCTGTTGGTGGTTCTGTAGAATTGCTGAAAAATTGCATCGTGGTTTAACAATTCCTACATTTTTTTCATTGACACGCAAAATTGATCCACCTGCAAGATACAATTTTTTGACGATGAACCAAATGACAGTTATGTCACAATACAAGAGGTGCATGGAGTCGTCATGTAATGATGTCATGTGGGCACTAGGAAAGCTTTTCACCAAGTCAAGGAAACATTAAACTTCCGCATTGACAACAAGCAACTGGACAGTGCTGTAAAAGTAAGTAGTAAAAGCTAGATAGAATTTTAATTCTGACGCAAAAAATGTGGAGGACTGCTTAATCAACCATGACTGTAACAGCTTTTCAGGACTCATGAATGTAGGATTAAGTGGTTAACTTAGTGTACTTGTCACATTGTCCTGCGGGCACATTGCTCCACAATCAGTCATATTAAACCATAGAGAGATTCTCCCTAATGATGAGAACTGAATAATACCACAAAAATATTTGAATTTATTGATTTTGACTTGCCAGCTAGCAAGATATTGAGTTATTAATTACAACTATTTTCTGAAGGTTGTGAAGTAACCTTGTTTTCCTGTTTGTGACCGTAGTTTAGATATGCATTAACATAATCAATTGATTACTATTGTTAGTGTTGTGTCTTGTGGGTGGAGTCTGAAGGATATATTCATTCCTAGGTGTAGAAGCTATGTGTTGCAGAATAGTGGAGTATAAAACTTGTGTTGAAGTAACACTCTTATTAATTTAGTGATACCCCCTCTGCCCTCCTGGCACAGGTACTTGTGTTTTGGCTGTGGAGCCAATCAAACTTTTGAAACTTCATCTAAGAATATCTTCCAAAATTATCTAGGTTGGGACACGAAATTATATTACAATCTGTCCTGAAGGTCAGGTTCATAATATCACATTCCGTTGGAGCAAATACCAAGTTAGAACTAAGAGCAGTTATTGTAGACTTTCCTGTCAGCCTAGTCAACATTGATGACGCGGTGCTGCAGAATTGATGGGAAAGTGGGTGATTTGGTGAGCTTTGATTTTCAGATGATGTGAATGTGATGATCTGGAAAAATTGGGTCGCGGGGTCTTGTAATTTTCATACAATGCAATGTGACTGTCCAATTACTATAGCATGTATGTGCTTCTGGGTGTCACAAGATGTTCTGAGCTGTCTTGGATTTACCATTTTATTATCAACCTTGTTATGTCATTGTATGATGCCCTCACGAGGAATCTATCCTTCACCACATGTCAACCAATGTTATATGCTCTGTCCCCCAAGTTATTTAATAATACTGCATTGTGCATTCTAAATTGCACTTCAAGGGGCATTGAGAATGTTATGGTGCACGAAAGAAGTGTACTAGATAGATTGCATTAATGATGGTTACATGTGCTATTGTTCTGCAATTGCAAGGAAGCATGTATGGTCAGAATTTTTTTATGTTACTTTATATCGAGCCCATCTGAATGATTCTGATGAATAAACAATTTCCAGTGCTCTCACCAATAGTTTGGAGGGTATGCTTCTAGGAAGATTTCTTGTTGGAACAGGGATGGGATTGGGCCCACCAGTAGCTTCACTATATATAACGGAGGTATGTAGCTAGTGGTTTTTCATCAGTGAGTGATAGATTTCTCAAACGGTTTGCCGTTTGCCTTGTCTTCTGATGTTAAATCTGTGTTTACATTTACCTCTGATGGAATGCAGGTTTCTCCTCCTTCAGTGAGGGGTACTTATGGCAGTTTTGTTCAGATTGCGACCTGTCTTGGAATCATTGTATCACTCCTAATTGGCGCACCTGTTAAAGATATTGATAGATGGTCAGAAACTTTCTGCTGTAGTCCTTTACGTGCCTGTTGAAGTTGATATGTGTGAAAACCATCTGTACTAATGTTAACTGTTGCTTTTGGTAGGTGGAGAGTATGTTTCTGGGTTGCAGCTGTCCCAGCAACTTTACAAGCTCTTGCTATGGAGTTCTGTGTTGAGAGCCCTCAGTGGCTATATAAGGTGCGTTTACTTTGGGTCACTGCTAGTTCTTGTGCTTTATAAAGTCAAACATGCATATGTCCTCCTTTTGTTACCCTATGGTGGGGTTGTTTTTGGTTTCTTTTTCATGTTGAAGAGTTCAGGTTACAACGTACCTTGGGTTTGCAAACCATGGGACTGCATCTCATGTTGCCTTTGTACTTCATAAAGGAACTGTATGGTGTGATAATTTGATAAACTATGGAATGTCAAGGCCACTAACTTTATGTATGATTTAATGAAACTTGTTCTTCTATGTAGTGTGGAAGAACAATTGAAGCAGAGATGCAATTGGAAAAGCTTGTAGGCCCCCTTAATGTGAAATCAGCCATGGCAGAACTATCTAGATCTGAAAGAGATGATGGAGAAAGTGTAAAGTACTCAGAATTGTTCTATGGTCGCCACTTCAATGGTACAAGCTATTCTGATATCGTTTTGTTGCATCTATGCTCTTCTTGTAACCTGAGTTCTGTTTGACCGTGAAGTTTGTTAATTATTACAAATCCCTTTTGTTTTTTTGCTACAGTTGTTTTTATTGGTGGGGTCCTCTTTGCTTTACAACAGTTTTCTGGCATAAATTCTGTGTTCTATTTCTCCTCAACTGTGTTCAGAGGTGTGGGCGTGCCTGCTAACCTTGCCAACATATGCATGGGAATTTCGAATCTATCAGGTGAGCATCCATGTAATTCTTATACTGTGCTATTATATTCATTTCATCTGACACTTTCTGTGTTCTCTCCCAGGTTCAATTATAGCAATGGTTCTAATGGACAAGTTAGGTAGAAAAATGCTGCTTTCAGGGAGTTTCCTTGGGATGGTAAGCAACCAATATAAATCGAACTTTTAAGTCATATATTGACTAAAATCCCCTTTTTTTAAAAAAAGAAAATTAGGTTGAACATTAGTACATTACTGACAGCATCTTACTGGTATAGGCTTTTGCAATGGGGCTTCAGGCTGTTGGAGCAAATCGTCAGTATCTTGGTTCAACAAGTGTATATCTTTCAGTTGGTGGCATTCTGTTGTAAGTTCCAAGAGTTCTGCATATTTCAACTTAGTTCTCTGTGATTTTCATGTTAAAATGGACTTAGTTGAGACATCTACCTCTGGTATCTTGTACAGCATGAGTAATGAGTTACGTTTAACATATCCGATGTAATCATCTTCTGTGCTGCCTTTCTAAGACTTACTAAAAATAGAAAGACACTCTTGTTGCCTTGACCACTGAGCTGCTGTATCTGCTCGTTTGACTCACTGATCGCTGCCAGATTGAATTGCTTGTTGAACTTGTCTAATACGCATCAAAGATTGAAATTCCGTGAACTTATGTCATCTTGATTCTTGTGCAGCAATTTTCCTAATAACCCTATATCAGCTATTCTGTTTAGCAGTTTTCTGTATATAATATTTCCAATAGGTTGAATTCTAAGCTAGCAGTTAGATTTCCGTCCACCATTGCCTTTGTGTTTATAGCATACATGTTGGGACTTTCCTTTGACACGACGATTACCTTTTTACATCAGTTATGACACTTTTTTGGTCCAGTTACTTACAGTTAAAATTTTCAGGTTTGTCTTGTCATTTTCATTAGGAGCAGGCCCAGTTCCAGGGCTTCTTTTGCCTGAGATTTTCCCCAATAAAATACGAGCGAAGGCTGTGGCTCTCTGCATGTCTGTGCATTGGGTAAGAAGTCTATGTTTATATTTAGCACATGTAAATTGATACATGAAGAAATAAACATATCTGTGTGGAACACTTTTACGCTGCACTGGTTTGCCGGCTTTGTTTTATTGAGATGAAACTCATCAACTAGAACAAAAATGGAAAAGCTTTGTGTCAAAATGTTTTCAAATGGAGGTGTGCAAGTCTAGGCTTTCATTCCATAGATTGGTAGACTCTTTACAGAAATAGTTTTGATTTAGTATTCGCACCGAAGTATCAATTTCTAACTTGTGACCATTTTACAAAACTTCAAGAACTTTCACCCTCAGTGACAAGACATTACTTCAACACGTGCAAAATTCTAACTAAATAGTTTTGTGGACCCATCTGTGAGCCTAACACTCTTAACCACAACTTTTACAAAGCTCTAATGAAATCAGGCTTTCGGCTTTTACTCTTTTGATTTTTTTTTGGTTTGATTTTTTATTCATCCTGTTGCAGATCAAGTATCAACTAAGACGATCTAGTGACTACTGATTAAAAACTAGTATTTGTGGTTCTTTCTTTAGTTTCTGTTTCTCCCGACCTTGCAACCAGGGCCCTGTTCGGTGCACTGCTGCTGCGCTGCAGCTGCTAGCTGTTGAGTTGCGGCTACTGTTGCTGCTGCTGCAGCTGCTAGCTGCAACAGCCCTAACGGCTAGCAGCAGCAGCGCAGCGAACAGCGCCCAGATTTGTGCTTTTTTACCCTAGCGTTAGCCTGTTTCTGAATTCAATGCACTTGCTGACATGCTATGGTTGAACCTAAACTTTGCAGATTGTAAACTTCTTTGTTAGTCTGCTGTTCTTGCGGCTTCTGGAGCAACTTGGTCCACAGGTCCTGTACACAATATTTTCATCAGTCTGTGTGGTAGCTGCAATATTTGTGCGGCGCCACATCGTTGAAACAAAGGGAAAGTCTCTACAAGAGATAGAGGTTTCGCTCCTACAAGCACAATAAAGGTACCTCGGGTCATCATTTTCACATGTTGTATATCTGTATCAACTTAAATTTATGATCGGTAGCCCAGTAGCAGCGGCATTTTAAGGCACTGATGATGTATAATCATATGCTGGAGGTGAACTGATTGATTGAAATTTAAGGTCCATATGGATTATAAGCATGTCCTTGAGCACTTACTGTATGATAAACTGGATTCACAGGCTGCAGCATTGCTCTTGCCATTGCAGGTTCAATCCAGGTGGCAGGAGTTCAACATTTATAAGAATCTGATGCTACACGGCTTGCTGAATACCAACCAGGTGGACTAGTATCCTGCTTGCTGATTCCTGAATCAAGTCATCATCTCTTGACGAGAATAGCGATGCCCTAAAATGGTCTCAGGGAAGATACACACATGCGCCTGCAGACGGCTAGGGCATCCCAGTTTCTACATAGACGTGTAGTGAGGTTGTGCCTGTATAGCCCGCCTTAGATATAGGATTCCTTGTATTGTCTTCTTTATCTATATATACATACGTGTTAAAGTACGTAGATACTACAGTTTGTCTGTTGATGAGCACAGTTAAAACGAGGAGCATGTAGTATAAAGTTTCATATTCCGAATAATTAAGAGCACCGCACGGCATGCATTGGTGGACAGATGATGCGTATTTCCATTGTTTTGAAAATTCTATGAAGGGTGATGATGTCTCTCGGAATCAGGAGATCCCATATATGTACCTTGTAAGACAAGGATACCTTAGAACTTAAGGGCTCGTTTGGTTTCTGGTAGATTGTAAAACTTTCACTGTTAAACTATTTTGGGAAGCACCTTGTAAGACAAGGATATCTTAAACAAGGGCGTGTCTGTGATATAAATTATGATTTTCGGGTGATGAAAGTTTGAAAAGTTTGCAAACAGCGTGCCTACATGTTCATTTTCGTTTTACAAAGGAAAACGTTTTCGCTTTACAAAGGGAAAGCCGACACGTCTCGTGCTGGTGACAAATTGCGTGGGCTGCTCTTGCCCGGATGTTGCTAAGCTTTTTCGGCAGACTCCCTCCGGCTCTCTATTTATTTGTTGCTAGGGGAAAGCGTGTTCGTTTGTTTGGGAGGGAAACACGCTTCTCAGAGATAATAAAAGGGACCGAGAAAGTACGTTTTTTATTTTATTTTGTGTTTCACTAATAAAATGGTATAACTTGAATTTATGCAAAATATATGACAATGATGATGCCTTCTACTCCCTCCGTATGTAGGTCATTTGACCTTTTAGCTTGAAACACTAGCCGACTACAAACAAGCAAACGATCAGACCAACCATGAATAACTCTTCTTCTGCAGCCAACCCACCAATCTTCTCAACGCCTCAATCTTCAGTGCTGATCCAGAAAGCCAAAGTGCAAGAGAGCACCAAAAATTAAGGCTACCATACTATCCCATGAACTACCCTCATCCAAATAGTCATTCAAACTTCCATGGTCATTACCCACACATTAGAAATCCATTTCAAGCTCCAAGCTATCAGAACTTGTCTCCAGCACCATACCATGGAGGCCCTTACCCAGGAAATATTGGGATGTACCCACCAGGAGTTTGGTGGCTTCACAGGCAATAGTCCAGCATCTCCGGTGGGATCGATGGCCTTTTTGCAGCAAATGGAGGTGGCAGACCGGCAGTTCACGAGGTGACGAGAGCAGCCCAATCGCTTCATCTTCTCCAACTTCGATACAACTAGTGCTTCCAAATCCTGTCAATGAGATAGAAGAATGGAGTGATGCCAGTGAAGATGAGGCTTAAAAGAAAGGAGGGCGTATAATCTGGAATCAAGAGGATGAGCAACGGTCAAGTGTATAAAAAGGCATAGTAACGGTCAAGTCTATGAAAAGGCATAGTAACAACTGTGGGAAAATATACAGACATAAATTATTAAAATTACTAATATATAAATCGATACAATAGGTTAATGGGACCAATATTTCATATTTGTTAGTAAGGATGTAACAATTTAGATTTTGGTGCACGCCATGCATAATTTACAAAACTTTCTTAATGATATAAGATGATGTGTCAAATTAACATATAGCAGCCAACAAATGGCGTATCTCGATATCTTTGCACCAAAAATAACACTTAAAATGTAGTTTCCAAGATTGATTCCACGCAACTCTTACTTGGATGTTAACAAAAAAATAATACAAGAACACTCCTTTTCTATCTCCAAAAAGAAAAGAAACTCTTTGAGGCAAGAAAGAGAACCCTAGTTCCTGTTAAAAATATTTTTAATCATATTTTATATCATCCATTCTATTATACATTTAAAAAAAACTGGAGGTTCTTAATCATTGGTTATGTGTTTCTACCATGCTCTATCTGGTGGACCCACCCTTTTCCCCATCCTCCCTGTTTGTGTTTGCCCCGAAACCTCTTCACCAACCGAAGTGTGCTTCCACTACTTAGAGAATAGAGCATTCGTCCCTCACACATTAGTACCGGTTGTCTTAAAACCCGGTACTAACGTGTCCCAGGGGGTTCCCGAGGGCCCTCGGACCATTTAGTGCCGGCTAGTAACACCAGCCGGTATTAAATGGTCCCGGAGGGTTCCCGAGGCCCCCGTGCATTTAGTACCGACTCGTAACACCAGCCGGTACTAAATGTTGGCATTTAGTACCGGTTGGTGTTACAAGCCGGTACTAAATGAGTCCGTGGGGTATAGTTCAAAAGGAAAGCATATCCCACTCAATCACAAGTGATGCATTGGTGGAATGGTAGAGGGGGTTATGCGCGAGGCCAGAGGTTATGAGTTCAAATCCCACGAACCGCGCACGCGTATTTACGTGTGAAAAAATCGCGTGACTTGTGACTTACAAATCCCGGTAAGCTTACAAATTTTTCTTTAGTTTTTTGGCTCGAAACCCGTTAGTACCGGCTGGTGTTACCAGCCGGTACTAACTGGCCGACCCCGCCGACCCTGCGGCCCCGTTAGTACCGGTTGCTGCAGCCGGTACTAACGGGGCTGTCCATTTAGTACCAGAAGCTCCGTACCGGGCGCATAACCGGTACTAACGCGGCTTTGCGTCCGGTACTGAAGGTCTCTTTTTCCACTAGTGTTGCATTGGCGTCAAAACGTCACCACTCGACCTGACACTTCATCACCCTCTCACTAGGAGCTACGGCTCACACTGTGTCTGGCTCGACAGGCTCATTAATGATAATAAAAAACAAGAACCTAAGTTCTAATAATTCCAAAAAATAAAATAACTGCCATTCCTGTTCTAGCTCAACTGAATTATGAAATTAGACTCTTTTTCAACTCCTCCCATCAAGTCAGGTCTTTTTCAACCACTTCCCAGTTCCACTAGGTTGCTTCTTCGCTCACAAATTTCCCGCTGCTCACCACACCTTGGGAGCTAGCTGGCGACGCCTAGCCGTCTAAGAGGATGAACCTCCAAGAGTAACAAATGCACCAAGGGCTTTGTTGACACGAATCACAAGTGCTCAAGCTATGGATTGCTCTTCTCAACTCTCTATTGCTCACTGAACTTACAAAGCTCGCACAAAGCTAACTCTTTCAACCCAACTCAAGGATACGACAATATCTCACAAATCTCACAAAGAGAGGTTGAGGAGAGGTTCTCACTGGTTTCCTGTTGTCTTGGGTGTGTAGGAGTAGAATGGAACCAGCAACAAGCAAAGGAGGGAGTGGAGGAGTATGAATACTCAGCCCAACCCTAACTAGCCATTGGGGGCCGGTTAGACCGCCCATTTTGAAAAACTAGCCGTTAGCTTATAGGGAGTTAGACCGCCTGTAACAGGGAGTCTAACCGCATGTAACCTGTTAGCACCCAAACTCACATTGCTATCATACTTGAGCAAATCCAATCTTGAGTTAGTGACTTGAGATATTCCATTTTCCATGATTAATATTTATTCATTCACAAGTCACTCCACTTTATCAATCACAAGAGATTTTACTTTCTAAAGTTGATTCCTCGGTGATCATCCCTTGGCTTGAATCTTCGCCTTAGCTAGGTTCTTCGCTGCGAAGTTGTCACTTGCCCTTCACCCTTACCTCGTCCATCTATTCAACACACTAGATAATACCTTCGCCATTTAGCCAATTAATCTTGACATGGATTGCAATACAATACATTCATAAGAGAGTCTTCTTCATATACTTGTTCTTGATTGATAAAAAATAACCATGAATTGCAAGTTTCCAACAACGAGATCATCAAGTAAGATATAACCCCATGTCCTTGTATATTGAAATCATGAATCCTTGCACTGTTTATTTAACAATAAACTCATTTTTTGATAGATGATCCCTTCTTCTTTGTTTGCCATTGATCATATAATATCATCATGGGATCACATAATTGCTTGCTTTCCAATATTGTGAGCCATTTAACTTGTATTCAAAATGAGACAACATTTGCAACCTATCAACATCGATCCATAAACCATGCATAAAACATAATTGCGGGAAACCCAGTCTTTGATGTTCTCTATTTTACTCAAGTGTGCAAGGGATCAACATACTACTCGGAAAAGGGCACACGACAACTCTTGACTTGGTAAAGAGGCCCTTTGCCGAGTGCCCACTCGACAAAGACTTTGCCATGTGTCCCAAAACACTTGGCAAAGTATATTTTGCAAAAACACAAATCTATCCGAAAAATAGAATCTTTTTTATGGGAGTACCGATTGGCCAGTTGCTGATCCGCACCCATGATACCCTCGGCAAGTCGGACATTTTTTCATGCGCTACACGGATTGTGAGACTCAAACCCGTGACCTCTCTCGCGCGTGAGATGTCCCTAACCACTAGACCACACCACCACATGAGACTATACTCAGTTTTATTCACCACATATTATACCCAACAAATAGTAAATTGCATGTTTGAAGTTCTAAACAAATTCAAATGAAAAAGTTGCCAACTACAAAGTTTCATAACTTTTTGAAATCTACAACTTTCTCTATAGAAGTTTCTCCATATGAGGTAGTCTTCAAAATTGAATTTCAAACTTGAAAAGTCCATACTTAGTTTTCGTTAACGAGATGATTTCAAATGAAAAAGTTGACAACAACAAACATTCCTAACTTGTTGTGTTCTACAACTTTCATTATTGGAATTTCTATAACCGAGGTCGTTTGAAAAAACTTCAGATCTACTTTTTGATGGCAAAATTAATTCAAGTTAAAATAAGTTCAACTACAAAGTTGAATAACTTATGAATGTCTACAACTTTTATTAAGGTTGTTTTTTCATTTGACAAAGTGATAATAACATTGTACACAAATCTTATACTCTCATCTCTAGTTTCATGAAACTATATGAGAGAGGTAGATTTTGTGAACAAAATATTATTTATTTATTTGAATGAACATATGACCAATACAAAAGTTGTACATCTTTGAGAAGTTATACAACTTCTTAGTTCAAAACTTTTTTATTTGAATTCGTTTCAGTTTCAAAATGTGCTTTCAAATCCCATTTTGTCGAGTGTTTCAAGAAATACACTAATTGCCGAGTGCCATAAAAAACACTCGGCAAGCACACCTTATTTTCCTGTTTGCTGATAGTGTTTAAAAAAACACTCAGCAAACCATCTCTTTGCCGAGAGTTTTTTTTTAAACACTAGGCAAATAATCTATTTGCCGAGTGTTTTTGAAAATCCACTCGACAAAAAAAAAACCTTCGGCATATTGCCAATTTCCCGTAGTGTATATTAAGTTGCTTCTACAAACAGCAGTTCAAAACATTTAGTTCAAGGTCATGAATCAATACACTGCACTCTCAGTAAGGATTACTACATAATGCACACTCTGAATTCATTTTATTTTTGAGCAACAACTGCCCCCATTCTGTGGATTTTAAACCTCTAAAGTAACAATGATATGAATTGGCTCGTCTGAGCCAATCCATGACTTGCCGTTAATTACGGCAAGGACAACCAGATTATTACCAGGGACAGGGATCGCGCGTCCAAAATGACTGTAAACTGAGGTTTAAAACATTGGATTGGACACACATCACCGTCGCCTCCTCCGACTTTTCCCTACGCAGGCCTGCACCAACGGAGGCCATGGCAGGGTATAAGGGCACGTCGACCCGTAATACGTCTCCTCCGTCAGGAGCTCCATCTTCATGGTCTCCACGTCGACGGTGACAAGGACATTCCGTCCGAGTCTCTGCACGGACAGGACAACAAAACCGGCGCCGTCAGCAACGGCTCGCTCGATCCAGTCGAGTGCTTGTGCCCCTTCGCAACTCGCCGGGTGACCTGGCAGCCGGCGGTTGGCCATCTCCGACAGCCTGTGCTCCAGCATCCATCCACCACCACTGCGCTCCTGACGAAACACCTCGATCTCGTAGCCGTCGACGTGGACGATGCGCGTCGCCTTCGCCGCCACGCCGTCGCCGGAGCTGCTGTGGACTATCCGGAAGCTCGAGGGGCCTTTCGGCCTCACTGACATCTCCTTTTGGTTTGGCAGATCGAGCTGGGTGAACTCCAAGCTCACGTTGTCGAGGACCATCACTCTCCCGTTCCGTACACCCATGCAGAGACGTCCGTCGTCGAGACGGCCGGCAAGGTGAGCGCCCTTGAAGTCGCCGACGTCCTTGCCCAACGTGTCCACGACGCGCCAGTCTCCATGCTCGGAGCCCATGGAGAACACGCATGCCTGGGGCTCCTCGCCGTGGTGGACGAACATGTAGAACACCCTGAAATTGACATGGAGACGCCGACGATGCCATCGGCGTCACCGTCGAGCAGGTAGGCGCGCCTGAAGTACTTCCCCCGGGGGTTGAGGATGCCCTGGTGGAGCTTCGTCAGCGGGTTGCAGACGACGAGGTCGTGCATGAAATAGGGATCGCGGAGGAGGACGAGGCCGCCATGGCAATCGACGACCTCCCACCTCGTCTTGCCGGGAGGGAGGAAGCCGAAGGATCTGAACCGGCCGGCGCGGAGGACGGCCGGAGACGAGGATGGAACGAACACCGTCGGGTCGGTCATCATGAGGTGGTAGTGGCCGGCAATGGCAGGTGGGTGGAGATCGCCGGAGAGCCGGAGGAAGTCGCCGCCGGCGATGGTGCTGCGCCATAGCTTGCAGACGGACGCCGCGCGGATGAGCCAGAGGGAGGAGTCGAGGCGGAGGAGGATTAGCTTCAGAAGGTCGGGATGGACGTCATGGATGCTTGTCGGGCCGGTTATGGGCGGCTCTGCCCCAGCTGCGGTTTTCTTCTTGTTCTTGCGGTGGCGCCGCCGCTCGTTGGTCGCCCTCGAGGATGCCCTAGCGTCCATGCCGGCGGCGGGCTTCTGCTCTAAAGTCGTTGGTTTTTTTTTCTCGTGATTAGTCAACTGATCCCGAGATATTGGCGTATTGCATTGCGGATATGGTGAACTACAATTCCAATCGAAATCTGATTCAAGGATTACAAAATGGACCGTTTTATTAATTTTATTAAGTATAGGAAAAATAAGAAGTTTTTTTTTTAAACCAGCAGAGGCGTTCCCTACCTTTTTTTTCATTGATATAAAGAATGGTATTTACAGGTTACAAGGCACTAAGCCCAAAGGAGAAAAAGCGACAAGAATTATAAAAGACAATTCAACCAAGTGTTTATATGCTCTTTTACAAGCGGTTTTGTTCTCAGGGTAACCGCCTTCATTCCCTCCATGAAAGATCTTCGTCAAGTAGCAAAAGACAATGTTGCATTGTCAAAAATGATACCATTACGATGCGTCCAAATGGCTCACATGGCCATAATTACGATTTCTCTGAAAATGGGTAAGCCAAACCCTTTTCTTGCCTGGAGCAGCATTTTTGGGAAATCAATTGAAGTGTCCCAATGTATGTCCAAGAATATCCAGCATGCCTGAGAAAAAGGACATTAAAAAAAGAGATGCATGATATCCTCATCTCTAGATTCTATACAAACCGCACAATGATAGGAATCCAGATGCATTGTTCTCCTTCGAAGCATGACCCTGGTATTCAGGCGATCTCTCAAAATAAGCCAAAAGAAGAACTTGTGCGTGTTCCGCACACAAGATTTCCATAACCATTTGAAGAGAGGTGAGGCAGGGAAAACCCCAGATAAAGAGTTATACGCCCTTTTATAGGTATAGGATGGCGATCCCCAGATGTACGTCCATGCATCATTCACACCATCATTAAGCTGTAAATTACCAAGTTCAGTCATCAGCTGATTTAACTGCGTGGAGGCTTGCACTGAGAGCGGAAGCCTGAATTTTCGGTCTAAATCCCACTGAGAGAATTGCAAAATTGACAAGGAAGATTTCCTAGCAAACGAGAAGAGTTGTGGGAACCTCCATCTGAGCAGCTCCATGTCCCGAAGATCATTCCAAAAGGCACTAGTGTCTCCTTTATTAACATGGCTAGAAGGAATCTTGAAGTAATTATCAGCCAAGGACATAATATCACGCCACCAAAAGGAACCAATTACTTTTCTAGAATGTGGTGGAGTTCCATTAGCATACTTGCGCACTCATGGCAAATCAATTTTGTTATAGAATTTATGCAAGAATTTCAAGAGAAGAGCAGTATTCTGAGTGCGCAATCTAATAATACCAAGACCCCCCATCTTCCTTCCTCTTGCAACAGGTTTCCCATGCCACCAAATAACCACCATTTCTGGATAGATCTCCCCCATGCCAAAGAATATGCTTCATATTATTATCAAGTTGATTTAAGATTTCAATTGGCAATTTCAAAGAACGAAGGTAGAAGGTAGGCACAACTGAGTAGACAGAATGAACCAAAATCAGTCTACCAGCATAGGTGAGATGCCTGGAAATTCCCATAAGATGTTTTTCCATCCTCGTCAATATCGGCATGAAATCTTGCACTGATGGTCTAGTGGTGCCCAAAGGCAAACCCAAATATGTGAACGGCATGGTGCCCAATTGACAACCAAGGGCATTTGTAAGCTCAGCCAATCTGCTTTCATCCACATTGATGGGTACAAGAAATGATTTTTTTTTTTTGCAAAGTTCACCTTCAATCCAGTGGAAGCAGCAAAAGTATGAAGAATAGCTTTCAAATTTGCTAATTGTTGAACATCTGTTGGCATAATCAATAAAGTATCATCAGCATACTGCACAATAGGGTAATCTCCCCAAAGTCAGGCCCCAAAGGATGTGTGAGTTCCCTGGTCTGAGCAGCCTTATTTATGATAGATCGTAAAAGATCAGCTCCCAACACAAAAAGCAAAGGGGAGAGGGGGTCACTCTGCCTCACACCCCTCCTACAATGAAAAGGTTTACATTGAGTAAAACATAAGACGAGCCCAAAGCAAGAATAGATTTAATCCAAGATATCCATTTATAAAAAAAAAGCCCTTATATTTCATAACTTGCAAAATCACTTCATGTTCCAACTTGTAAAAAGCCTTTTCAAAGTTTAATTTGAGGATGACAATTTCTTTAATGGACTTATGACAAATGTGTAAGAATTGGAAGGCCCAAGCAAGACAATCTTAGATTGTTCTACCCTTTATAAAGCCATATTGATTAGCATACACAACCTGTAGAATAACACTCTGCAATCTATTGGCCAGAAGCTTTGTCAAGAACTTTAGGGAGTGATTTAAGAAGTTACTTTACTCTTCCGTGTTGTATGTGGAAATAAAAGAGAAACCCACCCAAGTTACCTGTCCTACACCCACCTAAATAAGACTGTCAAAACAAAATAATATTTGGATTGGATCCAAGAGGCTCTTTATTTTTTTTACTTTTTTATTTGACTCCCCATTTGTCTCACTAGAGAGATTAATTCTTTATTAAGCATCTCATTGCAATAGATTTTTTATTTTCCATATTCTAGTTTGGTGAGCCAGTTGGCTAGCTAAATTTGGCAAAAGGGCCAATTTGGAGAGCAAGATGCATGGCTTGATGAGTTAAGAGCAACTCCAAGAGTCTTTCTAAATTTCACTCTCTAAATTATCATTTGAAGAGTCATTTACATAAAAAAAGTTCTCTATATTTTCAATCTCCCAACAACTTTTCTATATCTTGTTTACACTCTAGAGAGTCATTTTCGCTATGTATATTTGGCTAGTGAAAAAAAAACGGAATAGAAGATACCAATATTTTGATAACCAATAAGTACAACTGTTGGAGAGAATTTTTTTCATCAAAATCCATATTCTTAACAATTAGGATGGAAATAATCAGTCTCTAGAGTTACTTTAAATAGCTAGTCTATTGGAGAACTATTTTGATGCTGAGCAGCTAAAATTTAGCTGGCGAGCCATTTTATTAGTTTCTTGAAGATACTCTTAAAACCTTTGTACACACGGATCTCCATTGTTGCGCTGGCACTGCTGTCCGCGGACTTGCCGTGTTTCATGGGACACCTGATCACACAGCTCCATGCAAAAGCATCAAACGTTGTCAAATCGGACAAAGACATGTTTCGATGAGACCTCCGCGAGAACATCTCAGCACATACTAGTTAGCCCTGCGGCATAGCTCACATTTTATTAAAGAATATGCTGGTTCAGTTCAATCAATATATAAACAGCATGGTTGATATATAAATTGAAAACATATTTCAAATGTTACAAAAATAATATATCAAGTCGCATTTTAAATGTTTGAGTGCATGAGCTTGCATATCTTATAATATAAATAGTCTACACATAGTACATCCAAAATATACATAAAAGACACACCTATGTAACAGTTCGTCTACTTTTAGGGCTTGTTTGATAGAAGTTTAATGGGATTGAGTCTAAAATGAACTAATTTAACTTCCTCTTACCCCTCCCATTCTGCTTAAAACCACTAGGTTCCAGAAAATGTCTCAGAAAATATCACTCTCACAAGACAATCATCCAAAAGACTACCAACGATCTTATTTCTTATCTTAGTTTTGACTGAAGCCAATGCACAAAATACCAATCAACACTTGTTGTCATCACCAGTACAACACTACCAATTTGGGAAGAGTAAACCATATCATACATGTTATGCCTCTTTGTTTCAACAAGCTTAACTGAGTGGTCAACAAGATTCTCTAGGCTTTTTAAAGCAATCATCTTGTCCTATGTCATCCATATTATTATCAAGTCGTAATTAAAGTTTTAGCAAATTATTGCTGCTGATGTCGTTAGGGGAGAATTTAGCTAGTATATGTAGCTTTTGTGCACCAACAAAAGCAAAGGAGTTGAAGGTATTGAATGCTGATGCATAAAAAAGTAATTCCACATTTATCTCATCAACTGATAAGTAAGCTCTTGACTATTTTGATCAATAACACCGATATATACTTGTCTTCTAAAGTGGTCATCATTTGTTTGGTTCTGGGCATACCATGTTGATTTTCCATAAGGCACATAATTATCCTCCATAGCAAGAACATCAACACTATGTTGGTTCCAAAACAATGTAACCCTTTCAAGGAATAGGTTCTAACTATCATACCTCAATTGTTGCATTTGTTGACAGTCGATTTTCCGTCAACATCTCGTGAAATAAACAGAGATTTTGCATAAGGTTCTATGTATTTTTTTACTTTATTCTAACAATTTCTACGAGTTTTAGATGAAATATTGTTGCAGGAGCATTCTGGAAGAAAAACCGACGAAAACCAGGCACATGCCCGGCTGGCCGGCCTGCCACCTCAACCTACCCTGCCATGTCGACGATTCCACTGACAACAAACAGAATTATAATGCACTAGCACACATGCCTGTGCGTTGCAACGGGTTATCGGTAATTTTGATATGTTTTCCCTCATTTTACTTGCCCCATTGTCCTATATCCACGTCGTGGTGCCCAGACGCATTGTGGGCATATAGATAAACATAGTTCTTTAACCATTGCCTAATATGAGAACTGCTCCAGTGAACTCTTCCTCAAAATTAACACGAGTTATAAAGCAACTTTAAATAATTAGTTGGTTTTCTTTTTGTGTTGTCGTTCTGGCCCTGGCCCTATTCAATGCTCAGCCACTTCCAGCCCACTTAATTATCACGATTAATTAGATCGAGATCCAGGAGATGCACGACTTATCGTTAGATGAGGCATTTAGGCTTCACGCCAATAAGAACCATGTTGTGCGCGCGGCATGGTTAGGAGGTGACATGAAGGGAAGTAGGAGCTCCCAACAGGGTCACCATCTGTTGTGTACACTTGAACAACCAGCAGACGGCGACCTCTGGCCTTAGCTACAGCTAACAACGAGCAGACAAATGTGTGGCACGATGGCGCGATGTTGTTGGATGTAGAGCTCCTCATAGGCAGTGACGATTACGGCCGGATCAAGAAGCAGACCAATGACCACAATTATCTGGACTGGATATGGATTAGGGCAAGGTCATATCAGGGCCCAGAAAAGAAAATAATAAAATCAATCAATTAATTAAAGGCGCTTTATGGTTCATGCTAATTTTTTTTTTTGGAAAGGGAGTATTCATCCAAAGGTTTTCCTTTTCTTTTATCAATTTCTTTTTACCATCTTTTTTTTCTTGTTCTTTACCCCTTCCTTTTCCTTTTCCTTTTCCTTTTCTTTTCCCCTTCCTCTTTTCTCTTGCTTATACGTTGACCTTATCCTATCGACATGCCATCCTTTCGACATGCCATCGTCCAAGCTCCAGAGAGCTGCCTCGCTTGCGCCGATCATCCCCCATGCCGGTTCCTGAGCTCTGTCACGCCTCCTCCGCCCCATGCCGTCACTCTAGCTCCGCCGTGCGGCAGTGCCTTCTCCGCCCCCATGCTGTCTCTCGAGCTCCGCCGCACGGCAGTGTCTCCTCCGCCACCATGCTGTCCCTCGAGCTCCACCACGCACGTCTCCTCCGCCCCCACCGTCGCTCGGGCTCTACAGTGCCTCATCTGTCCCAGGCCATTGCTTGGGCTCCCCCGCGCCTCCTCTGCCTCACGCCATCGCTCAAGCTCTGTGGCATTGTCAGCCCAGCTCCATTGAGCCACTACTCAGTTGCAAAAAAAGTCAGATGCCCCATGTTCGAGGATGGAGCTGCGAGTTGAATTTGATTTGATTCAGGCGTTTCGTGTCCCGTTTGGCTTCGGTCTGCTGGTGCGGCAAACAGGCTTGCGGAGGGGAAAGTGGAGCGTGCAGCTGACATGTGGGCCCATTGTGATGTGACACTGGTCCAGGTGGGGTGGAACAAAGCCCAACACACTGATCCGGATTCCCCGAATCCCGCAATCTTAGCACCGCAACTCCTGCTGAAAGCCCGACACACCGGTCCGGCCTCAGGTCCACACGACCTGCACTTCGGCAACCTTAGCACCACAACTGCAGTGCCCCCACTCGGGGAAAGGCCCCATCGCCCTAAAAGACTAGTCTGATAGAGGAAGCAGGGGCGGAGCTAGCATGTGAACTTATCGGTGTCAAGTATACTAAATATCGGTGTCAGTGTTGTGCAGAATAGTAATTTCTCACTGATTTTGCAGTAAGCCATCACTGTCAGCTGACACCATTATGTACATGTCGCTACGCCACTGAGGGGAAGGGTGGCTCTCCCTTCTAAGGTGGCTTCCACCTCCCAAGCTAAGTAAGGTGGGATTATTCAGAGGCTCACACGGTCGCCGCTCGACTACAACTTGGGCCAGCTGGACCCTTTTTGTTGAGTCTTTGCCAGCGGGTAATAGTGGAGGATGTCCTATCAAATTTAGTTTCGCTGGACCCTTTTTGTTGCATCTTTGCCAGCTAGACCCTTTTTGTTGCGTCGCCGCCCGACTACAACTTGCACCGCAACACCTATCGAATTTAGTTTCGCTCTGCCCAACCCTAAGGGGTCGTGCGCGCTGCTAGGGTCGGATGTGGCCCAACAGGCCCTGCGGGCCAAACCAGGTACGGGCGTTTAGTCCATGCCAATTATATTGCTGGTATTGATTTTTTTCTAAGCCTAGTACTTATGTGGCCCTAATACTATTCCTGGACAGTGTATGTCTCATAATGGGGCCCCTTCTCTCATATTTCCTGTCCTTTGGAGGTTGGTTCGTGAGAGCAATGTTTGGGGAATCTCCCATAACCTAATTGCAAGGTCAGTAACTGCTTCCACGTGTCGGCTAGAGGCAAGCAAAGCTAACTTCAGTTTGGTCAAACCAAGGGTTCGACCAACTCCTGGTTGGCTCCCCTTGCACCGTCTTTCTTCTAGGACAATGGTAGGTGTGTCCGTGGGTTTAAGGTGTTTGGCGCTGAGGTTATGTAGTTTAACCCCTGATGTGGCACTCCTATCCGTGTGCTTGCTCCTGATTGGTTGAGAGTGCGCCTCCTTACTCTTTTTGGGCCCATGGATGTATGTGCTTCCTCAGTGGCAATCTATTATTGGTTGGAGTTGTGTTTCTTCACAACTTGGGTGTGTTTCCTTCTCCTTTCTAAGAATAAGTCACATGCATTTATACAAATTCTTATCAACACTTGTGGAAATGTCTACTAATAAACCCTACCACTAGATTGATGATTCATTTTCATTTTTTATGTAGGTTTTGACACCCTAAAATGAAAAAGGGAATTGTCAACAACACCCCCCCACACTTGTGGAAATTTCTACGAATAAACCCTACCACTAGATTGATGACTTAAGTGTTGTCAACAACACCACCCAACACTTAGCCTTATCTTACTAAGGTGAAGCATGACTTCCATAGGTATGAATCGAGCATAAGAGATATTCCAATACATACCTTGCACCCGTGAGCTTTAAAGTGTCATGCCATCTTAGGTAGTGGAGGAACGGAACAACTTAGGTACAACCACTTCTAGTCATCATGCCAAGTATCTTAGGATTTTATGTTTTCAAAACAACCTTGTTTAACTCCTCATTTGATTCTCTCAAATACCTCAATGTATATATATCCTCACCAAGCCATTTAACTTGCCTTTATTCATCCTACTTTCAATGATGGCCATGCATGAAGCTTGATGGAAGCTAGGGTTCCCGATCTTCTGAAAGGTTCAGACAAGCTACGATTTGGCGGAGTCGCGACACAAATCTATCCGGCTTCCGAGCAAACATGTTCTGAGCCCCGTAATTGCAGCACCACGTCTCCTTAGGTTATTGACCGGTGGATGCACGGTCGACCTCGCCAAGAAGGCTAATCCCCACCTACGAATCGAAGAACACAACCAATAACACGAAAGGATGCAACCAATTGTGGATGTATGATTAATCTCATGAGTTGGGCTCTCACAAACCAATGACGACAAAACTGTTCTTGGGCAAAATAATCTAAGCAAAACCCCAAAGGCCAAAAGACAGTGACACAACACTGGGACAGATTCTGGACACCAACTTGTTTTGATGATTCCTGACGACTCAAGCCTCATTTGGATGTGGGACCGGTGCCATTGGAAGCTCTATCAAATTATATTTCCAAATCTGAGCCTGTATGCCGCCTACTTGTCCGATTTACTGAAGACAACTCTTGGACTCCGAGGTGGACTCGAAGTTGAGTTGTACTGGGCCTCCACGTAGCTTGGCCGACCCTTGCTGGTCCTCCACGCCTTCAAGCCTCTCTCCATGTGTTTCTTGTCTTCTCCTTGGTTCCTAATCACATTATAAACAATAGGTAGCAGACCATTCTCAAAACTATTAATATGAACACTTAGAAGCGAGCTCACCTCTAAATTTAATTGTTGTGCACGAGCTCTTGTGATTATACCTTGAATGGTTTGATTGTCCAGCGGAGAAGCCTCATGTATATCCGTAGTAGTGATATAATGATAACTGTCATTTGAGTATAGCAAGGGGTATATGGTGTGCACGTGAACCTGATCATGAAAGCATGAAAATAATCCTTCAAAAGGGTCACAATAATTTGATAAAGCTCAATGGAAATACAAGCAACACATGCATAAGGTTTTCATTGTAACTCATCCAGGGGCAAAGCTGCCTTGGCCACAGGGGGTGCCAATGCACCCACGAAAAAAATGAAACTTAGTGAAATCTCTGATTTTCCACCACTAATGCACCCCCTAAACTTAATTTTATGCACCCACTGCTCAAGAACAAAGACATGGTGCACCCCCCTCCATTCTTCTCTAGCTTCGCCCCTGAACTCATCATATGGCTTTGGTTGGACTTTGGCATATCAAAGATGAGCTTTGCAAAGAATTTTCCTAATTTTTCAAATAAATTTCCCAAGCACTTAAACATTAAGAGCAAAGAACATATCACAAACATCAACTACATGAGCATGCTTTCCTAACGAGTTTTGCTCACAAGCATCTGGGTGATAGGCAAGGAATAAAATATATGCAAGGCCACTATAGGAAATATGCAGAGCAGATGAAGAATCTGATTCATATTTGAGTTTGATTCTAATATATCATATTTAAAATTCATTCAAACTCACATATCAGGGGCATTAGACATATAGTGCCCATACCATCAATTTGAGAAGAAGGGGATTGAGATGTACCTGTGTGTGTGTGTGTGTGTGTGAGAGAGAGAGAGAGAGAGAGAGAGAGAGAGATCCAAATCCCATCAAACTTTATCACATGGCCAAAGCTCTATCAACTTTCTAGTGCGTGTGATCCATGATAATATTTTATATGAACACATATTTCTAAAAAGTACCACAAATCAAATGTTGATGCAACATAGAAATAGTTTATTCCAAAGATATCACACACATGGTATAAATAATAAGATATTTGCACCCATAATGACATCTTCATATGCAAGCCACACACCATCAATATTGCGATTGGAGAACCATTAGGTTGCGTGATGTTACTATCAATAGCATTATGGTTCTTATTGCTCAACATATGTGGCCTCTCATCAACAAAATTGTTGTTCACTCTGTAGCTTGATGTCATTTGCTCAACCACAACTAAGGGAACTGCATTGAGACCAGTGACCATATTTCTCTTTCGGTCCTGATACAATAGAATTTAGTAAAAAAATGTGGTGACTCACATTTATAACAAGCCTATTAGAGATTAAAGCTGCATTTGTGTGTGTGTGTGTGTGTGTGTGATTGTCGGCGAGTTATGCTAAGTAGGTTCTCGAGGGGATGCCCCGAGAGAAGGGTTTGAGGAGAAGTCGTCGGGAATCTAGAGTCGAAGGTGACAAGAGACGATTTAGATAGGTTTGGGCCGCAATACGCGTAATACCCTACGTCCTGTATGGTGTATCTTGTATAGATGAGATGTTTTGAGGGGGGTCCCTGTCTCCCCTTATATATGCCGGAGGACAGTGTTACATGGAAATCGTATAGGATCAGGAGACCTTTTACAAGTTAATCTCTAATTTCCTAATACAGCTTATCCTAACCGACTAGGACTAATCCTTGTCTTGTACGTCAAGTCTTGTACTTGGGCCGGCCCATAGGATGGCCTGCCAGGGTTGTTTAGTCCATTAGGACTCTACACCGTCATGCCCCCGAGCACCTTATCTCCTGAAGAACAGTGTTGTTGAAAATACAGAGTTCTTTGAGACCCGCCAGGGTTGTTTGAAGCCCACAGGGTTCTTTTGCTTTTGAAAATTGCAACCATGCTGTTCAATAGGCAATGAAGTGCTTATAAATCTTTCTGAAGTTCGGATTAGTGCACACCAAATGGGTGCGCCCAATTGGGCAGCCCCCGAGCCTCGTCTATCTTTGAAGAAGAAATTCGAGGCTCTTTCGAAGTTCGAATCTGAAGAGAATCAATTTCCGAAGAAGTCCGAGTTCTTTTAGAACTCCTTTTGAATTTATCAATTAAAACCAAAAAATTTCAGAAATATATTTCCTGAAAATGTTCCCGCAGCCCCCGAGCCTAAATTTGAACGAATTCAAATATAGGATCAAGGAAGGACCAAAATTGAAAAGTACCGAAGTAACGATTCGAAAAGTCAATATAAACCGTTCGTCTCCCTTGTATCCACACGCTTGTTAGCGAAACAGATCTAGGGTTAGCGACAGTTGCTCTGTTAGCAATCCAAAGACTGCGCAAACACTTCCGCAACCTCCTCGAGCCTTAATCCCATCCACACCAAGCCACAAGAAACCGCAATGGCCAGTGGTGAAGGATCCAGCTGAAGCAAGAGCGCGAAGAGGAAAGCAGAAGCAATGAAGGAAGTTGCTACGACTGATGAGGCGGCGCTTGTTGGAGAAAATCAATGCTTGGAAGATCCGATTAGTGACTAGCCAACCAGTATTCTTAAGGAAAAGCACATCAAGATCCTTGAATCCGATGGATTCATCGCAGCAAAAGAAATCAGCCGGTGGAGGAGCGCGCACGGTCATGAGTACCCTACGGAAGAAACCGAGGAACTCACAGTATGGAAAGCCTTTTACGAAGTTGGTTTCGGCATGCCGACCTGCGATTTCTTCCACCGAATTCTGCAGTTTTATGGAATAGAGCTGTGCCACTTGAGTCCCAACTCGATCCTGAACTTGTCCATATACATTCCCCTATGTGAGGCATTCCTAGGAATAGACCCACATTTTGTCCTTTTCCGCCACTTATTCAGAGTGAAGACATCAAGCGGACCATCCCAAGTGGTTGGCAAGGTGGTAATCCAGTTCTGCCAAGGCATGAAGCCATTATATCTGGATTATACCACCAAGGAAAGTTTGAAGGATTGGCAGAAGGAATGGTTTTATGCCTGAAACCATCAACCTCAACTACCCGGCCGCTCAGGGTAACCTCCAGTGATGAAGCCGAACTGGAGTGAATCAGTTGGAGTGAATCAAGCAATGCAGATCCCAGAATTGTTGAACATGATCCGAGATCTGAAATCTCAAGGACTGACAGGAGCTAGCGTCTACAAATCATTCTTAATGAGGAGGATTCAGCCTTGCAAACAACGCTGTAACCCAGGGTACTCTTACTCTGAAGAAACTGACCCCTCACGAAATGCCACAGGAGCCTTCACTGAGAAGAGAGCCATGCAATTACTAAAGAAATATATGGCTATCAGTAATGAAGATCTGCCAGAAATTATGGAGATTTCCAAAATCACCATGACTCCTGAGGTAAGAGCTATACATTATGTAATATAATCCAACGTAACCAGTCTAGCTTTGTAATTTACCATCAAATCAGTATTCTCAAACCATTGGTGTCATTTTGCAGTATGAAGCCAGGAGAGCGCTATATGTCAGCCTTCCTCCGCTGGATCCAACAAATGCAGAGGAAGCTAATGTGATAGCCCGGTGCCCAGATCCCAAAATCAGGGACCAGGTTGGTAAACGCAATCCACATTCTGATAGCTCAACTGCAACTGAGGATCCTGACGATCAGTATTCCAATGTTGAGGATCAGGATGCTGAAGAACCCCGTGCCAATGCAGGGGCAACCTCTAAGAGAGGAGAGAGTTCAAAAAGAGCCGCAGCGTCAGAGCTGAGTGCTCTGGTACCCAAGAGAGCACGGACTATACCCAGGCCCCGGGTGAGGATCATCCCTGAGGAGAAAGAGAAAATATCTCTGCAACCAAAGATGCCAGCACCCGCAAGGGTAGCTATTGGAGAAATCGGGACTAGTCGGCCGCAGCAAGGCAGCACTGCCCGTAAACCATTATCAGAGGAAGAAATTATTCATAATATCTTCAACCCTGCCTCGGCTCGATATGCTGGTTCAACACCAGTTGTAGAAGAAAACAACCCTGCCGGTCCAGTGGCAGTGGAACAGGAGTCAGAAGAGGAATTCACACTGGGAGAGCCGGAAATCCCAATGCGGCCCACCGTTATGTAAGTAGTCCGAAGATTTTTGCCTGATAAGGAAATCTTTTGTCGTAAAAAATCCATCCTGACTGTGAAGCTATTAATGTAGAGCTGGAGAAATACTGCCAATAGCCATGAAGGCACCAGAAGCCGCGGTGCCAGAACAACCCAGGGAAGATCCACAAACAACTCTGCCAGAGGTCCAGCCAACCAGCCCAGCAGCAAACCCACCAGGACCAGCAGAAGCGCGAGTAGAAGAAACAGTGGCGGAGGTTCTGGTGGATATTGAACAGCTGGTAACACAGGCTGTAGTGGAAGAAACTGAAGTGGAACGTCGTGTGCAGAACTTTGCGGAGCCCCCGAGCGACGTGGGTACATCTCAATTTGGTGGGGCAGAAGCTGTTCCAGTAGCAGAAAGCTCGAGGAGGAAACAAGTTGAGCAATCAACCCAAGAGCAAGTAATCGAAGAAGTCCCCCCGAGTACCCGCAAGTGCTGAAGCTGAAGAAGAAATCGGTAACTTCCGCATCGGAAGTTACGATGCAATGCTGAATCCGAACCTGCAAGTGTTCGAATATGTCTTGGATGTGGAGGAAGACAAAGAGCACATCGACAGGGGTCTGTATCATGCCGAGAGGGCAGTGGCATACTTCAAGGTATGTAAATCAACCCTGTACTTATTGTTATGGGAAGCATGTATTTCATAATTGTACTCCGTAGGCCGTAGGTGAGACATCAAGGCAGAAAACCGAATACATCCGCAACATCTCCTTGATGCACGCCAAAGCAGAGCGCCTCCAAAAGGAACTGGAGCGTGAGCGCGAAGATCGCAAGGCCCAAGAAGCGGAAGATGCCAACATGATCCGTACCCTGCACCTGCGAACGAAGGAGCT
The DNA here is from genome assembly GCA_015342445.1 of Digitaria exilis. Lineage (NCBI taxonomy): Eukaryota > Viridiplantae > Streptophyta > Magnoliopsida > Poales > Poaceae > Digitaria > Digitaria exilis. The sequence goes on along the minus strand of JACEFO010001681.1, from coordinate 1,416,408 downwards.
GTCCGTAGAGAAGGACAACCAGAAGAAGAAACTGACCGCTGCGAAGACAGAGCTCAAAGGTACCCTGGTATTGTTTATATCTTGCAATATATCACCAATACGTAGCTGCAATATGAACTCTGTCATAATTGTTGGAGCAGATGCACAGCAAAAGTTATCAGCAACTGAGAGCAAGATGACGGATTGGTCGAACTTGGCCAATCGTCATGAACAAATGTTGAAGACCATCTCTGCGGAATGTGACAAATTGAAGGAACAACACAGAGTGGCTATTCAACAATGCAAGGATGCTGATACGCAGCTGATTCAGATCATTGAGCAACAAAAGAAGACTGCCAAGGATCTTGAAGACGCTCGCGAAGATAACAAGCACCTATCTGAGGAACTCGTCCAGCTTCGTGAAAATCTCGCGGACAAGAAGACGCTGGATGAGAAGCTTGAACATACAACCAGGATGATGACGGAGCTTGAAGAAGCCACGCAGCAAATGAAGAAGTCGGATGAAGACCTGGCCGAAGCCCTGAATCGGATTGCGCTGCTGGAAAAGGCGGCGAATCCGGTGGTGAAAGCCTTGGTCCCTAAAGACCCTGCGGCTCCGCAATCTTTTCTGGATCGTCTGAAGGCGATGCCTCGACAGTTGAAGGCGTATATCAAAAGATCATCCAAAGCCTGTCTTGTTCATGTATTAGCTGTAGTAAAGTCCAGGTACCCTGAAGTAGACATAGGCAAACTTGTAGAAGGCGCAGAGCCAAATTGTACAGAGGCAGTCTTCAGGGTCCTGAAACAAGAGGCCGAGCCAATTGCCGAGGCAATTGCGCAGAGCCTAAAATTGTAATCTGAACAAGTAGTCATGTGATAAGTAATACTATTATAAGTTTCATGCAATCAAGTGTTGATATTTCCATATATGAAGAACAAACCAAGAGTTTCGAAGAATCCTTGGGTGTCTCTGTGTTGATCACCAGGACTTAGTCAAAAATTATGTGTTTTCGTAAATTTTGACTATTGAAAAACAACCCTGTTAAGGACCCGAGGGAACCCAGGGAGATTTCTATAGCATAGACTATCTTTAAAATAAATGTACCCCAAAAGGTAACATTGGGAACAAACTGTATGTAGTTCATTAGACAAGAACCCAGTAAGACCCACGGAGCGGCAGCTTAAAGCTGGATACGTTCGCGAAGTAGCGAAAGTGTAGGAACAAATCCGTTAACGGCCCCGAGGGAACCCAGACAGACCTCATATAATTGCTCCGAATGCGTAATGTAAGAAAAACAATCTTTCCGGGTCTGGAAAGAACCCAGATAATATATATTTGAACGATGTCACGAAGACAAAGTAATTTGAACACAAAGAACCCAACAATGGGGGAATAAACAATTCCATTTATTGAATATACATCACGCTGCCGAAGCAACGGTACAAAGAAGATCGTATTACCAAAGTAATGGTACAATGAAGATCCTACGCATAGAATTTGCGAAGGTGTTCTATATTCCAGGGATTTGACAAATCATCGCCATCCTCTGTTTGAAGTCGATATGTGCCTGGCTTGAGAACTTTAGATACAATGAATGGACCATCCCAAGGCGAGGTGAGCTTTGTGTGACCAGTTGTGTTCTGGATCCGTCGTAACACCAAATCGCCAATCTGGAACGACCTCGTCTTCACATTTTTGTCATGAATTCGGCGGATACCCTGAAGGTACGCAACATTGTGTAACAAAGCTGTCAGTCGTGCTTCCTCAGCCGTATCAACCTCAATCATCCGTTGTTCATCCGCCATGGCTTCTTGAAATTCTTCAACTCGAGGAGCGCCATGCATGACGTCGACAGGTAAGACAGCCTCAGATCCATATACCAGGAAGAAGGGAGATTGCCCTGTAGCTTTGCTGGGTTGAGATCGGAGGCCTCAGACAACCGGAAAGAGTTCTTTCAGCCACCGGCCTTCAGCTTTCTTCAAGGTTCGTTCCATCCGGGCTTTAAGTCCATCAAGTAACATGCCATTGACTCTTTCTACTTGACCATTAGCTCGAGGATGAGCAACAGAGGCATAGCACACCTCAATGCTACGGTCTTCACAATAATCCCAGAACTTGCTGCTTGTGAAGGTGGTACCTAAATCTGTAATGATTTGATGCGGTATCTCGAAGCGTAAAATCAACTCTTGAAGGAATTGGACTGCTTTCTCAGATGCTGGCTTGACAATCGGAAAGACTTCTATCCACTTCGAGAATTTGTCAATTGCAACAAAGCAATACTCAAAGCCCTCAGGTGCTCTGGGTAATTTCCCAATCATATCAAGCCACCAGCATGCAAAAGGCCATGACGGAGGTATCAATTTGATCTTGTGCGCAGACTGGTGAGAATGATGAGCGAAATACTAACAACCCTTGCAGTGACGAACAATTTCTTCTGCGTCGTGTAAAGCCGAAGGCCAATAGAACCCAGCGCGAAAGGCTTTGCCCACGATGGTACGAGATGCTACGTGATTGCCACATTCACCAGCGTGAATTTCCTCTAGGATACTGATTCCGTCTTGTTGTGAAACACATTTCATCAGGGCGCCGGAGCGTGTGCCACATCGGTACAATATATCCCCGATTATCACGTAGGACTTGCTGTGACGAACAACCTGCTGAGGTTCGGCTTTTTCTATGGGAAGTTTGTCATGCAAGATATAATCAATAATTGGTGCACTCCATGTTGCATCAATGAGCATAACCTTAGGAGCTGAATTTGCAGCGGCGGGAAGTGTTGCTTCAGGAATAGATGGCTTAGACAGCTCATTAACGAACACACCACTGGGTACCTCTGCTCAGGAAGAACCCAGTTTTGATAATACAAGTGCAGCAACATTGTAATCTCTCTCGACATGATGAAATTCAATGCCGAGAAAGTGTTTCTCCAACTTGCGAACTTCTTCACAGTACGCATCCATGTTCTCATGATTCCGATTCCAGTCCTTATTGACTTGCTTGATGACCAGCATTGAATCCCCATATACCAGTAGGCGCTTAATACTGAGGGTGATAGCCATCTTCAGCCCGTGAAGAAGAGCATTGTATTCTGCAGCGTTGTTGGAGACGGTGAATTGAATCTGCAGAACGTACTTGAGTTGATCTCCTCGAGGTGAAATCAACAGAACTCCGGCGCTGCTACCTTCCAACTTGAGAGAACCGTCAAAATACATGATCCAGTGCTCAGGCTTTGTGGTGGCGACGGGAAGGTTGTGTTCAGTCCATTCAGATATGAAATCAGTAAGGACATGAGACTTCATGTCCGTGCGAGATCGGAACTCAATGCTATAGGTTCCGAGCTCGACAGCCCACTTGGCGATACGACCCATGGCGTCTTGGTTATGAAGAATTTCGCCAATCCAGTAACCACGATGATCTTATAGGAATCGAAGTAGTGCTGCAATTTCCTAGATGTCATTAAGACGGCATATAGAATCTTTTGAACTTGAGGGTACCTTGATTTGGAGTCTGAAAGGACTTCGCTCACAAAGTACACAAGCCTTTGAATCTTCTGGAGATGACCTTCCTCATCGCGTTCAACAACAATAGCAGCACTAACGACATTGGTGGTCGCTGAAATGTAGAGCAGGAGATCTTCACCCGGTAGCGGCGCAGTGAGCACAGGTGGTGTAGTCAGAAAAACTTTGAGCTTGTCAAAGGCTTGTTGAGCCTCCTGTGTCCACTGGAATCTGTCCTGCTTCTTGAGGAGTTTAAAAAACTCAGTCCCGCGTTCTCCAAGTTTGGAGATGAAGCGGTTGAGTGCAGCCATGCAACCTGTAAGCTTCATGACATCCTTGACAGTGCGCGGCGGCTCCATGTGCATGATTGTTGCTATCTTTTCTAGATTAACCTCGATGCCGCGTTCGCTGACAATGAACCCGAGAAGCTTTCCTGACGGAACACCGAAGACACATGTGGCAGGATTGAGCTTCCAACGCCACTTGCGTAAGTTATCAAACGTCTCGGTGAGATCGGCGATTAGGTCCTTGGGGTTTCTTGTCTTGACGACCACATCATCAACATATGCTTCGACGTTTTGGTGGAGTTGGTCTTGAAGACAACCCTGGATCGCCTACTGATATGTGGCACCTGCATTTTTCAAACCAAAGGGCATGGTTGTATAACAATATGCGCCATATGGCGTGATAAACGAAGTTTTAATCTGATCCTCTTCTTTCATAGATATCTGATGATATCCTGAGTAACAATCAAGGAAACAGAGAAGAGTGCACCCCGCGGTGCTATCAATGACTTGATCGATGTGAGGAAGCCCGAAGGGATCCTTTTTGCAATGTTTGTTGAGATCGGTATAATCAACACACATTCTCCATTCAATAGAATTCTTTTTCTTTACAAGAACCGGGTTGGCTAACCAATCCGGATAAAAGACTTCCTTAATGAAGTCGGCTGCTAATAACTTAGCTAGCTCTTTCTTGATGGCCTCCCAACGCTCGGTGGTGAATCTGTGGAGTCGCTGCTTCTTCGGCTTTGCGCTCTCATTGAGGTCCAGCTTGTGCTCGATCAACTCTCTGGGAACCCCAGGCATGTCAGAAGGCTTAGTCGCAAAGATGTCTGCTTGGGTCCGTAGGAAGTTGACGAGCGCGCTTTCTTATGCCAGAGTGAGATTAGAGCCGATCACCGCCATCTTTGTTGGATCCCCGGTCAGGAGATCCACTGTCTTCGTAGCAACTTTGTCAGCGGGCTTGATGGCTCGTACCTTCTTCTGCGTCGGGGCATCACCGTCATCATCAGTGATGGTTGCTGACAGAGGACGGGGTTCTTGTTGATCAATGGTGGATGTGGCCCTGACGGCGTACTCCACTGCCTCTTTGTCACAGACGTAGGAGCGTTTGATGTCGCCGCGAAGAGAAAGAACATCATGTGGTCCTGGCATCTTCAGTACCAGCTAAGTGTAGTGGGGGATGGCCATGAACTTGGCCAACGCTGGGCGTCCGAAGATGGCGTGGTAGGATGTGTCGAAGTCCGCGACCTCGAACTTGATGTACTCAGTGCGGTAATTTGATGCAGTGCCAAATGTGACGGGCAAAGTGATTTGCCCGAGGGGGATTGCAGCTTTCCCGGGTACAATGCCATAGAAGGGAGAATCAGCTGGCTGCAGCTTGCTTGTGTCAAGCCCCATGTGTCGTAGAGTCTTGGCGAAGATAAGGTTGAGACCACTGCCTCCATCAATCAGGACCTTGGCGAGCTTGCTATTCGCCACCACGATTTCTAGGACGAGAGGATACTTGCCAGGACAAGTGATCTCTATCCATTGGTCTTCTCTGGACCAAGTAATGGAGGTGTCTGACCACCGTAGAGGTGTGACCACCACTGGCTCTGTTGAGTATGCCTCGCGTCGTGCATTCTTGCGATTGCGCAAGGTATCAGTGACTGCCATGCCTCCGAAGATGACATTGACAGTATTATTGACATCTGGGAAACCTCCATCTCCCTTGTGCTGCTTGTCGTCGCCATCACCACCCGTCTTCTTTTTCTTGTTGGGATTGCTGAAAGTTTCCAGTAGAAGCCACCACTATCCCATGGTGTGCTTGCTATCTGGATGGTATGGGCAACGCTTTTTAAGAAGTTTGTTGAATTCCTCCTTCCTTTGCTGTGTAGTCTGAGCGACGCGGACAGACTGAACGGTTGCGATAGTATTGTTTGGTCGCTTCCGCGGATTGTTACCATTGCGCTTGAAACAGTCACGTGGCTGGTCCTTGTTGTCATCCTGGTGCCCTGGCCCTGTATTGGCGGGGCGTTTGCCGTAGCGCTCCCGTTCTTGGTCATCAGTGTCCATCCATTTGGCCACCAACTCGCGGAATTCTTCCAGGTCGTGAGGACGGTTGTGACCAAAGTCGCGGAAGAGGCTGCGATCGATCATCCCTTCTTGAAAATAGTCAATGACCTCTGAGTCGGGGATGGGAACGCATGATGCTTTAATGGCGAAGAATCGTCGGTTGTAGTCGCGCAGGGACTCATCCGTCTTCTGCTTGCAGGCTCGAAGTTCGTATTTGCTACCGGGGCGCTCGTAAGAACCCTGGTAGTTTGAGACGAAAGCCTTCTTTAGTGCGTGCCAGCTATCAATGGAGTGTGGGCATAAGGATTCATGCCACGTAAGTGGGGCCTTGCTCCATGGCAACAGGGAAGTATAGCATTTTTGAAATGTCGTCGCCTCCTGCTGCTTCAATTGCCGAAGAATATCGGTGTAGCCAAATGGTGGGGTCTTGTTTCCCATCGAAATTGGTAATGCCTGACGGCTTAAACTTTCGACGAAAAGCGCTGATGCGGATAGCACGCATGTAGCATGGTAGGGCGTCTTGGGTTGGGTGTGTCATACCCTCCCGCCGAATCTGCCGTGTATGATGTAGCTTGTGTCCTCCCCGCGCAAATCTTGTTGATTTGATTACGTGCATCGGTTGGGGGAGGGCCTTGGGAGTGAGCCGGGCGGTGAGTCTCATCGCGGGGCCTGTTCGTACCCTTTGATTTCTGGGCAGAACTGCCGTAGTGGCTGCTCTGTTGTCTTGCTGATTGCGTATGGCGATGGGAGGAACTCTTGCTCTTTGAAGTGGAGCGGCTTCCATCCAGGTTATCAACCATAACTGCTGCGGCTTCAAGACGAGCCTTGGTGAGGTCAATATTAGGCGTAGCTTGAAATCCTTCAAAAACGCTAACAGCGAACATAATGTTAGCTGCAGGTGATTTGAAAATTCCTTCTTTGTCGAACTCTCCATTGAGATTCTTCATCCTGATGTGGCGACGCCTGAGGGCACGGTTGCGGTTCCGCTCTATACGGAGTTCTCGGTCTGCGTCTGTTTCTCCGTCGACTGTTGGAGCATCGTCAGAGACAACTTCATCGTCATTGTCCTCACGAAGGGTCGCGCAGAACTGGCGGTCGGGGTTGATGAGCCCGGCTTGTTCGTCGTCAGAGACGATAAGGAGTTCTCAACCTTCCTGGAATGGAAGCAGAGGGGAAGTACCCAGTACTTTGAAGGTGTCTTCGGCCGCTTGGAGGGCCAGGACGGGATCCGTGTCAGGCCAATGAACGATAACCCCCGAGGGAGTCATGGTCATGACAAGATCTGAGTTGACCTGGCGAATTTGGGGAAGCTTCATCATCAGATGGGTCTGGTAGATCGCGGCCGAATTTGTCAACCCGATGGGAAACTGAGGGGCGCGCGATCTACGTGGTGAAGTCTTCGCCCCACCGGGATTTGGATTGAAGCTCCTGAGAGCCCGTGGGGTTGTTGTCATGGTCCTGATTGTAGAACCCTGGTGGAAGTCAGAGGTGATCTGAAGTCCTCCGGGGAGTCGTGGACGCGTGGCTCGAACCTGCTGCTTGACTGGGGCAGGGTCAGTGTTGTTGTTTGCCCGAGCTTGAGTTTGCTTCGAGCGTCATGTACTTCTCCGAGTAGGATACGATCCGAAGATCGTGTCGGGATTTGGAGTTTTCCGTGATCCTCGCGGCATGACCTGCGCGGGTGACAGAGCTGACGCAGCCGTCTCACCGCGTAGTTCGCGTCGGAGCTTGCCGTCCTGGTTTGCAATGCAAAGGCAGGAACCGAAGATGAAGGTCCTGCCTTCATCGAACTTGGTGACGATGGAGGCGCTGAAGGATGCCATCGATTCTTTAGCGAGTTCTCGACGAGTTGGATCCCCATGAACGGCGCCAAAGTGTCGGCGAGTTATGCTGACTAGGTACTCGAGGGGATGCCCCGAGAGAAGGGTTTGAGGAGAAGTCGTTGGGAATCTAGAGTCGAACGTGACAAGAGACAATGTAGACAGGTTCGGGCCACAATACGCGTAATACCCTATGTCCTGTATGGTGTATCTTGTATAGATAGGATGTCTTGAGGGGGGTCCCTGTCTCCCCGTATATATGCCGGAGGACAGGGTTACATGGAAACCGTATAGGATCAGAAGACCTTTTACAAGTTAATCTCTAATTTCCTAATACAGCTTATCCTAACCGACTAGGACTAATCCTTGTCTTGTACGTCAAGTCTTGTACTTGGGCCGGTCCATAGGATGGCCTGTCAGGGTTGTTTAGTCCATTAGGACTCTACACCGTCAGTGATCCAAATCACATTTATCACATGGCCTATATCAACTTTCTTGTGTGTGTGCTCCATGTTAATATTTTATATGAACACATATTTCTAACAAGTACCACAAATCAAATGTTGATGCAACTTATAGAAATAGTTTATTCCAAAGATATCACACCCATGGTACATAGTTTATAAATATGTACAGATCTAGTGCCAGTTGTTTCAAATTAAGGCATGCACAATCATACTGCAGCAACAAAGAGATCATCTTATACCTCTAGGGATAATAAGATATTTTCACCCATAATGACATCTTCATATGCAAGCAGCACACCATCAATATTAGTTATTGGAGAACCATTGGGTTGCATGATGTTACTATGAATAGCATTAGGGTTCTTATCCCTCCAACAAATGTGGCCTCTCATCAACAAAATTGTTGTTCACTCTGTAACATGATGTCATTTGCTCGATCAAAACTAAGGGAATTGCATTGAAATAAGTGACCATATTTTCGTGCCCTTCATCATTTGCCTTTATGAATCTCTTTGGGTCCTGCTACAATTGTGAGGAGTCACAATTATAGCATAGCATATTAGAGACTAAAGCTGTGTGTGTATGTGTGTGGGAGAGAGAGAGAGAGAGCCAAATCCAATTCCCGTCAGAACTCTCACGCATGGTCAAGAAATAGCAATATTAAAGCATAAGAGACAGTTGGATTAGATCACCACATGACATATATCATCCTAAGAGACATCATGTTGCTTGTTCTTTGCCTTGGATTCCATGACCTAAAGAAGTTGTGGCATGGAGACACTCTCCTTGTTGGAATGACTGTTGTTCAACTCTAGAGATGATACTGCCATTGGTTTGAAGATACAATCTAGGTAGCGATGGGTGTTTGATGTCGAAGGGGAGCCTCTGTAGCAGCCCCAACTTAATTATGTTTCTTTTAAAGGACTAGCAAAAACGCACGTGCGACTGTGTATATTCAACAACCATCAACATAACACATCTCTGTGTGTATATCGTCATTCTTCTTGCTTCTTGTAAATTTCATGTCATGTCATTATTTTCTTACACATGGCATAACATTTATGAGAATGAAACACTACTACACCATCGACTTTCCCATACGCCCCCTTCATAGCCGGTTTTGAGACAACCGGTTGTGAAGGGGAAACACAGCCGGTTCCAAAGGTGATGCCCGCATTGGGTTTGAGAACCGGCTGCGAAAGGGTCATCACAGCCGGTTCCAAAGTCGGTGGGTTCCTAGCCGTTGGAACCGGCTGTGATGCACCTCATCATAGCCGGTTGGTACAACAAACCGGCAGCGATGAGGGGGGGCACCATCACAGCCGGTTCTAGTTACCAGCCGGCTGTGATGAGTTTCATCACAGCCGGTTGGTGTTGGAAACAGGATGTGAAGATACTACAGTACAAAACCCTCTTCCCCTTTCCCTCCCCCGCATTTCTTCTTCTCCAACCCGACGGCTCCCACTTCCTCCACCATTGTTGCGGCCATTTTTCACCATGAAGCTCATGGAAACTCCATTGGTTTGAGGAATGGACTTCACCAACTTGTTTTAAGGTTAATTTCTAGCAATGTATCACCTCCTTTACTTGATTGTTGCCTCTAATTTGTATATTTGACATAAAATTGATGAAGACCATGTTCTTGGTGATAGAGGCCATTTTTCTCTCAATTCCAATGGAGGATCCCTAACTTTGAACCATGTTGAAGGCTCCCACATCTAGCTCCGTAGTTTGTACTATAATTTCTTTTATGTTTAGTTAGATATTAAATATCTTGATGATTGTGGTGGATGAGAGCATCTTTTTCACCATTAGAGGCTAAATTTCTTGTAGTGCAAACATTTTAATCAATAATTTGATGATTGTGGTGTGGATTAGTTAGCCTCTTTTCACCGTTAGAGAGTGAATTTGTTGTAGTTTATGCAATTTCTATAATATTTTGATGAATGTGGTGGATGAGAGACGCTTATTTCCATTATAGAGTATTATTCTTGTAGTTCATGTAATTTCTTTCAATATTTTGATGAATGTGATACATGAGAGGCTCATTTCTCTTTTGTAGATGGACCGAGAATGAATGTATGGGAGGATTGGGGAGTTAGACTTTGTAAACGGCGTTGACTCTTTTGTGAAGGCCGCCAAGGCGTATGTCACATTGAAGGAGCGGTCCGATGGCTACGTACATTGCCCATGTGTTGATTGCAAAAATGAGAAACAGTTCAAGAATGTTGAGCACATCCGCTTCCATCTCTTATTCAGAGGTTTCATGAAAAACTATCTCATTTGTAATAGACACGGGGAGGATGGTGATAACGATCCTGAAGAGCCCTCCTGGGACAATGTAAGAGAAAGAGTGAATCGAACCATTCATGCAGAGATGACTTGTCAAAACTTTGATCTTGTAATATTAATAATGCCTTGTATGATCTTTTTGTGCTGGTTGAAGCTATATATATACTGTGAGATTTCTGTTATATATTGTAATGCCAGAAAGTGGCCAACACAGCCGGTTGGTATTCCCAGCCGGCTGTGTTAGGACCACCATCACAGCTGGCTAGAAGATGCAACCGGCTGTGTTGCTGCACATAAAACAGTCGGCTGGGTTCACCAACCGGCTGTGTTGCGGGGCCTATCACAGCCGGCTGGTAAACCCAGCCGGCTGTGTTGCGTCACATAACACAGCCGGTTGGGCACCAACCAGCTGTGATGTGGGCTTTATCACAGCCGGATGGGAACCAGCTGTGTTGAGCCAAGCAACACAGAAATCAAACGCCTTGCAAAACCGGCTGCGAAGGGGGGTTCCCAACCGGCTGTGTTAGAGTAGGTGTAGTAGTGAAACCAACAAAATTTTTTTGATGATAAAGGTTTTAACCAGAGGACAATCATTGACAGGTAGGGACACCTATAATTGATGTTTGAGAGGAGTAAATTTTTTGGTATCAAATGTTTTTTAAAGGAACTCGCACGTGATATAAATTAATTTTGGCCAATGCAAGTTTCATTAGGATCACTATGATTGAATCACTATACGGACCATTTATTTTTTATAGAAATTTGCAACTCGTTGAACTAAATTTACAAAGCTACATATTTAAAAGAAGATATTTGCAAAAGAAAGTAGTAAACAGGATTATTGTCTCTGCCCTCTCAACCACTGCTCTTTGTTTCTCCCCGGATCAGCTGCCACAGACGATATATGGTTTGCTGCACATATAAATGAAGCAAACATAAAGCCAATCTCAATGGGGGTTCATGGGCATTAAATACACTATCACATCAGTAGTTTTGCTAACATGGCACGGTAATTAAGAGGGGGAGTTTCATGGGATGTGAGGGGAGTTTCATCACCATGAAACCCCTATGGCACAGTTACCTAGTTTCCAGTCTAGGTAACTGTGTCCATAAAACCCCACTGAGACTGGCCTAACATAAACCCAAAGTGCACCATCTTCTCGGGTGTCGGCATGGGTGATGCGCGACCGACGAACATGCAGGGACACACACGTGTGTTCAAGATGGACATCCCGACTCCCGAGCCTGGCCAATAGCAAATGCGGGTAGTCGTCGCGCGTATATGTATAAGGCCATCCCCAACCCAATGATTAGGATGGTGTCCATAACATTAAATAGGCTACCACATAAGCAATTTGATGATGTGGCAAAGTAATTAAGGTGGGAAGAGAAGGACATGGTGTCTTGCATGAGAAACCATGTCTACAGAAGAACCAAGAAAGAAATCAAGATGATATGGAGAGTAAAGGAGAGAGAAGACATAGGATTGAATGATAATTTATTTTAAAGAAACTATACATTGGGGAGATAGTTTCTATGTGTAGTGTGTAGTTGACATGAATGCATAGACACTACAAGATGGTGTCTTGGGTTGAGGATGGCCTAACAGACTACGCGCGCGAGGCGGCCGGTCTCTCAGCCCCAGCTCATTACGTGCCCGCGAAGGATTAGCTGAGTGTAGCGGATTAGGAGGGTGAGGATGGTTCGGCAACATGCGCGGGTAGGTAGGGCCGGGTGAATAAAACAATTTATCTTTGGCAGAAACATTTTCTAACTCGCGATTTTATTGAGTTTATACCACTTTCCACCTCCTTTGAGCCTTACGGGTGGGTCCAACATGAGGAGTATCGTGGACCCAATTTGGGTGAGAAACATTTTCAATTTAACTCGTTCTTTTATAGATACATATCATAAATAAAAGTGTGTCTAATAGCATTAGGACAGTCACAATGCTAGAAACTATCATTGTTTCTATACTCTAGAACATCTTGTCAAGAAAGTATCTTCTTATGGTGGACCACTCCGAAATTATTCCAAGTTAAGTACCCCTGGACCACTAATCGAGTAGTCAGGCACTTAATCCGGAATAAGCTGGAGCGCCGTTGGATTAAACCTGATTTAACCACGTACTTTCTCGATCGAAACAACAAGCACGCCCACACGAAGGTGAGTTCCAGAGATTACAACATTCCACAAATTCATCATACATAAATAGTATCACAAAGTTATTACAAACCAAGTTTGAAATTTAAATCAGAGTATCAAGTTCATTGCAGCGGAATAAATAGTTCGTAGCAGCGGAAAAGTAAACTAGCGACGATACATAGTAACACCATGATGAAGCCTACCACGGTGCTACTCCTCCCGTTCCTCGGCAGAGGACGGAACCCACTCGATATGCCATCCAGGGGGAACCTGGGTAGGCCAAGTGATGGCATCGACTGCCACATCCATCATAGAACCTGTAAATAAAAGCCACAAGCAAGGCTGAGTATACTAATACTCAGCAAGACTTACTCGTCGGGTGAAAACTACATCACCGACATCTAGACATGAGAGGCTTTTGGCTGGTGGGTTTGTTTGCCAAAAAGCAACTAAGAGTAGATCCTTACTTTCATGGTTTTAGCATCATATTCTAGTAGATTTAACCATTCTAGATTAGCATCCCCTCTAAGCATACAAGTGGTGCAATACAATTTAATTCATACAACAAGTTCATCATTCTCATAGTTCCACTTGTTACTCAATGCAGCACAGCGGTCAAGCAGTCTCATTAACCGCGAGAAGCGGACAGTTCGAACGGAATTTTGCTACCTGGCCAGGGGAAACCCAACACACACGGACAATGCTTGCTATAAAAGGTACAAGCACTTTCCAACATTTCCCATCGATCCACAATTCAGAACCGGGTCCACTTCCTTAGGATAAAGGTTTACTGCTTCACTCACAGCATCACGCATATATCCACAAGTGTACGGCAGGGGAAACAAAAGTTTCTAAGGAGAGATGGCTATCGACCCTAGCTGCTTCAATCTGGTACCGGGCTTACCGATTCCCATATATCGGCATGCATGTGGGACGTTCAAAAACTTGACACACAGAACCACACGTTTCGACCTTAAATCAATTATCATACACGGACGGGAGATCTACATCTACCATGCTGCCCGTCCATCCTTATGATTCCAACATAAGTAAAGACAAGCAACTCCTATGTCTCGCGAGTGACAGGAAATCACTCGACTTGTAACGGACCAAAAGCAATGCCCTATCGATCCTTTCATACTAGTGTTGCAAGTCATAGGTACTAGGATTATGCAACTAAGGTATTCAAGCAACTCCTTGAAACGTAAGTGCACAAGCATAGGTAATTCACAGATGCATAAACTTTAAAAGTTAGGTTATGCTCCGGGGCTTGCCTTCTTGCGCTAGCTGAGTGTTAGCCTCCGGGTCGACTGTTCCTTCATTGGCACCGTTCTCCGGGATGCCTTCTCCGTCGGCGGGAATGAGATGATAGAAGCCGTCCGCAACAGCGCTTTCTACATGAGATGCATAACTTTATAGCGGCTGCCTAGTTGATCCAAAACTAAGGCCTTGAAGGCCATATTCACCTAGACATGCTAATGTACTACTTTCTCCTTCCCAAAATTAGAGGAGGGGTGTGGAAAATTTTACGTATCTATGATGGTGATTGTGTACACATATAAAAGAATTCCCATTTATTATTTTGAGGTTTGGGGTGCTGTTCTGGAATTTTAGACTTTCCATGTTTCATTTTAATTAATTATCAAAAAGGTCTATTTCCTTTTTTATAACTTAATTCCACCTTAGTTTCTTCTCATTCTTGTTTCTCGGTTTCTGTTCATCCTTTTCATCTACAAACTTTATGACAGCTACTGGAGTATAAGAGTTAGGCTCACTCCAAAATTTGGCTAAAACTGAGCTACACAGAATTTATTAAAAATAGTACAAACTGCTGCTTAAAGAAACAAGATAAATTCATATAAAATCGAAAATACATCCAAATCAGGAAATTTTCCTACCAGAGCTAGTCATGAGTGTAAGGAGGGCTCTGGCCAAGTGGTGGCTCAAAATAACCTTTGGACAGTCCTCAACAAATTTCTATCCGAAAACACATATCTATTTATTTGCTAGTGTAAACAGAGCAAAAATTAAGTTTTGTATTTTTAGAAGATGTGCTAACAAGTTCTTAGGCCTCAGGAGAAAAATGGTGATTTTTAGCTGCATGGATTATTTTTAATAATTTCAGGACTGCAATAAGACAGGAATCACAAATTAATTCATAACTGAAGCTACAGTCCATATTTTTAGGTCCCCAAGGTGTCCAAAGGCACTGCAAACACCATATCCAAAGCTCAGCCCTAGCGGAGCTCTGGATTTAAAATGGTGCACAAGTTTCTAAATTTACAGTTTGAATTTTAATTCAAAAATGGTTCACCAAAAGTACCTACATGCTAACATGAGATTGGAGTTTACAATCTCACGAGTCCAGGGAGTATTTTTGTGCATTTTTCTGATTTTTGTACGATTTTTGGTGGATTTTACAAGATCTCAGCAAAATAGATCTAGGTTTAAGAATCTTTTTACGCTGGAGACCCTAGAACTTTTAAAACCTTTCAAACCAGTCCCCGATTTTTGCGCAGAGGACCCTAGAACTAAAAAGGGGAACGCGAACAGGTCCACGGCTCGTCGGCGTTGCTACGCCGGCGAAACGACGGCGAGTTGGCTCGGGGAAAGTTGGGGGAAATGGAGAGGAGCTCACCGCGAGTCGGTTGAGGTAGGTCTCGTGGCCGGAGGTGAAGCGGCGCGGCTCGTCGACGTTGAGCGGTGGTGCGGTTGGCTCCGGCGACGTTGCTGGCGGCCTGTGGTGGTCGAGACGATGCGCGGAGGGGCGTGTGAGCTTCACCGGACGATGGTGGAGCTCGTCGTGGGGCTCGACTGAGACGGGGACGGCCGGGGTATGGAGCTCGACGTGGAGGTGGTGTTCGTGGTGATAATGGCCGAGCAGTGGGGAAAAGCCTCGATTCCCGGCGTGTGCGGCTCGATTCGAGCTGGGGAGTGCTCGAGCGGCTAGCTGGGTGAGTGAGCGAGCTTCACGAGCGGGGGATTGGGAAAACGTGGAGGGATTCGCGGTCTATTTGGGTTCGCGGCGAGGAAGCTCGAGCTTTGCTCAAAGCGTCCCGAGGTTGAAGACGATGGGAGCGAACGCGGGGAGAGGGAGCAGGACTGGGCGCTAGCTGGGGGAAGGAATGAGGGTGCTCAGGGAAGTGTTTGGGCGCGTTAGCGAGCACCGAGCTGCCTCGGAAGCGTGCGCACGCGCGCTCGGGCTGTTGAGGTCGCCATTGATGGCGCTGACAGCTCGGGCAGCGGCGCGAGCGCGGGTTGGGCGGAAGAGATCGTGGCGTGGCGCTGGGGGATCCTCTACAGAGCTTCTTAGCGCGTAGCGAGCGAGCATCGCGGCCTGCGGGACGGCGCGGCTGCGGCCAGTGGCCGAGCGAGCTCGCCATGATGGCGCTCCGCGGCGCGAGGCAAAACGGCGCCAACGCTCGACGTGACCGCATGGGAGGAAGCCAGACAACCGCGTGAGGACAAACGCCAGCGGCCGCCGCGGCTCGGCCGGCCCGGCGCGGCCTCCGCCGCACGCCGGCCACGTGGCGGCCGGACTCCGGCCAGGCGCAGAGCGCGCCAGGGGCCTGTCAGGCGCCCCGTGGAGCTCCTTTGCCCCTTTTGAATTTTCTCCAAAAATTTGAACTGAACTTGGAAAAGTGTAAAAATAAAAGTTGGAATTTGAGATGTGGGACACAACTTTCTTTTTGGAGTGAACCTGAAATTTCAAATTTTTCAAGCTCAAACAACCCAATTTCAAAAAGGTGTTCAGAACTATTTTTTGAGTTTTTTTCGAGGGGCTAAACTGCAAAATTTTCGAAAGTTCTAAACAGTGACTAGGCCTTATTTGTGATGACAAACAACTTTTATTTTTGGAGATTTTCAAGTTTAGTACAAAATTCTTGAGATTTCAGTTGGGTGTCAAAAGACCTTTGTTTTCGAATTTAAATTTGAGTTTTGATGAATTTTTGAATTCCAACACCACTTTTCCCCCTTTTAACCTATTTTAAAGGTGTTTTCTACACTTTTACATCAGGGATGTCACACTTCTACAATGCACAATGCAATTTTCTATCATAGTATCCTATAACCCACCTGTCTCTCTCAAAGATGGTCTTGGTTTGTATGAAGACTTGGTTTCTTAGTTAGACTCGGTTTCTTCATTTTTCCCCTCTCTCTTCATATCCCACCACATCAGTATTTTGCTTAGTATGTGGCATCATAATTAATAACTTTAGACTCTGCAATAGAGTCTGCATTGAGACTGCCCTTAGTAATGTGGACCAGTGTCCCATGGACATCTTATCCTTTTCAATTTATGACAAATAAATGCAGATATTTAATAAGCCTAAAATAATAATAGAAGGATCCTAGGGACCCTACCATGATACTTATGCACAATGGGTGTGTGAGTGAGAGAGAGATTTATTCGGTTACTAGATAACGATCCGTATGGGTCAGTTACACTGGTATCGGTATCGGACACTACCACACAGTTGTACTCAAGAATTCCTTGGGTTACTAGATAATGATCGTGCCTTGCGCTGCATAAAATTAAACAAAACATATTTCAAACATAACATATTTAAATAATAGAGGAGCATCACTTGAAATAGCCATGGTATGTTCAATGCCATAGAACAAACCATTTGGTTAGACTCGGAACCTATACATATTTAAATCCAAAATTAACATAGGGGTATCCAAAATTAAAATGGGAAGTAGCAATTACCAAGAATAGAGATATACCAACAATCCATGTTGATTATTCTTGCAATAGATCATAGTACCATCAGAACAACATCAAATAGTAGAACAACAACAAAGAGTACACAGACATAATTTTTCATGGTTGGCAAGAGTAATATTGCAGAAGATAGGGGTGAGTGTACGTGCGTGTGAGCGTCTACGTTGTAATTTCAAAAAAGAAATATTGCAGAAGAGTTCAAGTAGTGTTGAATAGTGGAAGAGTTGAAGATTGCGTGAGTTTATTTCCGAGTTTATCCACATTCGTATAGCATAAGCGCGTCTTTAAACCAAATATATCATTATGATTTAGTTTAATGCTTACTTATTTATCGACCCAAATTTATTTCAAACTAATTATTTTCTTATTATTATTATTATCCACGTTTTTATATGCTTTATTAACCAGTGGATATTTATTTATGTATATATTACAACATACTCCCTCCGTCCCAAAATAGATGTCATTCTCGCTTCCCAATAAAAACAGCATCTTTGAGGATTAGCCAATTATATATAAAATAATATTAATATTTATAGTACATCATTAGTACCATTAGATAGATATTTTAATATAGTTATTTTTAACAAATTTATTAGAGATATAAATATTATATATATTTTTTTACAAATTGAGTAAAAGTTGAGAAAGTAACACGTGCACGCATCCCATAACGTCATCCTCTTAGGGGCGGAGGGAGTATTATATTAAAAATATTTTAAAAATTCATCTTTGTCTGATGATTTATCTAAATCTATTATATTTTGTCCAGACTTATATGTTTGTTCTACCAATACCATTGAATAGTCAAATGAATACTTACTTGTTAATTGTTACCACCAAAATTAAAGGGTTATTCCAATTCAAGTTATTCGTTTTGTTTTTTTGCATGCAGCATTGTCTTTTTTTTTTTTTGCGGGAAACATGCAACAACATCTGAATCCACATTCATATAGTAGTAAATATGTAGTAAAGCGTATTATTTTAATCCAATTCCATTCAAATTCGATGCGATTGCCATCTCTACGGACATACTACGAGATACACAGAGTGACAGAGCATTAAATTCAAAAATAAAATTTTGAGCTATGAGTTTGGGCCAGCTTTCACGTCATCCTCCTGTGGGTTGGCCTGGCCCATCTTATTGGTTCCCCGAGTGCGCTCCTTGCTTCGTGAACTCGACGGCGCCACGCCTCGGGCCTCTCGGCGATCAGCTGACCGGCGGCGGCGGCCGACGAAGAGGAGCGTGTCAGGCGGCGGGGAGGGAAACCAGTGTACCCGTCCACGGAAGGGGGCGGGCGCTCCGCAGGTGCAACGAGCATCTGGCATCCCTACCAGGTCAATTGATTTCCCATTTTGTTTTCTGAAAAGATATTGATTTCTCAGTTTGGTAGTAGGAATCAGTCGATTGTGCGGTTGCCGGTTGGGGATTTCTCTCCGTATCAGATTATACACCTGTAAATAATCACTGCTTGAATCGATTTGAAGCTCACGGCCAGATTTGGGATTTATACATTTGTAATAATGTGCGAGGACTGAGGGATTACCCACAAGGAAGAGGCAGCGACTGCGAAGATCCCGCGCCGCCTCGTGAGCTCTTGCGCCGTTCCTTTCGCATCCACCCCTTCCCTTCGCCTCGTGCGGTCCTTGCTCGCTTACAGCTGCCTCATCGCCGTCGATTACCTCTGGCCGTGGCCGATTGTCGCCACTTCTCCCCCATAAACTGATAAATTCCTCTAGGGGAAGAAAATAGGGATCTCAAGAAAATATTAGCTGCAAATTTTCAGAAAGTTTCTGTTCATTTTCTCGTTAATGAAAAGTTGGAAGTTTCAAGTTGTGATCATAGTTCAAAATCCCAGCAGAAACCAAAGAGTTTTTTAATCTTTTTGGTTCATACTACAAACATCCATGTTGATATTCTCCAATCAAATCTTCATGTTTATTTCAGATCTGGAATTTAAAACTTAGAGTTTTTAATGAACTGTGACGCCATCTTTTAGTTTTGGTTTTATGTGAACCATGAAATTTAGGAGAATTACCCCTGTTAGTGAAGCAAAAAAGCATGTGTGCATATACATTTGTGATATTTTCTGGCGGGTGGCGGGTGCCCAAGCATTTGCAGTGCCTCCTTGCAAAGCTGATAAACTTGATTAGTTATTACTTATTTGTAAGCTAATGGTTGAGCATAGTGTGTTACTGATTGATGTGCTCGTGTCTTGTTCATATCCAAGAATAGATGATTCTATTTGTTTCTGTGTAAATCTTCTCATGTCATAGAGCAATGGCACAAGCTATGGCTTTACCTATTTGCCTTCTTTTTCGCAGTCCCTATCTGTTGCTAGTTGACTGTTGTGATACGGATCAAGTTGCATTTTGCTATGGCAACTGAGGATGATGTCAAGCAGAGACAGATCATTGAAAATCGTGCAAGGAATATAAGCCACAATGTTCGGTGTACTGAGTGTGGTAGCCAATCGATTGAAGATTCACAAGCTGATGTTGCTATTCTACTTAGAAAGGTAGCTAGTTGCCTTTAACCTTGAACAAATTTGTTACCTTGCTTCTTGGTGTTGGTGGTTCCAGAACTCATGGTAACAGGATTAATTTTGGTCATTCTCTAACTGAATAAGCCATTTTTCTTATAAAGTTTTGTGTTCCATCCCGAGGTTTTATTTCAAATTCAATTACTGAACTGAAGGAAAATATGACTGACATCATACATATTGATACATCCGATAGTATCTCAAAGCAGCTGTATTTTTTGGTACATCACCTTATCTATATTCCTTTACCCTAGACTAACTAGTTAACCTTTCCTGTTGGTTGTTAAAGAACTTCTGTTCACTGGGCTGTTTTAAGTCATTGTACAACTTAATTCATCTGATGTTCGAATAATGGTTGTGTCTGTTTCTGATGTTCTGGTGAATCAATCAACCATTCAATTATTAACTGAACACATAAAACTTGTTGCAAATTGGAAAATTGTAGCTGCTAAACTCCTAATAAAATGGAATTCATTTTGGTGCAACTATTTGTTTTAAACAATATTTTACTTATAAAATGTACTGGCTTTCAAAATCGCCCTCATATTTGAAATTTTTGGAAAATTGAAGATGATGACAAAAACATTTCCCATCACAGGAAATATGTCAAAGCAGTTTGTATTTTTTGGTATGTGGACGGTCTACTGACTCTTCTTTTTGAAATGGTTAGTGCGTAAGCTCTCAGTTCGCTAGACTCAGGAAAACTCCTGGAATTTGGTGCTGCAAACTTGCAGCATTTCTGTGGCGTGCTCCTTATTTATGCAGTTGAACAGAACATATTACATGGCCTTAGTGGTCCCTAACTATTAGGAGTCTAGGACCCGACAAGTAGTGGAGCAATGACCAGCAACAGACTCCCCTGAGGCCCTGACGACTAGGACTTGCTAACAACCAGTAACTACTTCAGACTAAGTAACTAACTGACTGAAACTCTTAAACTACTGAAAGAAAACAAGGACTAGACACTAGCAGATACCGAACACGTGGACAGGGATTATTCCATCATAGTGCTCAGGTTTTGAGGTTCTTTTCATACCTGATAGGGGTGAAAATTAGTAACCCTTAGGGGCATATCCAACCCTCTTTAGTTCAAATATTTATACTAATTTTACAAAATAAGATACTGAACTAAAGAGGGTTGGAGATGCACCTAAGGTTCACCAATTTGCACCCCTAGTACCTGAAGTATTGATAACTTGGCCGAAACTAGAAATATCCCAGTGTTACCAAATGTTGAGAATTATGTGCTTCTTTTGCCTCCCCTGGAATATCTGTACATATTTGGTTGCACGAACAAGTCTCATATAGCTGAATATTTAGCATACTGAAAAGAAATATGACATTTAGTAGTAAGGCTAACATAGCAGCTTCACTATTTTTTCTTTGTAGTTTAAATAGGTGATATTTTCTCTCAAGACAGTAACAATAATGCGTTTTGCAGCTCATTCGTGATGAAATAAAAGCAGGAAAGAGTGATAAAGAGATCTACAAGAAACTAGAGGACGATTATGGAGAGACGGTCCTATATGCCCCTAAATTTGATCTTCAGACTGCTGGAATATGGCTTTCACCTGTAAGCCCTAATAAGAATCTAGCATTCTATTCATGTTTCCATCTCACATAACTGTTGTAATGGCATGTGCTACTCCTTAAGAGCTTGTGACTCGTTAAATCCCCTGAAACCTCCTAATTTGAATCCGAGAGGAAGCATTTAGTCACCTGATTGTTTCCATTCTGTGTAGGTCATTGTGGGAGGTATAGCAGCTGGCATCTGGGCTTACCAAAAGCACAGACAAAGGACAAATGTTCACATTATGGCTTGGAACCTCGTCCGAGGGGTTCCGCTGACTCCACGGGAGAAGGAGACGATGCTGGACATCCTCACACCACCACCGCCTCCAAGAAAGTGGTGGTGGCCAGGCAAATGATGTGGTGTTCATATGATTATGCTGCAGTATAAAGTTCTCGTTTTCCCATGGTAGCAGCACACAAATGATCAGGATTCAAATTTAGATTTTGGTGGCATATATGGATCTTTCGATCACAAAATTCAGATTAACTATAAATTTGTAATGTGTACCCTGAACCCTGTACTCCATGGGACCAGTAGCAGGGATTTGCTGTGTTTACTGAAGGCATAGATTCTTAGAAGATTTGGGGGAAAGACGGAAACAGTCTGGTGCTCTAAGCAGGTACTGAAACCTGCTGACGAGACGAGTTAACAAGATTTATCAGTCATTCCACTGCAAGTCAAAACATATTGTCACTTGTTACTTTCTTGCACCTTTCTTTTCCTGCATAATGCATACACCTACAGTATTCCCTTATCTACATAATCCATTTGCTTATTTCTTCTGCCACATTTTCATCACGTGTATTAAGACATATCACCTGTCAGTTGTTACCACTGACTGCTGCTTTCGTTGACAAGTTTTATGCCACATTTGACGTCGACGCAGCGCCTGATGTAGGGCATCACCTTGTCCAGGTCCACATCCCTCCCCGCCGCGCAGTCGTAGGCCGACGGCGAGTGGAAGCACGGCTCGGCGGAGGCCGCCCGCCGGCACGGCGGCTCCCGCGGGTCCAGCCCCTCCCTCCAGTCGTCGGCCCACATGGGCGCCCTGGCCATGACCCATGGCCGCAGCCCGGCGAGCCCCTGCGCCACGTACCCGAACGTGGAGTAGCCGCTGGTGACGAGCACGTCGCACATGCTGAGCAGGTACATCTCGCTCAGCGCCCTCATGTCATGCGCCGCGTCGCGCCACCGCTGCCTCCCCTCGTGGCTCGGCTGGTGCACGCCGCCGGCGACCCTGCCG
The DNA here is from genome assembly GCA_015342445.1 of Digitaria exilis. Classification (NCBI taxonomy): domain Eukaryota; kingdom Viridiplantae; phylum Streptophyta; class Magnoliopsida; order Poales; family Poaceae; genus Digitaria; species Digitaria exilis. The sequence goes on along the minus strand of JACEFO010001681.1, from coordinate 1,393,780 downwards.
CCGTACTCCTCCCGCACCCGCTCGTAGTACCACGAGCTCAGCGACGTCACCAGCACGGCGTCGCCCGAGGACGTGTTGCCGTTGGCCGCGGCGGTCGTCGTCTTTGTCTCCGGGAACGCCGGGAGGAGCTTCTCGCCGCGGACGCAGGAGAGGAGCTGGTCCAGGACGACCTGCGGCGGCTGCTTCTTCTGGAACACCCTGACCTGCAAGCCGACGCGCCGCCGGGCTCCGGCGAGGTTGGAGTGGTAGTAGCTCGTGACGGCGTGCCAGACGGCGTTCGTGGGGTGGAAGAGGTATCTTCCCAGGTGGTAGAACACGGCGTCCTTCTCCGGGAACATGGTCTCGAGCTCGCCGGTGAACGGCGGCGTGAGGAAGAGCCCCGGCACGAAGTAGTTGTCCGTCCACATGAAGAGCCACGGCACCTCTCTTAGCAGCCTCTGCTGCGCGCCGCAGAAAAAGAGCTTGTCGTGGAAGCCGTAGCCGCCGGAGAGGTGTATGTACAGGTACGGCGGCGGCGACCTCGACGCCGGCGACCACGACACGTTCCCGTCGCCGGAGGCGGACATGGTGACGGCGCCGGTCTGGAGCAAGTTGCCGAGGCTCTCCTTGGAGCCACCCAAGTAGCCTTGGAGACGACTGAGAGGGGAGAAGAAGAAGGAGAGCCAGCCGGGGCGTGGGAGGAGCCACGTCGTCTCCGGGAACGGCTCGCAGAAGAGCTCGCCGGCGTCCTTGCCGCCGTCGATGAGGAGGACGCGATCGGTGAGCACCGCGTAGAGGAAGGACGAGGCGATGGCGAGCATGCGGTTGCCGAGGCCACGGTAGCTGATGTACACGAGGTAGCGGCATTCGCCGTCGTCGAGGACGCTCTCGCCGGAGTCGAGCCGCCGGACTGCGTTCTTGTACGCGGCCGTGCCAGGGCCGCATCGCTTCTGGAGTGATTCTTGCTTCCGGAGCTTGGCGATGAAGTATGGGGACGGCTTGTGGGAGGATGAGTTGTTGTTGTAGTAGCCGGCGAACTCGTACCGGCTCCGGCATGACTTGTGGCTGAAGTCGGCGGTAAGAAGGCCGTCGAGGAGATGGTCGCCGGTGATGTTGAACGGTGGTTCCCAATCTGTTTTGTCACAAGTACAGAGAAATTAGAAAGTATGCTTCCAGTAAAACAGGGGATTTAGCTTAGCTTGAATTGGCGAGACATGTTCCGATCACCAGTTCATGACAAATATAGTACAAGCAACTTTCGCAAGAGAATGGCCGTGATGTTCACGTGTTATTACAATTGCCTTCTTGTTTGATGCGACTTTTTTAAGCCTCTAATTTAGTAAATTAAGTGACACTATACATCCTTCCCCGGCCTCCCACCAGCTACTAGTAGCTAGCTAAAGCGTCTCTCCAAGGCTTGTGTTGAGAGACTCAAATTTTAGGGATCAGACTTTAATTTGCTAAACATTTTTTTTTGTATATGGTTGATTAGTTGTAGTTTCTTTATTTGTAGCACATATCAATTTCATCACACGTTGATCAAATTTAGGTTCAGAGTAGCTAGTTCCGTATTTAAAAATGGTTCAGAGTAGCCACGTTGGGAGCTAGCTATAGATCCTAATCATCTTGCTCAACTTTGTGGGCGACTAGGACTCTGATTCATGGAGAGTCATCTGACAACTTGACCTTTGTTACTTGCACCACCTCGTGTGTGCCAATCGACACGTGCTCCATTAATTAAATGAAAATAAATTGAGAGAAAAATGTAGCTAAGCTATGGGGTCTAGGGGACGACGCTCTTGACGGTCGTCTGCGTGTCCTCCGGGTGGTGCGCCGCCGACGTGGTCGTCGGAGAAGTCGACGGGCTCCCGGGCAGTAGCTGGAGGGCGTAGGCGCCTACTAGCTAGCTATTCATTATTTCATTCCAGCCCCAGTTCCGACGAGGAACAACCCATCATATCCCATCGTAATGTACGCCCATGGGCCACAGATCGATATGCATGCATGAAGTGTAAACAAAATCCACAAACAGATCATTGCTAGTAGCTACCGAAATCGACATGATGCATGGGCTGTTTTTTTTTCCTTTTTTGGGCACTGCACGCGCACCCACGTCTGCAGAGATGGATCGATCCTGTCTTGTTTCGGTGACTTTTATGTTAACGTACTATATCGTCTATATGTCGTTCCAGAAATGCAGAGAGGATCGGACGAACGAATCAACGAACCGCACTATGCTATGTCGTCGCGTACGTTGTTTGTAACGTAGGAGTAGTGGAGTTCACAACGTGAGATACGCACGCACCTCGTGGGTCGTCGAAGAACAAGGAGGCCGGCATCCCGTCGGGTGATTGGCCCCACCACCAACCGCCGCCGTTGGCGAGCACGACGACGGCGGTGGTGGCCATGGCCGCCGCGACGCAGACGGCCGGTAGGGCCCTCTTCGCCGAGAAGCTGCTGCTCCTCGATGGCCATGGCCACCACAACAACGACCACCACCTGCTCGTCGTCACGGAGGCCAACAAGGCATGTGGCGATGTGCTCCAGCAAGACCCCTCCGGCGACGAAGGGTTGGCCTGCTGCTGCTTGGTCGCTCCCATGCGGCCACTGCTTTTGGCGTCCATGGTCGATCGATCGCTGTCTTTGATATAGTTCGTCGACCGATCCGCTCTCAGAGCAGTTATTTAATTTCCCAGCACGCAGGCGCTGTGGCTTGGGTTACCAGTATATGGGCAGAGCCGAGAGAGAGGTCATGAACTCATGACTCGGGATCTAAGTCGGGATGAGCATATATGGGACAAGGCGACGACTTGTTTGGCGGTTTTGGTGGGGGAAGGTTGCCGTACGTAGTACGTGCGGGTGGTGGGAACCGCTAGCTGCTTGGTACTCTTGGACCAAGCGGGTAGCTTACTGTACGGTGGGTGTACACGGCCGGTGATACGTGAGACATGCGCGTACGTGCGTGTGGATTGGAGAAATGCTAGCAGGACATGCATCTTGGTCACGATCTATCGCGCTGTGACGCGGGATTCTGAATTCCTGTGGCACCGTACCGATCGAAATCGCCGACTTCTTCCCTAGCTAGGAAGGACACAAGTGAATATAATTTGGATTTCCATGGCAAGAACATTCTTTTTCAACTCTTTAGTTCTTTTCTTACATTCTCTATTCGCCACCTTCCGCCCCAGCATTTTTCTATGCCACCTCTGCTGTTTGATTATGATATTCTTCGCTATTCCACTCTTATATACTCTCTCCATCTCAAAATAAATGCACTTATATGTTTGAAGTTGAGAGATCAGTGTTATAAACAAATTACATATATACCCATATAAAAATATAATAATCATTGCACCTCAGGAAAAGAGAGTAGAAAAAGACAAATATAATAATCATTGCACCTCAGGAAAAGAGAGTAGAAAAAGACAAGTAAAGTTGGCTTGTCTCATATGTATATGTGCATTTATTTTGGGACAAACTTTAAATTCTAAAAGAGCAAATATTATGTCAGTCTCAGTGGAGATGTCATGGGAGGTTTCATGGCATTAAATAGTTGGACATGTCAACATATTCGTTGACATATCAAAGTTTTAATAAGGGGATACAAGAAAAGAGTTTTATGGCCATGACACTCCTATGCACAATTACCTAGTCTATAGAATTCTATAAAACCTCCATTGAGAGCTTTTTGTTTCATCACCTAACATATTTTACCAAACACCATGTAGGAATTAAATGTTGCAACATGTCTATAAAATTGTGCACTATGAGTGACAGTTTCATCCCCCTGAAACATTGTCATGACACTCTAGGTAACTGTGCAGTGAAACTCCCTGTATTGAGATGGACCTTATGGGACAGAGAGAGTATGTTGTTTGATGCTCTTTACTATGTTATCAATAGAGTTGAGCACGGTGACTTGGCATATGACAGTATTAGAGAAATCATCTAAATATGTAGCCATTTAATTGTAAAATCTTCTAGATATAGTTCCTGGTCCTTAGTTTCTTTGGTGGTATATTTTTTGGGTGTGTAATCAGGTGTATTTGGAGTCCTACCATTGCATGTTACCATATGGCATAAATAAAGTTTAGGACAACGACTTGAAGTAGAAAATATTGGATAAATAATCTAAATGTGTAGCCATTTTATTGTCAAATCTTCTAGATATAACTCGTAGACAGCGAAGTGAATTGTGGAATGTTCTCTCTACTATTCATCGGGTTGTCAAAACCAGCTGCCACCCCGGACCAAACCAACGATGGAATCGGCGTTCAACGCGTGAGCAGGTTCAGCGGTTTGCGGGTCCCAACCAAGAGAAGGTAAACATGTTAGTCAGTTTGTCGGTTCAACCCAACAAAACCGTTCGACCAATCCAGATAATGAGAACACATAAAAAAAGAACTACAAACTCTTTGTCATCCTGACATTGTCCACACCGGCGAGCGAGGCCGCACTGGCTTGGCGAGGCAGCATAGGGGTCTAGTTCCTCTAGTGGTTTTGGTGCATTGTGTGACAACAATGATTAAAGGACTAACGTTTTTATTCAAGATCGTGAGCAGGTTGGTATTCACATATTCACAAGCTACATGGACATAACAAATTGAATATTGGTTATATGACTCACAATAGTATGTGATCTCGTGATGATGTCATGAACACAAGGTCAAGCAATGAATCATAATATTCCAAGGATTGAAAATTGCAATGTTTCATGAATGCGTTACCAATGAGACATGTGGTTAAATTATATATGATGGTCTTATTATTGGAAACTTGCAAATATGTTCAAAGGACAAATCATGAAGGCATGAATGATTGAGTAAAAGAAAGCTACACTTCAAATGATGGAAATTCAACAACAAGTGTTTGAAGAAAGATTTGTTAACTTGCTGTCCTCAGTGAAGCTCAAGTGGCCCTAAGGTGAAGGTTGTTCTGACCAAGTGCTTGGATTTGAGGGACTAAGCAAAGGTGAAGGGCAAGTGGTGACCACGAAGAACTCAGCTAAGGTGAAGAATCAAGCCAAGTGGTTGACATCAAGGAAACAAAGGTCATGCGAGTCTCATAATGGAAAGCATAATTATTTTATATATGACAAGAGTGATTATAAGGACCAAGGAATAGATATCACTCTCATGTGTTAGAGATCTTGGTTTAAGTCACTAGCTCAAAGGTTTATATGCTCAGAGACAAGAAATAAGTTGATGCAGATCCTCATGAAGAGACATTGATCAAGTATGGTTCAATAATCAAAAGAGAAGCTCAAGTGATGAAAATACATTTACATTTAATCTTGAGTTTAGGAAAGCCATACTATTAAGAGGGACGCATCACATTGCGTCTTGATCAAGTATGAGTGCTCAAAGTAACCTATGTGAGTTGATGAGAGACACACAAGCCACACGAACACTTAGACTTGTGCTGACTGGGGCAAACCTGTTCTTGAGTAGTCCGTGTACTCATAGAGTCCAACGGCTAGTTCGATTGAATCCCGGAAGTTCCGGTTTTGGGAAACCGGAGGTTCCGACTTCCAACGACTACTAACGGCTAGTTTCATGGAGAGCATCTATAAAAGCCTGTCCACCCCCTCTTGTGCTGGTTGCTACTACTGTGGTTGCTGTGTTGCTTCCCTTGCGCCAGAACTAAACGAAAGCAAGTTTAGCTCTCCCCAACCCCTCTTTGTGAGGTAGCTTGAGATTAGATCATATCTTTGAGTTGGGTTGAAGAGAGAATCCGTGAGCAAGATTGTGAGAGCATAAACACTTTGAGCATTGCTGAGTTGATCTCGTTCTACAAGTGATTCATTTGTTACTCTTGGAGGTTTGGCCTCCTAGACGATTAGAGGTTGCTCGTGAGCTCCCAAGTTGTGTGGTGAGCTGCAAGAAATTTTTGAGGGTTGCGCTTTGCCTCCGCAAGGAAAGAAGCAAGATAGTGGAAGTGGGGAAGTGGTTGAAAGAGACCCGACTCGATGGGAGGAGATGAAAAAGACTCGGTCCCTAAAGAGTTCCTCAACGGAGATTAGGATTCGTCGGTCCTGTGTGGCTGCTTGCGGGCACAGGCTGAATCCGAACTTCGGTCAAACAAATCCTTGTGTCTCTCCTTTGTTCCATTTATTCTTGCATTTTTGGTAATTTGATGAAATTATTTGATCTACTTTGTTGGTAGTGTTTCTGTGTACAGGGACTCTGTGAACTTGCTAAAGAAACACTGCAAAAGCTTAATCTACAGGATTCATCAAATCAGAGCTCGTGAGAAGGGGTTTTTGAGCTAAGTGCTCTGTTCTGCGTAGAACCGGAAGTTCCGGTGTGGTGGTTGACAGTTCATTTCTGTAGAAATATTTTCCCGCTGCTATTTTGTTATAAATTTCAGGTTGGCCTATTCACCCCCCCCTAGGCGACATCCAGGTCCTTTCATGCGCGGATGGGGATCCTCGGCTTATGCACCCCGCAAAGCCCCTTGTTCCATGCGCCCAGGCACTCACCGCCCTTGCCTCACTTGCCCATCTACGCAGCACAACGTGGCACCACGAGCAAATCGGTGGAGCAGAACAACGCCACCGAGCACTCCAAGAGCCAATTCGCCACATCCCAAGATTGTCGGCCCAAATGGCCACCATTACAAGCACCATCCCAAATGGCCACCACTATGAGCAGCACCCCAAAATGGCCACCACTATGAGCACCACCGAACTGAGCTGCGCTGATTCCGTAAATCGTCGTCGTCAATCCTGCACCAGAGCACCATCACCGCAGGAAGCCCCGGGCGTCCGACAGTCTTCTCTAGGTTTGGCCACGCCTGCCTGCCTCCATTGATGGTGAGCCCTCAAACAGGATCCCCTCATCCTACTCCCTTGTTTCCCTGCCCATATGTATTTCTCTACTCGTTGTGATTTTGTCCACCAATGCCGCATGTCGACCATGGGAGGAGCTTATCGCCGATTGCGATTTTGGCGACCACTACCGCCTATCAGCCCTGGGAGGAGCTCATCACCGATTGGATAATGGAACATCCTCATGAAGACCGAGTTGCCATCCTCACAACCTCCGATTCTAGCCACCACTCTCTATAGTTGGACTTCTGGAGAGGTCAGTTCATCCACCAAGAGATATTCCCCGTCACTGTACCACAAGGTGAGAAGGGAGCCTATGTACATTTACCTATCTACATGGTACTCGATTTATCAAAATGATTATTTCTATATTTGAGAGAGGATGAGAGTTGGCTCTCTAACACGACTAGACAGCACAACAAGCCATTATAGAGGCAATAGGTACAAAAGAGGCAATGAGAACACAAAAAAAGAATCTAAAAGGGGACAACATGTGCAGCATCAGAGTTTGCGCCAATCAAGCATCAGATGCCAGTGAGCCAAGGATGAAGCTGGAGAGGCACACTAGACAAAACCCTTCCCCATCACTTGGAGGTTGGGCCCATGGTGGTTGGGCCCATGTGTCACTGGTTTATGTCTACGCTGAGCTTGCCTATCCTAGCAGGAATCAAAAGCTAAGCTAGCTTAACGAGTAAAGTTTAAAAGCTTAACTCACGTTGTCTTGGAGGCAAGCCCATTGCAAACGAGCCTTTGGGCCGAATAAACCCAGCCCAGACCCAAGCGAGTAAAGTTCAACCTAGTGAAGATGGTCTCCCCTCATATAGTCGTCCACAAGCTCCCTTCTCATCTTTTGTTACAATGAAGGGGAATATCTATTGGTGGGCAGATTGATGAACCAAGGCTCGAAGCCGAGTCACCTCTATACCATCTTCTTGCGTCATTCCGGTTCCACAACCGTTGCTCCCGCACTCGCTCACTACTGCGCCTTCTACCACTCGCCGTCACACACCGCAAAGGGCATGGGTATCAAAGTGAGTGATGGATCCCATCCTCCCTCTCCCTTCCCATTTGGTTTTCGGGTAGGGATGATAGTTTTACCCATGGTTTTAATGGTGCCGCGTAGCATCACCTCTTTGGTCTTTCTACATGCTTCGTGGGAAGAATATGAGAGCCGCCACCAAGCTGAGTTTCTCTCTCTCTCTCTGCTTTTGCCACCAAGCCGAGTTCGCATCTTCTGCGTGCATAAGGATTGGCGAATGGACTAGCCAGCGAGGCTTTGGAGTCCTTGAAAAAGTGGGACCTTGGGTACTACTTAGGCCATAGAATCGTAGTTGATACCAACATTTGCATATAAAAGTTTTTAGTATGTTTCACTCCCAAAACAACATTTCTTGTTTTTAGTATCTTGAGATACTATCAAACTAGTTACCTATTGCCCTATCCTATGATCCGTCTAACATAGTAAAAATGGATCTCTGATGAACAAGAAGGGCCAACAAACCAGTCAGATTCTTTGCTAGTTTTAGTGAACTGCTACATTTATAGAGGCTAGGATCAAGCCGGTGTAAAAACTTCTCTCTATTGATTTATATCACAACCCATGCGTAAAAGAATGCCTCTTAAATGGATCACTATTTTTTTTTTGCAGCTATGTCTTTGAAGGGACACCTTCCGAGCTGAAGAAGAAACACAAGATTGCTGAAAGGTATGATGTCCTTCTGCCTTGGATTGTTCCTACGATTATATTTCATCATTGCTCAAATCAGACCCCTTTGCTTTTCTTAAACATAAAGAGTAAAGAAGCAGTCAAAGAGCTCAGAGATTGTACACGCGCAGCTTACATGAGCCGATAATCTATTCAATGTTCTTGTTATCTTATTTTATTTCTATGTTAAAGTAAAATGTTGTTATCTTCTTTTATTTCTAAGACAAGGAAAAATGGTTACCGATATTTCACGCAGATAGTTTTCTTTGTCATGCCAATCTTCCTTTGAAGAAACAAAGGTGTGATTCCTACACCGACCTGGACTCTCCTAATCTAAATACCTCCCCTACTGTGGCTCCGGGTCACAAAATTCAGACTTGTGAGCTTTATATTTTTTTTACCTTCTTCATATATGGCAGAGTTACGTTAGGGTACTATTTGTGTATTGCCTTAGGTCAGGCACAAAGATATTTTAGAACAACCTTTGATTAGTGTTGATAAATTGGTGCCCTAACGTTGACATCGGACCCTTACCCACACTAGTTTATTAAGGGAGACCTTCACCTAAAACAAACATTGGAGACTGGTGGAGGAGAGCACCCGTGGTGAATTAGCATGGAGGAGGTCGAGACGACGACAACAGATCTGGTGGTGGGAGCCGTTGGAGACAGGCAGGGCGGCAACAGAGGCTAGAGCAACTGGAAGCGGTGACGGAAGCGATGGGGGAAAAGAAAAGGAGGGAGGGCCACGCTGGCTCCGGGGAGGCGCTGGCGAGGTAGAGGGCAACAATGATGGCGGGTTGGTGGTGGTGGCGGGCGTCGGGAGAAAGGCGACGACTCCTGAGCAGAGGAGATAAGGTTGAGGGGAGAGATGATCTGGGCCACTTGTTTTTATCCAACGGTCACAAAATTCAAGTGTGGGTAAAAAATAAATGTCCAAGTGCACAGTACACAATCCCAAATTAAATCGGTCTTAGACCAGTCCACTCGGAATTTTTTGTCCTAATCCTAGAGAAATGTGAGTTTATTACTGTACATGTTTTACAGAACGGGTCAACCGGATAACATGCGAGTTTGCTACCACGCATGGTTAGCAGACAAAATGTTATTACCATCCGCTGGTGCTTTCATTGACGAGCTGTATGCCCCAACTGACATCCACGCAGCGCCTGATGTACGGCCTCACCTTGTCCAGCTCCACGTCCTTCCTCGCCGCGCAGTCGTAGTACGACGGCGAGTGGAAGCACGGCTCGACGGAGGGCGCTCGCCGGCACGGCGGCTCCGGCGCGAAGACCTGACCTTCCTTCCACTCGTCAAACGGTGACGCCCTCTCCATGACCCACGGCCGCCGCCCGGCGAGCCCCTGCGCCACGTACCCGAACGTCGAGAACCCGCTCGTGACGAGCACGTCGCACGTGCTCAGCAGGTACATCTCGCTCAGCGCCTTCATGTTGTGCGCCGTGACGCCCGACCTCTGCCTCCCCTCGTGGCTCGGCTGGTGCACGTGCACCCCGCCGCCGCCGTACTTGTCCTGGATCCTCTCGTGGTACCATGAGCTCAGTGACGTCACCAGGACCGCCACAGAGGACGATGACGTGTCGTTGGCCGTCGTCGTCGTTGTCTTCGTCGTCGTCGTCGTCTCCGGGAGGAGCTTCTCGTTTCGGACGCAGGATAGGAGCTGGTCCAGGACTTGCTGCGGCGGCTGCTTGTCGTGGAACACCCTGATCTGGACGCCGACGCGGCGCGTCGCGGCGGCGAGGTTGGAGCGGTAGTAGCTGGTGACGAGGCGCCAGACGTCGTTGCTGGGGTGGAAGAGGTAGCGTCCGAGGTGGTAGAACGCGGCGTCCTTCTCCGGGAACATGGCGTCGAGCTCGCCGACGAACGGTTCCGTCAGGAACAGACCCGGCACGAGGTAGCTGTCCGTCCTCATGAGCAGCCACGGCACCTCTCCGAGCAGCCGCTGGTGGGCGCCACAGTAGAAGAGCTTGTCGTGGTAGCCGTAGCCTCCGGCGAGGTGCAGGTACACGTACCCCGGCGGCGACGACGGCCACGACACGTTATTATTATCGTTATTCCCGTCGATGATGGCGCCACTCTGCAGCATGTTCCCTAAGCTCTCCTTCGATTTTTCGTTGTAGTCATCGAGGTTCCTGAGCGGGGAACGCCAGCCGCCACGTGGGAGCAGCCACGTGGCGCTGGGGAAGGGCTCGCAGAAGAGGCTGGCAGCGTCGTCCTTGCCCCAGTGGACGAGGAGGACGCGCTCGGTGAGCACGGCGTAGAGGAAGGCCGACGCGACGGAGAGCATCCGGTTGCCGAGGCCGCGGAAGGCGATGTTCACGAGGTACCGGCATTCGTCGTCGTCGGCGGCGGTGCCCTCGCCGGAGTCGAGCCGCCGGAGTGCTTTATTGTACGCGGCCGTGCCGGGACCGCATCGTTTTTGTAGGGCTTCTTGCTTCCGTAGCTTGGAGATGAGGTAGGGTGGTGGCTTATGCGACGACGATGTCTTGTGGTAGCTGGAGAACTCATACCGGCTCCGGCACGACCGGTAGCTGAAGTTAGCGGTGAGAAGGCCGTCGAGGAGATGGTCTGCGGTGGTGTTCATCACTGAAAGAATGTTTTTCCGGGTCAGATTCATGAAACTTGCGTAGGAAAATGGGAAGGTGCTCATTTTGTAATCATTCTCGGCAGTTTCTTCTCACAAATGGGAAGAAATGGCTAACATTTTTATTATATTTATGAACTAATTAATCATATAGAACTGTGGGAAATAGTATTGTTGTGGATTATATTGTTGGCAATTACAAAAACTTTAAAGAAATCCAGTAATTATACTTAGAAACCGCGTTCGCCATTGGCAAATAAAAAAAAAGATGCTAACACTGTAACGCAACTTGTAGAATACGGTTCGATTAAAACTTCGTTTACAACTAAAAAAACAGCTTCGTTTCATCATTCATAGTACCACCATCATGTCTTGCATGATTCAATTCCTCGTTTTCCTTGGTGATTTGATTCCTTCAAATAATACTGTTTTCCATTTGCAACAAAATAATACTTTCTTTTTTGTCTTAATTACTTGTCTGCACGGACTTTCTCAACTTAAGAACTGTTCACGCTTGGGGATAGTAGTGGTCAATCATGACTGCTCCGTGACAAAGATAGCGAGACTTGTCGTACTGGCATTGCCACTTGCCAGAGAGCTTGCCACCCAAAGATGACCACCATATCACACTATATATAAAAGCAGCATAGAGCGAAGGTTCTCCGTACCCATCAAACAACATACAGTGCAATGAGCCAATTGACGACTATTCTACATTGAAAAGTACTCACAACTGGATTTACGACTTTTGCCAAGTGTTTTGTTTTGAAAGTGGCAGACGTGTATCATGTTTCTATATTATTTTTTTGGGTCTAATGGCAAATGAGGATTAGGCTTCACATGTCACTTTTGCCAAGAGGTAACACAAATAATCGCGGACCAACAGTAGTTACCGGCCAACAAAAGGGGACGAGCAGCTGATTAGTGAGTGAAGTGACTAGGTCCCGTCGGCCATTGTAATGGTACTCTAGCTAAAATGATCTTGTAGTATTACTCATCAGCTTTTGGCTATCCCTAAGACATCCCCCATTACGTATTGAGCTCCGACCCGGAAAACCAGATCACCTGCCCCCTGTATGATCTTGTTCCTTCTATTTACCAAGTGCAGAGTCCCTTATTTTCGTTATCTTTGACAAATATAACATTACATTGCCAACGCACTGACGAGTTCAAAAGCACCACCTTCTACTACCTTTCTATAGTGCCGTCTCGCATCTATGCCATCCACTAGCCAGTTTCTCCTACTCTATCCGCATGCAGCTGCTAGGGACCGTTCTATAGTTGGATCTTAGCTCAAGAATAGTAGGATTCAATCCAGGCCAACGTACTGAAAAGTCCAAGGTACGGATCAACGCCGAGACGTTTTTTTCCCCCCAAGAAATGAAAGAAATGGAACTACATCAAATGCCGTAGGTCGATCTCCATTCCTAAATGCATATGACATACACATATTACGAGGTCTCTAACAGTTGCAATTAATCATCCATCTAAGCTAGCATTCTAGCCCTTGAAAATTCATTCATACATGTTAATACAGTGGGAAGCAGGGCTTTGAGGTGCACATCACGACCGCGTGCGTAGCGTACCTTGAGCGTCTTCTTGGAAGAACAAGGAGTCGTCGTCTTGCATCCCGGCAAGCAGCACGACGATGGTGGCCGCGGCTATGAGGCAGCAGACGGTGGCCGGCAGCGGCCGCCGCCAGCACCTCCTCCTCATCACGCCGCCCTTCGTCTGCAGCTCGTTGTCCGCGCCACCACCTCCGCCGCCGATGATCTTCACGGCGTCGTCGACGTCCATGCTGGCTCAACAAACTATTCTCTCTCTCTCGCTCTCTCACAACAAGAAACTAACCAGCAGCTAGCTAGCAGGTCCAATTTATGTACGGGCAGTTGTATCTCGCTCTCGCCTATGTTTAGAGAGACGAAGTGGTGGGGAGGACGGAGCGAGCTGGCATCGGAGGCTGACGTGGTTGGGAGCTAATTAACAGTAACAGGCACGATCGATATGCAATTGGACGCGGCTGGGGCCGACGAGAGGAGTAGTGGAGGCGAGCCAGATCGAGTCCAAGATAAGCTTGGACGACGCGAGACGAGGACCCGGCCGCTTGAAAGGAATGGACGATTTCCTGTGTGTCTCGCGTGCCGGTCGCCGGAATTCCATTGACGTGAGAGATTTTGCAATTTCCTGGTATCTGCCTCAAGGGGCGCCGTGGAAGATTCGCATCATCAGACCTGCGACGTGACGTGGCGGTAGCATTGCGTCGGAGCATTCCGGCCGCTGCCGTACGGCCGGCACGTGCGCGCCGCCTCTCTACATACGGGAACTCTCATGCAACAACCGTCACATGCATTTATGGGCTCGGACGAATTTTAATTTCGTGCGTGTGAGGTTATAGTATTCTCAGCACGACTTGACTACCACATGTCTATATGGATTTTCTCAACTCAGGAATCATTTAAAAAAAACTCACATCAGTATATACCGGTTGTGAATCCTCCATCTCATTTAGGGTGTGTTTAGATTGAGAAAGATTCCCCGAAAAAACACTGTAGACCCAAAAAAACACTGTAGATGAATAGTGTTTTGTGAGTGGAAGAGGTGTGATGAATAGGGAAAAGTTGGATGAATAGTGTTTTTTCGGGGAATCTTTTTCTAACTAAACGCACCCTTAGTACTGGCTGTAATAACAGATACTAAGTTGCCCACTTAGTATCGGTTCGTAATACCAACCGATACTTAGACATCGGATCTTTAAAGTTTGTCACAGTTTTTTTTATATATCCTCAACAGTTTTATTTTATTTTTCTCTTTGTTTTAAGAAATGGTTCAATACGCATTTATTTCTATTTGTACTAGTCTAGAATTAATTATACACACTACTTGATGTGTTAGGCCATCCTCAACCCATCTACCAGGATGGTTGCTATGCCATTAGGTAATTTGATAATGTGGCAAAGCAAGTAAAGAGGGAATAGAAGAACATGGTATCTTGCATGCATGAGAAACTATGTCTACACAAGAACCAAGAAAGAAAGCAACATGATAGAGAGAGAGTAAAGGAGAGAGAAGATATATGGTTGGATGGAAATTTATTTTCGTGAAACTATGCACTGGAGAGATAGTTTCTATGTGTATTGTCTAGTTGATATATATGGATGTATAGACACTACTAGATGGTGTCGGAATTCCATGGTGTCTTGGGTTAGGGATGACCTAGTAGTGGTAGTCAATCTCGATCTCGGGATTCCATGGCGTCTTGGGTTAGGGATGACCGAGTAGTGGTAGTCGATCTCGATATCAATGATTGCCTGGTGACAAAAGATAGCGACTTGTTGTACTAGCATTGCATTGCCACTTGCCAGAGCGCGCCCACACAAAGACCAGTACCATATCACTCAATATAGCATAGAGCGAAGGCTCGCCTTACCCATAACAAGATAGTAAGGCGCAATGAGCCAACTGACGACTATTCTACAATGAAAAGTAGTCATCAACTTTTGGGTGACCCTATAAGACATCCCATTACATACCAGATCACCTGCCCCCTGTATGATCTCGTTCCTTCTTTTTATTACCAAGTGCAGAGTCCCCTGTTATCACTACCTTTGACGTAGCATTACATTGTTTCGGCATTGACGAGTTCAAAAGCTCCATCTTCACTACCGTCTATCGGAATCGCAAAGTTTACCGTGTGCCTGTGCCACCGCCACAAGGAAGAACATCGTCGTCGGTGCCCACGAACACCGACGCCGCTTGTCTGTGCCGCCACCGCCGCTGATCTTGACGGCATCGATCGTACGTCGTCCAAGCTGGCTCAACAAATTATTCTCTCTCTCTCGCTCGATCACTAACCAGCAGCAGGTTGGAAACGAAGTGGGGAGTAGCTTGCATTGGAGCTGACGTGGTTGGGCTAATAGACACGTACGGTATGCAGTTTGGGCGCGGCCGTGGCCGACGAGTGGAGAGGAGGCGAGCCAGACAACCCAGCCAGAGTCCAAGATAAGCTTGGAGATGAGACGATCACCCACTTGAACGGACGATTTCCTGTGTGGCGCGCGCCAGTCGCCGGAATTCTGTAGTTGACAAGACGTGTTGAGAGGTACGGTGTTGCAATTTCCTGGTATCTACCTCTTGGGATACCGTAGACATGGTATAAGATTCGCATCACCAGACCGACGACGTACGGCCGGCGGCGGGCCACGTGACGGTAGCATTAATTGCGTCTAAAGCATTCCGCCGGCTGTCATACATACGATACGGCCGGGCACGCGCTGCTACGGAATTCCGGCGACAGGTGTGCATTATTGGTACGACCGACGATAACCAAGGGCACCCAATAATGCAACTCGTGTTAAAGACTGAAAGAAGTAATGAAACCACACACCGCACCACCCAATAATGCAACGGATGCTATCATCAACATGTATTTGGGCCGGAGAAATTAAAGCTTCGTGCATGTGAGGATTCTCATCACGAATGCTTGATCCCTGGTTTCAGTTGACCTAGTCACGGGTTGTGATCAGGTCAACTTAATAATGCTTGACCAGTACACATTATCATCCCTGGATTTCAGTTTTAGAATTTTCATGGGCAATAAGTGGCCCTTATCCCGTATTTTAATTTAATTTTCTCACGGGTGGTGGCAGCGGCCAACTAGGGAGAGTGAGGCTAGGGTTTGGGTGATCCAAGGGTTATGGTAGCTTTGCGAATCTTAAACACTGGAAATTAGGAAAGACTGAATCTTCCAAACCATGGATATGAATTGCGCACTCATTCTCGGAGCTTCCTATATAATTCGTGCTTCTTTAAAGCCCAATACGGCCAAATTACCTTTTGCAGATAAATTAGACTTTTGCATATATGTTCAGCATTTCTATAGCATAACCTCGACATTCCTATAGCGTCAACTCAACATCTCAGTTACGGATTCAACATTTCATAAATGTTGAAAGTATTAAGAAAACATGTTGATATGTCCAAAAGGAAATGTTGGACTATAGAAAGACAAATATTGAACAGGGCATTTCTTTCTCCGACGATGAGCTGTGCATCTTCTGCGACGAGCTTGGCGAAGCTGTGCGTTTTCTTCGATGAGCTTGTCGATGGTGCAGGTGGTGTAGCATTAGGAAAGTCTGATGGCATGGCTCATTGAGGAGGCGCGCGCAATAACCGGCGGAGCGCAAGCTCGTCGGGCGCGCAGGCGGCTTGGCTCGTGGCAGTGCGCCTTCTTTTCTCGTGACGTTGGAGGCGGCGGTGGCAGCACGGCGGCACTAATGACACATCCGATGGTGTAAGGCGGCGAACGTGGCTGCGCCAGAGGCCGCAGCGAGCGACGCGCAGGTGTGGTAGAGACGCAGGGGGCCCTGTGGCGGCTCGAGAGCAGGGAGATAGTGGGAGCAGGGGAGAAGGAGGAGATAGGTTTGGGGGTTGGATCCGAAGGTTATTAATATTTGTACAAATATCAAACATTTGGAAGGTAGGGAAGCTCAAATCTACTTAGAAGATGGATTGGAATTCCACATCCTCCCAGTCACCGGTCATCGGCCCACCTAACCCACGGCTCAAGTCATTAAAAGAAACACAGTAGCTGGCCTTCGGCCAAACTATACTAGCCCGATTATAAGAAATACTAGGCTCATAAGATCTGCAAGGAGGAAATGCTTCTTCTTTTGATTTATTTTTGTTTTAAGCAAACAGGCAAGCCCACTTCTTAACGGCTCAGACCGATTGCCTTAATTAAGATTTGCACTCTCCTACGTTTGTTTAGCGCTAGACAAAACTTCATTTGATCTCTTTCAGAAAGAACGTTATTGGAGAAGACACCAATGGTGCTCATTTGGATCATAGCATGAGGGGATTATTACAAGCTTTGTCTTATGAATAGAACAATGACAAGATCTGGCACTATTCTACCAGACAAAATTCAATATAGTTACACAATCAGATTGAAATAAAACCAAACCATATTCTTGTTTTCTGAAGAACCATACGTTGCACCTGATATGTTTGGTATTGACTCTTTGGAATTGAGCATGAAGTACAATCAGATATTCCGGCTCCAGTCTTCCAAGGTTGGGGTTTCCACTCCAATGTTCTTCATATCTCTTACGTTTGCTGGGCAACATATAGAATGTAGGTGCCATCAGTCACCGGTAATCTCAGAGAAACAGGTTAAATTGATGAGTGAAAACATGAAAAGTTTCACTTTTTCTCATCTAATTAACAAACTAATGGGGACTGCTTATATATGGTTTTACGAGGTAGTGGTACTACAATAAGGTCTTGTTTGGTTAGGACCGAACTCAATCCGGACCGGGAATGATAGATGTAATAAGAAATCTATGATGAGTACAATAAGAGACCCGGATTCATTCAGGGCCTTAAACTAATTTACTCATGATAGATGCATCAAGAGACCTGGATTGATTCTACGTCTCTTAACTAATGGATTGATTCCGGTTTGGTGCACCTATCATGAGTAAATTTGTTTCTAACCGGAATGAATCTGAGTCTCTTATTATACTCATTATAGATTTTTTTATTACATTTATCATTCCTAGCCCGGATTAAATTCGGTCCTAACCAAACAAGGCCTAAAGTGGAAGAGTAAGCTATGAGCGAGTACTCACCCAAATGGATTTCTTGGTTAGCAGCAGCTGTTGCATCAACAATAACGGTGACTTTCTCATAATCCAGTGCGACAGCATCAAAGACAGTCTGCCTGATACAGTTTGGTGTCTGAACCCCTGAAAATTCGACAAATGTACGCACAAAAATCGTATCATGATTCATGGGTTACAAATGAAACTGGTAGAGTAACATTTAAAGACGATGATATTTAACAAGCTGCGTAATGTGGAATCGAAGGTAAAACTGAACACATATTTATTCATTTGGGTAACTCAGTTAGTACTAATGGTATGTATAACTGCATGAAATGGATAAAAAGTTAATAAACTATTTGGAGCCATCAGAAGAACTTACCAACAACAACCAGGTTCTTGATGCCCGAAGTTTTGAGGACAGAATCGAGGTTTGTTGCGAAGAAAGAGCTGAACCTTGTTTTCACCAGCTTATAGTCCTGTTCTTTAATGACAAGCCCATCTGCCAGCTCTGCACCTTTGGAGCCTTTCATCGCCGGGCCCTTTCCTCCGGAGTAGAAGCGCCTGCGGAAGAGCTCCACATCCCTTCCATCAGAGTCATGCTCTCGCACAACCTACATTGCAGTTATTCACTAGTCCCAATCAGTGCTTTACATCGCAAAAGACAACGATCAGTGTCTCAGGGATTGGACTGAACTGTGAACTGCTTGCGTAAGTGTATTGAAAGGAAACTGTAGGTACTTGATGAGAGAGTTCAGCTTGGCAAATTGCAATAAGCCTCTCAAATCAGTATCAGCAACATGTGGGGAGACGCCTGAATATGTTGAAGCATTTGAATATGCTACTAATGAATATGGCGCCACTAACATTCAAGATAGTGTAAATGAATGTTTTACACAAAAGACAATTTGAAAAAAAATTGAAAACAAAAGGTGATCAATTGGTAAATATATTTGCCAGAAATGCAAATCATAGTACTCCCTCCATTCCAGAATATAGCTACGTTTAACTTTTTCTAAAGTTAAACATTAATAACTTTGACCGTGAATAGTAAAAAGGAAAAAATAAAGATTGACAACGTAAGAATTATATTTATAGACCTCTATAACATGTATCTTTTTTCCATAAAAATTCAAAAGGTAAAAAAACTTATGCAGTTCTGCAAAGCACGGTGGTCAAACTACACAAAAATCCATAAAATGAATATGACCTTTTTTTTTTGGAAGGAAGAATATGACCTCTGTTGGTTCAAAATAGATATTTATTAGCCTCACCACACAGGGCGTTCTTTCGACATCACTAGGTTTTGTTGCCTAAACACATCCCCTCTCAATACACATGGACTGAGGTGAAAGATAAACTAACTGTCCCGCTAATCTCTTCTAATATGTATGGGTTTGAGCGGGTAATCAAGTGTATCCAACGTTAAAATTAAAGTATAATAAATGGGTTGTTCTTTCTTATTATTATTATTATCAGGTTGAACTAGTTGGTGTAAGAAACTTAATATGGTATTAGAGCCACAGATCTTGAGCTTGATTCCTAGCAAACGCACATTATTTGATATACGAGGGAGTTTTCACGTGATGGGAGTGTTTTTTTTTTTTTTTTTTTTGCAAAATTCATGAGACTATGCCTGGAAAACAGTTACCGTGCCCTATTATCTGTCCTTTTAAGAAAATGCTATACATCATTTAGCACGCCAATGAAGTATGAAAACGACTGATGTCAGCGTGCTGCTGCAAAAAGTTTATTTTGGACCGGTAATTTAAACAACAAAGGGCAGAAATCTGCAGGACGAAAGGGAGAGACCAACCCAGACGACGAAGATGCCGCGCCCCCGCGCGAGCTCGACGGCCTCGGTAACGGCGGGGAGGATTGCCTTGCCGGCCAGCAGCGCCAGGCTGCTCGTTGCCGGGTCTACGAATTCTTTCTGCAGCCATTTCAACCACAATGCATGCCTTCATTCAGATCCGAAAAGCAGGAACCAGCAAACGAAAGACAAGAAATAAGCCCCGTGTTTTACCTGCATATCGATGACGAGCATGGCAGTGTCGCTCCACTTGCTGGCAACGGTAGCCCCCATGATCGCGGAAGAGACGACTCCTGAATTGTATGGGTGGGACTGATCGAGATCCTGGGTTTTCTGAGGGTGCTGGATCAGAGGAATTTATAGAGGACAATAGGAGAAGCACCCACCAGGCAGGGACACGTAATACGGCAGCAAAGGCAGGTCCAACGGCAGATTGGGTAATTGGGTGAGCAGATTACATCCACCCAGATTGCATGAGCAGAGACGGCTAATTGGGTGTATCCAACGGGCCAAGTTGATGGTGTATTTTTGCATTGCTCATAGCTGTATTTGCTCATCAAGCAACAAAACGCCCATCTCTCTAAGTTTAATTTATACGGTTGCACAGGTGTGAGCAGCCCCAAGTGCAGGCAACCAAACACACCTGTGAATTGAGCCTAGCTCAGCTGTCAAGGGTTCTTGTGGTGGAACCTGCCCACCCAGGTTCGAGTCCTCGACTCGGCACGGGTGTCACATTTTCCTGGATTTATTCCAAGATTTAACCGGCATTGTTCTTTCAGTGGTAGGTGACGTCCCCGTCGATTGCGAGATGCCTATGGTTACTTTGTCAGTCTCGAGATCAGTTGGCTCAGTCTCTTGAAGGTGCTCATAGGGGTAGGGTTGCATACATGTATTCATATGGATAAGTGTGTGTACGTTTGTGTGAGCGTCTTTGATTGTACGGTCATTCTCAAAACCGAAACACAACCGAAAAGAAGCTGTTGCTAATACCAAACTATGCAAAATAGGTTTTATCCTTTAGATATCTTTGCCGGTACTTAAATGTTCTGGCCACCTTTTTTTATTTTCCTTTTAACGTCCCTGTTCTTTTTAGTTTTTTCTTGTATTTCTTATTACATGTTACGTTTCTATACACAGTAGTGGTTCCTACATATTCTCGTACTCGTAATATTTGCATAATTGAAGCAATACACACACACACATATGCATAACCTTGCGTATTACATACATAACACATATATCGAAATGTTTTATATTACGGCCACGCTTTGTCTTTGTCTTGGATGCCTACGTCCGGTTGGTAGGTGGATCCATCGTTGTAGAATTCGCCGTTAGGAGCAATGGCCTCGTCTATAAGGAATCCGCAAAGTTGTTCTTGTACCGCCTTGATTCTGTCCGTCGGGAGGAGGCATTCTTCCATATGCCATTTCTGACACACTAAAAAAATATTAAATATATCGATATACAAGTCTTATGTTTGAATATGGTGATATGCCTGACATACCTCGAATTCATCTGGCTTCATCATGCCCGCCGGTCGTATGAACCGGTGAATAAACTCACACACGTAGTAGCCGCATAGGCTATTTCCTTCCTTTTGTCTCATACGCTTATATGGAATGCAAACATGTTATTAAAAATATCTATTCCATAGAAACAGATGTCACTAATGACGCTAAATGTTCTAATTGAGGTTTTACGGAAAGTCTAGCTTGATATGGAGTTTCTCCTTAAATGGACCTTGATTTTCTTCCCGGAAGCGAGCCCATGCCTTATTCATTAGGTCGATGACGTCTTGGAATTCTTCTTGTGCCTTCTTCTTTGGGTCAAGGACTATGACCAAGCTTCTCTGGAGCTCTATAACGAATAGCATCTAGTGGAAGCTGTGTAGAGAAAGACGTATACTATGTTAGATATATTGTCAGTAATGGTTGAAGTACTCACTGCATGTTGTACGGGAACAATATGAAATCACAATTTTTCTGTTTCTCCAAGAATTTCCATATATTCCTCGTGGTGGAGTTTGGGATGTTCTTTACAGTAAATTCGTGGATCACATATAGGTCCATGAAACCAAGGTTTAGAAAGCCTTTTCTTTGGCAAACTTGTTTTCCATTCTACACGATACAAATCAAATTATGAATGGGATGACGAACAATATTAGTGAATAGATGGATTGAACATAAATGAGATAGAATACTTACAGAACCCATGCACTGATGAGAGATTTGTTGAGGACGTCTTGATTGAACAAAAATTAGAATTCTGAGAACTCAATATTTATCTCATCCACCCCTCGAAAATAATGCTCCTCTCTAATCCAAAGAATGAGGTAGCATTGGCTGTTTGCAGATTTTTTTCATGTACCATTATGGAGATTATACATCCTAGTTGGCAGATCACTGAGTTGGTGTTGAAAGAGTAGAGGTTTCTTCAATTCAAATACAGCTCTTTCAGCTCTAGGATGCATTGGGATATGGTCCTCACCTCGTAGTTGTGCTTTTGTGAGGTTTGTATCGCAAAAAAAATCAACCAAATGTTGGTCCTCCTTTGAAAGCACTATGAGAGGTGGGACGGACTGATTCTTTTGCATACCAAGCTGTGGAATGCTTGTCCCGTTTCTCTTACGCTGGTTTGACTTTTTGATTTGGCGGTCATAGTCTGATAATGGAGTTATGGGCTGTTGTTTCTTCTTCGCCTGTTGTTGCTTCCACGCACTGAACTGCTTTCGAGTGAGCTTCTCAGTAGGCGGTGAAGCCGGTTTCTGCGGCACAGGAGGTGGTTTCTTAGGAGCTTTCTCCCAAGCTTCCTTCTTCTCCTTAGGGGGTGGGGGCACAAGAGGTTGCTTGATCCTAATTCTTGTTCCAGCGCCAATTTTCCTTGCATCCTTTGCTGGAGGTTTTGGTACATGTGCAGATCTCTCTGTAGGGGGCGCAGGCGAGCTAACGCTTGGCTCCGTTCGAGCAGGCTGCGGATCATCTACAGTAGGAGGTGGTAGAGGCTCACTTTGAGCAGGCTGCTGATCCCTTTGATTTGGAGGTGTAATTGGATTGATGCACGAGGCTATTACATCTGCAGGCGGAAGTGATCTTATCCTAGAGGCCTGTCCCAATGTTTGTGTTATGCTAACAGTTGGAAATATAATATACTACTTGGACCAACATATCTAACTGTGCAACGCTTGACCTAACACCTTTTCATCATCGCCTCCTTCGATTTAGAGCTCGAGGTCATCCCAACCGGGTAGTACTCTGTCAACATTGACCCTTGCATATCCTGGGGGGATTGGAACGCCGTGTATGAGCCCGCCTTCAACAGGGACCTCAGCAACAGCGTGTGCTACTGCTTTTGTCTTATTTCCCATTACGGGATTATGGAGCTCACAGGGTTGCCATTCTGTGATATAGTCCATGGAATAGCTTTGGGTTTAAGCTAACTCCCTGGAATCAACACTGGATGGCACCTTGGAGGTGGGGCTGATCAGCGAGACTCGTTCTTCTAGTGCAGCGATTCATTCTTCTAGTGTGCGGAATTTTGATTCGTTTTCCGCCTTGCTTCTGCTTCTGTAAGTCTCGATATCTCCGGGAAAGCCATGCTTCCATGGAACTACCCCCATGCCTCGCACACGGCCAGTGTGTTCAGGAGTCCCTAGGGCGTATGATAGTTCGTCTTTCTCCTGAATTGGCTTGAAGTTTCCTTCCTCCTTCGCCTTTAGGACAGCCTCGAGCCTATCTACAGCTGCTCGCAATGCATCCGACGGGATCAATTTTCAAGTAGTCATATCCAGAGTCCCGCCATGAGCAGAATAATACCACTTTGCTCTTTCGGGCCAATGTAGGGTATGAGGGGTGATTCATTTCTCGAGCAGTTGCTTTTCTATGTTCTGCCACTTTGGAATTGTCTTCCTGTACCCACCTTGTCCAGTACGATGGGAGTGAATCTTTTTGCTAGCGTTTGCTTAGTTTTGCTCTCTTAAGGCAGCTCTGTCTTCTGAGAGACAATGTTGGACGAACTGATCCCAGTATGGACGAAGCTTCTGGAAGTTATTCTCAAAATCAGGTATGGTCCCTTTCTTGACATAATCTTTCTTTAAGTTCTTCTTGAATGTTTCGAAAGCAATAGCCATTTTCTTCAAGGCGAACTTCTTCACTTGCTCCTTGATGTCTTCTCCATCTGGAAGTGTGAAGTGAGACAACAATTGCTCCCAGCACAGCTCTTTCTCTTGTTCAGGTATTACATCTGCAGGTTCAAGGCCCCTAGCCTTTTTCCAAGCTTTGAAGTTGATGGGGATGTTTTCCCTGACAATGTATCCTGCATGATTGACAAACTTTATCCTTGCATCCTCTAGAGCTTTAGGGCCACCTTCTTCATCAATCTCTATAATGATGATTTTCCTCGTCATCTTTACTTTAGTGCTTTGCTTATGTTTCCGACTAGACGTCGAAGCCTGACAAGATATGCATTCATATATAAATGATCCTGAGTATGAACTAAAAGCATGTAGCATGTGTGAAAGGATCAGGATGCCTAGGGGGGGGGGAGAATTAGGCTTCTACAAAAATTTAAGCAATAAAACAATCCTATGCAATAAGCCAATTCACCCCATGTGTCTACAAATGTGGTTTGTGCCTAGCTAGTGTTGAAAGGAGTTAAGCAACCTAGTTCCAATCCTACTCTAACATGGCAATACTAGGAATAGAAATGCGGAAAGTAAACTTGCTCAAAGTAAAGAGAAGAGTAGGAAGCCGATTTTTCCCAAGGCATCGAGGAGTCGGCAACTCCCCCTAGTCCTCGTTGGAGCACCCGCGCAAGGGTATAGCTCCCCCTTGATCCACACAAGGATCAAGTGCTCTCATAGGGAATATCCATTTCCCACTCTGGGACAGCGGATTCCAAACCATGTACACCATCTTGGGGCTTCACACAATCTCCACGTGAGCTCCCAAGATCAACACCACCAAGCCGTCTAGGTGATGCCGAATCACCAAGAGTAACAAGCCAAAGATCTTCACTTGACCTAGACTAGACCAAGAGCTAGATGGATGCACACTTGCTACTCCCAAGCACCAAAGAGAGTCCTTAATCTTCTCAAGATCAAGAACACCAATGAATCCAAGTGCCTCTCTTGCTCTCAAGCACTCCCCAACAGCAGCTGGATGAACAGTGAAACCGTGTGGCAAGAGAGCTTCCAAGTAGGAGAAGAGTGGCTATAAATAGCCCACTCAAAAGCACCTAGCCGTTAGTGCTGACACAGAGGGGCCGACTGATTTGGTGCCCTCCAAAGATGGCCACCGAAACAGTCAGTGCCTCCTTTGATTTGGACTTCCAACGGCTAGCCAGTGACCACCGACTGATTGGGTGGCCACCCTCCGTGCAGCACCAAACCAGTCGGTGCGCACCAGTACCGAACTGGTATTTCCAGCCACAATGACTGACTGATTCGGTGCTGCCCACCGTATTAGTCGGTCCCCCTTGGGGACATGGACATGAACTGGATCTCGGGGGCCACCAACTCATCCGGTGGGTCTTCATGGGGTTCACCGAACCAATCGGTCCCCCTCCATTTTCACTCAGTATGTAACAGCCATTTCTAGCCAGAATAACCGACTGATTCGGTGCTGCCCACCGAACCAGTCGGTCCCCTCTAGGACATAGGCTACCAAATGGCCAAGGGCACCGACTAATTCGGTGAGCCCTGCTGACAGGGACCGAATAAGTCGGTGCCTCTGTTTGCCTCGCAAAGCAAACAGAGCACCGACTAATTTGGTCACTGCCCCAGTGAGCACTGAAATAGTCGGTCCCTACTGAGCAAACTGCTCCAAACTTCTTAAGGCTGAAACTCATCCAATTCAAATTCTTTGAGTTACCAACCTTCTCAAGGGCTTTGTCATAGCTACGTAGCACTAGGTTTCACAAGTGTGCACCACACCTAAACTCTAGATTTATCTAGGTCAAGCTACCAATCCTTAACCCCCCTTTATAGTACGGCCAAAGAAAAAACAAAGACCTAAACTACTCTAAGTGTCTCTCATCATCCAAACGGCACTTAGAACTAGCTTATCCTTAATCTTCGATCATATCTTTTGCACCAATACAATCATTCGCGAATGATGGGGACCAAGAACACCGTGAAAGCCCATCATTGCACTAACTTAACTTAGTTTATGCAAAACACTTGTTAGTCGCAATGATAATGTTGCCATTAATCGCAAAAACCGAATTAGGGGCCTAGATGCTCTTTAAATCTCCCCCTTTTTGGTGATTGATGACAACACAACCTCTAAAAGGATATGAGAGAATAAAAAGAGGTAAAGCAACAATAGGATAAGCTTGTTTTGTGTGAACTTTGAATAAGAACGCGGAAGCATGATAGATAGTTCATACAAAACAAGATAAACAAAGTGCATAAGGGATATGAAAAGATATAAACAAGCACTTAACAAGAATATGTGAGAGACATGACATAGGATAATATTAGCAAAAGCACATGTCAAACACATAGAGTTTCGAGGGTAGCATAACAAGCATCACACATAAGCACCACACATATAAACACAGACAAGTGCATGAAGTAAACATAATGCATGAGTTCACTCAAAGAGCCAAAAGTCTATGCTACCCAAGCTCCCCCTATCTCTCATATCTCACTCTCTCCCCCTTTGGCGTCAAACACCAAAGCTAAGTGTCGAAGGCGGGAGGAGCGCTCGCAGGTGGGTCGAGAGCCATGGAGGTAGGAACTGCTGCTGCCGCTTCTTCGGCTTCCTTCTCGATCTCATCAAGGAATGGAGTAGCTCCGGAAGTGGTACGCACTGGAGGATCTGGAAGCGGAAGATCAACACCCGAGCTGATGGCCTCAAGAATCTGTGCCTCAAGGGCGGACTGAATGGCTGAATCTGGCACAGGCTGAAAAGGAGGTTGAGTCTTAGGAGCAGGCGGAGGCTGACTCGACTGGGGTGTGTCAAGGTTGAGCAGATCTGTGTAACTACATCCCAACTGACTGGACCCTGGAGACGTGAGTGGAGTGGTCTCAGTCATAACAGCTGTCACTGCAGGTGTGCTCCCAAACTGTCCGATGAAAGCAGAGGTAGATGTACCAAACATAGTAGGTATGTCATAAAGTCCGATGGTCACACTCGTCGTGGCTGGCTCATATGGTGCCATCTGAGGGGAACTGAGAGAGGCCATGGGACGCACAGGGGACATCGGTACTCGAGAAGGAAGGCCAGGGTGAGCCGTGTTGACGGTCGTTAAAACCATTCGGTGACCGTCAACATTTCGGGAGAAACAAGGGTTTCATGCCATGTTTCATACATAAAATGTTTATTACTAACAAATTCCACAAGTTTTGGATGATTTGTGCCTGCAGGGACCTAGTGGTGAAATTTCACCCAAATTGGGCTCAGACCCAGGCCGACCGGCCTCCCCTAGGCCGGCTGGCCTGGCCCTGGCACATTTGGGTGTCAAACTTCGTCCATGCAGAGGAAACACAATGAAGATGATCAGGGACGTTGATTCCAACGTCGGTTTGATCAAGGGACCCGAAAGGCCTAGGATGCTTTGTACAAGGATTGAAGGGCCCGCCTACCTAACTTACCGGCCGTAACCGCCAGAGAAGCACACTTAACCGTCATTGGGACGTGATCATGGCCGTCCAGAGCGAAGGCGGT
The DNA here is from genome assembly GCA_015342445.1 of Digitaria exilis. Lineage (NCBI taxonomy): Eukaryota > Viridiplantae > Streptophyta > Magnoliopsida > Poales > Poaceae > Digitaria > Digitaria exilis. Next base: position 1,366,584 of record JACEFO010001681.1, on the reverse strand, counting down.
GGCCAAAGGCGCCAGGTGGAGGCCGATCGGCCTCCCCTCGACTCCAATGGCCCACCTCCTTCTCTCAAGGGACGGTTATGACGGTTAGGAGGTGGGGCCAGCTGCAACCAACGTCCAAAGGCTATATAAAGGCCCCTCCTCTACACACACTACACACCACTACACATTACTCCACTGGAAGTTTAGGAGCTCTTCCATTTTTCCCTTTTCTTAGTCTAGGATTAGAGTTGGGAGTAGAGTCGAGTTGAGCTAGTTCTGGAGTTCCTCGGAGTTCTGGTAAAGCTCTTGTATCCTTTCCTTCATTTGAAGAGTTTAATATATATATCTTCTATCTTCAAAGCATTTATAAGCTTATCTTTATTTACCTTCCCTTTTTGGGTTGTTTCCTATAGTTTTAGGTCTAGAGTGTAGTTTAGCTCTATCGGGATTTATCTTGCGGGTTTTCTAGTCTCGACCAAGGCCGTAAGACGCCTTGGAAGGATGGGGTTTTCTTCTGAAGGTACCCAGAGGAAATCCTAACATTAAGTGCAGACGTGGTGTCTGACTTAGTGTTAGCTAGGAAGTGTGTTGCACCCCACGGAACTGATGTGGTAGGCGGCAGGTGGTGACAGCCCTGTCCGTCCTTTGTAGTCCACCACGTTTGGGTGTATTCATAACAGTAGTTGCTGGGCCTGGGGAACCCCTCTCTCATCCCAGTCTGAGTTCCCCCCGCTGCAGTCATCGAAGCAAGCTCTGTTCCTGATATCTAAGCTAGGTTCTGGGTTTAAGGTTATAGTGGCTTAGCTCTGAGTAGAAAGCCTAGTAAGTCCGGTCTCTCCCAGCGTCTTTCCTTTTCTATAGATTTGTGGCTCCTGTGTGTGTATCGCTGGTCGTTCAGACCTTCTATTCGGTCATTCATTTGACCATTATCCTACACTTAGGTGTATTTATCCCCCTGAGATTAGTGAGTGTTTATTTCTGGAAAGATCTATCTCATTATTCATCAATTCTCTTTAACCAAGGCTTCCCTACGGAAATATAAATACGATACCCTGGGTTTCCCCAAGGTGAAATGCTACACCGATATATTCTGTGCGCTTACAGAATCTCTTTCTAAGAGCGACATTATAACTCGAGTACCTTCTTACGTTGATTTAAGAATTGACGTTAAGAAGTGCCAACACCGGGCGAGGTAAACTCTGAAGTGGAGGCCCTGGGAACACCGGTGGAGGAGCAATACCCGTCTGCTGGAAGAGAAACTGAAACTGATACTGGGTAAAGTCCGCCTGCCTCCTCTGCTGCTCAGCCAAAGACTGCATGAGCTTTGCATGCTGACGTGCCTGCTGCTGCTAAGCCTGCATCTGAACAATAGCGGAGGACATGGTCTGAATGGACTGCATCATGACCGCCATCATCTCTACAGTGGAGGGCCCACTGGTAGAAGGAGGAGCTCCAGGCTGCTAAGGTGCCTGAGAGACAGGAGCGGCCTCGGTGACTGACACTGACCGGGAACCTCCAGCCTCGGAGTTGTGAGCAGCACTGAACGGAGGGACAAAGGGTACCTCAAAGTCATCATCCTCCGAGTCAGTGTCAGAGAGGGAGTCGTTGTCTAGGATCTGCTGAATGCCCTCAAGGCCTGCCTCAATCTCTGACTGGTGTAGCTGCTGATCCTCTGCCTCATACTGAGCTCTCTGCTCAGCTGTCCACTGCTGGACCACATGGTGTAGAGCCCTCTGACCACGGTGACGATCATTGGGCTTGGCAGGCTTGTATTCAATGAACATGGGGGTCTTGTCAGTAAGACGCTCTGCCTCAGCCTCATCTCCATAGCTAGAAGAAAGGATACAACTGATGATGTGAGCATATGGTAAGAATCTGCCAACCTTGAGTTTATATGCGATCACATCCTCAATCTCACACAGAATAAAATCAATGACATCAAATGGCATGAGCTGAACCATGTGAGCAAGAAGCCATTGCTGCAGAGCTATCACAGCCTCTCTGTTGCCTGTACGGGGCAGCAGAGAACGACGAAGGGCCTCTAGTAGTATGTATGCAAGCTGTGTCAGTCCAGACGGGTGCCTCTCAGAAGCTGCACCAAACGAAGGATGGTAGATGGCAGAGGCGGTCTCATGATCTGGTGCATATATCCCCACTAAGTATGGACGACGAGGAGGCTCCACATTGGGGTATGCAAGCTGGTGAATCCGCGGACCCTCTGCCCTGGCACCGAACACTCCAGCAATCTGAGAACGAGTCAATCTGTATCGGTGGTTCTGGAACATGTACTCAATGAACCTGTGCTCAAGGTCAATCCAGACAGAAGCGTAGAACTGATAGACCGACTGCTTGACCACTCTGCCAGGTGTCGTCAAGATCTGAAGCAAACCAGGCATATATGCAATGTAACATCGGAGCTCTACGACAGTAATACCAGCTGCCCTGGCCAGAGTCTCTGGAACTAGCACCCTGTGACTGAAGAACTAAGCAGGAGCGTTGATATACACTCTGTAGAATGCCTCCTGCCTGTCTGTCCAGAAGATACACTCATCTGGAGTCTCTTGAGTCTCAGGAAACCAGGTCTTGCACTTCCGAAGCCTGAGCTTCCATACTGTCCCTGCTGTGGCTTTCTTCAGCTCCTGATATGGCGGTACAGCTGCAGGAGTGTCAGAATCTGAGCTCTCTGGTGCCTCTGGGATCTCTGGACAGGTGGAGACAACCTCCCGTGCCCTCTTCTTGCCACGAGTAGCAGTGGGTGTGGCAGTAGAAGGAGGACGCGGGCGGGCCTTCGAGGTGGTAGACGCTGGAGTCTCTGTCACAAGAGGCTTCGTTTGAGAACAAACGCCCTGAGCGGCGTGGCTGAGGAGGCTGTGGACCCTCAGGAGCTGCGGGTGACCCTGTGGTGTCAACAATCTAAAACTGAGCGGCACCACGCTTAACACGTTCAGCAGCTCGGACAGCTGCCATAGTAGCCTCCCAGTTGTCAGGATGACCAGGACGAAGCTTCTTCTTTTTCTTCTTCTTCTTCTTCACAATGACCTTGGCCTTTCCCTTCTTCGGGTCCCGTGGGGGACTCGGAGGAGGAAGGTCATCACCCCCTGCACTGCAAGAACCTCCCTGGACATCTTCCATGACTAAAAAAGCTGCACTGTGAAAGAAAACCCCTGAAAGCTGGCAAGGTCCTTGATCAAGGCTTTGCCTTGACTGTCCAGAAAAAGAACCCGAGGCTTTGCCTCAAGCACTGTTACTGCAAATCTGTCCCTGTCACTGACACTGCTGTTGCTGACCCTGTCTCAACAACCACACCTGCTCGCAAAAAGAAATATATATATATATATATATATAGAGAGAGAGAGAGAGAGGCATAGCTAATTAGTAGAGAATCCTAGAAAGCATGAAATAGATAAGAGCTTGGAAGCACGTCTATCCTAGGATATGATTGAAATGTAGCTCTCATTAATCCGGATAAATTATATGAATAATAATCATCAAGAGATAATGAGAGCAAAAATTTCTCTAGCTCTAATTGTGTCACATAGTAAGAATATGAAAGAAATTCTACTCATGAGCACATAGAGCATAGGCAATGTGCATTGTTCAAATTTTAGTTTGAATTTCAAGTTTTAGTTCAAAAATTCTCATCTCTCTAGGGTTTGTGATCCATAGGAGTGAGAGAGAGAGAGAAAATAAGGGAAGGGGCTGCACCTTGCACGAAATCGAAAGAGGGTGAGGTGGATTGAGTCCACGAGCTTGAGGGGGGTCCCACACACTTCGGACGACGGCGGCGGCGGTGCTAGGCGGCGGCGACAGCGCTAGGCGGCGAAGGCAGCACTAGGCGGCGAGCGCGGCAGGCCGGCGCGTGCGATGAGCGGTGGCGGTGGCGCGCATCAGGAGCCGCTCCAGCGGCGTGCGGCAGCGCTAGGCGGCTAAGATGGCAAGCGGCGGCGCTGCTGGCATGCGGGAAGAGAGGAGGAAGAGGATGGATGGCTGACGAGTGGGCCCCACGAGCGGTGAACGATTAGGGTAAAAAGAGATGAACGGACGGGATTGAGCGGTTTTGAATCAACGGTCCAGATCTGCTCGGCATCGGGGGGACCGACTGATTCGGTCGTGCACGGTGATGGGCACCGAACCAGTCGGTGGGGTGTGGGTTTAACCCGCAGACACACAGAGCACCGACTGATACAGTGGCCTCCAGCGTGTACCACCGAACTAATCGGTCCGCACCAGAGCCAAAACAGCAGATAGACAGAGAATGACTGACTGATTCTGTCCCTTCCAGGAAAAGCGTCGGTCCTTCTGCAGTGTGGATTTTTCAAGGATTTTTCACGGAATTTTCTTGTCTCAAGTCCATGGATCCAAAGAGAGGCAAATAAATATGATTCTTGGACAGAGACAAGCAAACCTCTCTCAAACACTCATGTTTCAAAATAGTTTCATATATGGCCAAGTGGCTTAACATAGTTTTGAAATTGAAAACCAAAGCCAAAGCACCGGAGGGCACCAACACCTAGAGAGAGCACAAGGGATGATGAAGGCAGTCCATGCTCCCCCTAAGTGTATGCCACAACCAAATGCCAACAAAACGACTAAACGAACACAATGCAAGATGCATGCAAGTGCATAGACAAGAATTTAAAACTAGAATTTTAATCTATCTTGCCAAGTTTGAACCCTTTGCAAGCTTACTCATGGCTTTCACCACTATCTTCCAAAGGTTAGACAAGCTCCTAATGCATATGAGATATACTACACATGATATGCAAAGACAAGTCTAGCAACTAATTTTTTTGAGTTTTTCAAGCATATCTATATACAACCAACCTTGAGCATTCTAGGTGAAATTGGAGAAATCAACCACATTAAGCTCATTCCACAAGTTGCAAAACCTACTTTCATCCAAAGGCTTTATGAAGATATCCGCCAACTAATCATCTGTCCTTACACCATGCAAAGATATATCATCCTTAGTTATATGATCTCTAATAAAGTGGTGACCGATATCTATGTGCTTGGTACGTGAGTGTTGGACGGGGTTATTGGCAAGCTTTACCGCACTCTCATTGTCACAAAGTAAGGGTACACTCCTAAGAACTAGGCCATAGTCTAGGAGTGTTTGAGTCATGTAAAGGATTTGTGCACAACAAGAGCCGGCGGCAATGTACTCGGCCTCGGTGGTTGAAAGAGCCACACTATTTTGGTTTTTAGAGGACCAAGAGACTAGCGACCTACCAAGCAATTGGCACCCGCCGGAAGTGCTTTTCCTATCCACTTTGCAACCCGCATAATCCGCATCGGAATAGCCAACGAGTTCAAAGTGTGCTTCTTTGGGATTGGCTTGAAAACGAGCACACATACATACACTAAACACGATGTCGGGCCTAGATGCGGTAAGGTAAAGTAGACTACCAATCATACCTCCCTTATCAAGGTCGAGATGCCCATTAGTTGCCATGGGGGTCTTGATGGGCTTGCAATCTTCCATCTTGAAGCGCTTGAGAAGGTCCTTGGTATATTTCTCTTGACATATAAAGGTGCCTTCTTCAAGTTGCTTGATTTGAAATCCAAGGAAGAAAGTAAGTTCACCAATTGACATCTCAAATTCCCTTGACATCATTTCACCAAATTTCTTGCATATCTATTCATTTGTTGAGCCAAATATAATGTCATCCACATAGACTTGGCAAACAAAGAGCTCGCCATTCTCCTTCTTGGTGAAGAGTGTAGTATCAACCTTCCCAATCTTGTATCCCTTGGCAATGAAAAAATCCTGGAGACGCTCATACCAAGCCCTTGGAGCTTGTTTGAGTCCTTAGAGTGCCTTGGATAGCTTGAACACATGATTGGGGTTGTATGGATCTTCAAAGCCCGGTGGATGTTCTACATATACCTCTTCATTGATGTACCCATTGAGGAATGCACTCTTGACGTCCATTTGGTAGAGCTTCGTATCATGACAAGAGGCATAAGCAAGGAGAATGCGGATTGCCTCTAATCTAGCCACCGGAGCAAAAGTCTCTCCAAAATCAAGTCCTTCAATTTGAGAGAACCCCTTTGCAACCAACCTTGCCTTGTTCCTCACAACATTCCCTTGTTCATCTTACTTGTTTCTAAACACCCACTTAGTACCAATCACTCTATCATTACTTGGCCTCTCCACCAAAGTCCATACATCATTCCGGGTGAAGTTGTTGAGTTCTTCATGCATTGCATTCACCCAATTTGGATCAATCAAGGCTTCTTCAACTTTGGATGGCTCCTTCTTTGAGACAAAGGAGTAGCACTCACAAAACATTGCTTGTTGATTCTTTGATCTTGTCATGATTCCTTTGGTGGGGCTTCCAATGATGAGATTCTTGGGATGAGCTTGAATTCTTGGATTGTGTCTTCTAGGTGGTTGTTCTTGAGGAGCCCTTGGAGCATCAACATTTCGAGCTTGAGCCTCTACCTCTTCTTGTGGAATATGAACATCTTCATGAGGAAGTGGTGTGTCATCTTCATTATTCTTGCTTTCATCCACATCCACTTGAGGCACCATGGAGGAAGAGGATGGTTGATTGATCTCTTGCACTTCATCATCATCTTCCTTTGGCTTGAGGACTCCAACTTGCATGTTTTTCATTGCCTCCCTCAAGGGTTCACCACCTACATCATCAAAATTTTCCAGTGCTCCTTGGGAGCCATTAGATTCATCAAACTCCACGTCATATGTTTCTTCAACTAAGCCGGTGGCCAAGTTGAATACTCTATATGCCTTGGACTTCAATGAGTAACCAAGAAGAAAACCAATATCACAATGTTTTTGAAACTTCCCTAGATGTTGCCGCTTCTTGTAGATGTAGCATTTGTAACCGAACACCCGGAAGTAAGAGATATTTGGCTTCCTCCCAACAAGCAACTCATATGGTGTCTTCTTCAAGAGGCGGTGAGGAAAGAGCCTATTTTATGCATAGCATGCGGTGTTGATTGCCTCGGCCCAAAACTTCTCATGTGTATCATAATCATCCAACATAGTTCTAGCCAAGGTGATCAAGGTTCTATTCTTCCTCTCCACTACTCCATTTTGTTGAGGTGTGTAAGTTGCGGAGAACTCATGCTTGATTCCAATTTCATCACAATATGCTTCAATATTGGAGTTGGCAAACTCGGTACCATTGTCACTTCTAATCTTCACCAAAGTTACTTGATATTCATTTTGAGCTTTCTTGGCAAACTTCTTGAAGACTTTTGCAACCTCGGACTTGTCATGAAGAAAGAATACCCAAGTGTATCTAGAGAAGTCATCCACTACCACAAGACAATAGAGATTCCCACCAATGCTGGCATAAGTTGTTGGTCCAAACAAATCCATGTGAAGAAGCTATAGAGGTCTTGATGTAGATACATAAGCTTTGGTTGGATGTGTATTTGCTACTTGTTTGCCGGCTTGACATGCACTACACAATTTTTCCTTCTCAAACTTGATGTCCTTTAAGCCCACAACCAAATCTTTCTTCACTAGCTTCTTGAGAGTACCCATACCAACATGTGCAAGTCTTCTATGCCACAACCAACCTTTAGAAGCCTTGGAGAATAAGCAAGTGCACAAGCTTGTTTCATTTGAGTTGAAGTCAACAAGATAGAGATTGTTGTATCTAAAGCCCTTGAAGATTTCTTCATCACTTTCCTTCTTTGTGACAACTACCCCCTCATCGGTGAATATGCACTTGTAGCCCAAATCACATAATTGCCAACGGACAAGAGGTTGAAGCTCAAAGTATCAACTAGTAGCACATTGGAGATAGAGTGATCATTGGAGATATCAATTTTGCCAATCCCTTCAACCTTGCCCTTGGAGTTGTCACCAAATGTAATCTTCTCATGACTTCCACTCTCTTCTAGTGAGGTGAACATCCGGGGATCACCGGTCATATGTTGAGTACATCCACTATCCATAACCCAAGGGTGTCCACCGGTCTTGTAGTTCACCTACACCAACAAACCAAATCAAGCTTCAGGTTTAGCTACCCAAACCATTGAGAAAGTTCGGGAGCTAGAGGTTGATGATGATGCAAAGTTTGACTTGTGTGATTCACTCAATTTTGTGACAAGAATCTTGGGCACCCAAATTTGCTTAGACCTAGTTGAATCCTTAGGTCCAAAGAATCTCACTACCACCTTCCCACTTGATATCTTGGACACACCATAATGAGCATTGAATGCCTTGGATCTCAAGTGATCTTTCATTTTTGGAGGAGGAGGAGTATTGCATTCATGAGCAAAGTGACCCTCTTGTTGACACTCGGTGCAATACTTGGTCTTGGGCTTGTATGACTTGGGTTGAGGTATCTTGTTCTTTGCTTCAACAATCTTGGTGGACAAGTACCCAAGCCCTTGAGTGTTATAGTTGATTGCTCTATCGGACAACATCTTGCCAAAGAGTTGATTGCTATTTGTGAGAGTGTTGTAACCGGACTTGAGATCATTCACTTATTGCTTGAGCCTATGAATCTCACTCATGGCATGCTTGTTCTTGACTTGAAGGTCCACATAGTCTTTGCCAAGTATGTCATTTGGTGACACACCCAACACAAACTTGCCCTTGCATGTTGCACAACTCTTGATTGAATTATCATTGCTAGAGCCTTCACCTTGATTTGAGTGACTAGCCTCCATTGGGGGATTAGGTGAATCACTAGTAACTTCATCATTTGCCTTCATTGGAGGATTAGGCAAGATCTCAATCAATTCATCACATTGAATTCCACAATCAACTTGCCCTATGCTTTCCTCAGGAAGATCATCACATTGAGTAGCACAATTTACTTTCACAATCTTCTCCTCAACCAATTTCTCACTTGACAATACATCAAACTTTTCTTCAAGCAACTTTTGGTGGGTAGTGAGCTCTTGGAACTTGATTTTCAACTCATCATGATCACTAGCAAGCTTAACATGCTCAAGTTTTATCTCTATGTTCTTAGCTTCTAGATCATCACATTTAGCAACTAGTTTTGCCTTCTTTTGCTCAAGCCTATCAATTTTCTCATTTGATTCTCTAATGATGCTAGTATATTGTTTAAGATAAGCAACTAGATCATCATAAGAGGGCTCATCATCATCATCACTGTCGCTATCACTATCACTTGCATCTTCATGATGGGAAGGCTTTCTCACCTTGCTATCACCTTTTGCCATGAGGCAAAAATGTTTTCTTGACTTGGAGCTCGAGCAAAGCGGTGGAGGGATGGAAGCACCAATAGCAAGCCCGACAACTCCTTCATCTTCACTTTCATTTGATGAGGTTCTTGAAGTGTCGTCGTCGGTGATCCACTCCCCAATATAAGCTCTTTCTTGCTTCTTCTTGGTGGGTGTGGAAGACTTCTTCTTATTGCCATCTTTCTTGCTCTTGAATGTCTTCTTCTTGTAGTCACCATCATCATCACTCTCCTCCTTCTTGAAGTTCTTCTTCTTTCTCTTGTCGGGGAGAGGACATTGATGTGCAAGATGGCCGAGCTCACCATAATTATAGCAATCCATATCCTTGATGGACTTCTTCTTGATAGAGAATTTTTTGCTCTTGTGGTTGAAGTCAATTCCCTTCTTGTCAAGCTTCCGAAGCATCTTGGTGGTCTTTCTCACAAAAAGGGCGACTTCATCGAGCTCCTCACTCTTGCCATCGTCATCATCTTTACTTGATTCCTCAACAATCACCTTCTTCATCTTCTTATCTTTGCTAGCTTTGAAAGCAATGTCTTGCTTGATGGAGGAAGATGAGCCTTCATACTTCTCATATTCTTTTGTGTAGCCCATGTAATCTTCATGGCCCTTGATCTTCCCCAACATCTTGGTGATTGTGTGAGAGTTGAGATCATCATAGAAGTAGACGGTGACGATGCCGGAGTACTTGTCACTTGGAAGATCACTTAGGAATCTTCTCTTGACTTCAAGCTCCACCATCTTGGTGACATCAAGTTCATTCAACTCCTCTACAAGAGCATTCAAACATGAGTACATGGTACGAGCACATTCATTAGGAAATTTCTTGAAAGCATTAATTTTATCCATAATGACTTTGTGGCGCTCCTCTCTCGCATCCTTAGAACCCATGTGAATCTCAACAAGCTTCGTCCACATTTTATGGGCTTTTGTCTCACTCCTAACTTGGTTGAAGTTTTCCTTGTTGAGACTTCTAAGGAGAGTGTTCCTAGCCTTAGCATTGAGCCTCGCATGAGACACCTCAAGTGCGGTGAGGTTATCCTCATCAACGGGCGTGGGAAAGCCAACGGTGGTAGCCCTAAGCACATCGGCATCCATGGCATCAAGGTATGCTTCCATACGGATCTTCCAATAAGAAAAATCCTTGCCATCGAAAACCGGGGAAGGTCCTTCATTAGACATCTTGCTCTAGGCGGTGAAGCCTATCCTTTGAGCAACGAGGCTCTGATACCAATTGAAAGGATTAAGATGCCTAAGAGGGGGGGTGAATTAGGCTTCTACAAAACTTTAAGCGATAAAAGAATCCTATGCAATAAGTCAATTTACCACATGTGCCTACAAGTGTGGTTTGTGCCTAGCTAGTATTGAAAGGAGTTAAGCAGCCTAGTTCCAATCCTACTCTAACATGACAATTCTAGGAATAGAAATGCGGAAAGTAAACTTGCTCAAAGTAAAGAGAAGAGTAGGAAGTCGATTTTTCCCTAGGTATCGAGGAGTCGGCAACTCCCCCTTGATCCACGCAAGGATCAAGTGCTCTCGTAGGGGATATCCATTTCCCACTCCGGGACGGCGGATTCCAAATCGTGTACACCTTCTTGGGGCTTCACACAATCTCCACGTGAGCTCCCAAGATCAACACCACCAAGCCGTCTAGGTGATGCCGAATCACCAAGAGTAACAAGCCAAAGATCTTCACTTGACCTAGACTAGACCCAGAGCTAGATGGATGCACACTTGCTACTCCCAAGCACTAAAGAGAGTCTTTAATCTTCTCAAGGTCAAGAACACCAGTGAATCCAAGTGCCTCTCTTGCCCTCAAGCACTCCCCGACAGCAGCTGGATGAACAGTAAAACCGTGTGGCAAGAGAGCTTCCAAGTAGGAGAAGAGTGGCTATAAATAGCCCACTCAAAAGCACCTAGCCGTTAGTGCTGACGCAGAGGGACCGACTGATTCGGTGCCCTCCAAAGATGGCCACCGAAACAGTCGGTGCCTCCTTTGATTTGAACTTCCAACGGCTAGCCAGTGACCACCGACTGATTCGGTGGCCACCCTCCGTGCAACACCGAACCAGTCGGTGCGCACCAGTACCGAACTGGTATTTCCAGCCACAATGACCGACTGATTCAGTGCTGCCCACCGTATTAGTCGGTCCCCCTTGGGGACATGGACATGAACTGGATCTCGGGGGCCACCGACTCATCCGGTGGGTCTTCATGGGGTTCACCGAACCAATCGGTCCCCCTCCATTTTCACTCAGTACGTAACAGCCATTTCTAGCCAGAATGCCCGACTGATTCGGTGCTGCCCACCGAACCAGTCGGTCCCCTCTGGGACTTAGGCTACCAAATGGCCAAGGGCACCGACTGATTCGGTGAGCCCTGCTGACAGGGACCGAATAAGTCGGTGCCTCTGTTTGCCTCGCAAAGCAAACAGAGCACCGACTAATTCGGTCCACTGCCCCAGTGAGCACCGAAATAGTCGGTCCCTACTGAGCAAACTGCTTCAAACTTCTTAATGCTGAAACTCTTCCAATTCAAATTCTTTGAGTTACCAACCTTCTCAAGGGCTTTGTCATAGCTACCTAGCACTAGGTTTCACAGGTGTGCACCACACCTAAACTCTTGATTTATCTAGGTCAAGCTACCAATCCTTAAACCCCCTTTATAGTACGGCCAAAAGAAAAACAAAGACCTAAACTACTCTAAGTGTCTCTCATCATCCAAACGGCACTTAGAACTAGCTTATCCTTAATCTTCGATCATATCCTTTGCACCAATACAATCATTCGCGAATGATGGGGGCCAAGAATACCGTGAAAGCCCATCATTGCACTAACTTAACTTAGTTTCTGCAAAACACTTGTTAGTCGCAATGATAATGTTGCCATTAATCGCCAAAACCGAATTAGGGGCCTAGATGCTCTTTCAATGTGTCTCTGTATATATGCCTCGAGTATATCTTCTTTCTCAGAGTTAGAATGAGCGGCCTCATCACCCTCACCAGTGATGTTAAGATACTGGCTGGCATCATACTCGCCTTCGAGTATATCTTGTTCAGGTGGTAATTCGAAAGAGTTGTCTCCTCTAATCAGCTGACTCATGAAATCATCCAAGTGTTCACGTCCCTCATCCATTTCAAATGCTAAGAGTAACAAAATGAGCTTATTTATTACACTAATAATCCAGGGGCTAATTTCTAATAAAACCAGAAATCCAGGGGCTAATTTACAACTTGTACTAATAATCCAGGGGCTTCGGGGTTTAGGGTTTTCGGGGTTTAGGGTTTTCTAATAATACTAAAAATCTAGGGGCTAATTTACAAGTTATACTAATAATCAAGGGCTAAATTCTAATAATACTAAAAATCCAGGGGCTAATTTACAAGTTATACTAGTAATCCAGTGGCTAATTTTTAAATAAACTAGTAATCTAGGGGCTAATTTCTAATAATACTAAAATCCCAGGGGCTAATTTCTAATAATACTAAAATCCCAGGGCTAATTTACAAGTTCTACTAATAATCCAGGGGCTAATTTCTAATAATACTAAATTTTTAGGGGCTAATTTACAAGTTATACTAATAATCTAGGGGCTAATTTCTAATTACACTAGTAATCCAAGGGCTAATTTATAATAATACTAAAAATCCAGGGGCTAATTTCTAATAATACTTAAATTCAAGGGCTAATTTACAAGTTATACTAATAATTGAGGGGGCAATTTCTAATTAAACTAGTAATCCAGGGGCTAATTTCTAATAAAACTAAAAATCCAGGGGCTAATTTCTAATAATACTAAATATCTAGGGACTAATTTACAAGTTATACTAATAATCTAGGGGCTAATTTCTAATTAAACTAGTAATCCAGGTGCAAATTCTAAAAGTCTAGGTGCTAATTTCAAATAATACTAAATTTCCAGGTTCTAATTTAAAGTTATACTAATAATCCAGAGGCTAATTTCTAATTAAACTAGTAATCCCCAGCGGCTAATTCCTAGAAATCCAGGGGCTAATTTCGAATAATACTAAAATTCCATGGGCTAATTTCTAATAATACTAATAATCCAAGGTTTAATTTGTAATAATACTAAAAATTCAAGGGCTAATTTCCAATTAATCTAAAACCAGGGGCTAATTTCTAATAACTAATTAAAAAATGCCTGACATCAGTACAGCCCGAGGAGGGCGTACGGCCGGTCGCGGCGACAACGGCCGGCGGCGAGGCGAGGTGGAGGCGACGACGATGGCTAGGTGGAGGCGGCGATGACAGCGAGGTGGAGGCGACGGCGCGTGGAGGCGACGAGGTGGCGGTGACGAGGCGGCGCAACGGCGGCGGTGACGACGATGGCGGAGTCGACGAGGGCGATGGTGGCGGCTCGTCTCGGAGGGGAGGCGACGATGGATCGGAGGTGGAGGTGACGACGGCGGCGGCAATGGCGGTCGCGGTGGCGACGGCGATTCCGGCGGAGGGGGCGATCGAGGCTAAGTATTGGCGGAGGGAGGGGAACATATTGTGTAGAAATACTGGACCCAATATCGAGATCTCTTTTACAAGGTGAGTAAGGAGATGGGTCCTAATGTTGAAGAACGAATATGCTCTTCCTGTAACATTGAGTGCACGTGTTTGCCATCACAGTGCAAAGGCTTTGAACGGATTTCTTGCACCCCTTCAAAATGCTTTCATTGCTTACGTAACGGGTGATTAGCCGGACGTAACCGACAATGACCCATATATACATTCTTTTTACAGTACTTTAGGTAAATACTGTCCATATCATCAAGGCAGTGGGTGCATGCCCGATATCCCTTGTTGGACTGTCCGGATAAATTATTGAGTGCAGGCCAATCGTTGATGGTTACGAAAAGCAATGCTCGGAGGTTGAAATCGTTCTGTGTGTCTTCATCCCACACAGTTACTCCTTCATTCCACAGGAGTAAAAGATCATCAACCAACGGCCTTAGGTACACGTCAATATCATTGCCGGTTTGATTTGGGCTTGGGATAAGCACCGGCATCATGATGAACTTCCGCTTCAAACACATCTAGGGAGGAAGGTTCAAAATACTAAGGGTCACAGGCCATGTGCTATGACTACTGCTCTGGTTACCGAATGGATTCATTCCGTCTGCACATAGGGCAAACCTTATGTTTGTTGCCTCCTCATCGAAGTCTGGAAACTCCCTATTTATGTTTCTCCACTGCGACCCGTCCGCCGGGTGTCGAATGAACTCGTCTTGCTTGCGTTCCTCTTTGTGCCACCTCATCAACTTAGCGTTTTCCTTGCTTCTAAACAAACGCTTCAGATGCGGTATTATGGGGAAATGTCACATCACTTTAGCTGCAATTTTCTTACGACAGTCCTCTCCCTCAACCTCCCCTGGATCATCTCGCCTGATCTTATACCGCAATGCCTCGCACACAGGGCATGCCTCCAAGTTTTCATATTCCTCGTGGTACAGGATACAATCATTAGGACACGTATGTATCTTCTGTACCTCCAATCCTATAGGACACACAATATTTTTGGCCTCGTAAGTTGACGAGGAAAGTTCATTATTGGCAGCGAGCAGATCCTTTACCATTAACAACAGATGATCAAAACCCTTGTCTGAAACACCATTTGTTGCCTTCCATTAAAGCATATCAAGTGTGGTATGCAATTTCTTGTGCTTCTCTTTACAGCCTGCGTACATCAGCTTCTTGTGATCCTCAATCATCTTTTCAAACTTCTTGTGCTCCAACGTTGTCACACTTTCTTTCTGTGCATCCAGTAAAACCTGACCTAACTCGTCTCGGGAATTGTCATCAGTAGCCTTATCCATCGGATCCTCATCTGGTCCTTCTTGTAATTGAACCCACTCAGGAAGGTCATCTTCTTCTTCGTCCTCTTCCATCATGACTCCAGGTTCACCGTGTTTGGTCCAAAGAGAATAGTTAGGCATGAAACCGACAACAGCAAGGTGCGCGTGGAGTGTCCTTCGCTTTGAGTATTCCTTTTCATTTTTGCAATCTCTACATGGACAACACATGAACCCCTTTCCCGACCGGTTGGCCTCTGCAGCATCAAGAAATATATCCAGACCAGTAACCCACGCGCTAGTGCTTCGTTCACCGTACATCCAACGCCGGTCCATCTGCAACCATATTATAGAAATTATTCCCTTGAAATCCAGGGGCTAGTTAATTAATTAAAATTTTAACTTATAAGAATATAAAAATCCAGGGGCTAGTTAATAATTAATCTTGGAATCCAGTGCTAACTTATAAGAATATAATGGTTTTCAAGGTCAAGTTTATAATTAAACTAAATCCAGGGGCTAGTTAATAATTAATCTAGAAATTCATTCTCTTTTATAAGATTATAAATATTCTAGGGGCTAGTTTATAATTAAACTAAAAATACAGGAGCTAACTTCAAACAATATAATGGTTTTCATTAATTTCCAGTTATACTAAAATTCTAAAAATCCAGGGGCTAAACCAAATTTACACTAAAAATCCTTGGGCTAATTCAAAGTTATACTAAAAATCTTGGGCTACTTTCTAGTTATACTAAAAATCTAGGGCAAAATCAAAGTTATATTACAAATCCAGGGGCTAATTTCTAGTTATACAAAATTCTAAAAATCCAGGGGCTAATTCAGATTTACACTACAAATCCAGGGGCTAATTCGAAGTTATACTAAAAATCTTGAGCTACATTCCAGTTCTATTAAAAATCTTGGGCAAACTCAAAGTTATATTAAAAATCCAGGGGCTAATTTGATTATTTGTTATTATTCATTTATATAAAATTATTTATATTTATAAATTTATATAAAATACATAAATTAAGTTCATTAAGACTAATAAAATCAAGTTGCTATCAATTTAACAATAAGACTATAGAAATTCATAACAAAAATCATGAGCAAGTACAAAATCTCTCTTCCTCTCTCCCTCACTCTAAGCAAATCACAAATTACTCTAGCTACAAAGCATTAAATGCAACATACTAAACATTAGAGAAGGGAGAATGAAGTTACCAACCTTTTGAGCAATTGGATGGGTGAAGTCTCCACAAATTTTTTTAAAAAATGGGCAGCATCTCCCCTAAGGCGCCATGGAGATTGAAGAAGCTTGCTCTCGGGTGGGGGACTGGAGTGCTGGCTGTCGGAGGAGGAAGACAACTTTTTTATAGAGGAGCCATTTAGTACCGACTGAAGCCTCCAGCCGGTGCTAATGGGAACCATTTAGTACTGGCTGGTGGCTCCAGCCGGTACTAAATGTCCTGCACCAGCTGGAGCCACCAGCCGGTACTAATGTCACACATTTAGTACTGGCTGGTAGCACCAGCCGGTACTAAATGGTTTTAGCCGTTGCCATTTAGTAATAAGATTTAGTGGCCGCCATTTAGTACCGGCTGGTGCCTCCAGTCGGTACTAAATTGACCCGGTGACGTCGACGGAGGCCTGTTTTGCACGTTAGTACCGGGTCAAAGTGCAACCAGTACTAACGAGTCGGGGACGAATGCTCGATTCTCTGGTAGTGATTACGATACTTGTGGTGACTTTATCAGTCAGTTAAGTCTCTTAAAGGTACTTGTAGAAATAGGTAGGAGTAACTTGTATTTGTAATATATTCCATGAACCATAATTTAAAACAAAACATAGGTGATCAGATACTGAAAAAAGAAAGCTGAAACCCGTCAGCCGTACTAGTAGTCGCATGTGGCTTCACGACTAGCCGCTCGTTACCTCCTTAGAACTGTCCATGCCCTGGTCTGGCCCTTGATGAGTCATTCCTGAGAGTGAGGCGAGAACTGTCCATGCCCTGGCCAGCTGGCCTGGCCCTTGATGTGTCATTCGTGAGAGGAACGAGCGAAAGGGGCCGGGACTGGGAGCAAATGCATAGGCGCATAGCGTTATTGGTTCCACGGGCGAAATGATTCCAACCGTCTCCTTGCACAAGACTAGTAGGCAGCCAAGAGGCACCAGCCACCACACACAGACGCAGACGTGTATTACATGACGCAGGTAGGTACCAAAAACACACGCATCATTTGGTGGTAGACCATCGGAAATTTCTCCACCGCAGTTTTTTCCAGTCGTTCTCATCTAAGGGAGTGTTTAGATTGGAAAAGATTCCCCGAAAAAACACTGTAGACCTAAAAATACGAATAATGTTCTGTGAGTAGGAGTGGTGGGATGAATAGTGTTTTTTTGGAGAGGTTGGTGAATCTAAACACACCCTAAGGTTAAGGACATTGCTATCGTCATCTAACGAATGGTATCTTGACGGACAATTTTGATACGATACGACTTAATAGATAAAAAGTATTATATATTGCTTCAAGAAAAAGTATGATAGGTTAGTCTTATAAGGTACCTCAAATTAACTCTATAATTTTTTTTAAGTTTGTTTTCTCTCCTTGTCATATAATACCAAATGCTAAATGCAGTGATCAAGTTACGCATAGTGACCTAACCTTCAAATGTGATGATTTACGCACATGCATTGGTATTATCTATGCATTGCCATGTTATTTTAAGGCCGATATAACAAATAACCCTATCAATGGATAGACAAGCGCCTTCTCAAAAGTATAATAACAATTAATATCATTAGAAATTTCTTTCCATTAATTTTGTTTACTTTATAAATTCCTTTACTTGTAATTACCCATGCCGGCAAGTTCAACTCCATTGACCTACAAGCGCGCACTAACATTATCACTATACTAATAGGAAGAGCGAACCGTAGCCAATGTAGTCTCTTTTAGCATCTGTTAGGTCTTGTTTAAAAACTAGTGAATTAAAATAAAATGAGAGTGGAATGTTAGTTCGTTCTACACTCAAAGATAGTAGCAGTAATGACGGAAAAGCTGTGGTGCAAATTGCAAGTGTGGTGGCACACTGCCATGGCAATTGTACATCTCTGGCTCTTCGCAATCCTCTACACTATGGCGCCGCCGGAGCGGTTAACACGCACACCGATGGATACCAATTCCGAGAGCCATATGGATTGGAGCGTCACTGTTGCAAGGCATGCAGATTGACTGTTATGTTCTGAAATCTCCCATGGTGAGATTAAATCGTCATTGAGCACATGGCATGGTAAACTCTACCTATACATTGGAAGGTTTAGAAGTTTGCGTACAGTACATGGCAGCATCATTGTTCTACCTGACATTAACACTGCAACTACCAAATGAAATCATGTATTGCATCTCCACATAAGCTTAAATGGAGAGGCCTCTCCGTTTAGTCGTGTCCTTCCCATTTGGCGCCGAGAGACTGAGTGCCAGTGAGCCTAGCTGCGCCATTCTTGCAGGGTTGGCGTTTCCACTCCAATGTTCTTCATATCCCTGATATTTGCTGGGTGATACATAAATAGACGCCTTCAGTGTTTCAGTCACAGGGAATCCCAGAGAACAGATTACATAGATTGAAATTACAAGAGTACAAACTTTGTCAACTGTCAGATGTTGCAGTACTACAATAGCGAGAGCTGTGATAATCATTTTGCAAGAGATTAAGACCCTTCAACTGAACCTAATGTTTATGAAATAGTGAAATGCACCGGCGGTACTTAAAATTGTGTCTGGTCCGTATACTATTGAAATGCATAATTAGGTCCATAAACGTGTTAAAAGTGTATCACTTCACTACTTCAGGTCCAACTCACCTCAATGAATACCATGTTTGCATGCCAAATAGACTAATTTTATGATGATTATAGTGATTTGGACCAACGATTAGCACATTTAAGTTTAGGGAGCAAAATATGCAACATCATTGTGTAGACCTAGATGACATCTTGAGACAAGTTTAACGACCGCTGATGTGTTGTGTACTTATGCTTTTCGAAAATTCACCTTTCCTGCTGGGCGACCATTAACTTAAGTTCATGTAACTTTCCAAACTGTTTGTCAGATAAGGTCTATACTACATACTAACTTGTTTGTGAAACAGTATAAAGCATTAACTGTACTTTTACATTCATAATGATTTGAAACTGTGACAACATGAATATATGAAAGGTTCAATGATCCATCATCTACCCATTGCTCATTTTTATTCTCAAATATGCAGGAAAAATAGGGTCATTTTAACTTTCAGTAATGCACGATGCGCATTGGCTTACTTCCCAAAACCTTAAATGAAATACCTACCTTATCATAGAGGACCAAAATAAGCACATGAATAATTTTATGCTTTAAAATTGTAATTTAGAATATTGGAAATCTACAATGCAAGCTTTTCCATTTGATGTGAAACAAACTAACAAAGATATCTAAAGTTAGTTTAATCATAAGCATAACGAATTGCCAACAGCGGAAATATTATTTTGATGTAGGAACTAATATACAAGGGAATTTATGAAACATAAGTACTCACACAAATGGATATCTGGCCTTGCAGCAGCTGTTGCGTCAATAAGAACCGTGACTTTCTCATAGTCCAGTGCTACAGCATCAAAGACAGTTTGTCGTATGCAATTTGGTGTTTGAACTCCTGAAAATCAACACATATGCATACATAGGTAACATGACCATATACGATTTGATATTGACCTCTATCTCTCTTAAAGGAAAGGATCCAAGTTTTGTGTTAAACCTTTTTCTTCTTCATGCGAAGGTTACTATACTGTGGAAAAGAGAAGAACTTTCATATTTATTCAGAGATACATAAGAATAAACTATTATAGACACTATATGCAAAGAAGAAACATGTGGAAAGGAAAAACACACAGGGAGACAGGACTAAAGCAATCAGATAACAAAAGGGCAACAGTACAGAGATTTTTTCTAGGTGTGAAAAAAGGACAGTCATTTCCTATCAACTTGCCATATCATAACTTACCAACAATAACCAAGTTCTTTATTCCAGCAGTTTTGAGAACAGAATCAAGGTGTGTCGCAAAGAAAGCACTGAATCTTGTCTTTACCAACTTGTATTCCCCTTCCTTGATAACAAGCCCATCAGCTAGCTCTGCGCCTTTCAAACCTTTGACTGTTGGACCCTTTCCCCCAGAATAGTGGTGCCTCCGGAAAAGTTCAACATCCTTTCCAGAAGGATCATGCTCTCTGACGACCTGCTGTTTAGTGTAAGTCAATGTCCCAGCAAAGAATATTCTGGACTAGGAGTGCTACATATATTTATATCCAGTTCATGCAAGGGAAGTGGCAAAATTACTATGTGTTATACAAATTATTTGTTTTGTTACTTTGTAGACAACTTGAACAGCATCACACTGTTCAGGCATTTATGAACACACCGCAGTTGTGCTCTTTCTGAACAAAATAATGTAGGCCTACTGCCTATCAAGAATTCTAGCATGTTGCCTTGCATGGTTCACGAAAATTGTTTACAATAGACCTTTTGATTTTGTAACTGTTTCAAATTTATCCAGGAAACACAAAAAGCAACTGTTACATAGAGCAGACAAAATGAGAAATCCCAGGAGCCATTTCAGTTCCCCATCACCCAACGCTGAGCTGCTGCAGAACCATGAGACTCAAATAATGCTAACAATTGTTATCATCAGTGACGAAAAAAAAGGTAAGAACGTTTAGGAAAGATGGTCAAACCAAGTAAGTTGGTTCAGAAAACAGCAAGACCTTGGCGATTGGTTAAGGTAACCAATAGGAATAACCTATTAGGGGACACATGAAAGAGAACAAGGCCTAAAGGCCTACCAGCCAATTAAGTCCTTGAGAAAGATGAAAGAAAAAGAGAACTGTCAACCGGAGGAGACAGAGAAATCCCCAGCACTCCTTGACATTCCAAATGCTGAATTGCAACAGCTCTTTGATATCCAAATAATCCTCAGCACTGCTATGACTGAAGAAGGTACAGGAGTGCCATGTGCGCTTACACAGGACGGGACGGTCAAACCATGTGAGCCAGGTCCTGATGGGATCAAGACCTTGGTCAATGGTCAATGATCCTTGAAATTATTCAAGTGCACACACTCCAAAAGCATTTCATAAGGAAATCAGCAGTCTGTCTATTAGGTGGGGCACATATTGCATTGAAAGAAGAAATCCCCAGCACGAGTTATACACGTATACTATCATGTCTCTGGCCTGAAAGCGCTAATTCCGGTTTCTTGCACGGCAAAAGCAAAAAATAAACAAATTAGTTAGTTAACCGAAAAGAGTAAGCAAATTAGGAACCCAGCATCGCGCCAAGAACGAACTTACAACGCGACGCCACAAAAGATCCTTCTTCAATTGGGCCGAGAAATCAGTACGGTTCGTTGCAGCGGCCAAATAGATTGGATGGTGATTTTCGAAATTTCTTTCTTGTACTAGACCGAGAAATTGCGAAGAAAGTACACCATGGCATGCGGAATTAGCGATGGTAAAAAACTGACCCAGACGAGGAAGATGCCACGCTTCCTGGCGATGGCGATGGCCTCGGCGACTGCAGGGACGACGGCCTCGCCGCCGGCCACCAGCATGGGGCTGCGCATCGCCGGGTCCACGAAGTCCTTCTGAACGAAAATGGAGCCACCAATTCCACAAAGAACAAAGCCATCCGTCACAACCAACTCAAAATCAAGAAACGGGAACCGAAAAGAAATAAAAGAAGGAATCCCCCGCAAAGAGACCTGCATGTCGATGACGAGCATGGCCGTCTCGCTCCACTTAGCGGGCGACGCCATGGACCGCCGCGACTTTGAGGCGGCGGTCGGGGGAATCCTGGGGCCGGCGGAGAAGAGGCGCTTCTTGAGGTAGTGGAGGAGAAACTTATCGAGCGAGAGGAGCAGCACCAGCAGGCACGACAGCAGCGCCAGATGTGATGGCATAAATCGCCAAAGGAAAAAGAAAAGGCAAAAGAAAACAGGAAACGGAACGGATTCGACGCGACGCGGATGCGAATGCGGTGGCTCGGTAAGAACTTTTTTTATCCCTGGAAGAGTTCCTGTTTGATCAGAAGAAATTGGATTAAAGGGCAGAGCGGAGGGGAGAACCGGAGAAACACGATGGAATTGATGGAGTGAGTGAATGAATTTGTTGTGGTTTTGTTGGAAGAGTTGGTAGTACTTGGTACCAATATGGCATTATGGCCATACACGTCCATACGGTTGTGTTGAAATGATATTGCTAGGATCGGGATGCACACCTTTGTTATGGAAAAGATTGGTGCCATGGTTTTGACGTTCTTGACTAACATGGGGTTTCCTTCTAGTACGGTATGGAAATGGAATTTCGATTGGAGAGCATTCCAAATTTCATGGTTTTTTCAAGCACGACACATGAAAAACTATAGATCCGTGATTCGACGATCTCCTAGTGGCTGTCCTTGTTATCCGTGATTCGAGCTGGACTTTTTTAAAAAAAAATGATTACAGCATATTAACTAAAAAACGATTACAAAATATTCTACCTTACCAAATTTGTCTAAATTTTCTCAGAACTAATATTTGCCGTGGTGCTCCAAGGATTTGAAACACTAGAGAGCATGGGAGCAGAACATATCCTATACTCTCAAAACCTTTTATGTTTTTCATTTTTCAACAATCTTTTCACCTAGTAACAGTTCCGACTACATAATACTTTCAGAGTAATGTTGTATTTATTGAAAAAAAACTTACAAAATGCTCTTTGAAAAGCTGTCGAGGTCAAGTGGAATTTCATCCCGTTTATTACTTCCCGCAGCAGCCTCAAAACCAAATAGCTCAAATTGCGTGGCTGTAGTAATAGTACCCACCTGCAAATATCTTCCAGCAGGACAAAGAAGGCTTTGGCGTTTGGCAATTGGCAAGAAGACTACATAGTTCCAGGCCTATGAATTCCATGCTGCATCACACCTTGAGGTAGGCAAAAAGGGACGACAACAATTATGGTACAACTTTGGAGTTTTGACCCATATTTGCATCATATATCGCAAAAGAGAGTAAAAGGGACTCCACAACTTTACACTTCACCCTATCATCTGCCCAATTTGTCCTATCATAATTGAGAGCACGTCTCCATCTGTCTCCAGAGTCTCCCCCAACAAGTGAAAGTTCAGCGGAAACAAATTCAGTTTTCAAAAAGATAGGGAAGCTGAGCAACGATGATAGTGGAACCATGACACCATAGGACTAGGCAATAAAGTTGTGCAGAATAGTGCCAAGATGAACTTGCCATCCAAACCCAAATGTAACCAACCAGTAACCAACCAGACTTGTGGGGGGTGGACTGAGCTCGAACTAGTCTGTTACCATTCTTCATTGTTTTCATTTTCTTTTTTAATGAATATCGTTTTCATTTTCAGAAGTAGTGTGGCCAACTGGACCACCAAAGCAAGGACCCTGCACTGAACAGTCTGAAAAGCAACAGGTTTTGCTTTGTCTTCTGATGATGAATTACTATTGAACTGGACAAATTTTAACTGTGCATGTCGATATTAAGGATACTTCTCAGAACAGCATTCTTTATATTCCTGGTTGATCCTACAGGCCTGGGGGCTTCAGAAATGGGATGGGGAAGAGACTCTCCACATCGATTGGGGTGCCAGCAATGTTATTTACAACCTCATTCACAACAGTTGTCCCTTTCCATCCGTTGAACCAGGGGCCCCCACCGACTTCCAGTGCCGCCATGTTGCTTGTGACATCGAGTATCATCTGAGAGGAAATCATTTCACACGTTGGTAACAATCAGGCCAAAATATACTCGTTAAACTTTCCAGATGTATAAATGCTGATAATGAATATGTGAAAAGAATGAGGTTGATTTGATCTAACGTGGCTGCATTATGTTTAAACTGTTTTTGGTACCGAGAAAAATCACAGAAGGAAAAAAAAAAGGCAGGAATAATCATTCTTAATGTCAACAAAAAAAAACAGCAACTAAATGACTTGACATGGGAGCTCTAAGGAAACAGGTGCCGACAACTTCATGAATCATGATAATGCAAGCATACCTTTCCCTTGCCACCATCATATTTCTTTTCCCACATTTGTAGCTTGAGATCTCCATAGCAGGTGTCTTTGCATGCTGGCACCAGTCCAGCCTCCATAGTAGGAGCTCTCAAAGCAGTGCCTGGTTCAGTAGTGGTTGCTTCTATTTCTACCTAAAGAAATATAAGTAGCATGTATTGAGTATAAGAAAGCGACATCAGAAATTGCAGAACATTAGGTTCACAATAGCAATAAAAGCGTAACTACAGCGTAACTGCAATAGAGACTTGCTACACAAAGCTGATTATTATCATATTATGCAACTTGGAATGCAAAATGAGCATCTTGTCAATTGAGATTAGAGAATCACAACCAACCACTTCATAGACAAGTAAAATTCTCAGGATTGTACTATTCCGCTATAGTTACCAGATGAGTTTTGTTCTCGCCTGACATCTTCCAGCAACCCCACAGTGCGATGTCCCAGCTTACTGTCCCAGTCCAAGGTACAAATTCAAAGAATTTTCCCTCATAATGTATTCCAATCTGCAGAGTAAAAAAAAGAGTTCTGATAAATAGTAGTAGCATGCTATAACTTCTGGTTTTTTGCTAGAGGTAGTCAGGTATACATGGTTTTGTTTTTATGTAAGGTTATACTCAGTTAAAAATAAATACATGTGATATTTTCATGTGTATTTCATTGGAGAATTGGATGTAAAAGACTGAGTAAATGGAAGCTTTTTATAGTAAAATAAGTGAATGTACCGATAAGTAATGACATAGTATATAAAGCTACATTTGTTTCTAGTAATTAAGGCATGCACATGAAAGTTACTGAGTACTTGGATGTAAAATACTAACCACTCAATATACTGCGTAAATGGAAGATTTTTATAGTAAAATAAGTGAATAGACTGATAAGTAATGACATAATAGATACGGCTACAATTGTTTGCAATAATTAAGGCATCAATCTGCAGAGATTGTTATATCCTGAACTGTGGACAAGAAGATAAACATTTCAAATAAAAGTTGTTGATACAGTCCATTTAAATAGTAAAACTTACAGGAAACAATTAATTATATTAATTGTTGGATCATCTTTAAACTTATATTCAAATCAATACAAAGAAAAACTGAACAGTTCTTGTTGGCAGAAGTGTATCAGTACACAAACTTAAACCCAAAACTTTTTCTATAAATGTACTTTTGATTGCAAGCTATTCTGAGTAAACAAATGTACGCGCCTTTTTAAACTGAGACAACACGACCCCGATCTAGAGTGCTAGCATCCTCTCCCACGTCATAAGCAGATTTGGTGGAGTACTTCCCTGTTGAAGAGAACCACCATACATGGGAGTTTTCGACCTCAGGTCGCAGCATCACCGCCGAGAGGAGATCCCAAACCCAAAGTATTCAAAGATTGTCATAGAGGCAACCTATCAATGGGGCAGCAGGACTTAAGGGTTAACTCCCTTGTAGCCTCATCTCTCTTTACCTTAACCTCTCCCTCCTCTAGCCATTGCCCCCCTCTCTCTCATGCCCATGCGTAAGCCTATGACATGTGCTCTAATCAGCTTCTCCCTTGGCTGACACCGCCTCTCTCACTCACTAATCTCCCCACATGGATGCATGCCCTATTGCCCTTAACACTTGCATTGTGCAAACCAGAAGTATACAGCAGAAGGTTCAATCTGAAAGGATAATGCATCAAGAACTGTACCAGTGAGGGACTTTCATAGGTATCACCAAGTCCAATTTTCCTCAATCCACCAGCCGCAGTTAGAGAAACTTCGCCAGAAGCGCCTGAGAAGACATTGCACTGGATCTGAATGATGCAAAGATTATTCAAAACCTACATCAGTAATGCATTAGATTGTGCAATTAACACAAAGCATAAAGAATTACAACCTACTTCATGTGGAAAAGGAAAAGACCATAGCTTCCAGAAAACATCAGGAAATAAGGATCAATAATCACTTGGTATGTTTCATTGATAACAGTTTTTTACAGTATAATTCAAGTATAGCAGACCAGAACCACAGCATATAAGAAAACTTCACTATTGAGACATGAATCTTATTGAGACCTAAAAGTCTAGAACACTCAGGTCATCAAGTGACCTAGTACTGATTAGACCATCATGACTGGTAACTCGCATAAATGACACTAGTCCAAAAGGGCAGTTTTCACATAAGAAGCTACAAGAATCAAACCTTGAAAATTAATGGGCAAATTATAGCTTGTAAAGTATTGGGAAATAGATTCATTATTCCATATTAATTCATCACTAAAATCATGATTAAAATTATTGGATAAAAAGTGTAGTTTCTTGTCTGCAAATAATAAAATTGTATTATAAGGCATTTATGGCATCAGGACTAACAGAGGATCAGAGGTCACAATGAATACAGATGACACACCCAATACCACTTTCTTGGGAAACCACCACCCCAGTTCTTTTCTGAGTAGGATGGAGCATTTTCAAATTCAAACCTTTCTCCATCCCATTCTATCCATCCTGAAAAGGCACATATCACCGCTGTTAATACTGCACCGTATGATGGGAAGTATTAAAGAGAATAAAAACACGGCATGCTGGAGATTATTTGAGAAACTTCTAGTTAAAAGAGTTGCTCAGGAAGCGTTTATAACATGCAAATGGCAGGAGAGAGTGATTTTCCATGAGGCACACAAAATAAACAGTTTTCAATACATATATTTGTATATGTTGCAATTTTAAAGCTTATATTAACTCGATCAAGATGCAGCATAGAAAAACATAAGAATAAACACATATAACTCTTTAAGTGATTCATATGCTCTAAATGGATATGAGGTATGGCTCTATTTACATGTTAGTCTTATAAGGAACAGGGGATGTTCACACAGGAAAAAAAAATACAGTAAAACACAGGGTACACCATAAAAAATACAATTTTATTGTCATGATCCACAGAAACTGGACAACTTGAGGGCAAAAGAAATTAATGACAGATACCTCAAATTCTTATGGGATTAAAGCTAAGACTCGAATGGAGAGATATCATATGAGGGGAAGATAAGAACGAATATTTCGCAGGCCATGTTAAGAAGTAAAAGAATATGTGTTTCTTAATCTGGCCTGTGGACTCCAGATGTTAAACTTTCACAGGCCAGGTTAAGAAGTACAAATCTGAAGTGCAATTGCGCAGTCGTAGTTTACGAATGAGATGTGAACTCAGCAAATAAATAGTGGTAATGTGCACTCTTCCATGAAAAACTTATAAACAGCATGTGGCCGTGCCGCCGCTGGCCTTCGTGATATCTCCTGCTTCACCAGAGGTATCATCTTCGCAGAAGCGCCTTGTCTGGTAACATCACTTGTGGTCACGGTGCCGCTGCCCCCTACTCCACTGATACCGTCTGCGGCTATGGTCGAGGGCTCAGCATAAGGGGCACACCTGCTACCGGCCTACCATCAGCAGCTGCTGCCGCATCCATGGTCACATCTGCAGCACCATCCACATCGACAATGTCACCACCAGCAACACAGGTAGCCACAGCAAAACCAGTGATTGGGGTATCAGCATCTTCTTCAATCACGGCTCCAGTGACAGCTGCACCACCAACAGCAAACCCACCATCGCCAATGGTTCTACCCACAACCCTGCCGTCGGCATATGCCACCAGACTTCATGCATCATCAGCTGCAACAGACATGCCACTATCGATAAACCTTGACCACACCTGCATGTGCACGCCGGCAGAGTACCAATCCAACCACTAGGCACCACACCACTACATACAGGATAACTGGATGGTCTCCACCTCTGGTCATTATCACAGCTAGAGGATGAGCTGTCTTCGAGGGGTTGTGAAGTGTTATGCAAGTGGGTCGACTGGGTATATTGGGCCAAGCCCAGTAGGATTAGGTTAGGGATAAGATTGGATATATTGCTTAGGCATTAAGTAAGCCTCTCTATATAAAGAGACGACTTGTATCAATCAAAGGCAAGCAAGAAGAACCCTAAAAGTAGTCAGAGCCTCCTAGAGGAGGGCGATGAATAGGTTCTTCATGTTATCCCTAGTTTTACCATATCACAAGTCAACAAGTAACTAAATATCTTTATTTGTCTGAGTATAAAGACAAACCTGTGGACAAGCCACCAGCCATGCATATTTGCCAATGAGGCTCAAAGAAAGGAAAAGCTGCAAGCCAACCAGCTGTGGACAACTGCTTAGATTTGACATCACCCCATCCATAAACTGGACGAGTGCTGTACTCCCAACGAGCTGTTTGAACATTTGGCACATATTTCGACCTGAGAGGAACAATTATCTCACATCAATAATAGAAAGAAAAATATCCATCTAATACTTGTAGTTAGTGTGTTTTGTTGCGATAGCTGAAATATTATTACACGTAGTTTGCTAGTTTTTGCACTGCAACATCAAGACCAAAAGAGCACACCTATTATAAATTTTAGGATATTCCTAAAAATATGAAATAGTGTTATCTCTGTTTTCCTTGCACTATGTAACAAGATGTAGCCAAAGTTTCGATAGATAAGATTCCATTATCATCTTGAACTGTAGTTAAACTTAAAACTTCAGCAAAATATACAAACTTAGCCACTCGCAAGCAACTTAGTAATGGTAGACAAAACAATTCAAATATAAGATGAGATATGACATGCCTTCCATCATCACGTATGAAACCCTGATGCCAGATTGGGGTGACCTGGAAACCTTCCAAAACACGCTTAGAGAACTCCTGTAACCATTGATTATTCAATGAGAATCCTTTACATGTTACATAACTTTTGAGAGAACAAAACAATGAACCAGCAGAAATATGAAATATCATGTGCAGACTGGAGAATGGGAAATTCATATACCTTGTCGATACTTGTTACGAATTTTAGGCTTATGATATGAAAAGGTAACAAGTATATAAATCAATGGAAACACTTCTAAAGAATCTTCTTTGGTTGGACATGGAATACTTATTTAACAGAATCAAGAGATAACTGGGCAACTCGTGTGCCCAAAAGTATCTTCTCCTAAACAAGCAAAGAGCTTATTCTATGGGGTGATTGAAAGACAAGAAAATGAATGAAGCTGAAGTGCAAATAAATCATATTTCTGTATGTAGAAGTTAACACTATACCATAAAAAAAAAAGTAGACTAAATGATTATGTCACGGTATATATCTTCTACACCAAAAATAAGATATTGTAATTAACGAACTAGGAATTTAAATTATCATGGACATATATAATGTATGAACAAATACTAGAGAAGCACAATAGCAAGAAAAATATTGTTTTTCTTATTGTACCCCCTGGATACAATGATATGGAGCACCTGCATTTATGTCATTCAATGTGCTTTCGTAAGAAGCCATAAAGCATGTACCTGAGGGGGGACCTCCCCTTGTGGGGGACTCGAGTCTTTATTGGGAATGAAAGTGTTCCCCAGCATTAGTTCATGCCTACCTATCCAAATGCAGCTTATTAGTTGGGAATTCAGTAAAGAGCGATGCATTACTAAAGTTCCATGAGAGCAGGGACGTAACACAAAAAACTGAAGGAACTAATCCATTTGAGTATGAGATATGCGAATTTATTTCTAACTAGAGAGTTTTCTTAAAACAAAAGTGTAAGATAAAACCGCTGCAAACAACAGATAGACTGAACAAGAAGCTTACTTCCCCAAAAGTTGTTTGATTTCTCAGAGAACTGGCAAATGTACTTATCATCCGCGCCGAGGATTTGTGCTCCCACCCCGGTGAAGCGTGGACCGTGTACCAACTTGTCCAGATCACTCATCCCGTCACGGAACAGCGGGTTCTCAACAGAATACATGAAGCAGAAGCTCTGCCTGCACTCGGGTATCGACACCTTGAAGTACCATCCTTCAAAGAAAGGCCTAGCGGTCCCATCAAAGTGGTACCTGAAAAATTACCTGGCTACACTTAGTCTTAGAGATACTCTAGCTCAGGGTCCTGGCTCCTGCCACTTGGACGGTACCATGTAACATGCATGACTGAATATGATAAGGTAAGTGCTAACGACGGTACCAGAATAATGCATTTCTGCCTGAAGAGAGGGTAACAGATTATCGGCATTGTGGATAATTTTAGCGCTGTTAACTGAACGCGAGTGGTGTGGGTTGCGGCTCAGAATTGGACCACTCAGGCGAGGATGCAGCATCAGTTCTAGAGCCGCGTTTCAGCGACCCAAAAATCTTTGGCGAGGAGAAACCTAGGACACCATGGCCAGCGGAGCTGCCTGCGTGCACACCCCCGTAGGCCGGCCAAAATCAAACAAACCTCCCGAGCCGCACTCCGGCAGCAATAGCGACCCTCACGCACAACCCCCCGAGACGCGTGGCGCTTACCCGCTGTGCGGCGTCCGGAGCGGCCGATCCTGCGGCGTGGGCGCGTAGACCGGCGCCGCCGCCGACGAGGAGGAGGACGACGAGTAGGCGGCTGAGGAGGCCGATGATCCCGCGACAGCGCGTGCGGGGAGGACGCAGCGGCGGAGGGGGAGGCGCGCGCACCGCGGGGGCGCGGCGCAGGGTGGCGGCGCCACGCCCGGCAAGGTGGCGACGACGGCGAGGTACATGGCGTGCTCTAGCGCGTCGCCGTGCGGGCGGAGTGGGCCACGGGTTGTTTCGTTGGGTTTCGGCGCCGCCCCGCGCGGGTGCGGCCACGTGCTCCATGATGCCTCTCTCCTTGGACTGGATGAGAGTGGACCGGCTCCGATGCCTCCACGTGAGCTCACGGGCTCCAGCGCTACCCCAGTTTGGGCTCACGGCCCAGTATTACCAGACCAATTTTCTTCTCCTGGGGGTTTATTTTCTTTTGATTTTGTTCTCCTTGGGCTCAACATCCCCATTACAAGGGCTCCTTGACTCCTTGTCATTCTCCCAGATAGCAATGTCCTCAAAATCACAGAGTGGGGACAGAGTGCGGAAAATATGAACCAATTGGACCATAAATAGTTATAAATGATAGGAGTAGCAATACAAAACAATAGTCGAGTTCTACCAACACCCCAATGCGGATCTGAAGTGTCGTAGGCTTGAGAGCAAAATATGAACCAATTAGGCTTGAAACAATACGTTTCCACTTCATTAGACTTTGCTACTTTGCAAGCACATAGGCACAGGAACGGCAAGCGTTGGTATGCATTTCCCACCACCGTAAACCCTTTGTTAGATTTACCATGCCTTCGCATCCTAAGGAACCATAATACGCATTCAGCAATTGCACATTAAACCATACAGAATGAAATAAGATTACAAATCGTAACATGCATCTCATCTGCCACTTGTAAATCTTATTAGTTATATTACCAAGCATCATTACAGGAATCCTTTAAAAGGCCTCATAGCGTCCATGTGTAGTCACATCTCGAAAGTGTGATACGTAATTGGCCAGCACAACATGGTTGGGTTTAAAGTTCTTTGGAACTTTTACGCGAATTGTGGTGAAAGTGTATAACCTCTACAGAGTGTAAAACTGTTATAACAGCCGAGCTCACGGCCATCAGTAGTCATGCCCCCTCACATGATAATTGCACTTGAATATGAGAATAAGGTGTGGTTCATTGGCTATGAGATTATGTTATATGATTGTTTCTTATGCTTAATTGCGCTTGGTATACACTTATACCTTACTAACTAGGTGCTTGCTCATAAATTTTTGACCAACTAAAATACTAACCGCTATAAACCAATCTTTTCCTTGAAAATCTTGCATGACTCCGTTCTGCACTTGTTGAATACCAACCATAAGTGTACTTACCCTTGCTAATATATTAGATTAGAAGGAGATGAAGATGTGGAGTACTTTAGTGGCTACGATGAGTTCTAGGTGAGCGTTCACCAATCAATTGCCTGTGGATGGAGCCACTGATGAAGCTTTTACATGTTAAGTTGTTCTATTGAACGTTAATACCTTCGTGTCTACCCTAGTGAGTGTAATAAATTCATTATGTAATACTTTACTTTGAGCACTATTATTTGTTACACACTTGATGTCAACAATGTGTGAAAATAGATCCTGCCACACGTATGTTATGCATTGAATTTTGTTCTCAAAATTGGGTGTGACAGCTAAACACCTAAGAGATGAGCTGAAAGGCCCAAACTAGCACTAAACACCTTTGCTACTTGCCTTGATATTCTGTCTAGCACATTGGTGGATTGAGCAATTGAATATGTGTGGAAAATTTGCCAATAGTTTCCTTGAGCTCAAACCCATTTCAAACGGCTGGGGTATGGCATATTTATAGCCTCAACCAAGAGAACTAGTTGTTGCATAGCCATTACAACTTCCTGGATAAAACCAACTGATTTGGTGCACTTAGGGGTGCTACCACTGAATGAGTCGGTGGTGCCACCTTTGCTAGCCATTGAGAGCTGTTGTCTCACTATCTTATGGGCCTTCCTAGAGCACCGATTGATTCATTGTATACTTCAATGCACCACCAAGTGAATTGGTGGTTTCCACACACGGAGCGCTTCCTTGCTTCCTGCTTTGGTCTTTAGCATTGATTGGTTTGGTGCTAGCTTCATAGAACCATAGAATGGATTAGTGGCTGTTACTCAACAAATGATTCAAGGGTCCAGAGTGCCCACTGAATGAATCGATGTCTTTGTTGCACTTCCCACTGTCTTGTAGCCCATCGACTAATTCAGTGGCTATTTGTGTAGAGCACCAAATGAGTCGGTGCCTCATGGATCTTTTATCCAATCTTATTTGCTATCATTTCGATCTCCTTGATAATGATTTGGATGTCCTATCTTGTCAATGTCTGAATTTAGTTGTACGTACATGATCATTTGGATGTGGATAACCATTTGAATGCCTTATAAAATATCCTTGGGATCTAAAACATCTAGAAATGTACATCTAAACAATCTTATTAGTTCCATTGGTTATGTTATCAATCGATCACCAAAATAACAAACAATGGCATATGGTATTTTCCTTACACATGCAATCCCAAACCACACGAGTGTTCACATCTCTTCCCATTTCACGATGATAGTTGATAAATGTAAGGCCTTTGTTTTGTGGATTAAGGGGCCATGCTATTTTTATCACAAATAACTTGTCCTTGTTAAGTGTGTTGTCTAGCGCTAGTATATATGCATGTACAGTTATATAGCATCAATTTTTTATTGTATTGCAATCAGACGATCTTGTCCTTTGGGTCTGACATAACCCAATGTTCACTTGTTTACGCCAGTTCCAATATCTAGGATAAATACTGAATAGATCGAATTAAAGAAATGCTTGAGAGATACACACATAAAAGGGAGAATTTCTGGTGTATATATAAAACACAAACAGGCCATGAATTTGTACTAGTGACAAAGAAAAAGCAAAAGTTATCGCATATATATAGTCGAGTCATGAGAGTCTGACTATGGAAATTAAAGCCACACAATCACAGCATATGCCCACCCCCAAAATAATATATTATATATGCATCAATTTGATGCCCTTTCATGTGAGAACCAGAGATCAAAATATGTATTTTTCAAAAACACTAACTGTATATCCTAATTCACACACACACATATATATACAATATATATATTGGGAGCCTATAGGCTTCCAATAACTATTGGAAGCCTTGAACTAGCTGGTGCAACCCAACCACGTAGCAACCAGCCACCTAACCCAACGAGCCAGCCTTTCCCAGGGAACCTGGTCCAACCAGACCATGTCCCATCCCGTAACTCAGCACCGTGCCCTCCCCCCAGCCCGACCCACATGGCCACGTGCTCACCCCCTCCCACGTCACACCAAACCACCACCACCACGCCCTCATCCCCGACGGGCCCACCCGACACAGGAGCACATCGCTGCCCCATCCTCTATTTTGAAGCATAGAAACTAGCCCTTCTGATCATATACCATATATATGTAGCCATAACCTATTTTTTTGTCGCATCCTTCAAATTCCTATCATAGAAACTACCTCTCAGATGATATATACTTCACGAGTAAACATATATTCAAGATGAGATTGTATGCTAACCAACCCCCCCTACCACGCAAGCTTTTTGGGGTCACTGGGTTTAGGGTTCTCTATTGTACATATTAGAACCCATAAACCCTTTTTTCCTACTTCAAATTCAGGCCATAGAAACTACATCTCAGATCATAGAAACTACTGCTATGATAATATATATGTCACCACAAAGGGTTTTACGCCTCAACTCAACAAAACCTCCCCCGTACAAGGCAAGGTTTTGGGTGTTTTGGGGTTAGGGGTTTACGGCTCAACTCGACAAAACCTCCCACCCTCCCAGGCAAGGTTTCGGGGTTCCGCGGTTTACCTGTCAACTCGACAAAACCTCCCCCCTACCAAGCAAGGTTTGGGGGAGCCGAGGTTTAGGGTTTTAGGCTTTAACTCGACAAAACCTCCCCCCTACAAGGCAAGGTTTCTGGTAGCCGAGGTTTAGGGGTTTACGGCTCAACTCGACAAAACCTCCCCCCCTACCAGACAAGGTCTGGGTGTTTCGGGGTTTAGGGTTTTTCGGCTCAACTCGACAAAACCTCCCCCCCTACCAGGCAAGGTTTCGGTGTTCCGCGGTTTAGGGTTCAACTCGACAAAACCTCCCCCCTACCATGCAAGGTTTTGGGTGTTTCGAGGTTTATGGTTTTACGGCTCAACTCGACAAAACGTCCCCCCTACCAGGCAAGGTTTCGGGGTTCTGCGGTTTACCTGTCAACTCGACAAAACCTCCCCCCTACCAAGCAAGGTTTGGGGGAGCCGAGGTTTAGGGTTTTAGGCTTCAACTCGACAAAACCTCCCCCCCACCCAACAAGGCAAGGTTTCTGGTAGCCGAGGTTTAGGGGTTTACGGCTCAACTCGACAAAACCTCCCCCCTACCAGACAATGTTTGGGTGTTTCGGGTTTAGGGTTTTTCGGCTCAACTCGACAAAACCTCCCACCCCCTACCAGGCAAGGTTTCGGTGTTCCGCGGTTTAGGGTTCAACTCGACAAAACCTACCCCCTACCATCCAAGGTTTGGGTGTTTTGGGGTTTATGGTTTTACGGCTCAACACGGCAAAATCTCCCCCCCCTACCAGGCAAGGTTTCGGGGTTCCGCGGTTTACTTGTCAACTCGACAAAACCTCTCCCCCTACCAAGCAAGGTTTGGGGGAGCCGAGGTTTAGGGTTTTAGGCTTCAACTCGACAAAACCTCCCCCCTACAAGGCAATTTTTCTGGTAGCCGAGGTTTAGGAGTTTACGGCTCAACTCGACAAAACCTCCCCCCCTCCCAGGCAAGGTTTGGGTATTTCGGGGTTTAGGGTTTTTCGGCTCAACTCGACAAAACCTCCCCCCTACCAGGCAAGGTTTCGGTGTTCCGCGGTTTAGGGTTCAACTCGACAAAACCTCCCCCCTACCATGCAAGGTTTGGGTATTTCGGGGTTTACGGTTTTACTACTCAACTCGACAAAACCTCCCCCCTACCAGGCAAGGTTTGGGGTTCAGTGGTTTAGTGTTTTACGTGTCAACTCGACAAAACCGCCCCCTACCAAGCAAGGTTTGGGGTAGCCGAGGTTTAGGGTTCAATTCGACAAAACCTCCCCCCTACGAGGCAAGGTTTGGCGGTTTAGTGTTTTACGGCTCAACTCGACATAATCTCCCCGCTACCAGGCAAGGTTTCGGGGGTTAGGTGATACCTTTTTTTTATGCAACATTCCTACTATATCTTAGGTTAGCCGTATTATATGACAGGGGATTATTGTTATATGATAGGGGAGTTATGGTTATATGATATGGCTGGGAGTTTCGTTTTGTGGGCCCGTTTGCTGAAATCATTACTTTTTTTTCGCCGGTGGTTTCAGACTAGTGCGGCGGTTTCAATTTTTTTTTTCACCCCACGAGTTTAACATTTATCCCTATCACAAATCCAATATTTTCCTATTTTTTACATAGGTCTATATGCGCATGACATAGGTGGGTTTTCAAGTGCGCTCCTGGTATTAAAATAACAGTGCCCTCCTATTTTTTATATGCGGTCATTTTTTTTCTCTGGGAGGATTGACGTTTCCGGTTCACGGGTAGGGAATCTATTTACCTCTCCCCTCAATTATTTACCCCTCTCCTCACTGTTAGATGTGCACAACCCCACAACCGTTCCCCATCCCATCTCAATCCGATCCACGCGCGGCCATGGTGGAGGCCGACGATTCCACCATCGGTGATGCCTCCTCCGCCCCCAGATTAAGCCATGCTTATCTCTCTGTAGCTGCCGCGGCCACGGCCGCCGCCGCCGCCTCCTCCTCCTCCGTCGCTGCCTCCTCCTCCTCCTCCTCCGCCGCCGCCGCCTCCGGCATACCCCGTGCCGCATCTTCCCGCGGAACCGGCGCTGGGCCTTCTTCTGCTCCCTCCGGTGACGCTCCCGACGCGCTTAAGTCCGGTGCCGCCAGCCATGCTCAGCCAGGTATCGCCGCCGCGTCTCCCAAGAGCCGCGTCCGTCCTCCCCCACCGCATCGAGGTTCATCCCCGGTGCCGGATTCCAGCAGCGTTGATGAAGAGCCTCTGAGCAAGCGGCAAAGGAGGTTGCTACAAGAAAAGAAGGAGGTGGCACCACATCGAGGTCCAACCTCGTCATCTCTATCGTCTCCAACAGGCCACAAGCAGCAGCAGGCTCCCAAGCGTCATCCCGTGTTGGTGCTTGATTCTGAGGCCGAGTCTTCCAAGAGGATTACACGAAGTCAGGCCAAGCACAAGACTTCCAAGAACATGCAGACTCACACTACCAATCTGTCTCCCCGTTGTCAGGTCCCCAATCCCTACAAGAGGGCTGCTGGCTGTGGACAAAAGCCAACAACCGAGTCTCATGGATCTGACACTGATGATTTCAAGCCTCCGAAGAAGAGAAAACTGCACTCTGTCAGATTTCAGGTCGTATATTTGACGTCAAGTACCATATAATGTGTATTCCCCCTTTACTTCTATTCTGCATTTCCCCTTTACTTTGATTCTGCAATTTTTGATTGCACCCTTGTTTTGTCTCCAGGAAGAAGTGACTCATGAGGACAAGGAAGCGGAATCTAGAACTAAACGTCATCATACCAAAAAGGTTAGTTTTTCCCATGTTTGGATGTCTAAAACTTAGCTTTGAATGGATGTCTAAAACTGAGCTTTGTTTGGATGTTTTACGGGGTCATTGCGATTGCTATGATTTTCTAGGGTGCACAAACATGTCTATCATATATACAAGACATGTCTATCATATACCCTGCTCTGTGAATATATATAATCATATTGTTTCCTTGGTCATAGTGTTGTGGTAAATGATTAATAATTTCAATATTGTTTTTGTTCAATTAACATTGTAATTCTGCAAGTTTATACTGCAACTTTTTGGAATCATATATTGTATGTGTTTGACATATTATCTAAGCTCACTGTGTGCCCATAGTTGAGATCATATACATGCTTCAGGATGGTCATATATACCATTTCATTGCTGCTAGTGTCGTTTATGCATAGGCCATATAATTGGGACATATATTATACTTGGTACATGTATATATGCTTCACTAGTTTCTGTTTTCTCTAGTTATATGCTTGTGTCTATTGTACCGTACTTATTTCTTTTATAGTAGTTTGTAACATTTAGGCTTGTCTCTATATGCATATATGCATATTAGTATATGCTCACTGCAAAATATTGATGGTATGCAGGCTGAGCTCTCTGCTGGGAAGAAGAAATTTGCACACAATGTTGCTATGGACAAAACAGTATTTTCCCCCTTTTTTGGTTCACATATATGCTAGTATTGTATGTGGCGTTTCCTCAACATTTTTAAATATGCCTGTTTCAGTAATCATTTTTTGTTGTTTAGGATAAAGAGCCTGTTGAGAACAATGAAGCCGGAAGCAAAAATCCTGATCCTAAAAATGTATGTTTTCCCCCTTCTTGGTAGTGTGTGTCCCAAGACTAACATTGTAATTCTGCAAGTTTAGACTGCAATTTCTTCTTCCATGGTGCATGTTTCAGTATGCAGTTTTTCATTTTCAATGTTTCATTGCCTGACATTTGAGACATGTCTTCTTCCATGCTAGTAGTTGATATTTTCACCTTTTAAATGATAAAATGTTTACTTCCCATTTTATAAATGTTTTTATGCTCATTTTTTGCTCGACATTGTTCAAACATGAATATATGTTGTACCTATGCTAGTGTCACATTGTTCAAAACATGAATGATTCTTTGCTTCATTAGTTTCTCATGCAGTTTATATGCTATTGTCCATGCTTTACTCCATTTTTAGGAATTATATGCTCATTCAAAAACATCTCTGCTTTGCAGGACGAGCTCCCTGATAGGAAGAAGAAATCTAAGAAATCTCGACGCAAAGGGGCCACGGACAAAACGGTAATACCTTTGCTTCTCTGTATGATTGTCTGTGTGCTTAGGATATGCATGAGATGTTGGTGTGTGTATGTTCATATATGTCCGGTTGGTTTGTATTCACTCATTGCATAGATATGTCTCATGATGTGTATATGTATGATATTATTGTACTGTCCCTATGTTACATGTAATGATGGTTGTATGACACATTGATTGTATTTGTATGCCATGGCATGTCTCATGATGTGTATATGTATGACATTAGTATACTGTCCATATGTTACTTGTAATTATGGCACATTGATTGACTTTGTATGCCATGGCGTTCATGTTGTACTCATCTATTTCTAATATCCCAAATTTCTTATCTTTTCAGTGGGATCACCAAAAGCTTAACATCAGATGCATGCCTAAGGACGTCACTGAAGTTTGTTCCAAGCTTAATGAATCACAACACAGATATGTGGAATCGAAGGGCTTTGAATCTTTGTTTCATCTCAAGATTGAAGCCTTCGAGTCGCGTGGTCTGATTGAGCATATTTTGGACCGGATTGACCCTAACGACATGACATATCGGGGTGGTCCAGGAAAGACCTTGGAGTTCACAAAGGATGTTATCTATCAGTTTTTTCGCTTCCCCAATTCTGGAACATTTCCACCACCGAATGAGTTGCTCAAAAGCTCAGCAGAGGCTTCCAAGTTCAAAGAACAACTAAAGATTGGAACTCAGGGCTACAATGTACACAGGATCAAGCAGCGTGTCTTTCTTGGAGGTACAGATGAGTTAACAATGAGATGCTTCTTTATTATTGTCTTAAACCGCCTTCTGTTCCCCAAAGGGACTTGGGAGATTAGTAATGAGCATGTTTGGTGGACATGTGACATGGAACGGTTTGGTGAATATGACTGGTGCCAATTGATCTACAACGACCTATCCCACTCCGTCAGAAAATGGCATAGCAGAGTCAAGGACCAGCAAACCGCAACTGTTTACGGATGCATCCTTATTTTCATTGTAAGTGGCAGACTCCCAATCACTGTCTAGTTGTCTGTTCTTTATTGCATGCCATGCCATGACTTTATATTACACACATGCTATGCTGCTATGACACATGCTGCTATGACACACATGCCATACCTATATGAAACATATGTCATGCTCATATGACACTCATGCCATGATATATG
Organism: Digitaria exilis; assembly: GCA_015342445.1. Classification (NCBI taxonomy): domain Eukaryota; kingdom Viridiplantae; phylum Streptophyta; class Magnoliopsida; order Poales; family Poaceae; genus Digitaria; species Digitaria exilis. The sequence goes on along the minus strand of JACEFO010001681.1, from coordinate 1,326,954 downwards.
ACACACACGCCATGCATATATGTCACACATGCTTTGCTTATATGACAGACATGGCATGCCTATATGACAGACGTGGCATGCCTATATGACATACATGCATGTATATATGACACTCATGCCATGAATATATGACACACATGCATCTCTATATAACACATATCATGCCTATATGAAACATATGCCATGAATATGACACACATGCCATGCCTATATGACACACATGCCATGCCTATATGACACTCATGCCAGCATCTATGACACTCATGCCATGAATATATGACACACGTGCCTTGCTTATATGATACAGCTGTACTATCTGGATCACCTTTATAATGAGAATGCCCCTGCTGAGAAGACAGCAACGCCGTGCATCCGCTATTTTGATAGCGTTGTTGTGCAAGGATTGGTTAAAGCTGACTACAAAGACAAGCAATGGGGGCATTATGATGTAAGTTTGTGTACCGTTTAACCATTTTGTTGTTATTCTATTCCTTTTCTACCTCTGTATGTAATGTTTTGTTAAATATCTTTGCCTGTAGTTCCGTAGCCGCACAGAGACATGTTATTTGTATGGCCCTGCCATTCAGATACCCCGGCTACGTGTATTGCTGGACTACAAGCTTGCCGAATCCAGTGGTGTGCTCACGCATAGATTGCATACTTTCGTATCCCACTGGGATGCTGAAATTGCAAAATGTCCCGCCTGTATAGAAAGGGGACGGAGATCTCTCGTGTGGAACCAGATCAGGGCTGCAGAAGCTTTGGGCACAATGATCGATCATATATTGGATGCTGAAGGTGGAGACTATGTACGAGATATACCAGATCCGCCAGAGATACCAGATCCGCCATCTCCACCATCTGAAGAGCCTGCTGATACAACCCGGCAGCAGCCTCAACCCGCTCAACGTGGTCAACGTGTGGACAGTACACCAATTCTTTCTCTCCTGCATAGTATTGTTATATGTTGTGTTTCCCCCTTGACTAGTTAATACTATATCAGGTGTTTTAGAGGACCCGCCTTGTGATGATAGTGTACATGGTTCAGAAGAGGTTTCTAGGTCCCAAAGTCTGAGCAACGGCTTCTCCAACCTGGAGTCTTTTGCCTCACAATCTGCCCACATGTCACGTCATGCTTGTGAGGAGGGTATGTCTCTTCAACCTACCACTTTTTTATCAGAATTGTCAAATTTGTTAAATTAATCCGTGCATGGTCAATTTACAGGAAGCAGCTCACACCATGACAGCGCGTACTTGGATGATGTTGCCCACCTCAACGACACTGACTGGGCGAAAAGACTAGATGATGCTGTTAAACGACAGCAGGCACGATTACGTCCTATCGCCAAGATGTCACGATCTGCATGCACTCAAAATCAAGTCAACATGGATGAGACATCTGCTGAAACGGAGGCCTCTCGTGAGTTTCTATGCTACTAACTCTGAGATATATTACATTCATATATTTGCCATGTTATGCATTAACATCTAGCTTTCAAATATACTGCAGCATCTCAGTTTCTGAACCTCAATGATTCCCAAGGATTGCCGCATACAACCACCTCAAGCAAATTGTTTGGTGGGGACAGCAATGCGAATGCTGAGATGGACAAGGCTTGCTCCCGGGTATACATGGAAGTCGGGCTCGATGACTCAGCTGATGTTGAGAACAGGACAGTGTACCAACAGGAGGCCAAAGGACCTGACCAAACCAAGCTTTTCGTTGCAAATCCACACATACTGGTTTAATGATTTCCCTTTACATATAGTCTCCTTCCTCATATTTGATCCTATCCTTGCAGGCACCATTCTCCACCGGCCGTGATAATGTTAGCTCTGGTGTAGAGGAACAGCAGTCAAAATCTCAACCAACAACACAAGAAATTGAGAATACCCCTGTCACAGAAGGTCCAATCTTTGACCAAACCCCAGTCGCTGCCACTGATGTTGATGTTGCTAAAGTTACGATAACATCCAATTCTATACTCAACAAAGCTCCCCATCCTGCGAGTAACATCCAACACTCCTGTTACTTGTCCCGTAATAGTTAAACAGGTTTATATGGCTAGTTACATACCTATGTATGACAGTGTAGTGCTATTCTTTTCAGACTGGATTTCAGGCAAGTATGGAGCAGCCACGATCTCAACCAACTCAGCAGGAAATTGAAAATACACCTTTCACACAAGGTCCCCAGTTTGACCAAACCCCAACTCCCCGAGAAGCTCCTGCTGCTGAAGTTACTAGAACATCTAAAGCTGCACCCAACAAAGCTCCGTGTCCTGTGACAAACATCCAACGTTGCTCACCCAAACCTACTTCCAATAAAAGTCGACGTCATGTGAGTAACATCCAACATTGCTTCTTCTTACTTTCTTGTAATAGGTAAACAGGTTTATATGGCGAGTTTCATATCTATATATGACAGTTAGCACCGTGCCCATTATTGTTTTTGCAGACCACAGTGCAGCCAGAACCGGCGGTTAATATCAAGGATCATCCAATCTTGGATTTTATTAGCGGTCAGTTGCATATACCAAAAACTCAAATTCTGGAAGAATATCGGCAAGTAACCTATATATATATATATATGTATGTATGTATATGCATGTTACGGTTTGATTTCAGCACCTCTGACAGTACTGTTGTCTTATGAACCAGTAAACGGCCGCAACACAAGGTTCCCAGATTGACCAAACTCTAATGACAGAGAAGACTTCTCAGATAGATGTGAGTTACCATGCCAGTACTGAATGTCCTGCATTTTGTGTCCTTTCTACTATCTATGCCACCCATGTTATGGTTATATGACTCTTTAAATACTACTTTTTTCTGGCACAGGCAAGGGATCTTGGGGCTGCTTCTTCACAACACAATGAGGACAATACTCAACAATCTGTAATTGCTAGTTCAGTGCAGGAGCTACGCAGATACATTTGTGATGCGGATTCCCCCGTTTCTGAGTAAGATACACCATACTGCTCTTATCTACCGCCTTCACAGATATTATATGAATGGAAGAAGTATATGCCCCTTGTATAAGGTCTGTATGACTTGTATGTGTACCTATTTCCCTTTGACGTTTGTGTGCAGTAAAATCATCATGCGCTTCAACTCTGCCGAATCCAAGGGGTGTGATGTTGTGGAATCATTTCAAGATTTTAAGATGTTGGAAGATTGCTTCTTGGAGGCCTTGCTGCAATGCCTCAGATATGAACACGATGACTTGGGCGGCATCATACCCGCTAGGACCATCATACTGGATGTTGAAGCGACGGTGCGTGGTCCTTTTTATGCTAACTATATATGATAAGTGTAACATAGGATGATCAACACATCTTTATGTTCTGGCGCTAACCTTCTTTCTTTATTTAATGCACAAGTATCTCAACTGAGTACATGAAATATTTGGAACACTCGGATGAGCACTATGATCAGGATGCATTATGTAGAATCCTAGATCGTACTCTTCCAACCAAAGATGGCCTTACAGATTGCAAAATAGTAAGCAAACCACCATGTTCTATCACTAATCCTTTACCAATACTTTACAATTTTTATATACTTGTACCATAAAATTTTTTATGACTAAGCATGCAGTACCACCAAAAAGTTTCTTGTTTTCCAATTTGTGTTTACGTCGGCGAATTATGCTGACAACGTTCTCGAGGGGGTGCCCCGAGAGAAGGGTTTAGGGAGAAGTCGTCGAGAATCTAGAGCCGAAGGTGACAAGAGACGATTTAGACAGGTTCAGGCCGCTGGAGCGTAATACCCTACGTCCTGTATGGTGTATCTTGTATAGATGAGATGTTTTGAAGGGGGTCCCTGCCTCCCCTTATATATCCCGGAGGGCAGGATTACATGGAGACCGTATAGGACTAGGAGTCTTTTACAAGTTAATCTCTAATTCCGTGATACAGTTTATCCAAACCGACTAGGACTAATCCTTGTCTTATGCGTCAAGTCTTCTACGTGGGCCGGCCCACAGGATGGGCCGCCAGGGTTGTTTAGTCCGTCAGGACTCTACACCCACAAGCCCCCGAGCACCTTATCTCCTGAAGAACAGCCTTGTTGAAAGTACAGAGTTCTTTGAGGTTCTCCAGAGTTCTTTTGAAATCCGCCAGGGTTCTTTGAGACCCGCAGGGTTCTTTGCTCTTGGAAGTTGCAACCATGTTGTTCAATAGGTAATGATGTGCTCATAAGTCTTCTCGAAGTTCGGATTGGTGCGCACCGACTAGGTGCGCCCAATTGGGCAGCCCCCGAGCCTTGTTTATCTTTGAAGAAGAAATTCGAGGCTCTTTCGAAGTCCGAACCAAAAGAGAATCAATTTCCGAAGAAAACCGAGTTCTTTTAGAACTCCTCATAAATTTATCAATTGAAGCCGAAAATTCTCAGAAAAATATTTCCTGAAAATATGTCCACAGCCTCCGAGCCTAAATTTGAACGAATTCAAATATAGGATCAAGAAAGGACCAAAATTGAAAAGTACCGTAGTAACGCTTCGAAAAGCCAATATAAACCGTCCGCGTCCCTTTGTATCCGCACGCCTTTTGCGAAACAGATCTAGGTTTTGCGACAGTTGCGTTGTTAGCAATCCGAAGACTGCGCACATACTCCCGCAACCTCCTCAAACCCTAATCCCATCCACACCAAGCCTCGAAGAACTGCAATGGCCGGTGGTGAAGGATCCAGCCAAAGCAAGGGTACTAAGAGGAGAGCGGAAGCCATGAAGGAGTTCGCGCCGTCTGATGAAGCAGCTCCCACAGGAGATGCTCCGTTCGTGGAAGATCCAATCAGTGACTGGCCAACCAGTGCACTGAAGGAAAAATATATCAAGAATCTGGAGATAGATGGATTCTTGGCAGCCCAAGAAATCAGTCGGTGGAGATGCACACACGGGCATGAATACCCTACTGAAGATACCGAGGAAATCGCGGTATGGAAGGCATTTTATGAAGTTGGCTTTGGTATGCCGACTTGCGATTTTTTCCGTCGTGTGCTGCAATTTTATGGAATTGAATTGTGTCATCTGAATCCCAACTCCGTCTTGAATCTATCCATCTACATCCATCTTTGTGAAGCTTTCCTTGGAATAGACCCCCATTTTGCCTTGTTCCGCCATCTGTTCAGAGTGAAGACATCAAGCGGACCATTGCAAGTGGTGGGGAAGGTGGTAATCCAGTTCCGTCAGGGTATGAAGCCACTGTATTTGGAATATACAACCAATGAGAGCTTGAAGGATTGGCAGAAAGAGTGGTTCTATGCGTGGAACCATCAGCCACAACTGTCCAGCCGCTCGGGAAATCCTCCAGTAATGAAACCATTCTGGAGTGAAACCGTCGGAGTTAATCAAGCAATGCAGATTCCCGAGCTGCTGAACATGATCAGAGATCTGAAAGCACAAGGGCTGACAGGAGCCATGGTGTATCGTTCATTCCTGCTGAGGAGAATTCAACCATGCAAACAACGCTGCAATCCAGGGTACTTGTACTCCGGGGAATATGACCCCTCAAGGAATGCCACCGGAGACATGTCAGATAAGAGGATTAACCAACTCTTGAAGAAGTTTCTGGTGGTCAATGATGAACAATTTCCAGAGATAATGGAAATTTCTGCAATCACCATGACACCTGAGGTAAGAACCATATCTGAAAGCAATATATTGCCTTAATGTTGAAAACATATTATGAACTAATGTCTTGATCCTCTTAGTATGAAGCCCGGCGATCACTTTATGTGAGTCTGCCGCCCCTGGATCCAACCAATGCTGAAGAAGCATCTTTGTTGGCTCGCTGTGTGGATCCAAGGGTAAGAGATCAGGTTTGCCAACGCAAGCAACCTGCAACTGAAGAATCTGACGAGCCACATGCTCATGTTGAACAACAGGTGTTTAAAGAACCCCAAGGCAAAACAGGGGCAACCTCCAAGAGAGGTGAAGAAGCCAAGAGGCCAGCAACAACAGAGGTACAAGCACCTGTGTCCAAGAGAGCACGAACTCTGACCAAGCCCCGGGCAAGAGTGATCCCAGAGGAAAGGGCAAAGGTATCCCCACAACTCAAGACACCATCTTCAGTGGGGATAGCTATTGGAGAAATTGGAACCAGCAGGCCACAACCGTTATCTGAAGCTGAAATTCTGCACAACATCTTCAATCCTGTTGCTGTGCCGTTTGAAGAGACAACCTCAATGGTTGAAGAACCCTGTCTAGCTGGACCGTCAGCTCCAGAACAGGAGACTGAGGAGGAATTCACCTTAGGGGAGCCAGAGATCCCCATGCGGCCTTCCACCATGTAAGTACCCTGTATATCTTGTCGCAGTATACAGATTAAACACCCATAACAATCCATGGTGTCTGATTAAGTTATATTTTCAGAGTGCAAGAAATGCCAGAAACAACTAGGGAAGATCCCCCAGTTGACCATGCGGCTGTAGAACCAGAGGCCACAGTGTCCGAAGAACCCAGGGTGATGCCAGAAACAACCCTACCAGAGGTTCAAGTAGCCGTGCCATCAAGCCTGCCAGTACCAGAAGGAGCACAAGTTGAAGAAACAGTTGCTGAGGTGCTGGCAGATATCGAACATCTGGTCACACAGGCCGTGATTGAAGAATCTGAACTATAACGCCGTGACCAGAACTCTGCGGAGCCCCCAAGTGTCACGGAGACAACCCAGATCAGGGCAGAGGCAGAGTGCTCAAGGGGTAAACAAGCTGAAGCATCAACCCAAGAGCAAATTATTGAAGAAATCCCCAGAGTACCCAGGGGTACTGGAGCTAAAGAAGAGATCGATAGCTTCCGCATCGGGAGCTACGATCCAATGCTCAACCCAAATCCGCAAGGCTTCGAGTACATCTTGGACGCGGAGGAGGATGAGGAGCACATCGACAGGGGACTGTACCATGCCGAGAGAGCAGTAGCCTACTTCAAGGTCTGTGAAACAACCCTGTGCTTGTCATCTATTTGATTGTATAGCTCAAAACTATATTTATGCAGGTCGTCGGCGAAGCATCGAGGAAGAAGACGGAATATATCCACAACATCTCGCTGATGCACGCCAAGGCAGACCGTCTCCAAAAGGAGCTGGAGCGTGAACGCGAAGACCGCAAACTCCAGGAGGCGGAAGACACCGACATGATCCGTACCTTACATCTGCGAACCAAAGAGTTGGTCGCAGAGAAGGAGGACATGACGAAGAAGCTGACCGCAGCCAAAGCAGAGCTCAAAGGTACTCTGTTACTGCCAACATCTTGTGACAAGGTATCCTTTGCCTTTGTAGAATAACAACTCTGTCATTGTCTTGTGTGAACAGGGGTGCAACAACAGTTGAAAACAACCTAGAGCAAGATGACGGATTGGTCCAACTTTGCCAACCGCCATGAAGAAGCGTTGAGGACTCTGTCTGCTGAACACGACATCATCAAGGAAGAACTCAGAGTAGCAGTCCAACAACGCAAGGATGCTGACGCGCAGTTGATTCGGATCATTGAGCAGCAAAAGATGCTTGCCAAGGATCTTGAAGGCGCTCGCGAAGAGAAGAGTCAGTTATCCGAAGAACTCGTCCAGGCGAGGAAGAATCTTGCAGATAAGAAGGCGCTGGACGAGAAGCTAGAGCAGGCAACCAGGAGGATGTCAGAGCTTGAAGAATCCTTGCGGCTGATGAAGAAGTCGGACGATGACCTGGCCGAAGCCTTGAACCGGATATCATTGCTAGAGAAAGCAGCGAATCCGGTGGTGAAGGCCTTAGTCCCGGAAGACCCTTCATCGCCGCGGTCTTTCCTGGAACGCCTGAAGGCCATGCCACGACAGTTGAAGGCTTACATCAAGAGATCATCAAAAGCCTGTCTTGTGCATGTCCTTGCTGTAATTAGATCTAGGTACCCTGAAGTAGATATAGGCAAGCTTGTTGAAGACGCAGAGCCTAATTGTACTGAAGCCGCCTTCAGGGACCTGAAACAAGAGGCCGAGCCAGTTGCTGAAGCAATTGCTCAGAGCCTTAGATTGTAAATGGAACAAATATTATTGTAATATAATTATTATGCAATGAAATATAATATTTCCATGCTTTGAAGAAAAACCAAGAATTTCTAAGAATCCTTGGGTTGTCTCTGTGTCAATGACCAGGACTTAGTCAAAATATACATGGCGTAGATTTTAACTGTTGAAAAGCAGCCCCGTTAAGGACCCGAAGGAACCCAGGGAGATTTCTTATAGCATAAGCTATCATTTAAAGTGTACCCCGTTAGGATACTTGGGAACAAACTGTATGTGGTTTGCCAAAGCAAGAACCCAGTAAGACCCACGGAACGGCAGCTTTAAGCTAAAAATTATCATAAATTAGCGAAATTGGAGGAACAGATCCGTTCTCAGCCCCGAAGGAACCCGGATAGACCTCATGTATGGGCTCTGAATGCATGAAGAAGAAACTGTCCGAGTCTAGAAAGAACACAGAAGTTTTGAATGATGTCAAGAAGACAAAATAAACAACGCAGTAAAGGGAATTTTATTGAAATATATCTCGTTGCCGAAACAACGGTACAAAAGAACATATGATGCCGAAGCAACTAGTTCATGTATTGCTGGAGCAATGTTTATGGAAGAACTCTGGATGCCGAAGCAATTGGTTCTTGCGATGCCGAAGCATTGTTGTAGTGAAGGAGCTACGCGTAGAATTTGCGTAGATGTTCTATGTTCCAAGGATTTGGTAATTCCATACCATCTTCTGTTTGAAGTCTATAGGTGCCTGGCTTAAGGACCTTGGAAACAATGAATGGACCATCCCAAGAAGAAGTAAGCTTGGAATGGCCGACTGTATTCTGGATTCGGCGTAACACCAAGTCTCCAATCTGGAATGATCTTGTCTTCACATTCTTGTCATGAAATCGACGGATACCCTGAAGATAGGTAGCGTTGTGTAACAAGGCTGACAGTCGTACTTCTTCAGCCGTATCAACATCCAGCATCCGTTGTTCGTCTGCCATGGCTTCTTGGAATTCCTCAACACGAGGAGCGCCATGCATGACATCAACAGGTAAGACGGCCTCAGATCCATACACCAGGAAGAAGGGAGATTGCCCTGCAGCTTTACTGGGTTGAGATCGTAGGCCCCAGACGACTGGAAAGAGTTCTTTCATCCACCGGCCTTCTGCTTTCTTCAGGGTTCGTTCCATACGAGCTTTAAGTCCATCGAGAAGCATGCCATTGGCTCTTTCAACTTGTCCGTTGGCACGAGGATGAGCAACAGAGGCATAGGATACCTCGATGCTGCGATCTTCACAGTAATCCCAGAACTTGCTGCCTGTAAAAGTAGTACCCAAATCTGTGATGATTTGGTGTGGTATCCCGAAGCGAAGAATCAACTCTTGGAGGAATTGGACTGCTTTCTCAGAGGTTGGTTTGACAACCGAAAAGACTTCTATCCACTTTGAGAATTTGTCAATGGCGACGAAACAGTATTCAAATCCACCAGGCGCCCTGGGTAATTTCCCAATCATATCAAGCCCCCAGCATGCAAACGGCCATGACGGAGGTATCAACTTGATCTTATGCGCAGGCTGATGCGAGTGATGAGCGAAATATTGACAACCCTTGCAGTGACGAACAATTTCCTCAGCGTCGTGTAGAGCTGTAGGCCAGTAGAACCCAGAACGGAAGGCTTTTCCCACGATAGTGCGGGAAGCTGCATGATTGCCACATTCACCTGCATGAATTTCCTCCAGGATGTTGACTCCTTCTTGCTGTGAGACGCATTTCATCAATGCGCCAGAGCGTGCACCACGTCGGTACAGTGTGTCTCCAATTATAATATAGGACTTGCTGCGACGAGCAATTTGCTGAGCTTCTGCCTTCTCGGTAGGCAGTCTGTCGTGCAAGATGTAATCTATAATTGGAGCGCTCCAAGTGGCGTTAATGAGCATAACATCAGGGGTTGAGGTTGTATCGTCGGAAGTTGCTGCTGCAGAAATTGATGGCTTGGAGAGTTCATTGACGAACACCCCACTAGGCACCTCTGCTCTGGAAGAACCCAGCTTTGATAGGACGTCTGCAGCGACGTTATAATCTCGCTCGACATGATGAAATTCGATGCCGAGAAAGTGTTTTTCCAACTTGCGAACTTCTTCACAGTACGCATCCATGTCTTCATGGTTTCGATTCCAGTCCTTGTTGACTTGTTTGATGACTAACATTGAATACCCATACACCAGCAAACGCTTGATACTGAGGGTAATGGCCATCTTCAGTCCGTGAAGAAGTGCTTCGTATTCTGCAGCATTGTTGGTGACGGCAAACTGAATCTACAAAACATACTTGAGTTGATCTCCTCGAGGTGAAATCAACAGGACTCCAGCACCTCCACCTTCCAGCTTGAGTGAACCATCGAAGTACATGACCCAATGCTCAGGCTTGGTGGTGACGACTGGAAGATTGTGCTCGGTCCATTCTGATATGAAATCAGTAAGGACCTGAGACTTCATGGCCGCGCGAGATCGGAACTCTATGCAGTATGTTCTGAGCTCAACAGCCCACTTGGCAATACGCCCTGTAGCATCTTGGTTATGGAGAATTTCGCCAATAGGATATCCAGTAACCACAATGATCTTGTAGGTGTCGAAGTAGTGCCGCAATTTCCTGGATGTCACTAAGACAACATATAGAATTTTTTGAACTTGAGGGTACCTTGATTTGGAGTCCGAGAGGACTTCGCTCACAAAGTACACAGGTCGTTGAATCTTCTGAAGATGACCTTCCTCATTGCGTTCAACAACAATAGCGGCACTGACGACGTTAGTGGTTGCTGAAATATAGAGCAAGAGATCTTCGCCCGGGAGCGGTGCAGTGAGCACAGGTGGTGTAGTCAGGAATAGCTTGAGCTTGTCGAAGGCGACCTGAGCTTCCTGTGTCCACTGGAATCTGTCTTGCTTCTTGAGTAGCTTGAAGAACTCAGTCCCGCGTTCTCCGAGTTTGGAGATAAAGCGGTTGAGTGCAGCCATGCAGCCTGTAAGCTTCATGACATCCTTGACGGAGCGCGGCAGTTCCATGTTCATGATAGTTGCTATCTTCTCTGGATTAGCCTCGATGCCGCGTTCGCTGATGATGAACCCGAGGAGCTTTCCTGATGGAACGCCGAAAACGCACTTGGCGGGATTAAGTTTCCACCGCCACTTGCGTAAGTTGTCGAACGTCTCAGTGAGATCGGCGATGAGATCTTCGGCATTTCTTGTCTTGACTACCACATCATCAACATAGGCTTCAACATTTCGGTGAAGTTGATCTTGAAGAAAACCCTGTATCGCCCGTTGATATGTGGCACCTGCATTTTTCAGACCAAAAGGCATGGTTGTATAACAATACGCGCCATATGGCGTGATGAATGAAGTTTTGATCTGGTCCTCTTCTTTCAGCGATATCTGGTAATATCCTGAGTAACATTCGAGGAAACAGAGTAAGGTGCACCCGGCGGTGCTATCGATGACTTGATCAATGCGAGGAAGCCCGAAGGGATCCTTCTTGCAATGTTTGTTGAGATCAGTATAGTCAACGCACATTCTCCATTCATTTGAATTCTTCTTTCTTACAAGAACCGGATTGGCTAACCAATCCGGATAAAAGACTTCTTTGATGAAGCCGGCTGCTAATAGTTTAGCTAGCTCTTTCTTGATGGCTTCCCGACGCTCGGTGGCGAATCTTCGGAGGCGCTGCTTTTTGGGCTTTGCGCTCTCGTTGATGTCCAGCTTGTGCTCGATCAACTCTCTGGGAACTCCAGGCATGTCGGAAGGCTTTGGCCCGAGGATGGCGTTGTATGACGTTTCGAAGTCGGCAACTTCGAACTTGATGAACTCTGTACGGTAGTTGGATGGGGTACCGTACGTGACGGGCAGGGTGATTTGCCCGAGGGGGATGGCCGCCTTCCCAGGTACGATGCCATAGAAGGGAGTATCTGCCGGCTGCAGCGTGCTTGTGTCGAGCCCCATGGACTTCAACGTCTTGGCGAAGATGAGGTTGAGCCCGCTGCCCCCATCAATCAGGACCTTGGTGAGCTTGCTATTTGCCACCACGGTCTCTAGGACAAGAGGATATCGTCCGGGAGAGGTGATCTCCGCCCATTGGTCCTCCCTAGACCAGGTGATGGTGGTGTCTGACCACCGTAGAGGTGTAACCACCGCTGGTTCTGCTGCATAGGCCTCGCGCCGCGCGTTCTTGCGGTTGCGCGAGGTGTCGCTGACTGCCATGCCTCCGAAGATGACATTGACAGTATTGGTGACATTTGGGAAACCGTCGTCTCCCTTGTCGTGCTTGTCGTCTCCGTCTCCATCCGTCCTCTGCTTCTTGTTGGGCGTGCTAAACGTTTCCCGAAGGAGCGTGCAATCGCCCATGGTGTGCTTGCTGTCCGGATGGTAGGGGCAGCGCTTCTTTAGAAGTTTGTTGAATTCTTCCCTTCTTTGCTACGGAGACTTGGCGGCGCGAACAGTCTGGACGTTTGCGACCGTGTTGTTTGGTCGCTTCTGTGGGTTGTTGCCGTTACGCTGGAAGGAGTCGCGCGGCTGATCCCTGTTGTCTTCCTGATTCCTGCGACCAGGGTTGGCGGACCGTTTGCCGTAGCGCTCCCGTTCTTGATCGTCGGTGTCCATCATGTTGGACACCAGCGCGCTGAATTCCTCGAGGTCGCGAGGACGGTTGTGACCGAAGTCACGGAAGAGGCTGCGGTCGGTCATCCCTTCTTGAAAGTAATCGATGACTTCCGAGTCGGGGATGGGAACGCAGGATGCCTTGATGGTGAAGAATCGCCGGTTGTAGTCGCGCAGGGACTCGTTCGGCTTCTGTTTGCACGCGCGGAGTTCATATTTGCTGCCAGGGCGCTCGAAAGAACCCTGGTAGTTGGAGACGAAAGCCTTCTTCAGCGCGTGCCAGCTGTCGATGGAGTCTGGATGAAGGGACTTAAGCCAGGTGAGTGGTCCTTGCTCCATCGCAACTGGGAAGTACAACATCTTGGAGATGTCATCGCCCCCTGATCCCTCGATTGCAGAAGAGTATCTGCGTAGCCAGATGTTGGGGTCTTGCTTCCCGTCGAAGTTGGTGATGCCTGACGGCTTGAACTTTCGCGGAAAGGAGCTGACCCGGATGGCGTGTGTGTAGCATGGCAGGGCATCAGGGTTGGGGACGTCGTATCCTCCCGCAGAATCCGCGACGTGGGAGGTAGCTCTCCCCTCCCGGATCCGGAGGATTTCATTGCGGGCATCGTTCGGTGTGATGTGAGAACGAGCCGGACGGGGTTCTTCGCGGCGATTGGACCTGGGGGGTTCCTCGCGAGGACGGCGGGGTTCCTCACAAGGCCTGGCCATGTCCTTTGTTCTTCCGGCGGAGCTGCCATAGTGGCTGCTCTGACGCCTGGCTGACGGTGCTTGGTGGCGCGAAGAACTCTTGCTTTTGGAGGCGGAACGGCCTCCGTCCAAGCGATCAACCATGACTGCTGCGGCTTCTAGGCGGGCTTTGGCGAGGTTGATGTCAGGGGTAGCTTGGAACCCCTCGAAGACGCTGACCCTGAACATGATGTTGGCCACAGGGGAGTTGAAGATGCCTTCCTTGTCGAACTCAGCGTTGAGGTTTTTCCTCTGAATGAAGCGACGTCGGAGGGCACGGTTGAGGTTGCGCTCAACACGGAGTTCTCGGTCTGCGTCGATTTCTCCATCAACGGTTGAAGCGTCGTCGGAGACAACTTCCTCGTCGCTGTGATCATTGAGGATGACACAGGACTGGCGACCGGGGTTGTTAGGCCCGGTTTTTCTGTTACCCGTGGTAACAGGGAGTTCTCTGCCTTCCTGGAAGGGAAGAAGAGGTAGAATGTCCCGTACCGTGGAGGATACGTTTGCTTCGTGGAGGGCTACCTCGGGGTCCATGTCAGGCCAATGAACGATAACCCCCGAGGGAGTTGTGGTCATGACAAGATCCGAGGTGATCCGGCGAGGTTGTTGAAACTTCCTCTTCAGATGCTTCTGGTAGATCGCGGCCGAGTTCGTTGTCCTGAAGGGGAACTGCGGTGCGTGCGGTCCACGTGGTGGAGTCTTCAACCCCCGGGAATCGGAACCAGAGTTCCTAGGTGCCCGTGGTGTTGTTGTCACAGTCCTGATCGTTGAACCCTGGCGCAAGTCGGAAGTGATCTGGAGTCCGCCAGGGAGTCGTGGACGCGTGGCTTGATCCTGCCGCTTGACAGGGGTCGAGTTAACGTGGTCGGCCTGAGCTTGAATATGCTTCGGGCGCCATGTACTCCTCCGAGTAGGATACGATCTAGGGATCGTGTCGGAATTTAAGGTTTTCCGAGATCCTCGTGGAGTGGTTTGCGCGGGTGGCGAAGCTGGTGCAGCCACCACGTCGCGCAGTTGGTGTTGAAGCTCGCCTCCCTGGTTTGCGATGCAAAGCCAGGAGCCGAAGACGAAGGTGGCGCCTGCCTCGAACTTGGTGACGATGGAGGCGCTGTACGAGGCCATCGACTCTTTAGCGAGTTCTCGACGAGTAGATCCCCACGGACGGCGCCAAAGTGTCGGCGAATTATGCTGACAACGTTCTCAAGGGGGTGCCCCGAGAGAAGGGTTTAGGGAGAAGTCGTCGAGAATCTAGAGCCGAAGGTGACAAGAGACGATTTAGACAGGTTCAGGCCGCCGGAGCGTAATACCCTACGTCCTGTATGGTGTATCTTGTATAGATGAGATGTTTTGAAGGGGGTCCCTGCCTCCCCTTATATATCCCGGAGGGCAGGGTTACATGGAGACCGTATAGGACTAGGAGTCTTTTACAAGTTAATCTCTAATTCCCTGATACAGTTTATCCAAACCGACTAGGACTAATCCTTGTCTTATGCGTCAAGTCTTGTACGTGGGCCGGCCCACAGGATGAGCTGCCAGGGTTGTTTAGTCCGTCAGGACTCTACACCCACAGTTTATATGATCATATCTAGTCTGGCTATACTCATGATGAAGCATGATATCTTCATGTTATATAGTATATATGAACTTTACTTGATGTATGTATTGTTTTCACATTTTTATATATGGCCTGCAATACTTGCTGATTACATCATTTTGTCCATATCCACAGCTATACGTTCCAATCATTGATCATGAGCACTGGGTGCTATATGTTGTCAATTCTGTTGTTGGACACATCCAAATCTTAGACTCCCACCCGTACCCAGATTTGTATACTGAAGGGACAGCCAGGCACACGAAGAAAGTCAAGATGGGTGAGAGGAATATGCAGTGGGGCCCAACACACATGAAGAGGTTGTCAAGTGCGATCCATAAGGTTCGGCCAAGGATTGGAGTAGGAAAGTTTGGCAATTGGGAACTCAAATTGGTTGAAAGTGCACCAATTATGCGAAATGGATCTAAAGATTGTGGGTTCTATGTGTGGAAGTACATTCAGAACTATGATCCTTATACAGGACGGTTCCTAACTACCATTGAGGAGGTCTGTACGATATCGTTATCTTTGTATGTTTCAATGTCTGCCTATGACATTTGTATGACACTCTTACCACTGTTATATGACTTTGTTTTACATTGGGCAGGAGGAGAACGGTGACATCCGCTGTGAAACACTTAGCTACTTGATGTTCCATCGTTGCAACGATGTCGATGATCTCCCGCTAGAGATTCTGGCTTTGCAACAGTAGGAAGTTAGTTGGGGATTGGTTATCGTGAGCCTAGATAGTTGCTTAACAGGAGGTCGTTGTTGAACAACTATATGATGTCAATTTCTATTTTGCTGTGTTGCCATGATGTAATTGGGTACTTGGGTAACCACGCTATTGTGTACCCGCACTCTTAAACCCGCACCTTGCACATGCAATGCATTTCTTTCGTAGTATCCTTGTGATGATTTTCCAGCTCTAGATGACAAACTCTATCCATACGAAATTTGATAATACAACGTGCAATCCATATGTTGCAAAGTATTATAGAGTTTAACACCCTCGATACAGTAACAAAACATATTGCACCACATGGATTCTACTGTGCCTAATAGCTACCGTGCCTTTCATACATTTAAGCTAAACGCAACATATAACTCTCTAGCTCATAGGTTCAAGCAAAAACGTAAGATATTAATATTTTAAAGAAGCATATATTCTAAAGAAATCATCTTACACTGTCGATGTGCTCTACTTGTATCTTGCCATAGTCCGAAATCTCAGGGTCACATCTCACATTTATGCTTAACTAAGCTATGTCATCCCACGACTGCTGTTGGGCATCAAGCAAGCCAAACATAGGAAAATAGGAGCCTAAACACAGCATATAACAGTTTGAAAGAAGTATATCATCTAGGTCATAGCCTCAAGCTATACACAACATATAACTCTTTTAAAACAAGCGTAAGTACCGAGGAAATATGAGGGTCACAACTCACATTTATGCTTAACAAAACTATATCATGTCAAACAACCCCATGGCTGCGGTAGGTCATCAAACAAGTCAGTAAACAGGAGCATACAAATTCATCACTCATACAATAGGAGCCTAAGTGTAGCACATCGGAGCATAGCACATAAACCGCATACAAAGTATAGTGTTTAAGCATATATACTACAAGGTAACAAGCATACATCCAATGTCAATTAAGATCTTTATGCAAATTTCAGTCAACATCCATGGGACTGTTCAGCCTGCGTCGTACACGTTGGCCCCTACCAGTGTCCTCATCGTACCCTGCATTAGGCACCTCTTTCACTTTGTTGTTTGATCCAACTGGTCTTCCTCTTCTTTTTGGTTCAGTGCTGGTTTGTTGTCCTTGCCTTCCAACCCCAATACCATCTGCAAACTGAGTAACCTTGTTCCTTGAACCTAGTGGACGCCCGCTCCTCCGACCACCCAAAGCTGCCAATCTCTCTCTGTTATGTTCCAGTTCAAGACAAGTCCTTGCATCATGACCACAGGCAATCCCGCACACACTACATGTTTTGAGGTTCTTTTTGGGTCCTTTAGCACCAAGCTGTAGCTCTCGAGGCTCAGATGCTTTTATGGTCCTGCCCTTTGGCTTTGCTTTATCTGGCTTCTCCAAGCTCACCCCTTTGCCCACCAAATACGATTCCTGTTCATAGATACAAATTATTTTGCGTCATACAAACCTTTGCAACCTCATACAAGCCCATGTAAGGTTGCATACAAACTTCATACCTCCAATACTCTTGGCCCACTATGTCCTTTTTTATTCACTTGGCTCATGTTTGCTTTTGTGGCCTGCTTTTGCACCATCAGAAGGTACTCCTATTGGACAAACAAGTTAGACAAAGGCATACAAATATATCTTTTTTAGTCATTCATTGGTGGATGTTGCCACCTATGTATTAGACATTGTTTCATATATTATGTATCATGTGGCCAGATTTAATTCATACCTCATCCACACTAACCGGTGGATTGCTAGCATTGTTGAGGTTTGCTTCTTGTGTCAATGTTTCTTGTGATTCAGGAACTGCAGTGGCCCGACCAAACTCCTCAAGATGGACATTGTGTATCTCTGCAGGATGCAGCTCTTCATCTAATTGTTCATTGCCCTCCTGCTTAAGAGGGATACATTCTTTCAGTTTTAGTCATACATAACATGCCTAGCCCTAAAATATCTCTCACCTCAGCCACACCGGGACGCTGCACCCTACCCCCACCAGCAGGCACGTCAGAATCTGATCCCTCATTGCCTCTCCCTTCTTCGTCCTGTTCATCCTTTTTTTTATAGCAGGGAGAAATGGTCAACCAACATTAACATGCATATACAATGCATGTAGGCGTCATATATACATTGTTGTTACACTTACCTTTGATGTGACACAACTTTCTTCCCCACCAATGTCTGGTACCAAATGCTCGATCAAAGCGATCAGCTGGGCTAGCACCGACATGGCCTTATCGAACCCTGCTTTGGACATACTGCCATGGCGCACAACAGACATTGCCTTTGAAAGAAGTTGCTTGACTCTGTAAGCCTTCGTCTCCCCATCCTTTCCAACCAGCTTTCGATCAGCCCTGTCAAATGGTAGTTCTTGTCGTGCATTTGTTGTGTATCTCTGGAGTATGTACCTAGAAGGTATCTTCTCCAATTCCACTTGCATGAAAGCACGGCATAGGTGCGGGCAAAACATTCCGGTAGGAAATCATAAACTCAGTTCGTACCACACGGCAAACATGTTTTCATACTGGTACCTAAAACAACAATATGAATTTTTGTCATACCTGTGTGCTCCCACGCCTTGCACTCGCAGGTGAACTCCCCTGTTTCTTGGTTCACTTTTACTTGGAATTGGTGTTGGCCCCACACAATTTTTTCTGATCTTTTTGTGTGTTGGACCAACCAGCAATGCTCCCCTCTTTCGCTATCAGCGCTTATTTTGTATGCACTAGCTTTGCTCAGGGTCTCCTCCCATTTTGAATACACAGCCCTTGTGTAAACATGTGAGAGACGGACCCCGAACTCCCAGTTCGTTCTGCTCTCTATTTTGCTCTGTATGAACAAGACAATGCTTTTAGTAACCATCATATAACTAGGAAACATAAGCATATATTTCCATTATTGCCATGTCTGGTATGTCATGTGCATAATGTTTGAATAGGGCAAGTGTATACCGTGGCAGCATATGTAGCCCTAGCCTCTGCCATCTTCCTTCGGTGGAGAACCTTCATCATTTGTTTTGCAAACACATGCAGAGGTGTGTTTGCATCCACGTGGCCACTCTTCACTAGTTGGTTCACACTCTCACCTCGTTGGGTCGACACCATTGTACCACAATAGTCACTTTTGAAATAAGCTGGCACCCACTCTGCACGATGATCATACAGTGTCTTCAATGTCGGGTGCTCACCAAGACCAAATTCTTCGATAACAAGCATCCTCCATGCAGCTTCAAACTCATTCACAGTCAGTGGGTGATTGATCACTGAGTTCAATTTCCCTTTGAATTCTCTCTTTGCAAATCGGGTGTATAGCTCGTTCAGTTGTGGTCCAAATTTGTTCAGGATATGCCACTTGCACAACCTATGTATTGTGCCTGGAAAAACTGTTGCTATTGCTGTAGGCATTGCTGGATCTTGGTCTGAAACAAGTGGACTCCAAATTATTGACTGCAAATGTTCAGTATATATGAGTAACATGGGAAAATATATGCAGCTAGGGTCGTACCTGTTAGGATGCATCTTGGCGCGACACCACCCATGCATTTCAAGAATGAATCAAAAGCCCACTGGAAAGTCGCCATTGTCTCATCACCGAGCAAGCAAAATGCAAATATTGTGCATTGTAGATGATGGTTAGCACCCACAAACATACCAAGAGGCTTCTTGTATATGTTTGTCTTGCGTGTTGTATCAAATGTCAGTGCGTCACCAAAGTCTGCATACTCACCTTGCTGGCTTGCATGTGACCAAAGCAAGCTCAATATCTTGCCATCCTTGTCGACCTGGAAGTCACAATAGAACTGTGGATTTTGTTGTTTGCAGTAGTTGAAGAATTCCAGAAGTTTTGCAATGTCATTGGACTGTTGCTCATGCATCCAGTCAGCTTTGCTGAAAAATCCAAAGTACAAGCACAGACTCAAAACAATTGAATTCAATATTGCAACCTCACAATAGAAGCATATATTGAGCTAAAACAATGTCATACATATAACTAGTGTGGAATTTTAGTTGGGTCTTGGATTCATATAAGCAATGAAAACCAGTCATATATCTACTATAAACAGGTAAAGGTGCTCACATATTTGCAATGTCCTTATGTGTCATAGGTATGTTCTCAGGCCCACCATGCATATCTGCCATCATGTCCAAGATACAATGGTTTGCAATGGAATTGGGCAGTGGCACTTGGGGACGGCAAAAAGGCGTGGTTGTGGTGGAGTTTTACATAGACCACCACGTAGGATGACACATTTCCTTCTTCGTCACGAATCATCTTCATTTTCATACCACATTTGCAGCTCACACGCTTGGTAGTCTTGTTGCGTTTGCGATCTTCGCCTTTCTTGTGAAACGTGCTGCTACCTTCCTTGTTACAATTGATCCACTTGTAATCTTTATATGAACGGTAAAGCTTGACACCGAAGTCTACCTCCTGGCCATACTTAGCAAAGAAATCCTTAGCATCTTGCACTGTTTTGAATACCATCCCCACACGCGACACAAGTTCTTGGTTGATATCTTCTTTCTGCCATAAAATAAAATCATACACATTGGTCAACAACATCATATATAATCTGATAGTCAATGCAGGCATAGCCTAGGTATCATGCACATTGTTCAACAGCATCATATGTCCGTCGATAGTTAGAGCATGCCTTGCCACATGATCATACATATTGGTCAACAACATCATATCTCCATGGATAGCTAGACCTGGCCTTTTCGCATACTACCATAGACGTGCATTTCATGGTCGATTGGAAAAACAGAAGGAATATATTATCATATAAACATCCATGGGTCACCATAGGTTGGAAAAAAACGAGTAGTCAAGATGGAGCATATAAAGTTCACACTTTCCCCAAGAATAAGACACACAACTTAACCAATCAGCTTTTAAGGTATCATACAAATATCACACATGGAGCATATAAAGTTCGCTCGCTCCCATATTATCAGGTTGTCAAGAATCATAGAAACAACAGGCATGCCCATGAGTGAGGTTGGAATCATAGAAACTGCAGACAAAGAATATAAAGCTAGGTGATAGAGCATAGAAAATCAAGGAGCCCTACATGAGTCAGGTTCAAAACCTCAGGCGTGTCCATAGCTGCATCACCAACTGAAGGTACGGGATGGGCTGTCACTCCTGGCGCGCACAACACAGCCTCGGGGGTGTCCATAGATGATTCACCAATTGTGCCTGGAGAACACAGAACAACTGGTGGTGTCCCCTGAGCTGCTGCTCCAAGAAAACCCCCTGCAATCACCCCTGTTGGACTGCCAAAGTGTGTCGATGATGATTCTGGAGCTCCAAGGTTCTTGAAGCCGAAGAGGTCGCGTCGTGCATCAGGGCTTGCACCGCTGCCCGTAGTAGGTTCCTGTGTTTCCAGCCTATGAGGCTAGGCCGTCTTCTTGCAAGCTGGACGTGGCGGTGGCGTATTTGATGATGCGATGCACGCAGGGTCTGCAGCCGACGTCGTTGCAGATGATGTGTGCGGCGGCCAGAGCTGCCGCGCTGGTAGAGACTCCGAGGTTGGGATCATGGCGGTCGTTAAAGGAGAGCACTCGAGATGGCTAGATTATATTCGACCTGAGATGCTCAGATCACGAGGCCATCCTCCAGGCCTCCAGGGAGACACAGAGTTTGTCTGGATGGAATGTTTCCAGACCCCCTGTCCTATCCCCCGTGGGTCTTATATTTAGACCAACCACTATAGATGTAGGTACCTATCTGTGGGGGCCATCATATATAACTGTATATGACATTGCGTGTTACCTTGTACGAGGGGGGCACAAGTTCGTTTTGCATGCTACTTCCACAGTATACGACCAAATGAACTATACTGTACTCACCATACAGACCACCCCAATGCTTCATACAAACTCAATCAGCTTAATTATTGCACGGCAAACAGTTTCCGTGAACCATATTATCACATTGTGACTAGCATTCTATCTAAAATATACATCATTGAGTCTCGATCTAACCAGACAATGCTTAACACGTGTCTAACAAAACTACATAACGAGAGCATAGAAACTACGACTTTTGTCATATAAATTGTCATCCGAAGCATATATTCCATATGAACATTAACTAAGTTTGCTCCTGTCAGGGAACAATTTCATCAGATCCATCAAGGGACAACCACACAAAGTATATATTTCAAAAGGTGAAGGTCGAATGGATTAACCGTTGTTATCGTATTTGACGCATCAAGGGTAACATGAGATAAAAGAAATCGCATGATGTGAGCATACAAAGAACCACACAAAGCATATATTTCAACTGAAGGTCGAATGGCTCAGATGCAGGTATGACGCAACTTTTAGACCTTCCATCGCTCCTTCCGCTACGGCCCAGCGCGGGCCAGCGCGCGGAGGCGCGCTGGCACGCTCCCGTCACCGCGGGCCAGCGCGCGGAGGCACGGTGGCACGCTCGTGTCTGGTCATCGGGATCGGGTCCCAGTGGCAGCTAAGTGTCTAGGCTCTCGATAGCTATTCGAAGCCTATAGGCGCCGAGCGCTGTATATATATATATAGATATAGCGCGTCTATTTGGCTCCCTGCGCGTTGAATACGCGTCGGCGGCGCCCATATGCTGCTCCGGTGAGGTAATTTGGCCTGGTAATTACTCCGTTTTCAACACCAGGTAGTAAAATCGAATCCACTTGATAAGCCCAATCAATTTTGGTGCGCATGACTCGTCCATATGATTGATTGGATTCCCAGCCGGGTAATTGAGGTGCGGAAGCGTGGCTACATCATGGGACGGTGGTGCCTTCGTGGGTGATGGCCGAGGCCTCTGCCCCTGTGATTACTCTGTTTTTGTCACAGGTAGTAAAAATCGGATTTGTAATGTTGTACCGTAAAAATTCGCTGGAGATGTTGCGACGGTGGCACTGCCACTGACGTCTTATCACTCTGACACATGGAGGCTCGAGCAGTTAACGTGGAACGCTGCATGGGCGCTGTGCGCAACATCCATGGAGGCCGAGGCACGTCTTGTGCCGAGTCTGGTTGCTCCGCGGCCAGCGAAGCTGCCGTAGCCGTCGTCGGTCATTTTTTTTTCCCATTTGTCATATCGTATCCTGCCCGGCCTTCTGCACTGACGACGACGACGCATGTCCAGATCCCATGCAGATTTAATTTGCGACCAATTTAATGCAGATTGACTTGTTTAAGCGGTTTTACGGGATTTGTTGACGGTGCGGCACGGTGGGCGGCGTGAAGGACGCGGGGTGCCATTGGCGAGGATCTGCAGCCAACCTCCTCCATGGCACGCGCATGCAGTGGAGAAGGATTTGAGGCAGGTCTTGGTCCAAATCGATGCTTGCATGCGGCGAACATTAGCATGAATTAGGAGAGAAATATCCTTGTCTGTTCCGGAGGAAGACTTGCGTGCATACCTGCAGATTTTCTGGAGAAATAAATCCATCCATGTGTGTTTGATAGATTGCAGTTAGAGAGCGCTGCATGCAGCCAATTCTATCATAATTTGCATGCGTCTTGTTTTGTTAGTTACTATATACATACTACACATAACAAAGAACATGCTCCTTGTTCTAAAAATTACTCCTTTGGTAGTGTGTCGCAAATAATTATTGTTTTTCTTGAGGAAGAAGTAATTATTGTTAATGCTAGCTATCTCAAAAATTAATTTTTAACACAACAGAGATAATTATCCAATAAACGATAGGAGTAATTTGCCCTTGGGCAGGAGTATTTTTCAGTAAATAATTATTTTTATAAGAAGAAAATAATAATGGCTATTACATTATTATTATTCTAATAAGTAAATTTCCAAACATAAAGGAGTAATTTCCTGGTTTAGGTGTGTATTTTAATGATATTCATAGATTTTTACCATATTACATATTAGTGGAGTAATTTTCAGTTCCAGATTAATATTTTTCTCAATATTTATACTAATTTATTTTTCCTCATTAGCATAGTGATTCCATGATTCTTAAAAATTGAGCTGAAGGTGTAATCATGTTTTTTTTTGTGTTACAGGGGTAATATTCTCTTTTGATGAGTATTTTTGGCA
Organism: Digitaria exilis; assembly: GCA_015342445.1. Lineage (NCBI taxonomy): Eukaryota > Viridiplantae > Streptophyta > Magnoliopsida > Poales > Poaceae > Digitaria > Digitaria exilis. The sequence continues at coordinate 1,303,244 of JACEFO010001681.1, read as the reverse complement.
TTAAAGGAGTAATAATCTGGATTACAAGATGAGGATTCTCTTAGCAATAATGCTCATATATTAAAGGAGTAACCTTGCATAGTTGAGCAAGGCATGCGTAGTGCGATAGTATGAGGTGATTACAACCAAAACAAGCAGTAATTAAGTCCGTACCTATTCAATTGCAGATCTTGGAACCAATTTTTTGTTTATACATGGACCATACAAGTACTATACTCAAAATGAATCACATATAATCTGTACGTATTTCGAAGTGATTACTGTGTTAATATTATTTCTCAATAGCGGAGTGTTTTTACCAATGCCGGGGAAGTAATTTTCATATAGAGATAATTACTACTGCTTAATGACACACAAAAGCAGTTGCTGCAAGATTTCAGAGTTGTTCAAAATGGCTAGTGTACTGCTGCTACCCAGATCAGGAATGCATCAGGACTCAAAGCTTTGCAAGATGGTGCCACAGATTCGTCAGTTGTGAAACTGAAAATAAGAAAATCAATAAATATGTAGGAAAGCAAAACAATAACGAGGGAAGTGCCCTCCGCTCGTCTCATCTACGGGGAGGGGGTGCATCGCGAGGACGGAACGTCCGGCGATGCCGGCATGTAAATCATTCAGGCAGTCGTGCTCGAGCTTTTTCATGCCCCGCCCAAAGCTTCACGATCCAATCATGGCTGATTAGATGGCACAAGAAACAAAATCTCAGATCCACTGTAAACAAATTTCAAGAACACAGAGACGAATCCAAATTAAATCACCTGTATGAACAGAAGACGATGAATGGCCCATCGGTTTGCTGCTTTTCCTCACGTAGCCATCGCTTGAGGAGGATGGGGCTGACGCCATGCGAGCACAACTGCGCTGTCTGGAGATTTAGAGGCCCTGCTGCATCGGGGTATATACGCACGTGGAGACCGCTCGCCGGAGGGAGAGGGGCGAGGGCCAGGCCTGCTCGCAGGCGGCGTCGCCGGAGGGAGAGGCCGCGAGGGGCCAAGCCTGCTGCGACGCCACGGAGAGAGAAACTGAGGAATCGAATGAATAGGTCAACACGCCACGGAGAGAGAATCTGAGGAATCGAATGAATAGGTCAACAGAGGAGGGAGCGTAGGTTTTTATTGAAACAGAGTTTTACGGTTTCTTTGCTTGATTTACGTTGGTGGTTTTGTCATTTGAGTATTTGACTTCGCCGGAGTCCAGCGGCGCTCCGCCGGCGCGTTGAATATTATTCAACGCTCTGGGAGCCAAATATACAGGGGATACGAGATAATGCATTTATTAGATTATAAATCATATATAGTAAATTGCGATAAATTGAACCTACTTATCACATTACACACAATGCAAGATACCACGCATTGCAGTGAGGCCCAAATAATAAGGCTTAAATGTGAGTTATACGTACAGATGATGATGCACTCCTAGCTTGTGTGCAGAGCCCTCTCTAATGCATCCAAATTGGTGATCAATCTCTAGGCAAGATGGATCACAAACACTACCAGTTATATATATACTTTTTGCATCCCCTACATCCATGCATCATCGATCAGTGTGTGCATAGATTTGTCATACGCATGCTCGCATAGTATCAAGAGCAACCATCCTTAAACATCTGTCTTCACCAGGATGGCTGCTCCTGATGTTATGCAGCCCAGCAAGTATGGCTTCCATGTGACAGACACACACACACACGTCTTCTTCATCTCCTCCGTCTACTACCCACCGAACCCCATGCCGAAAGCCGGCGCAGCTGCTGCCCAGTAGTCTGCAGGGCCGGCGACCACGTCAACTCCGACGTCCAGTGTGCAGCTCACCGGGACAAGGCACAGACCCCTGCTCCTCAGATCCTTCTTCGCGTCTTCACAGCTTCCATCCTGGCCACAATATGAAAACATATAACCAATACTGCAAAATATACTTTGCATTGTGGATATAATCTACTTCTTTTATTTTTGAGATATCAAGTAAACTGTGAATTGATTTACATGATCGAGAGTACTATGTACCTGCTCATCAGTTTGTACTCGTTTTTTCAATGCACTGTCATGCAGGAGCTGCACACGTATGGGTCAGAGTTAATCATATACATTAGAGAGGCCAAAGAGAGTTTTGCAATGATAACTAAAGATGTAAAGCTAGAGACAAGTACTGGCCCATGATTAACTTTCCTTGATGCTTTTCTACACGTACCAATTAAAGCAACGCTTTTGATGAAGAACTAAAGGTTCCTTTTTTCGAACAAAAGTGTCTTTGCACTTTACTTAAGCGATCGATCAGTGTATGGGTATTGATCCCAGAAAAGAAGAGATAAATTACTCAGACTAATCGAGTAGATAATGATACCTGACCAGGGTCTTCTGGAAATATGCTGTGCCTTTCTCCGTTCACCTATAAAAAAATAAGGATTAAAGGGAATCAGACACCTTTTTATCGGTATATATACATAAATTGGTTCGCCAGGCATAAAGTTCTGCCAATACTTTTGTCAAAGATTTCACAAAGATACGATGCTTTGAGTAAAATGGTACGCATATGATTTTTCTATTGCGCTGCTTGTTGTTCTGCCCTAATCTTGTCATGACAATTTTATACTTCTCTGCAGCAGAGACTGCATACTCAGTGCATGTGGGAATGCTTTGTTCAGAAGAAGAATAACCTATTGCTTCGTCATAAGGCAGCTACGTACACACCACATCCTAGAATTAAAGTATTAAAGAGAATTAATGTATGTAAGGCACACATTAGATTATTTTTAAAGTTGTGATGAACACATGCATGATGCAGACCAGGCTTAAGCCTAAAATATGAGGACACACACAAAAATATATATCCTAGCTGACAAAAACATACAACAAGGTATGGCACTGTACCACTTGTGATCTGATCGTCTGAAAATGAAAATTAATGCACCAACTGGTACTATACACACCAGTCACTTGTATCAATAGCATTTGTCTTTATGTTTCCTGTGGCAATCATGTACAATTCTGGGGGTCCTCACGTCTGTCTACCAAATAAAGCTAGCATATATTCTACGAATGAATTTTTATATTACATAGTTCTTCTAAAAACTATTATATGGCATAAAAGATGTTGGGGGTATCAGCTGTGTATTGATTACTTTAGCAGTGATATGCTATATATGTCTGCAAACATTTTGTAACTAGGAAAATTTTAAGTATTTAAGTTGTAACTTTATTTTTTAATTTTATCCAAATTCCAAAATCTCAACACTTTGTTACCCCCCCCCCCTCCTGCACACACACCCAGAAAAGTCAGTATATAGAGCCATGATGGACGTTATTTTATGGCTTTATTTTCTCTACTTTATGATCTATTGTTAAACTCAGTGAGTCGCATGCTTTTCTATTAGGAAATTAAAATTCAAGACAAGATGTGCACATGTCTAAAGGAAAGGATAATTTTGCATTACTTATTCAAAATTCTATAGGATATGGATTGTCGATCTAGCTAGTTGTCCCTACATGATGTGGGCAAATCCAACTGCTCAAATTTATTAGAATCGAGCCGTCCATTTCAAATTGACCCCTTGTGGGAAAATTTGGCACCTTGTACATAAGATAACTGCCTAAAATGATAGCGTTGAATTCACAGGGAAAGTACTTATCGTACAGCTTGATGAAATGGGTCGTCGTCGTTGTGACTGCGGGCACTTTTTGTTAGTTACATATAATAAGCACGAACTTAGAGAAAGTATAAGCACCAACTCAGAGAAAGTCTAATCCCCAGAAAACGAAATGAGAAATGATGGAACTGGACTACGGGAAAAGGAATAGAAGCTATTTCATGTGTGGACCCTAAGATCCCCTTGGCAACCAGCCAACCATTTAGATGTTTTGAATCTGATGAGAGGGGCGCCATGTGGGTTTCAAAGATGCGCATGGTGGACCCACAGAACACACATCGTACTGCTACTGATGCCAGATGCCAAAATTTACCGATAACTTTCTCCCGTTGACCCAGTCAGTTACTCCAAAGAGCGAGAGAGAAGTTGTGGGATGAGACTATGAGAGAGAGAGAGAGAGAGATGCTGTGGGACGCGATGCACGCATGAAGGCGCGCAGATACGATGAGCTATAGCGATCATGATCCAGGTGCAGGCAGAGCATGCAGCGATGGCAGGCGGGGGCACAGCCAGCTTGCCTCGGGAATTGCGCACGCAACAAGCATGCATGGTACGGCGTACGACCATCGGACCAGGTACACGCAGATATGAACTGTGCATGGAGTTAAAAAGAATGCAGAGAGAGAGAGAGAGGAGCCATGGGCTACAGTAGTGGTTGCTGTAGTACTATACTCACACTGGCCTCGTGGAGCTGCTGATGCTTGGAGCTGGAGCTGATCGAGCCGCCCCCACCGCCATTGCTGCCGCCCACGTACGGCGAGCTCAGAGCCTGAGACAAAATAGAGGATCAAGCAGGGTTTCATCATAAGTTAAAGTGAGAACACGTACCACATGCCATGCCAGAGAGATTAATTGAGGTAGTAATAGTCTAGCCAGAGAGAGAGAGAGATCCAGGTAGAGAGAGAACGAGCCTAGAGAAAGAAAGGGAGAGAGAAATGAAGGCTGTGATGGCAGTGTGCACGGGGCATGGGTAGCTCCTTTCCAAAAAGGCACGCACTGTTGCACAACCAGGCTGAAAAGATCGCGTGCCACAACGGGCAGATTAACACACGCATGCACTGCCCGCCCCGCCTCTTTTTGTCACTTGAGTGACTAGCTCAGCCGCTTTGTGAATTGTGATGCGTTACATATGTGTTCTATCATCGTGGATGCGTACCATACGTCAAAATGTGTAAATAAACATTGTTGGCACTGATGTGCCAATAAGTTTGAATTCCCTTCAAATCCAAACTTTAATAGGGTTTTGCTTCTGCTGCATTCATATGTCATTATTATGTAAACCTCGGCTAGCATGTCTCTGACATATTAAGTGCTACCTAAGTGCTGCATGCAGCAAGTTAGTGCAGACTGTAGCACCATATACTGTACAAAGCAGGTCTCTAAAAAGTGCATGGTGTTAAGTGCACACAAGTGTGAAAACAAACAAGGGAACAATTACATCGCATGCATGCATGGCAATGCTTTATGTGTGATCTTTGTACTGTACAACTGTTGAGGTCAGGTATGGGCATGGGGGGAAGAGAGAGAGAGAGAGAGAGAGAGAGATGGACCTCAATTTGATTATGAAGGAATCTGATGTACCCAATGGCTTCAAGGAGTACAGACGCTGTGTCAGTCTGCCAGTAAAAGAGAGAGGTTATTAGCTCATGTCAGTATCTCTCTTTTGTATTTTTCTCTGTAAACATGGATCTTCTTTTACATGATCTAGCTAGAATCTGAGTTAAAAAGAAGGTAGAAACAGACAATGATGCACAGCTGATTAGAATGGAGGATAATAATTGAAGGACTCTCTGCAGGTGTTCAATATTATATTGACTCAGACACCAGCAGAATTGAACCCCCTTCATTTGTTACATATAGGGCACCTTTTATTACAACTGTTTTTCAACTAGAATTTTTTATGCACAAAGAATCGCAGGTTATGTGACTTCTTAATTAGAATGTTTTCTCTACATCTCACTATATATGCGATTCGTTCTATGTTCATTCTCTGTACACTTGCACAATAACTTTAACTAGTAGATAATGTCAACTCTTTCGTCGTTAAGGTATAGTCGCTCTCTGGACAATCTATTAAAGACATACAAGAAGAGTTTCACTAGTTGATTGCTACGTATTACTCAGGTCAGCTCAGTTTTGTCATAATGTCCTTAATTTGTCTCCCTGACCAGCAGTTTGCATTGGAGTATCTACAAACTGAGTAAACACTAAAGACACACTTTTATACGAGGTCATCACTAGCTTAGGACTCATATTCTGAATTACTCAAATCAAAACGATCCATTATTGATTTGTTTCCTAGATGTTCCTTCAAAATAAAATGTTGAACAAGTCTGATGATGCTAATTTTAACTCTTTTCACAGGCTGTATGGAAAGAGCTTAGGATTTTGCACAGATGCAATATACCTTTCCAAACGGGGAGACAAGCTGGTGAAGAGCAGTTATTCGATCCCCTAGCTTCTCCTTCCTCACCTGGAGCAAAAGATACTAAATTTGCCATCATTCCAACCCCTGCCAATCTCACACTCACTGCCACCCCACAATGATTCCATGCCTGTCCATTTCAGCATGCATGCTTCAAAGCTCTCCCTCGTTGCATTGATCTCGAGTTAGAAATCCTGGCCCATGCTCATTGGAGAGAGAGAGAGAGAGAGAGAGAACCTTCACAGTAGATTGAGCCGGCGAGGGTTCTTGGGTCCTAGCCTTCTTGAAAGCTGATCCAGATGCTGTGCTGATGCTCTGGTGGAAGCATAGGAAGAAGGAGTAAAGTTATTAAACTTTCAATTCCACATACAACTTACTGCTCATCAGCTATCATGGTTATCTATGTTCATTATACTTCCTAACAAAATTGTTCCGATCCTTACCATAGATTAAATTCTCTCTGTTCTCTCTCAGGTAAATAAGCATAAACAAAATGACCTTTCACTCTTGAACACATTAAAAATTAACCTGGCCACCTCTCTCTAAAGTTGCGATGCATATGCACATGGATAAATCAGCCTTGCATCATCCTCATCCTCCAGAGAAAATAAAAAACCAAATTTTCATCCCTACCTCACGTGGCGAACTACTGTTGTTGTTGGAGAACTCCAGCATGTTGCTTCCGAGCGAGTTGGTCGACGTTATGGAAGAAGACCTCGGAGAGGAAGCAGCTTTCTGCTGCAGGGCCTTGCTGTGGTGCTGGTTGACGTTTCCCCATGGCAACTGGCCGATCTCATCACTTGAGCTGCTTCCGTGGCTAGCTGTGGCGGCGCTGTAGAGGTAGCTCCCACTCCCTCCGGCTTCTGAACAAATGCTAGTTGGAAACAGCATCTGGCCTTTGTACCGCTCTTCTCCATTAGTAGCTAACCCCACCCTAGATGAACACAATATGATCATAAATTAAGCAAGCTCCATGAATATGAAATTCTTTGAGGAAATAATTAAAAATGGTTATGAAAGTGAAAATATATATCTAGTAATATAATATTTCATGCACCATTCAGTTGTTTCAAAAACTTATCTGGGCATGGAAAGAACGGATGGTTGGGTAAAGTAAATTACCAATACAAAGAACCGTTCGCCAACAGACGCAGAGACAGGGAGATAGAGAGGGAGAGGGAGAGAGAGAGAGAGGGAGAGAGAGAGAGAGAATTACGTACTGTATGAGCTGGCTCCATGAATCCTGCTGGCTGAGTCCCTGCTGACCGTGGTTGCTGCTGGTGTCATGCTGCCACGGCGACGTGCTGGTCGTCGGCAGTGGGTAGTGATTCGAGAGCAGCAGCGAGGAGAAGGAATGGACGGGGGACGAAGAAGACGGCGCTGCGGCGGTGGTGGTGGTGGACGGCATGAAAAGAGAAGGATGGTGCTGCTGCTCAAAGGGGGGCCTCAAATTATTCACGCTCCACCATCCATGGCCTGCCTCCGCCATCTCGCCCACTAGAGGAGATGATTTGTGGACGAGGCCCTATCCATATTCCCCTCTGATATGCTGATCTCTCACTCTCACACACTCTCTCTCTATCCAACACACACACACAAGCAATTAGCTAGTGCAAGCACTCAACCTATCTCTCTCTAGCTTTTTGCGCACTCGCTCGTCGATCGATCGCCACACGATCTCTTTGCAAGGCCTTTTACTTGTTGAGGTCAACCTCTAGAGGGAGTAGGGAGAAAGCATCTGGCCCTTTGGAGAAGGGAGAGGGGAATCTCAAGTGGCGCTGGCGAGAAGAACTGCTTAGTGGAGTGCAAGGTGTTTGAAAGAGGGCATGTGTTTTATTTCGTTCAGCTCCCCCCTCTCCTCTTCCAACTTTACCTGTTTCCTTTCCCTTGGCTGCCCTTTTTCTTCCCTCTTGGTTTTATTTCTTTTGCATCGGCTTCCTTTTTGCTTTTGAGAAGAAATGGGTCAGGGAAAACTTTAGCTTGCATCCAGGCTTTAAGGAATAGCCTGATTAAAGGAGAATAATGCATGAGAGGCGCCCATACAAAGTGCATACCTATTATTGCAGATACAGAAGAATCATGTGAATATATAAAAAAAAATCTCAACAAATTATTATGGAAGGTTTTATATAGTGTAAATTGTGAGCTAGGAATAAACAGAGCTACCAATTGTGAGCTAGGAATAAACTTGTGGTCTTAGAAATGTATTTTAAGAGTTTAGGGACTCATATGAAATTCTTAGACAAGTTTAAGTAGAGAGTTTGAGGATCTAAATTGCATACTAGGTACGTAATAATGCATTTTAGGACTCAAAGAACCTAAATGGCACCCGACCACAAGTTCGGGGACCGACCATGTATGTTTACTCACTGTATATTATTGCGATACATTCCCATCATTTCAAGAGCAAGTCTTCCTTTAATTATCCCCAAAATAAATTGAGTTTGATCTACATAGACATATACTATGCATTGCTTCCCCTACTGATGCTATCTTTCGTAGAACAATATTTCAGGCTTCTCCCGATCGAAAGGCTCAAAAAAAGCAGAGAACTAATCCATTTAATTAGTTGAATAAAGCGACTCCATGGTTTATGTGTACAAAATGCAATAACTAGTCCAAGAAAAGCATAAAAAGCTTTTTTGGAAGAAGAGATAGTTACGTTTACATGGATCTAGTTATTAACTTACTTATCTTGACCCCAAATGATGTAGTTAAGGGCTGTTCCGATCAAATTAGATTAAATGATTCAATTACTTTATTGAAGAAGAGATATTCCTTAAACACAAATAACAGAGCCCCTACCCTACAATTTTGCCTCGGTTATTATTGCTGCTAAGTTGCTTCGAGACTAAGTTTAACTTGCAGGTTGACATGTACTCCCGTGGTCAGCCTAAGCTTTAGCCTTCTGCAACTCTACGTGTATGTTTGGCTTTGTGCTTTCTTGACGTTTCTTTCTTTTCCTGCTGGAGGATTCATATAAACTAGGGCCTTAACGAGATTGCGAGCTAAATTTCTTGCAGATTTTAGGGATGTATACACTACTTTTGTCATCGATGCGCCGGATCGAGACCATACCAAATCATTGTCTGCTTTGCCTTGTTCTCGTTATTGCTGATGAACTCTTAATTTTCGGAAGCAGCAGTAGCTCCTAGGCTAGGCCAAAGATTACTAGTACTATTCAATTCTTGTGTCAAATTTAGAAAGAATTAGCAACATGTACTAATAATACTTGTTATAAAACTTAAAACAAGAACATTTCTAAATTTTAAAAAAATACTGAGTACTTTAGAGCTGTTCTTGTTTTAAAGTAGTCTGAAAGACACCTGGTGGCTGTGGCTCTCACAGCTTGATAGGCGGTTAAAAAGGGAAGGTATAGGACCATTGCATATTTGTAGTCCCCACAGTGTCTTGTCCCATGCATGTGTCAAACTGACAGTACTCGCTAGCTGCTTCCTCCTACGCCTCGTCTATGTGCATGATAATTAGAACTCTGCCGTTGATGGTCGATGGACATATTCGTGCATGATAACTTGTGCATCGCAAATTTATAGTTCTCTCTTCTCTGTCCTTATTCTGGCATGTGCTGCAGATTTATAGGGAAGAATGGTGACAAGATACTGAGCCGACAAAGTACAGTAGTAATTGTGTGGACCAAGGAGAAATTAGTTTAAACGGTTATTATGATTCATGTGTGCAACTTCGAACACATATTCTACTAGCTAGATGTTCTAGCTATTTTATAATAGGGATGTGTTGATTTTGTAGTTTCAATCTATCCGCAAAAAAAAACAAATATTCAATCACAAAGTTTTAAAAATAATGTAAAGAATACATATTTTTGTTTACTGAAAAACATACACTTTTTCCTTTTTATAGTATTAATTGATCAATAACAAGCTTATTCAGTTCTTCAGTACCGAAGAAAACTTGTACTCAATCCGTTTCAAATTATAAATCATCTGACTTTTTTTACTTCAATTTTGACTGCTCGTTCTATCAAAAAAATTATGCAAAATATCAATTTTTTTTTTGTTATGGCTTGTTTTTTTATTAAACATTATTTAAGAATGGCTAAAATTTGGGTGTGTTTGCATATTTTTTTCAAATAAGACGAGTGGTCAAACATTGGGTCAAAAAAATTAAATGACTTATATTTTAAAACGGAGGGAGTATTTAATTTTGAATAAAAATATACAATAAGATCAACATATTTTTGTTGTTAGAATATATATCAATAATGGATTAGGAGAGTATACTCCGTGGCCAGCCATATAATAGTTATTCTATAGCCACGTTGGTTTTACTATAGTTCTATGTACTGATTTACTACAATGTCACATGGTAACTAGGTTACTATAACACATGAGGTTCACACTATAGTAAATCACGTAGCAAGATTTACTATAATCTTGTAAATTACCATAGTGATTGTAGTAAATTAAAGTGGCTATAGAATAAATTCTGTGGCCGGCCATTGAGTAGTAGTTCTATAATGGATTTCTCATTAGAATATATATCGTTCATAATATTTTTGCCGTTTTGATGGAAGAAAACGTGCAATAAAAATACGGTACACGACAAAATACTAGTATACACTACATACATATTATTGTTCATATAACGAGAGTTTACCTTCGTGAAAAGGAGGTAGTCTGTGTGTGCGCCCTACATAGGATGGTGTACGCTGTTCGCTAGGTATAGACAGCTAGTGTGTGGTGCCAATAACCTATCGCGTTTGTCCATCTCTTTTTGTTCCCCATCGATAGTCGCCTGTCGGCGCTTGTGATCATTAGTCTAATCCTAGCTTGAGACCTTGGTACAATCACATATATATCAACGGAAATACTAGTACGTTGCCATGTCATGCAATCGTCACTCTGAAGTCACCAGGCCATGAGGTCCTTTTGCACAAAATAAATCAGAAACATATGCATGGTGAAACAAAATTCCATATATATGATAATCCCTCTCCTCTTTTGTGTATAATAATCACGAGACTAATTGGATGCACACATATGATGCTAAGGTATATAATATTATGTCTTTCATAAGAAAATATTATGTCATTGCTTTCTCTCATGCATTTCCCCCCATGTTTGTACAGCTCGATAATCAGACAATATTATTAAGACTAAAGTGTATCCCCTCCACTACTACAAAAAAACATTTTAGAGGACACTCGGTCATTTTTTATTTTCGGAGGCGGTTGTTTCTGTCTGCCTCTGAAAATCGATTTTTAGAGGCGGACGTTTTAAAACAACCGCCTCGGAAAATCTTCTATTTTCGGAGGCGGTCGTCTTAAGGTGTCCGTCTCCGTAAATCGATTTTCAGAGGCGGACGCCTTATATGGCCCGCCTCCTAAAATACTGTGGCCCAAACTAAGCCTAAAAGACCCGCTAGGGTTCCTGTTTCTTCACTCATATATACAAGACCGTTAGGGTTTTTTTCTCTCCCTCCCATTCTTTTCTCTCTCACCTCTCCAGCTCCAGCCACCGTCTGCTACCCTCCCCTCCTCATGCGTGCAGCCACTCCACTCCCTCCTCTCCTCATGCATCCAGCAAGATCTAGGCACCAGCGACGGCTAGATCTAGGCGCGGGTTCTAGGTGTTGGCGACGACGCCTCCCTCTTCGGCGACGGGCGGCCACCACGGCAGCCTCGAGCGGTGGCAGCATCCTTGCGAATCCGGCAGCGGCGGCGGCGGATCCAGCACCTTGCGAATACAGCACCTACGGCGGCGGATCCAGCAAGGCACGGGCCTCTGGCGGCGGATCCGGCGAGACGGGGTCTATGGTAGTGGATCTGGCAAGGCGGAGGCTACGGCGGCGGATCCGGCGATGCGTGGGCGTACAACAGCAGATATAGCAACGGCGGATCCAGCGAGACACCCTAGATGGGCTCGCGGGCCCAGATGCGTTGGTGGGCCCGTCTTGGGTTTTTTTATTTTTTTAATTCGATTAACGAAGGCGGGCAGGTATCCGCCTCCGAAAATGGCTCATTAACAGAAGCGCTTGCTCGGAGACGGATCCAAAAACCGTCTCCGAAAATCGATTTTGCCCGCCTCCAAAAAATCGTTTTTGTAGTAGTGCTCGCGCATCATGGATGGTCATGTGGTATTATATAAATAAAGGAGAAAACATAATTGGACACAAATAAAGCATTCCGCAATCTTGTCTTTGATATCTTTGATACATGTCATTTTAATCAGTAGAGGCTTTTGCGTGTCCAGTGAATATCCCTAAAAAAAGAGTGTCGAGTGAATAACTTCAGCTGCTTAGAAATTTAAGGCACAGTTATCTGACACATGCGTGTATGTATGCCTTTCATCTACTGAAGCAAATGCGCTGTAAATAATCAAGAGCCACATAAGCAACATCAAGTAGCTAAAAGTAGCTCAGTCACAGGAAACAACACTACTGGTACTCTGCAATCAGCACGACTGATTATTGGCGAGTTGACCTGAGTGCTAACGAAATCTACAGCTAAGCAGGCCGTCGATTAGATGGACGGACACATACCGCATGCTGGCCAACGTTCACAAAACCGAACCGGTTGGCCGAACCGCCGGCCGGCGGTAGCGGCTAACCGGTCCGGTTACCGTGGAAACCGGTGGAAACTGGACAAATTCAAATTTTGAATTCAAATCCCCCGTGTACTTGGTTACGAACAGCTAACCGACCGGTTTGGGTCGGTAACCGAGCGGTTTGGGCGGTAAGCCGGCCGGTTTAGACAGTAAGCCGGCTCAATACATAATTTGTCATGTTTTCAAATTTAACTAAAAATTTAAAAAAATAAATGAAAAAATTCCTAAAAATATTTCAAGGCGCGTAGAATTTAATGGTGTCAAAAATTTTCAAATATTAGTGTATTTAGTATTTTTTGTGTGCATTAGAAGTTCAATGAGCCGATTTTTTTTCTTTTCCTTTTTTTTGTTGAACTTCTAATGCCTACAAAAAATATCAAATGAGCAAATATTTGAAAATTTTTGACACCAATAGATTACATATACCTTGAAGTGTTTTTAGAAATTTTTTGATATTTTTCCATTTTAAATTTAAATTTGAATATTTTAAATTTAACCGGTTTGAAACCGCCCTGAACCGCTACCGGGCTGGGGCGGTTTGGCCGGTTCCCGCGGGAACCGACGGGCTTGCTCTGGTTTTGTGAACCCTGATGCTGGTACGAGCCAACCACTGCAAGCAAAGCGAGCGCGCGTCAAAAGCAGTTGGAAAGCGGAGAAAGACGGGGAGCTGCTGGAATGGCATGGGTAGCTGCCCCGGAAAAAAGAAAAGAAAAAAAGAAAAAGAAAACGCCCCCACGGCCGGACGACCCGGCCGGCTGATCTCGCTCGCGGTCGGTCGCCTCTCCAGAGCAGGGGTTTTTTTACCGAACCGGACGGCCGAACCACCGCCCGGCGGTAGCGGTAAACCGGTCCGGTTGGACCTGTTACCGCTAGAAACCGGACGAATTCAAATTTTGAATTCAAATCGGTTTGAGCGGTTAACCGGTCGGTTTGACCGGTTAGCCGGTCGGTTTGACCGGTTTTTTTCTTTTTTTTTATTTAACTTGTATTTGCCAAAAAAAATATCAAATGAGCAAATATTTGAAAACTTTTTACACCAATAGATTACACACACCTTGAAATATTTTTAGGAATTTTTACGACATTTTTCTATTTTTAAATTTACATTTAAAAATTTTGAATTTCCACCGGTTCAAACCGTCCCGAACCGCTACCGGTCCGGGACGGTTTGGTCGGGAACCGGTCAAACCGGACCGGTTCCAGACCGTAAGGTGAACCCTGCTCCAGAGTCGTCCCCTGCCTGCCGGCCGTCGAACATCGATGGATGCGCCCCGGCCGGGCCCGCCAATCAGCAACCTGGAGTCGCGGCCGGTGATGCATCTGACGCTGCAGCAGGGCGCGTGCGGCAGGGGCACCACCCCATCGATGGATACGAATCAGAGACAACGATGACGATGGTCACGCGCGGCTAGCGTAACCGGCGGTTGGTGGCGTGCGTGCGTGCGTGCGTGCGTGCGTGCGTGCGTGTGGGCGCGTACGGGTCAGGTCGGTTGTGTCCATTCAAAGATACGAATGCGACCCGCGCGCGCGTGAAACGGCGAGCTCCCCGCGAGCTGCCGCGCCACGCCCGTCACCTTGGTGGCGGGCCCCGCCGCCGCCCGAAAGCGATCGATCTCTCTCGTTGTCAGTGCCGCCGCCGCCGCCGCCGCCGACGCCGCGCGCGAAAAAACGGGTACGCGTTCCCGATCGATTCCGTTGTATCGTATCGCCTGAAATCTCGATGCTGCCGGGTCGATGGCTGATGGACGGATCGATGAGGCTTGAAGCGTCGTCAAAGGAGTCTGCCGTGGGCGGCCGACAGCGCGTGCCGAAGAGCATCATGGAGCGCGGAGAATGAACTGAACCATCGATCGACCGCGTGTCCCGTCGAGTCGAGTCGCCGCCCCAAGAGATGGGAGGGGAACGAAAAAGACGACGACGGCAGGACGACTTTACACCTTCCACTACGTACACCATACCTAAAAATGTGAAATCTGCTGCAGACGACAGCAGAGGCGTAGTAGTGCGCCCGGCCATGCAGGCCGTGTGTACAAACAGGAGTGTGTATAGTACAGTGCTTTTGCAACACCATTACGAGCTTTCACTAGCTAATCGATGGTGGCGAGCGAGCGTGTGGGGCTTATGGGCACATGACTGGCCGGTGTGTACGTGTGGTCAGTGGTAGCAACGATTTCCCTCTTTCTTTTAGCGAAATTGATCATAGGACTTGTAGGGGAGAAGGGGGCGAGCTGGCTCTTATGTTTGGACCTGCCCACTCATATTCGAGTTCTTAACTCGACATGGATTCTTGTATTTTTCTGAATTTATTATTGTCGGATTGCGGTGACTCGTGTATTGTGACTTTGTGATGTTTTCAGCGTAGATTGGCGTCGGCTTCAAAATTAATACCCATACAAAATAAAAATAAATTGCGCAGCATTTCTAGAGATATATGCATGTGCATGGTCTTACAAAAAAGACGGATTGCACAATAGTATTCTCACAACATATTGTGCCAAAAAAAATACATTAGATATTGAGCACTTTGACACTGTTAATATACTACAAAGTAAAATCAGATCATATAGGGCTGGTGGAAATTAAACACCCTCTATAAATGAAAGCCGTACGTATCGATTTACCATGCACAAATATATTTGAAGCATGCGTAATCTTCTCGATGTGCTCTGTTATTATTTAGGCCATGTTCGGTTTGTTTCAAAAACCAGGTGGAACAAGAGGATAGGGTCCTAAACAAGGGGAAAGCTATCCCTCACTTAGAATGATTTGCAGACCATTCTCATCCAGATTTTGGACCATTAGATCTAAGAAATGAATCATTCGGATTCAACCTTCTCTCTACTTAATCTTTTTCCCCATATAAAAATATCTTCCCTTATAAAGGTAGCGGGGTCCATCGGGACGAGAGAGAGGAGAGGTTGAGAAGGATAGATCTAAGTCATACATTTCTTAGATTCAGTGGTACAAAATTTGAGTGAAAAGAACATTTAAATCACTTAGGCAAGGAATAGACCCTCCTAACCAAGTCACTTTAGGCTTAAATCCTCTTATTCCACCTAGTTTTGAAAGAAAACGAATAGACAATGTCACTAGCTGAGTGGGGTTTTGTCCGAGGTGAAAGGGAGAGAAACAACAAAAACCTTCTCGCTAGTGAGGAAACAACAAAGCTCATGATGCGATCCCTTGGCAAAGAGTGGGCCTTCGTAGCTACGGAGGGAAGCTCGAGTGTTGTTGAAAATCGAATTGAGGGTCGTCGAAAGTGAACTTTACACACTATGAAGGTCGAACGCTCGTTGTCGGATGTAGAAATCAAACTCCAAACTCGGTTCGACGCGAGTGAATAAAATAGTCATACATACGCCTCCTCCGCCTTCTTCCCCATGATGGTATAGGTGGATAAGCTTGTGGTAGCCGAAGTGGAGTCCTCAGTGGCCATATCGATCTCCGCCATGGAAAGGAGATCCTCCACAGCTTCTATTTCCTCTCTGTTCCAGTCCATCTGCAGCTTGTTCAGTCCCGAGCACCATGGATGGCTTCTCGCCGGCCGAAAGCATCATCGCAGCCCTGACCTCGCCCCTAGAACTCTGGCAGCTTGTTTCTCTTTAGCAGCAGAAATTCCATGGCTTCCTCCTCTTGCTTCTCTCTAGATAGTTATGGCCTAGATGGAGAAGAGATAATACTCTCAGCAGTCCTCATTTTTTTTATCTAAAGTATGGGTCCCCCCAAACCAAACTGAACATTGCAGCTGTCGAACATTAATTTGGTTTGCTTTGTGTGGCTGCAGAGGTGTCTAAGTGGAGAGGGAGATGGAATGAGATTGAAGGGACGTACAAAACATTAACCCGATGGACGGCTGTGACGTGGACTGGCTTTAAGCCAGTACCAGCCGTGTCCATTAGACGTGGCCTTAGTCGAATCTATTCATCTGCCAACTGGATAACTCCAGGGCAGTGACATGAAAATATTATCATCAATTCATCATAGGTAAATACTCCTTGGCTAAATTATACTACACCCAAACCGGTATTTTCCCCATCTTCCAGAACGTCATGCCTGAAAATTTTCTCATTGCTGCATCCCTCTTGATCATCTTCCTTTTGCAGCACATGCGGATCTGTGCCCTCATCTGACCCTGGGAGAGGTGGAAGACTTTACACCTTCCAGTACACCATTTTCATGTGTATATATATGCTGATAGAGGTACGGGCGCTTCAGGGGCTCAACGAAAGGGATGTCCATAGCTAGGAGAATGTGAAACTAGAGTAGTGCATTCCTCGTGTGTTAAAGAGGATCAAGTACATTGGTTTTGCAAATTGCAATACGAGTAGCTTCAGCAAAATTGGTAATATGGCATGGAATTAATACTCATGAAACTCGCAGTGAGACTGGTCTAATGGTAATGGTTCTAGGAGGAATTTAACAACATAAGCGCTTGTTTGGGACCAAAGGAAAGGGATGACGACTTATGATTAGATTAATTGTCAAGAACTTTCATGATCTTTGAAAAATACAATGATATTTTAGATATTTCTTTTATCATTGAAATAAATTGTACCTGTTAACTAAATTTTTAGGAGCATTTTTATGATTAGTACATAGTTAAATTTACACGGAGGATATATATTGTGTACTTGCGGCGTTACTAATACCAAGAAATGAAGTGATATAGATGATGCTTTTTCCTGATAAATTAAAATTTTATTTTCCTTTCTCGATACATCACCCTTCGCTCTCACCAACTTCGCGAGATCTGCTATTATCATCTCCATCTCTTGTGGGAAAGGGTTGGGTGTTTGAGTTGGGGGCTTAGAGGGAGCACCGAAATAGGAAGATATAGAGGATTATGCAGTAGAGGTGATTGGTGGATGGCGAAATCATCAGTGGAGGTTTGGGTGGGGCAACTCAAACTAATATAAGCATGGGGACAATATGATCATAATTCATATCAAATGGAGACGAGAAGACCAATGATAATTAGACAAGGAGGAATCACGTTCAAGCACCATAACAAAGCTCTTGTCCAATATGATTATTTATAGCCAAATATTTCCAAATTAGTTGTAATCACAACGTTCCGAGGTTTGGGCTACATAATGATCCAATCACAATTCGTCCTGGACATTGTCTGAGACACATCTTAAGGACGTTCGAAATTAAGTCCTTTTAATTAGATTGATCAACAGATGATAGATTGATCAACAGATGATGATTAATTAAAAGGGTTTAGCTCGGAGGTTTCTCGCATGTACGTTCCCTGGTCTGCGGGTCAACGGACGTGGCCCAATGAAAGGCGCGCGCGGCCTGCAGTCGTGCCCCGGCTTGTTGCCGCCGGACTAACGTGCATGGCGCCACCCCTGTTCTGTTCCCGGCGCCGGCAGGGCTGGCCTCCATGCACGTCACGCCGCTGCCTCCTGCGCTCGATCTCCTGCAACTACACACACACATGCATGCAGCAACGTCCACATCAACGCTGCCGTGATGTAGCTGTGTGTGTGCACATGCGCCGCTTCATAGGCTTTCGTTCCGCGCGCGCGCACAGCGTGAACGAAACCGGGATGCTTCCTTGTGTCGTCCTCGTGTACCTCTGGCCGATCCGGCCGGCCGGCCGGTCGTCGTCGATCTGAAGGGTCTGCCGGATTGCCGCCTCGCAGAATGCATTCATCAGCAGGGCGTTGTTGATGCAGCTAGCTAGCGCGTCGTCGTGGTGTGTAGGATTGACCTGAAAGATTGACATATGAGATCTATAGCAGCCGTGTCGTGATGGGGTGAAAAGACCGGGCGTGTCATGCAATCCTTGGCCTCTAACTCGTGGCTTGTTCCCCTGTGGCCGTTTGCTTCTGAGTTTCTGACCAGCTGCACATCAGTTTGGGTGTGATTGGTAGCTTGGGTTAGGCTAAGCCTGGTTAGGACTAATGCATGGCCAGCCGGAGCCAGGCTTATGTAAGCAATAGGTTCATGTTTGGTTTGGGTGGCTTGAGATAGACTGGCTTGCTATGTATGTGTTTGGTTGGCTGCACAATATGATAAAGAACACGTGAACAAGAGGTGGAGATGTGCAATCTGCATAGCACAAGCCACCAACACCCTTATGCAGCCTGCATAGCGTGGAAACGCATCTCATTTGTGTTTCCAGCAAGCCAGGCTAAAGGGCTCCTTTTGCATTACCAGGGCCAGGCTAAAAACCTGAGCAGCCAACCAAACAAACTTAACCTGCATTCCATAAGCCTGGATAGGAGTCGGACACCCTACCAATCACGCCTAAAATTGTGTATGGTTTGGTATATATGTACCACGATCGAGGAAGCAGTATTGAGTAATCCAGGTGCATATATACATAATACATTGCCATCAGTGCATCATCAAAATCACCTCTGAAGGGTTAGTACTATTGTTTTTTTTATACTTCTTATCTATCCATGTTCATTGGCCCCACATTGATCGCTAGCTGCGTCTACTCTCACTATAAAAAAAAAAGGAAATCATTTTGAAGAGACTGGTAACGTGGACGTCCCGCCTTTAGCATCATTTTGAATTCACCAAAATGGAGTCTTCTTCAATTTTTTCAACAAAACTATTATACTATATATTTACTTAATTATTATCTAGAAATGATTTAAACCATTTTCTTATTTAAACATTGCATGAAAGTCCCAGAATTGTGTTGCACTCAGTAGTTCTATGTCCCAGAATTGTGTTGCACATAGAGCTTGTTTAATTCAAAAAAGTTGGTGCCAAGTTGGTGTTTTTGTGAGAGGGGCACGGTTATTAGTGTGCCAAATTGGTGAAAAGTTAGAAAACTAAACTAAGTCCTATGGTTTTTCGTAAAATCTACTATCCAAGTTTTCCTAACATCTCTCTAGTAACAAGCCCCATCCTCCATTCTCCTTTACTTTAATAAACAAAGCATGAAAATTGAGATTTTTTTCTTGACAAGATGAAAATTGAGACCTTGCTACTCTGGCCGTAACTGTGTTTTTTAATTACACACTACAACGTAGATGCTCACACGTACACACACTCACCCCTATGAACACACATACACAAACCCTACTCCTATGAGCATCTTCGAAGGACTGAGCCGGCAGATCTTGATATTCACGAAGTCACCACACGCCTCGCTGTCGACGGGACGTCGCCTACCACCGAATGCATAGCGCCAGTAAATCCCGGAATAAATAAAAAAAATGCGAGCACCAGGATCTGAACCCATTACCTAATGGGTAGGTTCCACCGTAAAAACCCAACCAACTGATGATCAGTCTAGAATCCTCGTAACTGTGTTGAGTGTGTTTGACATTACGACTTACGAGTGTCTCGTCAAATTTCAAAGAAAAATAACTCAATTCCTCCATGCGCTAAATCAGTCCAGCGAGGCAGCGAGAGAACTAGCCCATTGGCGCTCCAGCATGGCCCAATCGATCAATCTAGTAGCGCGGCCCAGACCATCATAGCCCATAACGACAGCAAAATCGGTTAGCAGGCCTGCTGCCATCGACGGGAAGCGTCGCCGCGCCTCCGCTCGTCCGCCGCCGCCGCCGCGCCTCCGCTCGTCCGCCGCCGTTTGCTAGCGCACGCGCGCGGAGCGCCCGAGATGGCCCGAGGGCTGCGGCTCCTCCCCCGCGCGGTGGGGAGGCTGCGGCCGCTGCTTGCGCTGGGGGCGACGAGGGGCTTCTCCGCCGCCGCGCCCGAGCCGCTCCACGTCTGCGTCGTCGGCAGCGGCCCCGCTGGATTCTACACCGCTGACCGGGTACTGGCTCCTCTTTTGCTGTGTCCTTGCCTCTTGCGCCGCAGGGCCTCGCTTTACAGCTATCGAGGATGGGTTGTTCCTGAGAAAATTAGCGACTCCTTCAATACTCAGCCACGAATTCTGCTGCTCTGCTATTCTAGTGCATGTGCGAATCTCAAGGCTTAATTCCATGTACTTGGTTGGAAGTATTAGTTTAGCAATCTTTTTAAGGTCAAATGGCTGGAGTCTGCAAAAATTGCTGTATAATGATAAGATGCTAAGATTAGAACAAGGGCCTTTCTGTTGGTTATGTTCCTCACTTCCTCAGATTTGTTTCTTTTCAACAATTATGTGTTTTTGTTCGTGTGGTGT
This sequence comes from Digitaria exilis, assembly GCA_015342445.1. Lineage (NCBI taxonomy): Eukaryota > Viridiplantae > Streptophyta > Magnoliopsida > Poales > Poaceae > Digitaria > Digitaria exilis. Next base: position 1,282,494 of record JACEFO010001681.1, on the reverse strand, counting down.
TCATTGGGTGTTTGGTGGATTACCAGTTGTTGAAGGGTCATGAAGGAGCACAAGTTGATATCATTGATAGGCTCCCCACACCATTTGGCCTAGTCCGTTCTGGAGTGGCTCCAGATCATCCAGAGACAAAGGTGGGCATTTGCTGTAGTTATCTGGTTTTGGAACTGAAATTCAATCAACCATTTATCTTTCTAAAGCTGCAAATAAGTTGAAATGACTGGATTAAAGTAGGTGATCTGTTCCTTATTTCCTAACTTGTTTCATCATTTTAGCCATTTAGTGTAGCTGTTATCTGATTAGGGCAGCATTTTCTGTTAATAAAATGCAGAGTTGTGCCTCATGAAACACAGAGTACTTGTTTTACCAATTAAAGATTTTAACTACTCTAGGGAATTGCTGCAGCTGCCTTACCATTGTTTAGTTGTACTTTTCTTTCCAATCTTCATGCTTATGGCATTACCTAAATTGTTCATAAACTTAAGTCTACCTTAAACGTTCAAACAGATTGTGGTAAACCAATTTTCTCGTGTAGCTGCAAATGGTCGCTGTTCATTCTTTGGGAATGTAACACTGGGAAGGGATATCTCTCTATCAGAGCTTCGCGAAACATATCATGCCGTAAGTTTTAAGATTGAATCAAATATTGACTGTCCAAGAGGATATCTCTTTTCCTTTTCTATTAGGACTTTTCGAGACCTTATATAAGTATACTTGGTTGTGATTGTATTTACTGATCAACAGGTTGTTCTTGCTTATGGTGCAGAAAGTGATAGGTCACTTGGTATTCCTGGAGAGGTATGACTTCTGACTTATATTGTTAATATGTATGCCATAGTTCAGAAACATCTTTTTTCTACTGTATCTTAGTGCCATTCTTGTTGTTTACTGAAATATTGCAGTAGCTATGTATTATGCAGGGTGCATGTGGAATGCTAGCATCTTCATTTCTTATGTGGTTGTGATTATCTCGATTTTTAGATGGAATTGTTAATTTCTAGTATCACCATGGCATTTTAGGATCTGAAGGGAATTCATTCAGCTCGAGAGTTTGTGTGGTGGTACAATGGACATCCAGACATGTGCAGCTTGTCTCCTGATTTGAAGAACACAGAGTCTGCCGTTGTCCTTGGTCAGGTATCTTTTGATTTTGCTTAGTACTATGTATTAGCACTTAAATAGGGCTTGGGAGCAATAGAGCTGGCTCACACTTGCACTTTTATGGAACTTCGATAGACAGTTGATTTATAACTTTCTTGAACTTGTGTGCTCATTATCCTCAATTTTGATTGCATTTTGCTTCAAGTGCTTTATTAATGTGGCATCATAGTTATTATAACATGATTAATTGCAGGGAAATGTTGCTCTTGATGTTGCTCGTATTCTTTTACGCTGTAAATCTGAGTTGGCTACTACAGATATTACTGAATATGCATTGGATGCTCTACGTGACAGCAGGATAAGGTATTCTTTCACTTCGAACATTGATACCAAACTTACATTTTACTTTCTAATTTACTCACATACATTACTGAATATTGCATAATACATAGTTCTCAATGTTGCATGTGAAGGAAGGTATACTTGGTTGGGCGACGGGGTCCAGTACAGGCAGCTTGCACAGCAAAAGAACTGCGTGAAATTTTAGGTATTTTTAAATTTTTTTGGATACATGCAGTATTTGACAGATGTCTAAGTTTGACATCATGTCCATGCAGGTCTGAAAAATGTTTGTGTTTGCATCAAGGATGCTGATCTCGTTACCTCACCTGCAGATGAGGTTTGTGCTGTTCAGCGCATTACTACCTGTAACTTTTTCTATTTTCGTTATTTTAAGTTGTTACTTCCCTGGCTTTCTTAAGACTGTCTACTTTAGGTACATGAGTTTTTAATTGATCGTGGCAGTTTGAGCTATTTTATGATGTCTTGCTGATTGTGGGCAAGCTTTCGTATAATTCCATGCCATGCACAATGATCAGCATGAGATATTGGTTACAATAGTTTGAACTAATTATTTTCTGACACTAAACCATAGCGGCGATAATGCTTCTTGTTCATTATGTCCCACTAATTTAATATTCTGCTTTCAACACTTCAATAAATTTATTTACCTAGTCTCCTTTCATGTTTTACTTGTATCTTGCTTGTGATGAAGGAAAGCTTTGCTATCTGATTCCAGGAAGAGATGAGGAATAGTAGAATCCAAAGAAGGGTTTATGAGTTGCTGTCCAAAGCTGCAAGTGCACCCAAGGACATCAATTGCAATGACCAAAAGGAACTTCATTTCGTGTTTTTCAGGAGACCTATTAGGTTCATCCCTTCAGAAAATGGTTCGACGGTGGGTGCTGTTGAACTTGAAAAGACAACTTTAAAAGGTCTGGTAGCAGGTGTACAATGAATCCTCTTGAACATTTTCTTCTGGGGCCTTCTGATAAATATTGTTATTTGCTCTGTAGGCGATGAAGTAACTGGGAGGCAGCTGGCAGTTGGAACTGGTGAGTTTGAAGACCTAAAATGTGGGTAAGTGCTTTGGATAATGCTTAGGCGTTCCTTTATTTTATGACTACTTAAACATATATTTTGAATATCAATCTAATATGCTCTTTTCTTCTTAGCCTGGTTTTGAAAAGTATTGGTTACAGATCTTTGCCTGTACAAGGTTTGGCTTTCGACAAAAACAGAGGTGCACAAAATTGCCCCTTTTCCCCTTGGAGCTTGCATATTCTTACCATTTTCATATAAGTCCATTCATGAGCATATGCAATTGTTTTTGCATGATGATCCTTGATTCTTTAGGAGTTGTGCCAAATTTGAGAGGCAAAGTCCTGAGCAGCGAATCAGAGACTGCAACGGTGGAAACAGGGCTGTATGTTGTAGGTTGGTTAAAGAGAGGACCAACTGGGATTGTTGCGACAAATCTCCACTGTGCTGAAGAAACAGTAGGTTCCTTTGTTCTAATGTTATCTTTCATTCCATATGTCTGGACTGCAGGAAGTTAGTTTTCTACAGATGCTTTGCAAACGGCTAAATCGGACTTCTTTTGCTTATTCTTTTTCGACAAACTTTGATGAAGTAGCTTGATTCCATCAGGACCAACATTTATCTGTGACCAAATCTCGAGATCTGCCAACCAACTCCTCCAGGGTTCACATAGTCTTTTAGTCTGGTTGGGGGAATAATAATTACTTTACCATGTTCATGACATGGAATGGGAACCTTGACAGCATCGAAATAGAAATATTTCACATTTAAAGTTGTATTATATTTATTGGTTGGTTGCCATTTGGATAAGATATTTATGATTTCTTCTGTTTATTATGGGTTAACAAGGTTGCTAGCATCCTTGAAGATGATACAAAGGGCGTATTAAGGGCCCCATCTGATTTGAAGAAACATGGAAGGGCGGGACTTGTTGAGATCCTAGAACAAAAGAATGTTCGTTTTGTGCCATTCAGTGGTTGGGAGAAGATTGATTCCAAGGAAAAGACGGCAGGGCAGCTGAGAAACAAACCTAGAGAAAAGATCACAACTTGGGATGGGCTCCAGAGAGCTGCGAACGAGTAAATGAAGGATGACACCCCGAAATTTTGTAACATGTTTTTGTATTAAAGAATTGCACTAAAGATAGAACCTGCACTTAATATAATAAAATATAGCATATAAATGTCCTCACTGGTGAGCTTAGGGTCACTCACAAGCAAACTAATAGTGATTCATTTCATTGAATTCTAACATTGGGCTATCTATATTTCTCACTACAATTATGGTTATATTTGAACGCTTCTTGATTATGGAGACTACAAAGCTTCATATATAGTATTGATGGTGGCATGGTGCAGCAGAAGTCATAGTTTGACTTCGTGAAGATGCTTCAGGATGGATGTTGGGCGGTTTCTGTTTGTGAGGGCTTGATATACCTGCTGCATTGTTGGCCGGGCTTTTGGGCAGATTTGCAGACAAGCAAAGGCCGCCAGAACGAGCACGATGATGTCTTTCTCATCATCGCTCGTTGGTGCTGTGATGCGCTGGTCCCATATTTCGATGAGCTTTCTATGCTGCTCTGTTCGGCAGAACAATGGAAGTAGCAGCTCTCCTGGGTGCTTACCCATTACTACTCCCATGGCAACTACACCAAAGCTATAGATATCACATTTCTCTGTAAATGCCATTGTCGATGAAAGTTCTGTGAAAAAAATGAAATATAGAAAATCACGAGAATTTACATTTACATGCGAAATGACATTGTATTATATAAATATATGACAGGATTAAACCAAACATTGTACCTGGGGTCAAATAGACACATGTCCCTGCAAAGATCGTGCTGCAATTAACTTGAGCAAGAATTATTCTGGAGCATCTTAGCCATCCCAAAGTCACACACATAAGCCTTAATGTTGAGGTCCAGCAATATATTGCTAGTTTTGATGTCGCGATGTATAATGGGTACATCACAGACATGGTGCTGGTAAGACAGCTTGAGCTACATCTTTCATAACAGCAGATCTTTTAGACCAATCAAGCTCCATGACAAGTTGATCCTCTGCAGATTGTATGGTAATTGTTATGAATCTGCTGGATCGTGAGGAAGTAAGAGGGCTGTTGCTAGGGTTTAAGGGAGAATTGGGGCGCTAGGAAGGCTGACCGGTTCTGTCCAAGGCTGGCAACAGAGAAGGGTGTTTCCTTCTAATCTTTTGCTTGATTAGATTGATTTTTTAGATAAAGGAAACAATCTGGTTTTATTAGATTGATACATCTGTTTTTCTTATATAGAGAGGTTTACTTAGCTCCTAAAAAAGACCCTTGACCCTAAGCCTAATAGGGCTGGCCACCTGACCCAATAAGCCCGAGTGTCTGCCCCTGACACTAAACTTCCCCTTTCAATGAGATCGTAAATAAGAAATTTGCATTTGGAGTGAGAACAATATCCGTATAACTTGACTATGCATCGGTATCTTTTTTTTTTTTGCCAAAACTTGGATCTCAGCAGGAAATAATTTTGTCATCAGTTTAATCTTGAACTGAGTGGAGCAATTTAATGGCATATACTGGAAGGAAAATGATCCTAGGCCATAGTTTGTGATTTTGGCAATTGATTGACAACATAATAATTGGGACTAACAATTTGTCGAGATGATATTTGTAGATATTTCTAGGTCCCAAGGATATTTTGGAAGCCATCCAAATGCCTATATAACCCATATCCATATGATGGTTATCCAAATTGAAGCCATCCAATTCACGTAGAAAAGTGTCCTTAGTCATATTCAAGGACAACCAAAAGATGGTAATGAAGATAGAAGAAAGGACCCGCGAAGACCGGCGTGCGTTCGTCTCTGGTGGGCGATGACTATTTCGACGGGGTGCCCGTCGAATTAGTCGATGGTGCAAGTAGCCGTTGGAGTTCAAAGATTCAAAGGAAAAAGGGGGCGATGACTAAATCGATGGTCCCTCATCTGCACCCATCGAATTAGTCGACGGTACGCAGAAAACTGGCAACGGCTAGCAACGGCTAGTTTCTTTGGTTGGGGCTATAAATAAGAGGTGGCCCGGTCATTTGAAGAGTGCTTGAGCTCAGGGAAGACATTGGCAAGTGTTCTACATATCCACCAAAGTGCTAATAGAAGATCTAGGTGATTAGCAAAGTGCTTAGTGCTAGTCTAGACCCTTTAGCGCATCTCTTACGTGTTTAGCCTAGAGTTCAGCGAGGTTTGCATACCTCTTTGCTTACCGGTGCTTGCACGCACCAAGTGTTGTAATCCGGAGCTCGTAGTCTTGCGAGACCCTCCAATCGAGTTTGTGGAGAGGCCGCCGGTGCTTGTGCAAGGGAGGAGAGGCCCTTGGCGTTTGGCCGAAGCTCTACCAAGTGGAGGCGGCGAGGAGCATCCGGGGAGGGACGAGCGGAGACCCACTTGCGCGTGGGGAAGTCCCGTGGTCACCCACGGAGTTACTCGACCGGGGAGTTTATGCCCTTGCGTGGGCATTCCCTTTGAGAGGGGCTCCAACAACGAGGATTAGTGGAAAGCTCGTGAGCTTTCCGATACCTCGGTAAAAATCTCCGTGCCGGGAGTTTGCTCTTCTCTACCCTTTAAACTTCCGGATTTCATACTTGCACTACTTTCCGCATTTACCTTTCCTAGACTTGCCATGCTAGTATAGGATTGGACCTAGGGTGCAAAACTTTGTAGCGGTAGAGATAGCAACACATAGAGAAAACCTAGAGCACATTTAGATAGAAATTAAAATAGGTTTCATATGTGCAATCAGGGCCTTAGTTTTTAGAGACACCTAATTCACCCCCCTCTTAGGTCTCACGGTCCCTTCAATATACACTCCCTCCTTCGAGCTCAGTTCTGAAGATATAGCCGGATCCTCCAATACCAATGCAGTATTTTTCATCAAAACATTCTGTTGCATCAATTCTGTCTTCAAAAGTAATCCCCCCCATCAAAGTCCCATATGGAGACAATACCTTGGGGCTTGGGATTTACTTTCTCTGGATTGTTTTGCAAATTTCACCCACCTTTATAAACAAATGTCATGCATTCCGAGACTAATGAAGCAAAAGAAGCCAAAAGCAATAAAAGCAAGTATTATAGCAGGCTAAGCGCTGGCTAAATCCTATGTGGAGGAGTGAGAAGAGAGCAGGCGGTTTGCAATACGCCGGCTTCGCGTGGGCGTTTAGGGATCTCGCTGGTTCTATTGGTCGAAAGGACTGGTGAGCATTAAATGGCACATTCCAGGATGAATAAAAAAGGGGACAAATGATGACATGGCGCTCCTATACGCCCGCTGTCGGCTAAATCTATTAGCCCTTCTCTAAGTAGTGCCATATTAGGATTCTTATTGGTTTTTCCTTCCTTTACTTTATTGTCAATGTCTCCAGCGTCAGTGCGTCACATGGTTTCAAGCCATACTTCGGATCACCACATATCCATATTATGGTCGAGGGAAACCCTTGTATTGACCTCTGTAACACTAACGTCCCCAAATCTACTGACCAAACTGTTGTATGATAAATTCAGATATATAGTCCAGTTTATGTAGGTTTGCAAGAGTGATAAACGAGCGGGTCTTAGAAATATCATCTACTCATGGTATGATAATAGCTAATTTTGTCTTATGAATGGACGAAAAATTAGATTTTGCCTAGTCATTGGAAGACGACAATATATTTATTTTTTAATTTGGTAGTTCCAGAGTGTATATTTTTGTAAATACCATATATATTAAAAAAAGAATTCGCCGCTCTGCTACTCCCTCCGTCCCACTATTTGTGCAATCCAATCCATGCATTTAAAATTTTTTTATCCCTAATTAATTGCTCTTCAAGCCCACTTTGCTGCATGCGCACACTCACGCAGAGCCCTGCACCACCACCGGGTTAGAGTCTGACAGCACGCAGAGCTCTTCCACTACAGCCACCACCACCCATTGAATAAAAAACCCAAGCAAAGACGGACGAGAGCTCTTGATGAAGTCTTGCCCACCACTAGTTTCTTCAACCCTCTCCCGCATGTTCCGTTTCCCTCTTACCACACCTGCCTTACAGAAAGGTAATATTGTCATTTCCGATCTATACTAAGTTTAGACTTCAAACTCTAGAAATACACTAATAGTGGGACGGAGGGAGTACAATGAACCCCATAATTTCAACGTGGTCAATTTTTTTTTTGTTTTGGTCATGCCAAATAGGTAAATTAGATATTGAGTGATCACCAAATATATAGTAAATAGATCGAATAAGATATACCACGAAATATTGAAATTTCAGGACTATGCATAGAATCGATATATCGTGCACTCCTGAGGGCAGACTGTGTCCAGTTGAACGCTGGCAGCTGAAGCTCTTGTTCATGAGGCGATTTTGAAGCTCTTGTTCATGAGGCGATTTTTCACGTTCATGCTTCTTTTGACCCCGAAGAGAACGAAAATAGGCCAAAAGGAAAACATCAGACTATTTTGCTTGCTGAAGCAACATGAAGAAAACAAACATACTAATTAATTATTAACTGAGAATAAAACCAGCTGCAAAAACGTCGACAGCAGGATTCGAACCTGCGCGGGCAAAGCCCAGTAGATTTCGAGTCTACCTCCTTAACCACTCGGACATATCGACGTGGTCGGTATCTCGCAAATTAATATTTTATATAACAATACTGCTTGCAGAGCGCGCGAGCCTGCTGCCTCCACCCTCCCTCCAGTGAGGCCCTGACGAAGCCACGAAGGGCAATTGTTTTTACTGGCCCGCCGATTGGGTGTGGGCACAGAGCGACCCGAGCGCAAGTCAAAGGCCTCGGAAATCCCCAGGTACTCCAAAAGTCCAGAGTCCAGACGGGTGCGTTAAAATGCCAGAGGCACGTGCTCAGTAGCTCAGTTAGGCTTTGGCATGCATCGCGTACTTGTTTTTTTTTGTTTCTTTGCATCGGGTAGACAAAACCTACGGTTTGCTTGATTCGATTGGTGCATGATCTGCTTAGCACTTACTACCAGTTTGCTTTATTCAAAACTCTGAATCTCTTGTATCTCGATTATAACTGGAGGGAAACTTAAGGGCATCGCTCCCACGACTCTCGGTTCATTTTATACGCAGGATAAAAATACATAGTCTCATGAATCTTACATTCTTGTGATAAAAAAGAAAAATGCAATAAAACTTCACTACAAGCTTCGTTGTAATAACAAGACATATAGAAAGAAAAGTTACACAAAAAACACTAGCTCGTCGCTGCTACGAAAAGAAACTTTGCATCTCCCTATGCAGAGAACATACAAAAATCAATACCAGATCACCAGCTGCATACACACAAGCATGCAATGCAAGCACTGTTCGCAAGAGGGAAGAACAATATAGCTGTTGACTCGTCGATCAGTTCCCGGCGACGCGGCGGAACGAGATCACCATCCAGTTCCAGTCCCTAGACCCGGGCACGCCCCACACCACCGTCTAGTACCTGCCGACGGTGGCGTTCCGGTCCGCCGCCCGCAGCAGGAGGCTGTAGTTGTTGCCCACGCCGGCGACCTGCACGCTCCCGGAGACCACCTCAACCAGGTCAAGGTAGTCCCTGAACACCAGTGCGTGGATCATCAGCGAGAAGTTGGCCACCTGCCGGTACAAGTTGTCCAGATGTTGGAGTTGGAGATGGGCACCCACGGCGCCGACGTTGGTGGCACGCCGGCCACCGCCGCAGAGGCTACCGGAACGCTGACGACGGCTAAGGTGAGCACGAGGAACAAGGGGACGAGCAATGCTGCTAGATACCTCATGGCCCGTCGTCTATATGATCAAGAAGTAAACTAGGTGAAATATGTAAACTAGGTGTATATGGAGCTAACTGAAAGATGTTCTCCTTGATCAGGTACTTGCAAACAAAATTCTACTAGTGTTCTAGTTGAGGATGGCGTGGAGACGCAGTGGGTGGGGGTCTCTATTTATAGAGGCGCATGCAATAGAATTAGTACAGCAAGAATTATAGTACTAAACCAAGCTCTTAGGGTTAGTTATTTGGATCGATGAACACATGGAAGCTTCTCAAGTCCTTTGTTAAGTCCAGGGCAGAGGTGAGACTTTCTCTACCATCACCAGGCAAGCCAGCTGTTACTGTCGAGAAACACAAGTACAGTCTGACCAAATCTGAACTGCGCCTAGATGGTTGTAAAGGAAAGGAGTTTCTAGTTACCATCCCAGTTCCCAGGGTCAGAGAGGTGGTTGACTCTCACTCTAAGCTCAAGTGTGTGCGGGTTAAACTTCTTCCTCCAAGTAACGCTCGTGGGTATCTTACTACGTAGAGCGTGCTCGCACAATTCTCCGGGCAGGCATGCAAGTACGTGGAAGATACGCTTACCTGGCCATGCATAGGTTGGTGCGACGACTATGCAGCTGGTCAACGAACTACTAGTGCATGCGGCCGGTTTTTTTTTTCGAATCATACATTACGCACGCACACTTGCCCCTACAAACATACGCACGCAACCCTACCCCTATGAGCACCTCCGAAAGACTGGGCCGGCAAATTCTCCAAATTGACGAAGTCACCACAGGCGCCTCGCTATCGACGGGCACGTCGCCTACCACTGAAAGAATAGCGCCGGTTAAATCCTGGAATAAATCCAGAAAAATACGAACACCCTTGCCAGCTGGTTTCACCACAAGGAACCTTGCCAGCTGATCTAGTAAACCTTGAACAGCTAGAGCTTAAGCGTAAGGCAAGTATATATACATAGTTTTTCTACTGTGTGCGACTACTGTTGGCACTAGAAGAAACTATTTATTCTGAGACGAACACTTTCCGTCACAAAAGACTAAAAAACCGTCATAAAATGGCATCTGTGACGGTTTCAAAATCCGTCTTAGATTGAGCGTGGCGGATTAAATCGCGTGACGGTTTTCGTCAAACCGTCATAATTTAACTCAATCCGTGACGGTTTAAAACCATCACGTTTTGGTTTAGACCCGATCCAGTCCAGCCCAAAGCCCAACATTAATGACGATTAAAACCGTCACAAACTAAATCGCCACATCATCACAAGACACATGGCAGTTGATATGGACGATTGACGTGGACGCTGACATGGCAACAAATGCTGACGTGGATGCTTACATGATCGCTGACGTGGATGATGACATCATCATCATGGGCCAGAATTTTCCAATATTAATTTCAGCCCAATAAATTTAGGCCCATCATAATTTCAGCCCACCCCAATATCAATAATGGGCCACAAATTTTATTGTCATTATAATTTCAACACAGATCAATATAAGCTACAAGCCACACATTCATATTTTAACCACAAAAAAGAACCAAACAGATTAATAAAACATAAATTCATTCAACCATGCAACCATACAACAGAAATTCCATGAGTCCAATGTTCCACAAAAGTCATACAACCATCGTCCAATGTTCCACAAAAGTCATACAACCACTGACATGTCCATACAGTTCCATCATCAGGAAGCCACCATAGCACATGAGCCACTCCGCCAAAAAGCAAACTATAGGCTCCTGCAAGTGCATGCAGTTGCAGCAGCAGCAAGCATGCAGTTGCAGCAGCAGCACAAAATAGATTACAGTTTTGCATTCATCTCAACAGCAAGAATCACAAGTATGCAGTGCAGCTAAAGGACAAGCTTATAGCTATTGTGGTCGAACCTGACTTAGCACAAGTTCTAGTTGTGCATTCATCTCAGCCCGCATCTTCCTCATCTCCTCTCTATCCTTGATTCATAACTCCTTTGCTTCCTGCAGTTCCTTTGACAATTCTTCCAATTGGGCATGTTGGGTGTTGGTAACGGCTCGAAGCTCAGCACTCTCTGCTGCCAAATCTGCTGGAGGGTTCTGTTCCATGGATGCAGGCTGCACAATCTGGATGCCCACATTCTGAAGGAACTTGTTCTTCTTTGTCTTCTTAGAAAGAACACCATGTACAACTTCATTCACAAACATGGGTTGTTCACTGCCTTTATTTTCCTCACCCTCAGAGCCCTCACCTCCCAAAGGGCCCTCACCTTCCTCAGTTCCCTTGGTTCCCTCAGGTCCTGTTTGCGCATACAACTCGTTTTCTATCTCAGTCTACCAAGAATGCAGAAATTAAAAATATTAGTCATGATCATGAGATACAAATAAAAAAAATCAAAAGACCATTGTATCTAAAAGGTGTCTCACAATTGCTTCTTGTACAGCAGGCTTGAAGCCATTTTTTTTTTGCTGAAATGGCATTCCTTAAACAGATCCAAAGTAGTAGGTTCTCTATCCTTGTACTTATCTCCCTGAAAAAACATTTCATGCAGCAATTATTACTTGCTTGTTCACAACACTTGATAGTAGCACTTACAGAAATGGCATGTATAGTATAACAAATTGAACAATTTTGCATCTACAGCTTGAAGTGTTCTATAGACTCAAATCAATGACTATGCTAGGTGACTTAAATAAATGAACCAGGATAGCTACAGGTCATATCCAATACTCCATTCAAGGTCAAAAAAGAAAGAAAAAAGGCAGGGTTTAGATACAGTAATCAGCTTTCACAAAGTCTATAGGTTACATGGTTGAATTAACAGAAAGGAATTCATGAAGCAAGAGGGACTTGGTCTTTTCTAAAAGACATATATTATATGGCTGCATTAACAAAAGGAGGGTGTAAGGCACATAGAAGAAGACATGCACATGAAACTAGAAATAGCATTTTCTCAAAAAAAAATATCAGCATGTTGAAGACAGTTAATTGTAACCAGTTTAGAATATTATTCCAGAGAGGTAAAGGTATATAGAAGAAGACATGGCTAACTTACAAAGTTTTCAATGAAGACCTCATAGCTTTGGGAGCCTGTACCCTGAGGGAACTGAAGTTTGGATCGGTTTTCTTTGTTCACGTCACACTCATGCTACAACAAAGCAGGATACATGTAACTGATGTAAGGCACATGCTACAGCAAAGCATTAATACATGTAACTGATGTAAGGCACATTCCTTAGCAATATGTAGAGAGAAAGAGTTGGAAAAAGAAACATACCATCTTTTTGGGACTCTTCCATGATTCGACTAGGGCAATCCACTGTGTATCATCCATGGATTTGACAGGAGAAGTTTTGCTAACCATGTGCAGCGGATAAGGATTAAAATAATCCTTCTTCAGCTGGTAACGTCGTCGACGAACCGCATCCTTCATCATGCTAAAACAGGCCTTTTTGACTATGGGATCATCTATGTCGATTTCAAACTTTTCCTATTCATACAGAAGAACATTAAAAAAAATTAATATCTAATAACTGAACAATGTGAAAAAAAGAACATATTTCCTGAAACAATAAACTACATGTGGCAAACTTTAAAAACCAATCATTCCCAAGACATGGGAATTAAAAAGCATATCAGCCTAATTTTCAACATATTAAGACCATAAAATAATTCCTCAAACAAAATAGACAATTAAATTTTGTATAACTTAACTATAAACTCGTGTATCCCTGCACAAAACAGTTCTAAAATGCAATGGGAAATAACTATAGAATCAACTTACTTGAAGGTAGTTGCAAAAGTAACGGAACCAGTGAGAGTCTTTCTTGTATGTCTTCCAATGGGTGAACACAGGAATGTGGTTCCTCACGATAATGTTGCATTCAGTTGCAAACTTTGCAGCAACAAGTGGTACCAGAGGCCTTTGATGCCCTTTAGTTATGACAACTCGAAGCTTCCCACGTCGAGCTCGGTTCAGTCTTTGGAGGCCATGACCCATATTGCTTCCCCGGTTCCATTCCACCTCCTCCTCCTCTGGATGCAAATGTACATCAAAAACACAAATAATGAGAAGCAAACATTGATATATGCTGATCATGAAACCAGTGAGGCAGTACGGAATATGGAAAATATATTAGCAAACTATCACCTCCATTGGTCATCGCATGGTTACCATCAGGATGGGTAATACCATCAGCTCCTTCAGCCATGGCGTTGTGGTCAGCTTGCTGGACAAAGTCATCTAAAGAAATGCAACGAGTAAGAATGAATTCATCATGCAATCATAGCTAATAGAATCTAGGAACTGAAAAGATGGTCTAATTCATGCTGCACAAATAATTTCTTCTAATTCATTGAAATCCTTAAGGCCTAACAGGAAATTTTTTAAAGATAGTTATAATATGCAATGTTTCAATAAATTATTCTCTACTTTTTTTAAATCAACAAAAGAATAAAAAGAATTTTGTAATCAGTAATATTCAGATTTATACCTTCAACGTCAATGGATGGCTCCAACATCAATGGAGGGTCTTGACATACTTGCCAAACCTCTCGACCACGAACATCCTCTTCTTCAGACTGTGCTGATGCCATAGTTCATCGCCGTCCTCCTCAGTGGCTCGTACCTGAAAGCAAAGCAAATAAGAAGCTGCACCATACATTGCAACTTCTAACTCAGCGGCTTGAGGTGAGGATAAGAGATCACGCACCGAGCTCGTTGCGGGAGTAGCCGGAGAATGAGCATGGCGAGGATGCCGGCGAGGTGCTGTAAGCGCATGAGCTCGCGAGTGGCTGCGATGAGGGGTGGCAATCCAATGGAGGTGATGACGATTGGAGATCTACAGGAACGCAATGGAGGCGGTGGCGATTGGAGATCTACAGGACGGCGTCCGCCGTTCGACCTTGGACCGAATCATCGCCGGCCGGCTGGCGGCGGCGCGACTTGTTTGCGGCAGCGTGGGTTGTGTCGATGTGTTTCCGCGACTGAATCTAGATCTCGGGTGTAGGTATTACCTTGAATTTATGTTTATAATGCACGTCTTGTTTTGTTTGGTCACAAAATCGTCAGTAGCCCAGTGGTTAAGGCATTCAGATTCCACCCTAGAGGTCAGGCTTCGAACCCTGTTGTGCCTCTCCTATTTTTTTTTTATTCCACCACCTCAAGCGGCCTAGTGGCTGCGAGGACCTGGGTTCGAGTCCCACTGTCGACCTATTTTTTTACGGGGTGAAGTGGATAGGGCAGCCAGGTAAGATGCATAGGGTGGCTGGCTGACTGGACCGTGCGGCCGAGTGATGTGGATGGATGGCTGTGTGACTGGACGGGTGATGATGGTGTAGTTTAGCAATATGTATTAGTTAAATATAAAAATTAACTTTTGAGTTTTCTTTCATTAGTTCACAGATGTGCTCCAAATAAAAGGCAAGCAAATGTTAAAAATATTTCTATACTAAATTTAAATATATACGCATAAGAAAATATTAAATTTGAGTGTCATTTAAACTGTCACTATATTATGGGCCGGTTTATGACGGATTCATTAAACCGTCACTATATTATGGGCTTGGTATCCACTATTACAAATCTGTGATGGATTTCTAAACCGTCACTTATAATCCGTCATGGAATAAATAGTTTCTTCTAGTGTGGCTTCAGACCTTTTGAAATCTGCTTAGCTGGAGAAGGCTGGCATTTCTACTGCATATGGTCGACTCATCATGGAATATGATTATTACCAAACTAAAGTAAACTAACTAGCGTAGAAGATATCATAGTATGGAGTTACAATACACTATATATATAGAAGAGCAACATCGTCCTTTATAATAAAAGAGAGCTGCTGGTACATATATGTTGTGTCTTCAAAAAAGAAAAAAACTAGCCGAAAAACACATATAACTCTGACCATGAGGTTTTTTTATAATACGATGTTTAAGAAAAAAATCAGTAAATTAGAACGATACGAAGCTATATATTTTCACTACTACAGAAATTAGCTAATCAAGCGCCCATTTTACAGCCGGTTTTGAGAAAACCGGCTACAAAACTACATCACATCCGGTTGCTCTTCAAACCGCTGTGACATAACTCATCGCAGCCGGTTTGCATTATTAACCGACTGTGAAGAGTGCGTCGATCAACACAACCGGTTGAGGCTATGAACCGGCTGTGTTGGTCCTCATCACAACCGGTTGGAGCCACGAACCGACTATGATGAGTGCGTCATCAATACAACCGGTTCTATAGCCACGGATACTCAGCAAATATAATTTGAAGCCCTAAACATATTCAAATTTAAAAGTGCTCAGCTACAAAGTTGTATAACTTTTTGGGATCTACAACATTTAGTTTTGTAATTTGTTAATAAAAATATTCACAAATCCTACATCTCTCATATTAGTTCAATAAAACTAGAAGAGAAATATAAGATTTGTGAACAATTTACAAACACTATGTCATATGAATAAATGACCAAAATAAAAGTTGCAGATCTCAAAAAAGTTATGAAACTTTGTAGTTGACAATGTTTTCATTTGAATTCATCTTGTCAACACAAATATTAAGTTTGAAAGTGTTCAAATTTGAAATTCAAATATTATAAACGAACTCAGATGGAGAAATGACTAAAATGAAAGTTGTAGATCTCGAAAAGGGATGAAACTTCGTAGCCCACAAGTTTTTAATTAAAATTCGTTTAGGGCTTCAAACAAGCCATTTACACTTGGTTTCATATAATATGTGGGGAATGAAAACAGGATATGGACACATATGATGGTGTTGTGTAGTAGTGGAGGGGGTATGCACGAGGGGGAGGTCTTAGGTTCAAGTCCCAGCTACCGCGTAGTGTGCGAAAAATGACGCCCTCATCATAGCCGGTTCCTATTACCAACTTGCTGTGATGAGGAGCAATATAGCTGGCATTGAAAACATTTGTTACTTGAGGATATGCATTTATTATGTATTTAAGGATTATCATTGCTTATACATGCTAATCTTGCTTTTGGTTTTCTCATCTCTTGGTGAAACATAGGGTAGTGCATGACTGGTTTTGCAATGCCGGCAAACTTCAACTCAGAACTAGAGAAGCTCTTGAGAAATGCCCGACCTCGCGTTGTCCTCCCTTAGGACACCGCTCCATCGACAAGCAGACATGCTCCTAAAGCACCTACTGCCCAAAAACCATGGCTCAGAAGTCTCTACACTCCCTCTACAACCAACATGGCTTTTGGGCCACACATTGATGTTGAAAATGTGGGATTCAAGCTGAAGACTAGCCTCATCAACATGGTGCATGGTAGCCCTTACGTGGGCTGCCACACGAGGACGCAAACACTCATATTCCTCACTTTCTCAATCTCCATCTATCCCCCTTCTCTCTCATAGAGAAGACACATCAATGGTTCTACAAGGGAAGGGAAACCATAGAGACTTGGAACAATGTCCTATGGTGTTCCTAACAAAGTTCTTTCTATTGGGGAAGACCAATGCCCTTCGAGGTATGATTTATAGCTTGCAATAGTAAGAAACAATCCTAGTAGCTTGGGAGAGACTGGAAGAATACATCTTGGGATATCCTCATCGTGGATTGGATGAGTGGCTCATCCTATAATGCTTCAACAATGGGCTCTTAGTTGCATCAAAATCCAACCTCGATGATGCTGTTGGAGGAGCCTTCATTGACCTCACTATTACCCAAGGGATGGAGTGACAAACGACTCTAGATCCAAACCTGTGCCAAAGATATGACATCGTCAAGGATACGAACATGCTAGCCGCAAAGTGGGATATGCTTTGATGAAGCGCATGGATGACCAGTCGACCACGAGAAATCTAGAGAACTACAACCCATTCCATGTTGTTTCCCCGCACCTCATGTGTGAGGTTTGCGGCAGCAATGGGAACTCTAGGAATGACTTCCCTGAGACCTACCAAGACGCTACATTTATGAACCAAAACAATAACTTTGGTGGGTCAAGTCCACAGTAATCAAACCAGGGCTGGAATCAACTACAACCCCAATATCATCGAGGTAACAACTACAACGCCAATTTCAATTCCAATCAACCTCCCTTGCATGATCTTATCCTTGGTCAGGCTAAAATCAATGATGGTTTCAACAGGAAACTTGCTGCTAATGATAAAACCTTAAAGAGAATTAATTTGTAACTTGAAGGCTTTTCTTCTGCCATAAAGAACTAGGTGAGTTTTCGTAAAATGTTAGAAAAACAACTACCTTAGCTTGTTGCTTTTGTTCCTATTTCTTAGCCTGGTAAAATTCTGGGGAAACTTGAAAATGTGAGTGCAATTATCCTTACATGGTTCCAAACATCTCATAACTTGTATATCACTAACCATGCAGGGATGCCTAAGCATTAGAGGATGAATTCGTGGGATGATGAGCTAGGGACTTTGATGATGATATATTGCAAACTACAAAACATCCCCATTAAAGGAGCCCTTTGTGACATGGAAGCAAGCATCAACATCGTGCCCACAACCATCTATATCAAAATAGATTGGTTCCTTCCTTTACCCGTAGCAGATGTCGAAGTACAGCTAGCAGAAACTCTCCATCCACATAGAGGCAAGTTGTACTACATCCTGGTACAGATCCATCGCAAAGTCATCCACATTGAATTCATAATACTTGACGCGAAAGGTGACCTTGATATGCCACTAATCCTTGGAAGACCATTCTTAAGGGCCACCAAGGCCCTTATAGACCTCTGGTAAAAAAAATCCTACTTAAGTTTGCCAGGCGAAACATGATGCCTAGATTCCAACCCAAAAGGGAGGAATCATACTTTATAGACCGAGATTACCACCTTGAAATTCAGTAAAGAGGACGTAGAAGAAGGAAAGCGCATAAATACACTCAGACGATATGGGAGTAATCCAATGCCTTTCCGCCACTAACAATACCAAGGCGCAAGAAAATCAACCAAGTATGGAAGGTGAAGACATCCTCGTCCATTGGACCAAATGCTCCATCAATAAGCTAAATCCAGATGGAGGAAGTCCCACAAAAGTTGTTGCTTCATATTACCTACATGCTTCTCACTCCAACTCTAGAGTGCTTTCAACTTGAGCGAGAGTGTCTCTAGTGGACATGCAGTGGCTTGTACTGATGATCAAGAGGAAGCCACCACGTGATCAAGCAACCATGTCTGATAATCCCTAAATGGAATGCAAGAATGCCTCAAAATGAAATCTCATCTTGCCCAGGGTACCTAGTGGCATAGCTACCCCAACTATAGAGGTGTGGTGCAAATAAGGTTAGAGTTGTGGAGTACCTCTTTTGCAGCTTCAATGTTCTTTAGCGCTTAGAGTTAGGAAATAATTATCCACCACTAACACTCGTTACACAAAACAAAAATTGTTCATTTCTTTTCCTCTTTCTACCTTCCATGCTATCTCTCTCTCTCTCTCATCTCTCTCCATTGCCCCCATCTAGCACCACCGCTTCCCTGTGTGTCGCGCCGCCTTGGCCCCATGCACGATCCGCACAGTCGTCTCGTCATCACCAACCCGCATGCCCCGCCAGCCTTGTCCCGTGCTGCCACTCTGAATCCCACTCACCTATAGCCCAGCCCGCCACAACCCACCGCTCTCCATTATGGGATCGACTCTTGCATGTAATCAAGCTTTGATTTGAACAACGAATCAATTCAAGTTTCTAGGCATCTTATTTTGGATGGCTTCTAGCACCTTCGATTTTCCACCCATGATGAGATAATCATGGGACCTAGGCTTAGGAGGATACGCCTGTAACGCACAGCTGTGATAGGCGGTGAGCGCAACAGTGGATCCAAGGTCTGTGCAAGAGCAAGGTGGAATGTAGCTCACTCAAGTGGTGAGGCTACTCGGCCGGGCTGAGGGACAGGGGTGGGGTGGCGCGTGTTATGTTGCTCTAGCTTGGGATAGGGCCAGCAAGCATCAGCAAGGTGAGTCCAGGTGGACGGAGAGGGAGGGGCTCGTCGGCCCTCAAGGTGGCTGGTGTCTACCCTGGGCGGTGTCGCGAGAAGCAATAGACAAGAGCACAATGAGAGCAACGAGGAAGAAGATAAACTTAGAAAAGAGTTCAAGAAAATATTGGGATGTAGAAAATGACAGGTGGGCCAAGGGCAACAATGGCAATTTGCCAACCGCCCGCTTTTTTTTGGAGTCGGTGGCACTCTTGTAGCTAAACACCCCATCAAGATAGCTCCAACTCCACTATGAGCAAGCTCTAGTTGGAGTTGCTCTAGCTCCAGAGCCATGCCAAACAGGCCCTTAAAGCTAGAAAACTAGTGGGTACCAAGAATCATAAACCCAAGTCTATGTTGCTATAATTTAAGATATGTATAAGAGCTGCTATGATCTCTGGAGTATTTTTTTTTCAAAACCAAGTCTCTTATGTGATGCTTGATATCCAGAGTATTTATTTTCAAAACCACAGAAATAACAATGTTCTTCAATGATATGCCAATTTCCTATCCAAAGCCATGTGTAGGATTGTTTCAATCCTTCTACATATGTTGCTGGTTATCTCATTCAGCTTTGTTAAGTTGTTGTCACCCTTAGTGTTATACTTGTTATACTCCCATGATACAAATTCACACACAGGACCATACCATACATGAATAAAACTCCATGTGTTCCATGGCTGCTCTCCCCAAAGACCTACTAAGAAAGATATGGGATATGAAAGGAGAGAGAGAGAGAGAGAGAGAGAGAGAGGGAGAGAGAGAGAGATGCATGTCCAAAAAGGATATGCCATGAGAGACTCCATGAAAGCATGACACATAAAATGAAAAGGGAAAAAAATATGCATGCACAAAGAAGGTACGCCACATGGTCTGGATTCATGGAAAGAATGAGAAAATATAGCCTATGTCAAGAGGAAGGAAAGGAGAGAGATGGTCTAGGAAATTTAAGGAGTACATAAAACACAAAAATATCGACAAGCATGCACTTTTTTATGCACGCTTATAGCCCATATTTTTAATTTTAAAACTCTACAGGACCTCGAGCTTCATGGTCGACAAAACGAAGTGAATGATGATGAGAAACCGTTCTGACTCTCAACCGCTAAGGACAAATGGGAAGCTATAAGCCCCACAAAGTAAGGTAAAAGGAAGGTTACTACGGGCTTATGAAAACAAAGGTATGAGTACTTTGTTGTGTACATAGTATAAGCTGGAAGTGCTACAGTGTAGTAAATCCCGATCAACAACCTAAATTCTAACTTTGCTTCTGAACAGGCAAAGGTTTAGCTCGGGGAAGTTTGTTAACGGTCCTTAAGTACCTTATTTTTCCGTCAGCATCTCAGGAAAACAACTACCTATATCTCTAGAATTTTTATCAATATATAGGAATCCCCTCAACCATCGCCTACCTTATCTTGTTGTCCTTGGATGCACTAGTTTTGGAGTTAGTGCACACATGTTCCGCGTGGATGGTATTCGTACGCTTGTGGATTTATTTATTCACATAAGTAAATATCAAGCTTTAAGGCTCCGTGAAGATAGTCCAAGTATATCATGAAACTTAAAATCAACTCTAATATAATTTTCCTAATGAAAACCAAAACTTCTTAAACCCAAAATTGGAGCTTCTAGTTTTAATCCGGTGCATATTCCAAATTGGATGATTTATATATGCATTTTGATTGTCTCTATAAGGCCTATGCAATGGTGATGTCCAACTTGTGATTGGACACTTCTATACAACTAAAAGTTCTGGTTTTAAAAAACCAGGTGTTCTGGTTTATGTCATGATGCTAATTCTTATTGTCAAAATCTGTATTGCACTCACAACATTGTAAGACTGTCCCTACAAGATCTAAAAATGGTTTAAGAGGCCATGCATCTCAGAGCTAGCCATTGGAAGTAATTGCCCTGCTTCCCAAAGGACAACAATCAGTTCCAAATACTTGACATTTTACACACAAAAAATAAGTACCTGACATTATTTTTGCAGGCTTCAAACTCCTTTCTATCATGGTTCGAAACATGACAGCTTTAAAAGAAAGTTTGGGAGTGTCCTCGAGGGCATGTTTTTTTTTCAGGCTTAAAAATCTAGGAAATACAAGTCATGTACTTTTCACATTGTGCTATCCTGCTAGACAACTACTTGTGAATGGACAAATCATTATGATAGTTAATAATTCCTATATATATTATTGTAAGCAAATTTAATAAAAATAATATATTGAACAGTAAATTGGGATTGGGTTTACTGCAAAGCTCTTGAGTAGACGCAGATAAAGCTCCTTTTTATACCGATAAAATGTCGTATTAAATCCAGGAGATTTGTGCCATGATGGTAAAGATGTGCTCGGTAGCTCATGACATGAACACAAATAATGGTCAGCACCAAAAATACTTCTCTTCCCTATAATTAAGAAGCAATCTTAGCATAAAAAATGACCCATCAAGATCGCGATTTTGCAGCTAGCACATGTCCATTGATTTGTCTCACTAGGGGCATACTACACTACCATGCAAGTTTATTTGTTGGTTTGAGCTGAGTGGAGAAAATTGGTTCTGTGATTAGTCGCTAGCCAAATCCAGGGTCACTAATTTTTTCATGTTAGGTCAATAAAAACATATGCGCTCGTGTCATTTCAACTCAGCACTAGTTGGTCTAACAATCGTTGCAATTACATTCTTTGCGGGACATAGGTAGTAAAATAGAGCAGCAACACCAGGTTTCATGGTCCGGTTTCCATTCAACATAGGGAAAAGATGCTCTGTGGCAGCCTTGCCCCCTAGAAGTTTGAGGAGAGCCTCGACGGCCTTAAGTTATTGAAGGACATTGTGGTTGTTTTCACAAAGAAGAGAAACGGAAGTTGGGCTTCTTTTATGGCAAACATGTCCGTGGATTAGTTCAAATGTCGTCATAGTACTGAGTTATATAAGTTGTGTTGGAGTGTGTGAAGTGGCTTCTTAGTAGAGATGAATTTTACTGAATGCCGATCATCATCTTAGATATGTTTTTTTTTCTACCAATAACATGCTCTCCTAGATGTTTGGAGATATGATGAGTTTTAGTTGTCCGTGTTTGCCGTGGTTCCGTAACTATTAACTGGAAGCTTTTATACCTAGGCCATAGATATTTTTTTTTGCTGTGTTGTTCTATGTAGGACTTTATTCTTATATTATATTAATTCGTAGTATTATATATAATAAAGAAGATTTTAATGTGCTTTGATCTGCTGGCTCGCTTTGAATAACAAAACCAATTCAAAATATTTCCTTTGAGAGCAGACTTTTATAGTATAGAAATGCTTGTGCACCAACACTCTAGATTCATTTTATATGTTCATTGTTGATAATATATCATCTTATATTGCTTGTTTCCAATTCAATATATATTAAGAGTTAAAGCTAAATTTGAGGGATCATGTCATGACAATATAAGATTTTAAAACTGAGTTATTTGATCACATAGATCTGGTTCATGTGAATGCTTGGTTTTGTGTACGCTACTAATTAATTAAGTAGTAGGCCGTGAGATTTGACTTCGTACTATGTGTATAATCCCTCTGGTTGCCACGCCACAAACTAAACAACTAGTTGAAAACACTACTGCACAATTGGCATCAGCTTCTTTCAGTGCCGGTTTCCAATAGGCGGTGATGTGCCAATTGCCACCATCGGTTCCCGTTATGAACCAATTAATAGTGATGTGGAATAATAGAAAAGAATAAAACAGCTTTACCAGCTTATTAACTTTATTTATAACTTGGAAAGATGATCTACTATAATCATGATATCATCTTCCAATAGCAGTGCCATGGTGGCGCATTATTCTAACAGAGAAGTGGTCTCATTCACAAACAATAACGAAAGGTAAAAAACAAATAATTCTAGCACGGAAGATTGCTAAATTCGAAAAATAAGAATCTTCCTATAATCTGCCCAAAGGTAATTGCTACAATTATGCCATATGGTTTCAAAACCAAGTGAATACATTTGAACATTTTCATCATATTATTTACTGTTGTAGGATTGGGGTTCCATGGATCCCCACTATCCACAAACAGTACATCCTGTAAAAACCATGCAATGTCCCTTTATTAAGTCTTAAGAGATATATCAGATGGCAGCAATGTAGCCATTGGAAAAAGAATAGTTTTTATTGAATTTAACCAGGTAATACATGCTGGCATTTTGCAGCCATGCTAACTAGATGCAAGTCTCTCTTCTTCTTGACACACATGAACAATTGTGATAAAAGCAATATCATGGAGCTAAAAGAATGTTACTCGTTGTCTTCTGAAATGATTTGCACATTATACTAGTAGCATAGCCTGTACAATCAGAGATTCAGAGTACGCTTTAAATTTAGATCATGAGATGATTTTTTTGTCCGGTCCATATATGTTTTTCCTAGCTTACAAGTGTAAGCAGTTATATATTTAACCCGACTAGACCATACACATTAGATGCTTAACACCCAAGATAATCCTTCAAATTTAACCCTTTCAGTTGGACTTCCAGGTTCCAATCTGTATATACCGCATATATACATTCTAAAGCTTTAAGGTAGATCGGACAGACTCGTGGACATGCATAAATGCTGCCCTACTCGATCACGAGGTCAAAACTATCCGGCTTGAACAGCAGGCCATCAAGCATGTCCGCCACCAATACATCCACGTCTGTGGGAAGCAAAGGGCCAAAGTACTCAATCCAAACGGTGTCCACCGGCAATGACCAAGCACAAAGGATGATATTTTAACTGGTAATAAGGAAAGGCAAACATCAACCCAGCGAAGTTACCTTAGCTGTGCCAGGCATGGCGGTTGTGCATCTCCAGGACTACAACGGGTGAGAGGCACTACCAGAAACCCGTTGTTCGCCAAGTTTCATGTTTTTTTCTTAGTGCTTCCTTTTGTGCACTCGGAAACAATCCCTGTACATGCCGAGTGTCGAAACAAAAACACTCGGTGAAATAAAAGCACTCGGCAAAAAGCGCTGCAACACTCGGCAAATAAGAGACACTCAGTAAACCACGCCACATTACAACCGCATACACCATTCGTTAGCTATTGCCGCCGGCTGTGAAAACTTTGCCAAGTGTTTCTAGGACTTTGCTGAGTTCTAGGGGCACTCGGCAAATACATTCATCAATCCAGTAGTGAGGTCGGTGCAGGTGATGCTACCGGCGACACCCTCCCACAGGACAGAAGGTCCTCCTTGAGCCGCTAGATGCTGTAGCCAACCTCGAGTTCCTAGACGCAAAATAAATAAATTAATTAAAAGTAGAACAAAGGATCATTTGCATGATAGGTTGCTATGCTCTATTCTCAGCCCCACTCCAAGGGGAAGTGAAGGGAAGGGAGAAGGAGAAGAGAAGAATGAGCCAATAAGGCATATCCCACGTTCTGGTATGCCAGGAGCGGGACGTAGGGTGTGGCGAAGGGCCAGGTCTAGAGAGACTAAAGCGCGAGGAAGGTAGAAGAAGGCGGTGGAGGTGGGCACTGTGGTTTATGCTTGTCAACAAGTGGGGCTATATGCTCCTGTCCAGAGGTAATAGTTCTGGGTGCTAACATCACCACTGGTTCATTTAATGGACTAGTGGTGATACCCTCATTACTGTTGGTTCGTGGGTTCAATCGGTGGTGATGAACATGCATCACAACGGGGGGATGACGGGCACCGCCTGTTCAAACAATGAACGAGGGGATAACAGGCACCGCTGCTGGTTCCAATGGCCACTAAAACTTTGCAACCGGGGGTGATGGTGTATCTTCACCACCAGTTTTGTTTGAACCAAGGGTGATAAGGGCATTTCTAGAGCCCAGTTATGTAATAGTGAAATCACATGGTCAATAAAAGCTAAAGCCTTTCTTGTAGTTGTACTTCCACAACCCAAACACCGTGAATGCTTCTTGATTTTCGTACAGCATGACAACAAACAAAGAGTCACAAAGAGTCTCTGCTTGCTACAAAAATTATATAACCAAGGTATAATACCACAACAAAACATTACATAGTGACTATATCTACCAGTAGTTCTACAAAAATATTATGTTTTATAAAAGGAAACTAAGGCATGTAATCATGGCCTTGTACACACATAATTTTTTTATGTATTCATCATATCATTCTCCTAGGTCTTGAAATGATAGTACTTTCCAAGGTTGCACTGTTGACTTGGGTATGCCCCATACAAGTGCTTGATATCTTCTAACCTTTTTATTTTCATCTGCAGCTTTAAACACAACAAAGTAGTTGTTGCCATTACCCGCAGGCTGCATGCTCACTGATATCACATCGACGAGTGTAAACTCCTTATTGTAAACCAGTCTATGCATAAGCACTATAAATCTTCCAATTTGCCAATACAAGGTATCATGTGGGTTATCTACTTGTTTCCATCCTTGAGGTCCATTAGGGGGAATAGGTTGCGGTGGGGCTTGGTATATAGGAGGTGGAGGGGGCTTATATGATTGTGGTGGTGACAATGATGGGCTATTCCCTTGTGAACTTGGAGGAGTCACAGGAGGACTCCTTGGTGGCGGTGGGGGTTGGATGTTAGCTTGATAGGGTGGAGGCATAGATGGGGGACTAGACAATGGTGAAGATGGTGGTGGGCTAGTAACTTGATTAATTGGAGGGATGGCAGGGGGTTTATATGGTGCTGGAGGTGGTGGACTTTTAATTTGATATGTTGGAGGTGTGGCTGAGATACTAGGAGTTGGCGGATGGCTTACTTGGTAGGTTGGAGGTGTTGTAGGGGTAGGAAAATATGGTGGAGGTGGTGGTGTGGCTAAGGGACTAGAAATAGGTGGAGGATTGTTGGTTGGATAGGTTGGAGGCACGGTAGGAGCAGGAGAAGTCTGTGGAGGTAGTGGACTAGATGGTGGTATGGTTGGTTGATTAAAAATTGGTGGTGGTGGTGGACTATCGGCTTGGTAGCTTGGAGGGGTGGTGGGAGTATTGGAAGGTGGTGAAAGAGGTGGGATGTTAGCTTGATAGGATGGAGGTGTTGCCAAGGGACTAGAAGATGATGGAGGACTAGATGCCAATGGTGATGGACTACGTACCTGAGAGGCTGGAGGAGTTGCTAAAGCACTAGGAGGTGTTGGAGTTGGCTGACTACCTACTTGGTTGGATGGAGGAGTTGCCGGGTAAGTGAAGGATGGTTGAGGTGTTGGCATGCTGGCTTGATAGTTTGAAGGCGTGGCCGAGGGAGGAATATGTGCCTGATAGGTTGGAGGTGTGGCAGGAGGAGTAGAAGTTTGTGGAGGTAGTGAACCCGATGCTGGTGTGCCTGGAAAATTTGAAGATGGAGGAGGTGGCATGCTATTAAATTGATTAGTTGGAGGTTTGGCGGGAGTACTAGACGAAGGTGGTGGAAGTGGTGGGTTGTTAGTTTGATATGTTGGAGATGAGGTTAAGGGACTCGAAGATGATAGTGGGGGGCTAGCTAGTGATGGAGGTGGTGGACTATTAACTTTATTAGTTGGAGATGTTGTAGGGGACATATAAGATTGTGGAGATGGTGGTGTGCTAGCTTGATTGGTTGGAGGTGCGATCCAGGGACTAGAAGCAGGTGATCGAGGAGAAGTGTTTGTTTGATAAGTTGGAGGGGTGGAACTGGTAGTAGAAATTGGCGGAGGTAGTGGACTTGATGAAGGAGTGATTGGTGGACTCAAAACTACTGGCAATGGTGGATTATTGACTTGATAGGTTGGAGGTGTGGCTGAAACAGTAGATGGTGGTGGAAAAGGTGGGTTGTTAGTTTGATAGGTTGGAGGTGTAGCTAAGGGGCTAGGAAGTGACTGAGGCGAGTTAGACAGTGCTGGAGGTGGTATACTGACTTGATATGTTGGAGGCACAGCAGGGGTATTAGAAGGTGTCAAAGGTGGTGGGCTACTTATTTGATACGCTGGTGGTGTGGTACCAGGAGTGGGAGGTAGAGGCGATTGGACATTACCTTGGTCAGAGGGAGTCCCGGGTTGCGATGGTGAGTCTTGTCCATCATAACAACCAGTATTCTTTTGGGGCCCATGGCCATCGCCATGGGGATCTGGACCCTTCCCTGGTTTTGAGCAATGTGGATTCTTCACTGGTCCAACACCGTTGTTGGACTTCTTCTCGCCAACATCATTGGTGTCTGAGCCATGCGCATTGCCTTCAGCGTTAGCATTAACTTGAGCTACATGGACTGTGAGAGTAAGAATGAGAAGTGGTAATAGCAATATGTGCAGTCTCATAGTTTGAAAGCACGCCAATATAGACAGCAGCAAGAGAGGTTCTTGCTTGCAAAAAAGGCTTTCATTCATATGCAGGGGATGGTGACCTCTATTTATAGTGTGGTGGTACTCAAGGTTGATCTGGACCGAGTACATAGGTTATTGGTTAGGGTTTCAATCGATCTGAGCTGCAGAAGCTTCTCCCATCACCGGCCATAGTTTTATTAATCAATTGATCAGTGTCAGATGCTGAGCTATAAATAAGAAGAGATATAGTTATTCTTTATAGAGCTTCCCGCTATATTTCCGTTGACATTATGCAGCGTGCACAGCTCTCCTTGCGTGCAGAATCTTAATCACCTGAAGGATCGTGCCAGTCAATTGACAACTACTCCTGCACACGAGTTGACCTGAAAATTAAACTTTCGAAGATCTACACACAGATTCCAAATGAAGCATAAAGTGACACTGACAGGTACTCAGATTAGCTGGCGTTGCCCTAGATCTTCGTTGAGTTGAAATTGAAATGGTAAACGAGTACACGAATCCAATTGAATTCTGGAATAGAAATATCTGAATATATTGTCCTCAACCATGTTGGATTGCGCTGCCGAGTGTTTATTTGCTGCATAGAGCAGCGCATCAACCTAGGAACCATCATCGCCATGTGCCATGTCATGATGTACTGTAGCGGCTTTGAGTCAATAATTCTGGTACGTGTAGAATCATGCTAAACTCAAAACCTGATCGATGTCGCGTTAGACAACTTGATCTTACTACGTTTATATATATAATTACAGCTAGCTCATGTTGGTGTATGTATGGCGTGGAGTTAGCTGTAACAACTCATGTTTAGATCGCTTGTCTAGTGGAGTTGCTTCATGATCTTCTCCGCCATCCCTAGCTCGCTCTCAGCATAGAAGAATTTTCTCCTAGTAGTATCACAACATTCATGACACAGATGACGACAGAACTGTTGATGGCAGAAAATGGCTTGAAGCCGATCAGGCTGGGACAACCGATCTAGACCGTCTGTACACGCGGTTAGACCGGCTGGGCCCTGTAGCCGATCTGGCAATGTGCCAGGCGGTCTAACCGCCTGTCACAGGCGGTCTGACCGCCTGTCCCCGAGTCTGAGTAGCACTCGACTTTTCCACGTTTTTAGATCTGTACAAAGATTTCCTTGCGGGGCAAGACCTCCCCACCCTATAAATATAAAGGGCCGTGGCCGATTGAGGACCTCTATCCAATCGTACAAATCATTGTCTTACTTTTTATCTCCAAACCCTAACTTTTCCATCCTCTTTGCTTTCCTTCTTCATTTCTACGACGTTTTAGGACGTTCTAAGTGGCCTTGCCGACCTTAGAACAACCCTAGGTTCGCAGCCTCCGACGGGGTCCCTCCCGAGGTTGTGATCGTAGGCTTTCGCGGCGCCTCTGCTACAGGCGGTCTGACCGGCCCCTACAGGCGGTCTGACCGGCTGCATCCAGAAGCTCCGGCGAGGAGAATTCGATGACCGCGCGATCTAGCGCTTTCGTGTGTTGACCAGAAGCACGTCAACATATTTTGGCGACTCCGCTAGGGAAAGAAATCTGGTTTTTGAAGACCGATATACTATCCCTAGCACTATGGGCTTCGACGTTGGAGAAGACAACATTGTGACGCCAACACTTGAAGATCTTAGCGCTGAAGATCATAAGAGATTCATGGCGCTCCAGAGGCATCTTGAATCAGAATTTTTGAAGACTTTCCAGAAGAATCGTGATCGTCCGGCAAAAAGTGTTCAAGATTTCATGATGCCTTCTTTCAAGATGAGTAAGGGACAAATTGAGGTAATCGACGATGTAAGCACTTCTGCACCTCACCCTACTACATCTACTCCCGTAGCTCCAGGTTTTTCAGATCGTGATGCATTAATTGAACAATTACTAGAACAACTCGAAAAACTAGAAGGAAAATCTTTAGATCCTCGTGAATTACCTGAGCATAATATCTTTTATGGTATGTCACCAAATTACTTTGCTGGACAGACTCCACCACCACCCAATATGCTCAGACCGAAAACGGTCAATGCAGATGGGTTGGCAGCAGTTGGATCAGCAGCCGGTCAAACCGCCAGCACGGCCGGTCAGACCGCGACAGGCGGTCAGACCGCGTGTACAGGCAGTCAGACCGCTGGTTCTGGTGGTCAGATAGCTATGGTATTCGTGCCGGAGCAACCTTTGCCGCTATCCACTGTTTCAAACTCGGTCTCTCCTGGCCGTGCTGGTCCAGTGGCTATAGCAGGTGCTACTTATTCCACGACTTTGCATACTGCGCATTCGGGTGGTGTTCCCGATGATGTTTTTGATGCACACAGGAATATGTAGAACAGACAAGCACCTAACTTTAATTATATGTACGTTATGCAATCTTCGGCCCAACAAAACCCCCAATGGGCCGAATTCACTAGATTCAGGGATGAATTTCTAATGTAATGAGAAATAAGCTAGACTTTGATTTTGGCAATACTAGATTATATTAGAAACCTTATCATGCTAGCTTTGATACTGTTCCTTTTCCCAATGGGTGGCGTCTGCCTGATTTTGTAAAGTTTAGTGGAGATGATGATCGCACCACTTGGGAACACATTAGTCAATATGTTGCTCAACTAGGGGAGGCCGAGAATTTTCAAGCAATTAGAGTACGTTTGTTTTCATTGTCACTTACTGGTACTGCTTTTGCTTGGTTTTCTTCATTAGCCTCTGGTTCTATTATGAGTTGGGATCAACTAGAGCGTAAGTTTCATGATCATATTTATAATGGAAGTCCTGAGATGAAGTTGGCAGACTTAGCATCAGTTAGGCAAAGTCGGGATGAGACTGTCTCTCAATTCATGAGAAGATTTAAAGATGTTAAAAACCGTTGCTTTAAATTGTCAATTTCTGAAGTTGATCTTGCTGGCTTATGCTTTAGAGGTTTAAAATCCTCCATTAGAGAAAAAGTAGATAATTGTGATTATTATTTGGTCGCACAAGTGCATATTAGAGCCGAGGTAGCTGAAGGCCGGATAAATAAAGAGAAGGAGGGTTTTAAGACACGTCGGTCTAATGTTCATATCGTTGATTATGAATCCGATAATTCAACCGACGATGATAATGATGTTTATTTAGCAGAGTCTGTTTGGCCTGCTAATAAAAAAATTGTGTCATGCCAATCTCTTAAGCCTTTATGAATCGACAAGAAGATATAAAATTTACTTTTGATGTATCCAAGTGTGATCGCATATTTGATGAATTGCATAGATTTGGTTACATCAAGGTTTCTCATGCTATACCACCTATGGAATAATTGAGGAAGCGTGCTTATTGTAAGTTTTATAATTCTTTTTCACATGCTACTAACGATTGCAATGTCTTTCGTCGGCAGATTCAATCGGCTATTAACGAAGGCCGTTTGAAATTTCATGAGATGCAAATTGATGAAACCCCTTTTCCAGTCAACACCATGGAATTGCAGTAGCCCAAGGTAGCCGAATCTACCAAGGGGAATAACGTGGTGATTGGAGAAGAAAGACCATCTTCAAAAGAGTCGGTTAGAGATGTGACTTATAAGAAGACGGCTGATGGCAAAGAGTCATTCAAAGTCACTATGAAATCCTCTGGACAAGGGGGACAAGGTTCGGTCGCTATTTCTGGACTACGGGCGCCTGAGTCTGGTCTGCTACATGGCGGTCAGACCGGCTGCGCCAGGCGGTCAGACCGCCTGTCCCCATGGACGCCCGAAGATGTTAATTCCGAAGCGTCCAGAAGTTGGTACTTGGAAGATGAATGTGGCAAAGGAGCAGGGTGTTCAGAAGCCCAAAGTCACGTTTGATATGCTTTATGACAAGTACACCAAGCAAAAGGCCATTCCGAGCGATCGGCCGTTAAAAAAAAGAATGAGATCACCGATTCAGCATGAGAGAATTCTTTCGCCTCCTCGCATGAACTAGGATCCGGTGTGGGATAATAATGGAGTGATGTAGGTGCCATATCATTCAACAGTGCAACCTTCATTTCATCCTGGCTAGGACGGTCCAAGAAGGCGCGTACAGGACATGATTGTATATCCCAGACACGACCGATCGGCTTTCCATCAATCTAGTCAAGGGCACTGGTCACATGCGGTTAGACCGGCTGCTACAGGCGGTCAGACCGCTCGTCACGGTCAACTACCGAGAGCTCCTCTGAAGCAGGTTTATCAGCCCAAGAAGATAGAGGAGGTGCAAAGCATGGAGGTGGACTCAGAGAGGACTACTGAGTTCGATATTATTCAAGTTGGGACTATAGATGTCCCTATTGAGAAAAGTCTGGCTTCAAAGCCGACTTCTAGAGGAAAGATGGTGGAAGATCAGGGATCTAGTGTCAATAAGACTCAACAGCGCTTTCTTCCAAAGTGGTGTCCCGAAGGTTTAACTCGTACACAAAAGAGGAAGCTTCAGAGACTTCGTTTTCGGGAGAGACAGAAACAAGAGTGGGAGAAGCAGAGAGATGAATTCTTCAACCAGAACAGGCCCATGATTCCCCAGAAGAAAGAGTGGAAGCCGAAGGAAGATCTACAGGCGGTCTAGACCGCCTGTCATTCAGAGCCAGCGACCCAGGCGGTCAGACCGTCTGTGCAGGTGGCCAGACCGGGTGATGTAGGAACACCCGGTGTCCCTTCTTCTGATTCTTCGGCGCGTGGCGGCAAGTTATCATCGGTTCCCACTATTGAGGATGATGAAAAACTTGTTGATTACAGTTCTTCTCTAGAGCGCATGAATTTGGATGTGAATGTGCCTCATATGTCCATGGATGGAGGCATGCTTTCGGAGGAGGAGGTTGCTCATCTTGATTTCGGACCTAAGGAAGCTATATTTCAGAAGCCTAAAGCTGAGGACAATCACTTGAAGGCTTTGTATTTAAAGGGAAATATCAATGGGATGCCAATCTCACGAATGTTGGTTGATGGAGGAGCTATTGTAAACTTGATGCCTTACTCTTTGTACAAGAAGCTTGGATGTTCAGATTCGGAGCTGATCAAGACCAACATGACCGTCAGCGGCATTGAAGGAGGAGAGCCTATTGGTGCCAAAGGAGTGATTTCTATGGAGCTTACTATTGGGAGCAAGACCTTGGCTACTGCTTTCTTCATCGCTGAGACTCAAGGTAACTTTAGTTTAATCTTGGGTCGTGATTGGATTCATGCAAATCAATGCATTCCTTCTACTTTGCATCAATGCTTGATTCAATGGGTAGATGATGATGTAGAGGTTGTGCTTGGTGATACTTCTGCATGTGTTGCTTTAGCTGATAACTCTTTGATTGGCATTCATGATGATGTTAAATGTTTGTCGGGCTTAGATCTTTCTGAATTTGAGTCTATCAGCTGTACTTAAATGGCTTCATCCCTGCTGTCATAAAGCCAATGAACAATTGGCTAAATCATCTCATATGATTTAATGGATAATCGAGAGTGGTTGCAGCAGAGACTTGAACACTATCGGTCGCATCAGAACGATATGTGTGAAGCCATTGAAGACTTTGATGATATAAGCAAGCTAGGATGTGGTTTTACGTCGGCCGATCCTCTTGAGGAGGTAGACATTGGTGATGGTTCTTTGCCCAGGTCGACGTTTGTAAATAAGAATTTGGATCCTGCCTTTAAATTTGAATTAATAAAGTTGTTAAAAGAGTATGTCGATTACTTTGCTTGGAATTATCATGAAATGTCTGTTTTAAGCCGAGAGCTTATTGAGCATAGGTTGCCTATTAAGTCTGGTTTTAGGCCTTATAAACAACCAACTAGGCGTTTTAATCCTGAAATTTATGACCGAGTTAAAGAAGAAATAAACCGGTTATTAGAAGCAAAGTTTATTAGACCTTGTCGATATGCTGAGTGGATTTCTAATATTGTGCCCGTGGAGAAGAAAGGAACGGGTAAGATTAGAATGTGCATTGGTTTTAGAAATCTTAATCGTGCTACTCCTAAAGATGAATATCCTATGCCAATAGCTGATATGCTTATCGATGCTGCATCTGGACATAGAATGATTAGCTTTCTTGATGGTAATGCTGGTTACAATCAATATGCCAATAGCTGACATGCTTATCGATGTTGCGTCTGGACATAGAATGATTAGTTTTCTTGATGGTAATGCTTGTTACAATCAAATATTTATGGCCGAAGAGGATATATCCAATATGGCTTTTGTATGTCCAGGCTTTGTTGGTTTTTTTGAGTGGATTGTTATGACTTTTGGTTTAAAGAATGCCGGTGCTACTTATCAAAGGGCGATGAATTTGATCTTCCATGATTTGCTTGGTATTATATTAGAGGTTTATATCGATGATATTGTTGTTAAATCGGCTGGAAGTGATTCTCATTTGGCCGATTTGAGACTTGCATTTGAAAGAATGCGTCGGTATGGTTTGAAGATGAATCCACTCAAATGTGCTTCTGGTGTGTCGGCCGGGAAATTTTTGGGCTTCATAGTTCATGAGAATGGCATAGAGATTGATCCAAAGAAGGCTGACACTATTGGCGAGTTGCAGGCGCCTAGTTCTAAGAAAAAGTTGCAAAAATTCTTGGGCAAGGTGAATTATTTGAGAAGATTTATTTGCAATTTGTCGGGAAAGGTGAATGCTTTTACTCCTTTGCTTCGGTTGAAAGATGATGCTGAATTCACTTGGGGGGCAAAACAGCAAGAGGCGTTTAATGAGATCAAGCATTATTTGTCTTCACCTTTGGTTTTTTAGACACCAAGGAGAGGGGTTCCTTTCAAATTATATATTGCGGCCGAAGAAAGTGTTATTGGAGCTGTTTTGATCCAAGAGACTGAAGGGAAGGAATATATTATTGCATATGCAAGTAGAATACTACTGGACGTCGAAACAAGGTATACTTTCATTGAAAAGTTATGCTTATCATTATATAATACCTGTGCAAAGTTGAGGTATTATTTGTTACTAAATACTTGCATAGTTGCTAGTCAAGCCGACATAATTAAATACATGTTGCATAGACCTATATTAAGTGGTAGAATTGGCAAATGAGCTTATGCTTTAATTGAATATGATTTAGTCTTTGAGCCATTGAAATCTATGAAACGACAAATCATTGCCGATTTTATCGTTGAACATAGGGTTGATGAACATATTGATTTAAATGTCATCTATATTACTTTTACCCCATGGAGATTGCATTTTGATGGATCGGTTTGCAAAAGTGGTTGCGGAGTTGGTGTTATTCTTATATCACCAAGCGGTGTTGTTTTTGAAGCTCTTAACCAATTAGATCATAAATGCACCAACAACCAAACCGAATATGAAGCCTTATTATTCGGGTTGGAGATTTTACATGACATGGGGATAAAACATGTGGAAGCATATGGTGATTCTTTATTGGTGGTGCAGCAAGTATCTAAGGTTTGTCAATGCTTAGATGGATTTTTGAATGCTTATCTTGATAAGTGTTTAGATATTATATCTTGCTTTGATGAATTTGTCATTTATCATGTACCAAGAGAAGAGAATCCTAGGGCTAATGCGTTGGCACAACAAGCATCTGGCTATAATGTTCAGAAAAGAAATTTTCGTGAAAAGAGACCAATGTTTCGTGAAGCTGACGTGTCTGCTCTGGAACAGGCGGTTCAACCGTCTGTTACAGCCGGCCTGACCGGTACAGCCGGTCTAACCGCCAGCACAGGCGGTCTGACCGCCTGTTCCTCTGGAAAAACCGATTCGACTGTTAATGATTCCCAATATATGGTGGCCGATGTTGGTGATTGGAGGAAGCCTCTGGTTGATTATTTGCAGTATACTAGCAGGTCGGCGGATCGAAAAGTCCGGCGATGGGCTTTCAAGTTTACTTTGGTTGATGGTGAACTATATCGTCGGACCATGGATGGATTGCTTTTGAAATGTTTAGATCCTGATCAAGCTAGATTGGCTATGGCAGAGGTTCATGAAGGAATTTTTGGTACACATCAATCGGCTCGAATGATGAAGTGGCTTCTTAGGCATGCTTGCTTTTATTGGCCTACAATGATAGCCGATTATTTTCGTTACTACAAAGGATGTGAAGAGTGTAAAAAATTTGGGGATATTCAGTTAGCACCTGCTACATTGATGCATCCAATCATTAAACCTTGGCCTTTTAGAGGATGGGGTTTGGATTTTGTTGGTAAGGTTCATCCTTCGTCATCCAAGGGGCATTGTTTTGTGATTGTGGCTACTGATTATTTTACTAAGTGGACTGAAGTTGTTCCCGTCAAGAACATGACACATAGAGAGGTAATTGAGTTCATAGATTTGGGATTCCTCAAACATTGACGACAGATCAAGGGACGTCCTTTTTTTCTAAGGAGGTACGTGAGTTTGTTGAATCCTACGGTATTAAATTGCTCAATTCATCTCCATATTATGCTCAAGCTAATGGTCAAGCCGAGTCTAACAATAAGATTCTAATCAAGCTCATAAAGAAGAAGATTGAAGATCATCCTAAGCGGTGGCACGAGGTATTATCTGAGGCATTATGGACGCATCGTATTTCTAGACATGGTGCTACTAAGGTTACTCCATTTGAGCTTGTCTATGGTCAAGAGGCCGTTTTGCCCGTTGAGGTAAATCTTGCTGCTTATAGATTGGCTAAGCAAAATAATCTTGATGTTAGTACATATTGTACTTTGATGATGGATAATATTGATGAAGTGACCAACAAGCGTTTAGAGGCCTTGGAGGAAATTGAAAAAGATAAAAGAAGAGTAGCTCGAGCATATAACAAGAAGGTAAAACTTAAATCCTTTCAAGTTGATGATTTGGTTTGGAAGACTATTTTACCTATAGGAACGAAGAGCAACAAATTTGGCAAATGGTCGCCGAATTGGGAAGGATCATATCGTATTGTGAAGGTTTGTTCTGGGAATTCCTATATGGTGGAGACTTTGCAAGGATTTCAGTTGTCAAGAGCACTCAATGGAAAGTATTCAAGAAATATTATCCGAGTGTTTGGCAACATGCTTGAAAGGATATGGCCGGTATGTGATATCGCCCTTAGAGAAAAAATGGCCGACAATAGAGGGTCGCCCTTAGTCTGATTAAATGTTTTGTGGTAAACAAAGCTTTACCAAAAAACAGGGGGGCATATGTTGATGGCAGAAAATGGCTTGAAGCCGATCAGGCTGGGACAGCCGGTCTAGACCGCCTGTACACGCGGTTAGACCGGCTGGGCCCTGTAGCCGATCTGGCAATGTGTCAGGCGGTCTGACCGCCTGTCCCCGAGTCTGAGTAGAACTCGACTTTTCCATGTTTTTATATCTGTACAAAGATTTCCTTGCGGGGCAAGACCTCCCCACCCTATAATATAAAGGGCCGTGGCCGATTGAGGACCTCTACCCAATCGTACAAATCATTGTCTTACTTTTTATCTCCAAACCCTAACTTTTCCAACTCCTTTGCTTTCCTTCTTCGTCTCTATGACATTTTAGGACGTTCTAAGTGGCCTTGCCGTCCTTAGAACAATCCTAGGTTCGCAGCCTCCGACGGGGTCCCTCCCGAGGTTGTGATAGTAGGCTTTCGCGGCGTCTCTGCTACAGGCGATCTGATCGGCTGCGTCCAGAAGCTCCGGCGAGGAGAATTCGACGACCGCGCGATCTAGCGCTTTCGTGTGTTGACCAGAAGCGCGTCAACAAGAATTGAGAAAAAAAGTAAAATACAATTTTATTTGGGAGTGCAGAATTGAGAAGAAGGTAAATTACTCTCTGCATTTGGATGTCGACATTCAGCCATAGAATTGAGAATTGGTATTAGGACCAACAAATACCAGCTGTTTGGATGTCCTGGAATTGGAAATTAGAAATCACCTTCAATGCCAACCGGTATTCATGTGATTGCGAACCGTTTGCCCTCGATGCCGAGCTCCCACCCTCCATATTGGATGGAATTACATCTCCTGTGCCTTTCTATTCCTCTCGCGTCCTCTTCCTCCAGTGCCGCGCCGCCTCTCTTCCGGCGAATTGCACAATGCCCTCTACTCATCGTCCTGCGCCCTCCTATACCTCCCTCTGCGGCGAGCCCTCCTCGGCCTCCCACCATGACGAGTGAAACGAACCGGGCTTTCGATGACAAAAGCCCGACTCCATGTACCCTTGCGACACTCCCAGCAATAGTGCTATCGCGTACAAAACTATGAATATAACAGTCATTTCCTTCGATTACATCACATGTCATAATATAAATACCAGTACAAGTCTCTGGAATGAGTACATAGGCCTCATGGGCTAAATGCAACATAAAGAAATGGTAGCGCGACGTCCTCCGGGGTGGTCTTCTCTCCACACACAGATTCCAAATGAAGCATAAGCTGACACTGACAGATACTCAGATTAGCTGGCGTTGCCCAAGATCTTCGTTGAGTTGAAATGGTAAACGAGTACAGGAATTCAATTGAATTCTGGAATTAAAATTTCTGACTATATTGTCCTCAACCATGTCGGATTGCGCTGCCGAGTGTTTATTTGCTGCATAGAGCAGCGCATCAACTTAGGAACCATCATCACCATGTGCCATGTCATGCTGTACTGTAGCGGCTTCGAGTCATTAATTCTGGATTTCTGGTACGTGTAGAATCATGCTAAACTCAAAACCTTATCGATGTCGCGTTAGACAACTTGATCTTACTAGGTTTATATATATAATTACAGCTAGCTGCCTAGCTGGTATACATGCTGGATGAGTATATATATGGTGTATTACAAATATTTCTCTATCCAGCAAGCAAATCGAGTGCACCGATGCTGCACTCCTTAGTTCACTTGGATTCCACACTGGATGGCCAGATCACCAGAGAGCAGCATTTTTTCTGTAACGTACCTAAGATAGTTAGATTTAGTTTTTATTATATTTACAATTTTACAATCACGGTGTTGGAGTCAAACAAATAATTTCTCCAACTATATCCACTGCTACACAAAGAGCATCAGGGCCGGTTGCGGGACGCATCACAGCTGGTTCATAAATGGCTAAGATGTCCAGGATTGCAACCAACTGGCTGTGTTGTTCGCTACTACAAAAATGATTAACTGTAACGGGCAAAAGTGATTTACCGAGTCAGGTATCGCAACCGCCTCGAACTGAAGGTCGCAGTTAATCGAGGCCTTTACCAAGGCACGAGGTTGGACAACCGTAACTGTTAATAGATTAACTGAGTTCGGCACATTAAAGTAACTACCTCAGTTAATGATTATTAACTACGACTTTTTCCTAAAACATCTGCCTCCGCTAATGCCTTACTCAAGGCGGTTGTCTAAAGTCAACCGCCTCCTTTAAGTGTATGGAGGATAAACACATATATTACATTCATTCAAGTGTCGTACGTCGATCCATGCATACGACACACTAAGTTCATATTAAGATTAATGGTCATATAGTTCACAAAATCACATCATATATTCACATGAAACACTAAGGGCACCTACTTGAAGATGGAGGGAAACTTGTAGTCACTCATGTTTAGATCGCTTGTCTAGTGGCGTAGCTTCATGATCTTCTCCGCCATCCCTAGTTCGCTCTCGGCATATAAGAATTTTCTCCTAGTATCACAACATTCGTGACAAAGATGACGATAGAACTGATAAAAAAAGTAAAATACAATTTTATTTTGGAGTGCAGAATTGAGAACAAGGTAAATTACTCTCAGCGAGGATGAGTTGTCGTCAATCGGTTGGGTTGATATTGTTAGATCAACA
Source organism: Digitaria exilis (assembly GCA_015342445.1). Taxonomy (NCBI): domain Eukaryota; kingdom Viridiplantae; phylum Streptophyta; class Magnoliopsida; order Poales; family Poaceae; genus Digitaria; species Digitaria exilis. Next base: position 1,243,316 of record JACEFO010001681.1, on the reverse strand, counting down.
TATCTGAACTTAGAGTATAAATCCGAACAGGATCGACTAGTCTAGCCTAGACCACACCTAGCACTTAAATCTAATACGGAATTTGGTGGACCTTAATACTTACCATTCAGATCCATCCTTTTGGTGGACGACTAACGAGGTGTAGATGCCGCAGAGCCGTAGAGGAAGTACACGTAGCAGAACAACAGGATGTCAATGTAGGAGAAGGGACATCACTAGTGGAAACCACTTTTTCCCTGTGTGCCAACACCCCACAGGAAAATAGGGTTAAACCGTCAGGAACATATTTCCTGTGCGTCGCCCCACTGGAAAATACCGACAGGAATAGATCGACAGAGAAAATAAAATTGCCTGTCAGTTTGCCGTCAGAATTATTTTCTCTTACGGGATTTGTAGTTTCCCTGTAGGTTTCGCAAAAACCGACAGAGGAATTGGTATTTTCCTGTGGGTAATCCAAACCGACAAGAAAATTAGCATTTTTCCTGTGAGCCCCTTTGTCACCGTCAGAAAAATAGCTCGGCACATAGGAAAATTTCGGTTTCCAGTAGTGCATCGAGCTTCCACGCCTTCCATCATCTTAGTGATCGATTAGGTCAGAGGTAGAAAACCCCTGACGGCTTAATTCTGTGATTAACTCACGATTAGGGAAAACATGGTTTTCCTCTTGGTTATATAGTGATGTAGACGTGGGACCGGGCCCTAAAGTGGGATGAGGGTTGCCTTCGATTAAGGTCACTACTGGGGACTAACATTGGATTAGGATTGGGCCTGATGGCCCAATTAGATTTGACCGAGGTCAATTCCAACAGACATGTCTCGGTTCCATTGAAGAACAAAGGACCTTCTAACAGAATCTGAAAGCTGTTCAACAGTTTCAATTCATTAATTCAAACCTTAGATTGTACAATAAGGAATTATTACGTAAGTGTAGAAGTGTATCTCGACGGCTACCATAGTTACCTAGTCAATGGTTCTGGTTCCTTAAATCCCAAACAGCTGCAGAGGAACAAAATAGTAATCAGATAGAAAAATGAGAAGTCCATGTGATATTAATTTATAGTTAAACTTATAGAAGAAGCGACCAAAGTTTCCTTTATCTGTCATCGCATTACTGGAAGTCCCTGCTACTATATATATATTGAAACTTGGTATTGTAGGATAAATAAGATATTTCAGCTTGGGAACTGGAATAGTGGAATCAACACTGCTGAAATTAGAAGAATCATTAAGCACTAATACAGTTTTACTTTTTCAGTAAAATAATGCCTAGAGAAATATTCAGATAACACTAAATGATTTATATACAGTGGTTTACAACTCTACCACATACAACTAAATCTCACAGGTTCAGGTTCAGTTGCAGTATTAGTAGCAATATAAGCATATTTCCATCTAACATGTAAATTAAATAGCATGCATGCTCATGAAAAAGAGGGCGAGGGAGGTCCGCGATCTGCGTGCAGCAAGATACCATCAAGGACCTACAGAGAGATTTGTTTGGCCTTTAACAAATTAACAAATAGCGTAACGAAGGTGGAGCCATTGGGGTCGTAAAAACTACAGCCACGTTACCCGGACCCAGCTTGTTTGCCATGGGCCCCCGGCACACGGCAAAGACCATAAGTCCCACACGACGAAGGGTTTGCCGTGTGCAGCCCACAGCAAAGCCCACATGGTTAACACCCAACCGGCAAAGACAGCCTTTGCCGAGATCCCACATGGAAAAGTCTATACCATACGTACCTTTGGCCCTCGGCACAAAAAAGTAAACGCTCCGGCTGCATGCTGGTGACGATAGCTTTGCCATGATCCCTAATGGCAGGGCACACGACAAATAGATGGTGTTTGAGCCAGGACGAAAAGCCTACGACAAACATTGTTGTAGGGGATGGCCTGGATGCGCTCTTTGTCATGGGCAATTGTAAAAGCTCACGGCAAAGCAAAAAATTTTACCGTGTGCTATGACTAATGTTCATGGCAAACAAGTAGGGGATGGCGTGGACACGCTCTTTGCCATAAGCAATAGTACAAGCTCACTGCAAAGAAGAATTTTTTGTCGTGTGCTATGGCTAATGCTCACGGCAAAAATTTTTATAGGGGACGGCTTGGACGCGCTCTTTGCCGTGAGCAATGGTAAAAGCTTACGGCAAAGTAGCTGACCCAGCCTTCCCCCCATTTTTATTTGTTTATCGCGTATATTACCCCACTCAAATCAAACAAACATCACATACAATATCATATATCACACGCATCACAATAGGTCACAATAAACAACACATCTCACAATATAGTGTCACCACAAGTTTAATTCACACAAACAACATAGTGCTGCGACAAATGGAACCACATGCAGTCTACAAGTGTTTGTGACCCACAGATTATTGATGAAAGCGAAATGAGAGCTCATGAATGTGGCCAACATGGCCACCTGGTTCCAGACAAATCTATGTCCTCATTTGACCCCGCTGATTGATTCTGCACGCCTATTTTAATGTCTGGCACTAACGGAGGCGGACGGATTTTGTGTCCACCTCTAAGCCTCATTTTGTAGTGTCTCCTAAAATCATTCTTGTAGTAGTTTTGACATTTTAAGCTCATATGACACGTCCCTCTCGATAGTACAGTGTTTGATGTACTCAATTTTAAAATATAAAAGATTTTAACCCATAATTGAGCTTCACACGATCCAATTTAGAATAGGGATTTTCCAAGACTTCCTTCACATTCATTTCTTTTAATTCCTGAATATATTGCAACAGAAACATGAAGCCTCCAAAGTGTGATTGTTATCAACACCAAAACCAACTAGGGAGGCATACACACTTTCATCTTCACAATGGAAACCACAAGCTAAACTAGTAAGTAATTGCTTTGGATTGTGATTTCGTAAGCGAATTGTTTAACACTCCTATATCAATCAATGTTTTTGCAAACACAAATAAAACTTGTTATTTCATGTTAGTAAAGAAAAGAAAATAAAAATAGCAATGAAGTAGTTCAAAACAAATACATTGTCACTAGTACACAAATAATTAACTGAGATGGTTAAAAGGCATTAACAAAAGTGCTTTTTGCAACTACCTCCGAGCTGGGGTCACAGTTAATCGGGCATTAGTGGAGGCGTTTTCCAACCGCCTCTGAAAATATATTAACAGAGGCGGTTGCGTTACAATAACCGCCTTTGTTAATCGATTTTAGGAGGTATTCAAAATGTAACCGCCTCCTAAAATGAATATAATCGCCTCTGTTAATCACTCGCATTAATAGAGACGATTATTTTTTTTGTAAATGCCTCATAAAATGTTTTGGCACTGTCTTGGAAAATGTTTTTTGTAAGTGTGTGTGGTCAATACTAACTGCACCATCTGAGTGCTATCTGACCAAGTTAGTGTACTCACCAGTGAAGGGGGCAACACGTGCGCTATTGGGCTTCAAGGTTTTAGTGTACACACAAATCTCAAAGTCTATACATGCATGGGAATACTTTTTAAATAGATGATGTTGACACAAAAAGATTTCATATGCAATGACCTTCAGTGCCCCAACTCTTGTAGCTGAAAACAAAATGTTTGGCAACATTGTGGAGTACAAGAGTAGTTTGAGATATTGAGGTCCAACATTATCCTTTTTTATTTCAAACTAGTTGAATAATAAAGCAACATACGACAAGTCTTATTCAAAGCTAAGCCATATAGTAGAAAAGCAAAGCCCTCTTTGCTACAACAGTAAAGTAACACCAAAAGCTAGAACCTGACGACTAACATAGTCGTAAAATTGGTCATCCTGATAAGTGTGCAATAGAGCATGTTATCATGGATGTTACACATCATGACCTCAGTTTCCAATGGATTGGAAGGATAGTACTTGCAATGAAGTATCTAGCTGTTGGGGCACACCCCACACAAATGCATGGTACTTGCCAACCTTCTTGACTTCATCTGCCATTTTGAAGACCAAGAAGTAGTTGTTTCCAATGCCAGCTGGCATCATGCTCGCCCAAAGGACATCAACAAGAGTAAGGTATTGGTTCTTTTTTGTCAATTCCTGGACAACGGATTTCCCAATTTGCCAGTACAAGGCATCATGGAAGTTGGATATTTGTTGCCACCCTTTAGTCCAATCTGGGACATTATATGATGGTGGCGAGGGAGTTGGTTGGTTATAAGTTGGAGTTGTAGGTGGTGGAGACAAATAATTGGATGGAGGTGTGGCAGGAGCACTAGATGGTGGTGGAGGAGGATACTGTTGTGGAGGCGAAGATTGAGGTGACGTTGTAGGAGGGCTAGAGGGCGATGATGGTGGAGGAGAACTAGATTGTGGAGGTGGTGATGTAGAGGGTGGAGTAGATTGAGGTGGTTGGTTATTGATCGGAGGTGGGGGCAAATAGTTAGATGGAGGTGTGGCAGGAGGACTAGATTGTGGTGGAGGAGGATATTGTTGTGGAGGTGCAGATTGTGGTGGAGGTGTGGTAGGGGGGCTAGAGGGTGATGGAGGTGATTGAGTATTCGGAACATATGTTGGGGGTGTAGCTAAGCTACTTGGAGATGGTGGTGGAGAACTAGATTGCTGAGGTGGGGATGCGGCAGGTGGAGTAGATGGAGGTGGTTGGCTAATGGTCGGAGGTTTAGCAGGCGGAGGCAAATTGTTGGATGGAGGTGTAGCAGGAGGACTAGATGTCGGTGGAGGAGGGTATTGCGGTGGAGTTGTTGTAGGGGGGCTAGATGGAGATGGAGGTGGCTGAGTATTCAGCTGATATGTAGGAGGTGTAGTGGGGTTAGATGGAGATGGTGGAGGAGAACTAGATTGCTGAGGTGGGGATGCGACAGGTGGAGTAGATGGAGGCGGTTGGCTAATGGTCGGAGGTTTAGCAGGCGGAGGCAAATAGTTGGATGGAGGTGTGGCAGGAGGACTAGATTTCGGTGGAGGAGGGTATTGCGGTGGAGTTGTTGTAGGGGGGCTTGATGGAGATGGAGGTGGCTGAGTATTCGGCTGATATGTGGGAGGTGTAGTAGGGTTAGATGGAGATGGTGGAGGAGAACTGGATTGCTGAGGTGGGGACGCGACAGGTGGATTAGATGGAGGCGGTTGGCTAATGGTTGGAGGTTTAGCAGGCGGAGGCAAATAGTTGGATGGAGGTGTGGCAGGAGGACTAGATTTCGGTGGAGGATATTGGGGTGCAGATGTTGTAGGGGGGCTAGAGGGCGATGAAGGTGGCTGAGTATTCGGCTTATATGTGGGAGGTGTAGCGGGGTTAGCTGGAGATGGTGGGGGAGAACTAGATTGCTGAGGTGATGGGGACGCGACAGGTGGAGTTGATGGAGACGGTTGGCTATTGGTCGGAGGTTGAGCAGGCGGAGGCAAATAGTTGGATGGAGGTGTGGCTGGTGGGCTAGACTTTGGTGGAGGAGGATATTGGGGTGGAGGTGCTGTAGGGGTGCCAGAGGGCGCTGGAGGTGGCTGATTATTTGGTTGATATGTGGGGGGTGTAGTGGGGTTAGAAGGAGATGGTTGAGGAGAAGCAGATTGTTGAGGTGGGGATGCGGCGGGTGGAGTAGATCGAGGTGGTTGGCCATTGGTCGGAGGTTTAGTAGGTGGAGGCAAATAGTTGGATGGAGGTGTAGCAGGAGGGCTAGATTGTGGTGGAGGAGGATATGTGGGGGTTGTGGCAGGGCTACTTGGAGATGATGGAGGAGAACTAGATACTTGAGGTGGAGATGCGGCTGGTGGTGTGGATAGTGGTGGAGGCGAGCTCGGGGCTTTTGATTCTGGAGGTGGTGATGGGTGGTCATTACCTGGATAGGATGGAGTGCTGGATGGTGGTGGTGACTCCTGCTGGTTATCACACTCGGTGTTTTTCGGAGGCCCATGGCCATCACCATGTGGGTCTGGACCACGCCCCGGCTTTGGGCAGTGTGGATTTTTCACTGGCCCAACCCCGTTATCACCATTATCTTTGTTGGAGCTTTTCTCCCCATCACCTCCCTCGTCCTTCTTGTCACCTTTGTTGGAGCTTTGTGCTCCATCGCCACCCTGGGAGTTCCCATCACCACTATTTCTGGACTTGTCCCCGGACTGCTTCTCGTCAGCTAGGGCTATGTGGACGGTGAGTAGGAGGGTGACCAGGATGAGAACTACTATCGATCTCATGGTGTGTGAGATCGTTTTCCTAAGCAGCACGCAGCTAGCAAGAGAGTTTCTTGCTTATTACATGCTTCTGTTACAGAGGCATGGCGATGCCTCTATTTATAGTAGTGTGCATGGCACATCGGTTACTACCTATAACGGCGAGGAAGTTCCTAGGGTTTGCTCGTTGTGATGCGATCCCGATGCAGAATCTCCTCTCTTCTCAGTGGCCTAGGTTTTGTTAATTCAATGTCAGCTGCCCAGCTCAATAATGACCACTTGTTCTTCTCGATTACGGGAGAAAAAACGAATCTTAAACTGAGCGATGGCCGTCCATTGCTTGATATATATTTATCTGGTATCCTCGTTGACATTTTGCAGCGCGCACTGATCTCCGCGCGCACAGAGTATCCAACAAAAGGAATCTTGCCAGCAGTCAATTGTTAATTTCTGACACGGCTTGATCAGAAAACTGACACTGGGAAGATCTATCTAGCTTACACGGGTGCCGAGTGGCCGGCTTACCTCCAACACATTTAGTAGCACTGCAGAACATTTAAGTTCACTTCAGAAGAATCTTTACGTTCTAGTTGATACCTGATTTTAACACTGGAAGATCTAATAATTTGTGATAGTGATCTAAACTAGATTCTTGTCCTGGCAAGATTAAGATGAATTAGTTTAGTATATCTGTAGCATAGATCAGCACAAGACCCCAGAATGGACGGCACAGTGAAGAAGTCGTCGCTCCCATATCACTGAAGGCACTGGGTCTTGTAGCCATTTACAGGTAGAGATAGAATCTATCGAACTCAACACGATCCATTCTGTCAGTTGAAAACTATTCCCTCATATGAGTCACTGTACAAAACTCAGTGTTCAAACTGATGCTCTACGTACTTGTCATGAACAAGAGAGATAAACGGGAAATTAAAGCCATTACCTCATCACTTCATCAAAATTTGATCAGATGGAGCATGCGCGTCTGAGTACGTGATGCGAGAAAGATTGATTTAGCTTTTGCAGTGTACAAGAATTATTGCAACATGTACGATGTATCCAACAATGAAAGTTGTTCAAATTAATAAATCGTGCTCAGGGCTACGATTTGTGATATGTCGGCCTCTAGAACCAACCAAACAAGAATTACTTTTTGTCACAAATTGCTCCGGTTGTCAGATAACTTGAACTTTGCTTTCTATTGAAATTCATGTCCGAAACACGTCAAGGCCTCATCGTGCTCTTTTTTTTTACAAAGGAACTATATTTTTGGGGGTGAGTAATAGCTTTTCCCTATTTTTAAGACAAATCGTTCTAAACAAAGATACGTGCTACCTTCAAAAAATAAATAAAGTTTGCTCAAAAGCTAGGTCAAGAGGAATATTGTACCAAAACAATAAGCTAGCTAGTGATCCTTCAAAATCTTCTCTTGAGAACAATAGCAGATAAAAGATCACCATGACTACTAGATATCAAAAGCATACAATATTGAAGTACATGAAATCCAACAATACGAACCAAATGAGAGGCTAATAAATCCCCACCTGGTTATTTAATATTCAGGATCCGCTCCAAAGTACGACCGGCCCTGGAAAAAACCTGGAGTTCTCACAAACTTCATATGGTGCAGTGAGAGAAAAGTAAAACAACTGGCACTGTTAATGTAAGGAAAAAGTCCTCTTCACCTCCCTGGACATTGCACCGAGTTTAATTTTTCTCCCTAGACCGCAAAACCAGTTAACCTGCCTCTCTGAAGTCTTAAAACCGTTTGTTTTACCTTCCTGGACTGAATATAAGCGGCATTGAAAGTAGTTTTGTCTGTTTTCTTTTTCATTTATTTCGGCTGAAACTTTAAAAAATCATAGTAAATCAAAGAAAAATCATAAAATGAAAAATCCAAATTTTGTTGGATTCCATATAGGTATATCAACACGGAAAAAATATAATACGGTATGTTTAAGTACAAAATTTTTACTATGGATTTAGATCTATTCTTTTTATAGTTAAATAAAATAATTAGTAAATGATTTTTATGATCCAGTCATAATGAAATTTTTATGGTAGCCTAATTATTGTATGCTTAAATTGTATTAAAAAATTGTATCAATGGATCATGTATAACTTAGTTATAGATTTATTTATGGAAAAACATACTAAATAAATCTAGAACAAAATTACACAGGAATGCAAGATCCAATGAGTATAAATTTTTTAATACAGTTGAAGCACACAATAATTAGCTCACCATAAAAATTTCACCATGAATGGACCATAAAAAAGGAAGTTATGAATTATATGTTTTTTCTAAATCTATAGAAAAAACTTTGTTCTAAAACATATTATATTATCTATTTTCTGTGTTTATAAACCTATGTGAAGTCAAACAAAATTGGATTTTTCATTTTTTGATTTTTTTTTAATTTACTGTGATTTTTCAAATTTTCAGCCAAAATAAATAAAAAAGAAAAAAGACAAAACCATCTTCAATACTGCTTATATTCAGTCCAGGGAGGTAAAACCAAATGGTTTCAAGACTTGAGAGAGGCTGGTTAACTGGTTTTGCAGTCCAGGGTGAAAAATTAAACTCAATCCAATGTCTAAGAAGCTGAATAAAACTTTTTGCTTAATGTAACACCCCACTATAAAGTTTCCTTACGGCCCAATTCCTCATGCAGAACAGCCCGCATATGCATACCACCAAACTTACATTTTCGTCCTCGTTTCATGTAAAAGTATTAACCCAGAGATGCCTTATGAGCTCGCCTGAACCTATTTAGACTATCAAGATGAGACTAAATCCACTAGAACATGACACATGGGCCACAACAGACCCAAATTGAAACACTAATGCCTGGCCCAAAATTAACAAAAGTTGGTTAATTTCTAATTATAAACTAACTATAGGTATAATTAACAATTTAGGATTTAGAAACTACATGACAAACCTCCATGCCTCAGCAAATGAGCACGGGTCACGGACAAATGCATAAAAAGGAGAGAAAAGTTTGGTTTGCACCGACTATCTTTCATAAAAGTCTGATTCTTAAATAACCCACAACTATGCAAATAGATACCGAGAATCATACAAGTATCAAAAACAGGTAACTTTGGGCTTTTGGGTAGTTTCAAAGGTGTTTTTTTATTTTATGTAAATATAAAACAATATCGTATAAACTTAAAAATCATAACTAACGTATTTTAAATAAAAAATATGGAATCAACATTGAAAGTTTTCTCTATTTAAATTTATTTGGATATTATTTGCTTATATTGACAGTGTTTTAATCTTCTTTTCTAAAAATATTATGATAAAAAATAATTAAGTTTGAAATAAATTTGAATGTTGTACCGATATATAGTTTATATTTTCAAGAAAACAATTGGCACTGGTTACATTTTTTACTTAGAATGGATTACTTCAGAGTTTTTTAGATTAATTATCTTTTGTAACTTTTGAAAAAAATAGAAATCACCTTTGAACTCATTGAATCCACATGAAATGGCTAAAATGGCAGCACGCCCCTATGCTTGGACGGTCGCCATGGATAAGAACCGAACTCGCTCGATTGAGCCACATGAATGGCTCAGTCAGGGCTCGAGGAGGAAGAAGGCCGTCATTTTTATGGACGTCGGATTTATACTTCGGAAAGACTAACCGGGACTAAAGGGTGAGCTTTAGCCCCAGTTGTTGTTTCCAGCAAGGAGTCCAGGACTATATCTTTAGTGTCGGTTGATACTACCAACTGGGATAAACCCTCTGCCTTTAGTCCCTATCGACATGAATATGAGACAATCCAACCGTTACAATCAGGAGAAAAGGGGGTCTTTTCACTAGTAGAGAAACAACTTTCAATCAAAGTGGTATAACCCCAGATGAAGATGGACCAGAGACAAAAGCATTTTTAGTCCCAGCCGGAAACAACTAGCACCACAAGACACTTGCGACTGGAGATTTAGTCCCCGTGATAGTTCCTACCGGGACAAGAGAATTCACTTTTTAGTTCCGGTTGGAGACACCAGGAAGGACTAAGTCATTAGCCCCGGTTGGTGGCTTCAACCAGGACTAAAAAGGGACTTTAAGTAACATCCTAGGTCAAGGCTTAACATGATTGATAGAATACTCATATCAACAAATTACAACTTCTTTTCCGGAAGCTCTTCCCAAAAAGTTCTGAGGCTAAGTGTGCTTGCCCGAAGCAATTTTGGGATGGGTGACCAACCACGAATTTTTTCCCAGGACGCACGAGTGAGGACAAATGTGAGAAAAAATACATGTGTTGGTCTGTGAGGAAAGTCTTGAGGTCCTAGAGAGCTACCAGGCGAATGAGAGCCCGAGCCTAAGCGGCGGGACGTTGCAATAGAGGTGACCCTCACGGTTTCACGGGCACATGCGGTTTAGATGTCCGGGCATGGTGTGCATGCTGCGTGAGGTAAGTGTGGACATGGTTTGGCACATGCGTCAACACTGGACGCATGGACGTGGCAAGGAGTGGATGTTCCTGGCTGGGGTTGACCAACGGGGATGTCGGTGTTCTTAGGAGGTGAGTATAATATCCTCGCCCACGGCTTAACAGGATTGATAGAATATACATACCAATGAGTTGCAACTTATTTTCTGAAAGATCATCCCAAAACAAAGTCCAAGGATAAGCGTGCTTGGTCCGAAGCAATTTCAGGATGGGTGACTGACCGGTATTTCTTCCTAGGGTCCTATAGAGGTGCAAAGAGGACATGACTTAGGGGCAGGACGTTGCACTTTAGTCCCTGTTGCCAACTTGCAACATCTACCCAAGACTAACATAACCAACGGCCCCTCCTAGCCCCTCATGGGACTCACATCGTACATCTCTCCACCTTTATCTTCTCAACTCCCTGTGTCTTTCTCTCATCTCTTCTATCTATCTTGCATGCTTTATCTCTTTCCTTCGGCCACCTCCTCTCACTTCGTCTCTGTCTCCCAAGTGGGGGCACACAGAAGCCTATGGCGCTGCTGAGCCAGAGGCGCGGCGCGGGCCTCCCAGGCGAGGAGCAGCAAGTGGTCCCCTGACTCATTGCAGCGACTCGCCATGACATCACTCATTGCAGCGGCTCACCATGACATCCTGCTGGCCTGGTGTGGCTCGGTCCCATGGAGCGGCCTAGCGAGAGCATCCACAGAATGGCTCGGGCAACTGTGAGGTAGGCCTCAGTGGCAAGGAACAATGACCGGTCTCCTAACACGGTGTGATGGCTCTCCCCGATGGCCCGATGAGGGCGTACCCAGCGCGGGTTGGCCTGCTGTGGTGCATGCCTCCCTAGTGAGGCCCTGGCTCGAGGCACGACAGCTCGCCGTGGCCCATCGAAGGAGTCCCCGACGCAGAGCAGGCCTCCATAGCGAGGAGCGACATCCAATCCCAGGGCGTGGCGCAAAGGCGCGGCTTGGCTCGGCAAGGAGTGGAGAGTGGAGACCGGTGGTCGATTACAGTAGATTTTTGGTTCTTACGTGACTGATTGTGTTCTTGGTATGCGTCCTGTTGTGTTCTTGTTATATCACTAGATGTGTTCTTGTGTGAGGATTTTAACGTATGACATGATCATGTTCCCATTTGTGTTTCTTCGAAGTTGTCTTCCATGTTGCTATTGATTTGTTTGTATTTTTTTTTTTGTGAAATTCGATCAAAGCTCGAGGTATAGCTGAGGGGTGGCGAACCAGGTAGGATGGGGTTAATTTTTTCTTTTATTTTGAACTTTTTAGTCGTGGTTGGTATTACTAGTAAATGTTCCGTTCAGTCCCGGTTCACCCACCTATGACTAAAAGTATTCATTTAGTCCCGGTTCATCCACCCATGACTAAATGCCAAGACCTTTAGTCCCTATTGGCAGCATGGGTTGGATTGCCAATACGAAAGAACCTTCCCAACCGGGACTAGGGAGGAGGAGGGGAATGTGCAGCAATGTTTAGTTATTGTTGTTAATACCAACTAGTACTAAGGCCACACACTCAGTGCCTCTCGTCGGTGGAATTTGGACCTAGGTCTAAGGAGAAGTTCAACTGGAATGGAAGTTCTAGGATGGATGTGTATTCTCTAGTAGTCAAATTATTCAGTTTCGATAGTTGGATATCCATCAATGTCCATTTCTATTGTTATTAATTGAAAATCTAACTATTGTTATAGTTAGAGGGTTTAGAGCAGACTTTTTCCTGCAAAGAACATTTTTGACATGAGAGTCATGGCCAGAGAGCACTGCCACACATGCGCTTTGAGAAGGAGAGTGAGCAGCTGATGGTTCAGGGCCTGCTTGGTTAAATGTCAAAGTATGGGCATGCCAAAATGTGGGCATGTCAATTTGTTTAGCCAAAATCTTGGCAACTTTATAATAGAACTTAGTTAGGTGGGCTACTTTTTGGCCTCCAACCAAATAAGTGCCAAAATTTTATAGGCATGCCCTAATTTTGGTTTGGCATGTTTTGGCATCAAACCAAGCATTGCAGCACGCAAACACGACCTAATCCATACGTTGTAGAGATCATCAACAAAACAATAATTGGCTAATTTTATTCTAGGCATCGGTACAAAGCCAATGGTTTTATTGACATTAGCCAACCCGTTTGCTTTGTCTTTTAGTCCAAGTACCATAACCAGCAACCACTCATCCTTCAGACAGGTCTTCAGGCATCTCACTTTGTTTGTTTGCTGAGCGCGCTCACCATGCTCAGCAGATTCTGAAACGCAGTGCCACCAGGGGCGGTGGCCGCCTCAGCTGCCTCCTTCCACTTGGTCGCGTTCTTTCTCATCTCCTCGCTCCCCATCGCCTCCTTGACGTGCCCGGAAACCTGCTCCCTCCTGACCTCCGGGTCAAGCCGAACGCCAACGCCCCACACCTCGCAGGCGTACTTGCAGTTGGTGTACTGGTCCGAGAACCACGGCCAGCACACCATCGGCACACCGGCAGCCATGCTCTCCAACGTTGAATTCCACCCGTTGTGCGTCACGAAGCATCCCACCGCCGGGTGCCGCAGCACCTACTCCTGCGGACACCACGAGGCCCCATGCGAACTCGGCCAGCTGCTCCGGCGTCACAGCCGTGAGGCTGCCGAAGTTGACGTACACGACAGAGCGATGCTCCTGCGTGTCCAGCCACGCCAGGCACCCGGCGTCCTGCTTCCACAAGCTTAGGCCCGTCGAGCCGTCGTTGTTATTGGCCGGGTTGAGGTTCTGGTGAAGGAGGGAGCAAAGGGGGCTGATGGTGTACATGCGTGGATACTCGGGTCGAGAGCTGTCAGGACGTCGGCCTCAAGGACGTACCTGAGTGGTTTTAACTTTTTTTATTTACAATTTAGTCCTTAGATCTTAAAATGATTATTACTTTTTGCTTGTACCTCCGATTTAGGTGATTCTTGTGGTCACGTGTTACTAACGGTGAGCACTATATTTTGAAGTGATATTTATACTATTTTACCACTCATCAAAACAGCCCGATGGTCAATTTTGAACGGTTTTGATAGTTGGATGGTCAAAGATACCCGGTTTTGAAGTTCGATGGCCAAAAAACCAAACTGAGGCAAGAGTTGGATGGCCAAAAATAGACCTTTTCCTAAAAAAAAGTAAAGTTATTACTCTGTATGAACATAAGTTGTTATCGAAATATATGCTACATCCATTCATGAATGTATAATGTCTACTACAAACAAATTGTGAAAAATAAACTATTTTTCTTGTGTTAAACATCATGTATTTGAAAACAAGGGGGTATCAACTTGTATAGAGACTGTGTAGAGATCATGTATCAACTTATGTTAAATATAGAGATTGTATCAATTAAATAGAGATTTATGTGATTGACGAGTTATGTTAAATATAGTATTAACTTATACACAAAACATGTAGCAACGCAGCTGGCTCCCAACCCCCCTTCGCATACGATTATGCGTACCGTTTGATTTAAAGCGGTTGTGTTGAGGCACTCATCACAGCCGGTTTCCAACCGGTTGCGTTGCTCCTCGTCACAGCTGGTTGGGAACATGAACCAGCTATGATGAGGGTGTCCAGGCCAATGCCATCGTGGCCTAAAAAAATAGCAAAACCTTTTTTTATTAGGGGAGGGACCCTACTAGACATCCACCCAAGCCCTGCACAATCCCATGTCACCCAAGTCGCAAGATTTTTCACACGCTACGCGGTAGCCCGTCGCGCGTAACTCCTCTTACCGCTACGCACACCACCAAATGCGACCATATCTCACTTTTATTCCCCACATATTACATGAACCCGAGTGTAAATGACTTGTTTGAGGGTCTAACCGAATTCAAATTAAAAACTTGTCAACTACAAAGTTTTATAACTTTACAATGACTACAACTTTCATATTGTCCGTTTCTCCATCCGGGTCATTTATGAAATTTAAATTTCAGATTTAATACTTTCAAACTTGGTTTTTATTGACAAGATTATAGTTGTCAGCTACAATGTACGATAAATATTGTCAACACTACAATGTTTCATAACTTTTCGAGTTTACAACTTTTGTTTTGGTCATTTATTCATACGATATAGTGATAATAAAAGTGTTCCCTAATCGTGCATCTCTAGTTTCACACCCTAAACCGTATTCACCATGCATATAGAACCGGCTGCGTTGATCAACACACGGTTCGTGCCTCCAACCGGTTCCCTCATATAATGGGTTCAATGGTTAGAGTGGCTAGAACCGATTGTGTTGATGAGCCACTCACACAAACGGTTCGTGGCTCCAACCGGTTGCGATGAGGACTAACACAAACGGTTCGTGCCGAGAACCGGCTGTGTTACTCGTCACCCTCATCCCAACCAGTTGCAGCCATGAACCGGCTGTGAGAGTTGCATCACAGTCGGTTCCCTTTAGAACCAGCTGTGATGCCCTTTCACAGCTGACTGACTCAAAACCGGCCGTAAAAATGGCATTTGATTAGGCCAGTTGTATACCTTTTCTTTTTCCACCAAAGGTTGCTCACGGATTCCAACTATTGCTGCTGCAGTTAGTCATGGATCTGGTGGACAAGTTCTGTGACGAGTTCTGCATTTTCTACCCATGTTAATATCTACGTGGAAATCCTTATTTGAGCTTTGACTCAACCTTTGGTTAACCATGGGTGAACCTACGTGATTGTTTATTCTTGGTGCTGTACTATTTGTTTATTTCTTTTTTTATATAAATTTTGCTGTGGCGTTAGCACCGACGCTCTATAAGTAAATACTAATTAAACCTATTAGTAGCCGTCCATACTTGGCGAGAATCTCCGCGGTCTCCGTCATACGGCGCATACGCAGTACAAATTTGGCTGATCGTCCTCCTGTTTTACATAGAAAGAGCTGAGCCCAGACGAAAGCCTGGTGAAAGCAAAGCAAAGCACCTTCCACCTAGCTATTCCATCGCCTCCCTTGGAGAAAGAGACAGCTCCTCGATCTGTGCAATCAGTGGTGCCATGGCGGGCGGTGGAGAAGGCGACGCAGGCAGCGGCAATACTCTCCACCTCGTGATGTTCCCCTGGCTCGCCTTCGGTCACATAAGCCCGTTCGCGCAGCTGGCGCGCAAGCTGGTCTCCATAGACGCCGGGATCCGCGTCACGTTCCTCACGGCCGCCGGCACCGTGCCGCGCGTGGAGGCCATGCTGTCCTCTGCCCCCGCCGGCGCGGTGACGGTCATGTCCCTCAACCTTCCCCGCGTTCCTGGTCTCCCCGAGGGGGCTTCCACCATGGCGGAGGACTGCGTGTGCACCCCAGCGTGATTTGATGCTGGGCCAACAACTCCAACGTACGCCATTAGCCCACAAGAATATTGCAATCACTCGCCGAAATCCTACGAACAACACTGGGGATGATCGGCGTCGTGCCCTTCGATGCTGACTGCTTTACCGCCTCCGCTACCAGATCGACGCTGTCCTTGTCCACTAATTGCCTCCAAACGATGAAACACTCGCGCGGATCAGGCTGTGTGTGCAGGAATTATGACTTAGATCAAGGATTTGTCGCGAATTGGGGAACGCGATCTGATCTGGTGACCTAATGTGTTTCAGAACTCCAATTCACGATCCGATCTGCTAACCACTTGTTACTCCCGTGGCCGGCGAGGAATTCACCGACGCAAGATAGACAAACATAATCTAATTCGTTGTGTAAGGGCAAGGAGCCCCGGACCCCGAGCTCTCTATTTCAAAGTTTGTTTTCAGATACCGAATAGTCCTTCTCCCGGTACCCGGCTCAGCTTATACTGGCCTCACAATCACCCACAGCCACTATGGGCCCACATATGTCATACACTTAACAAACTAAAATGCACACACCAAGTAAACATAATTGCAACTCCCGCCTTCAGTTGTGCGCTGGCTCCTCAGCCATGCATGACACTTCAGGCTTGGGGTTTATTGCGTGAGCTGCCCAGCGCTCTCACCATGCTGAGCAAGTTCTCATACGACGATCCACCTGGGCCGGTGGCCGCCAGCGCCCCCGCCTTCCACCTGGCCGCGCTCCTCCGCATCTCCTCGCTCCCCATCACCTCCCTGACGTGCGAGGCGACCTCCTCCCTCCTGACCACCGCGTCCAGCCGGACACCGACGCCCCACACGTCGCAGGCGTACTTGCAGTTGGTGTACTGGTCCGCGAACCCTGGCCAGCACACCATCGGCACACCAGCGGCGAGGCTCTCGCACGTCGAGTTCCACCCGCTGTGCGTCACGAAGCAACCCACGGCCGGGTGGCGGAGCACCTGCCCCTGTGGACACCACGAGGTCAGGTGGCACCGCCCCGCCGTCTCGGCCGTGAAGGCCTGCGGCAGGGCGGCCCGGCCACGAACGCTCCCATCCCTGATGCACCATAGGAATGGGTAACCACTTGCCGCGAGGCCCCAAGCGAACTCGGTCAGCTGCTCCGGCGTCACCACCGTGAGGCTACCGAAGTTGACGTACACGACGGAGCACTTCTCCTGCGTGTCCAGCCATGCTAGGCACTTGGCGTCTTGCTTCCACAGGCTCAGCCCGGTGGTATCGCTGTCATTTGTGGAGTCATCCGTGGCGGTGACACGCGAGAGCAGGGAGCCCAGGGTGCCGATGGTGTAGATGCGTGAGTAGTTTGCACGGAGCGCGGCGAGGACCTCGGCTTCGAGGCTGTCGAACGTGTTGAGGATGAGCGCGCCGGCCTTGGCGCAGGCGTCGGGCTCCTCTTCTGCTAGCCGGAGGCAGAAGTCGTCTGGGTCAGTGGTGCGGAGGAAGCTGGAGAAGTCGCCAAGGCTCATCGGCGGCATGCCGGGAACTCCATCGATGATAGTCGTGTCGAGGTAGCTGTTGGTCAAGTAGCTCTCATCTGCATGCTCGTTCAGTGGTTCGTCCAATCAGCAGTCTATACTGTATGTCTGTATATGGTGCAAAAGTCAAAATTTATATGGCGCTGTGAGTGTAAAAATGATACCTTTGAGTGGGACGTAACCTCTGTCCTTGAGGTCACGGAGCCTCATGTCGGCCATCAGCGACGCGGCGCTGGTGGTCCAGAACACCATGGTAGGGATGCCAAGCTCCCGTGCCACACCCAACGCGAAGCCCATCAGCATCGTGGCGAGCACGCACGTGACCGGCGGCAAGCTGTGCTCGCCGTTCAGCCTTTCGAGGAGGGTCCTCAAGTGCGCTGCGCCGCAGGTGACGATGGACTCGGCGAGGCCGTTTCCGTAGTCCTGCTTGGCGCGGTCATCCTCCGACAGGCCGTCCGGGATGGCCTCGAAGCGGAACCCGTCGCGGCCGCGCACGGCTCCGGCGCCCTCGGTGTCCTGTACGCGGCGGTGGTTGTGCTCGGTGTTGACGAAGGTGACGTAGACGCCGTGGCGGTGGAGCAGCTTGGCGAGCTGTAGCGAAGGGTTGATGTTGCCGGCGCCTGGGTACGGCACCACAAGGACGTGCGGCCTCGCCATGTGAATGTGATCACTAGCTTGGCGTTGATTGGTGTGTGTTTAGCCTGCGTTGGACTTCAATCAAATAGGGAATGGCACGAACTGCCGCCTGGGGCCGGGGAGAAGAAGCATATACTTCGTAGATGTGTTCAAGATAAACTTTTGAATGGTTACACCAGTTGGCCGCTTGACTGTATGTGTGACGTCCAATTATACTTTTTTTTTGTTGTCTCCACTGCTGTCTTTACCAATACGTGAGCTCTTGATCAAATTACAGATCTCGACACGCTAGCAACCACTGCACGCGTGAACAACTGGATTGTCACACCAACTCTGATGATTATTGATGGCGGCGCACGTCGCCGGCGTCGTCCTGCACGAGGCGGTGGTTGTACTCGTCCGTGTTGACGAAGGTGAGGAGCAGCATTGTAGAGAACGATAGCGTTTGTGCGATCGAGAGTTGCTCTTTGTAAACTATTGGCTTATGGGAGAGTACAAGTATTTGTGTGGTCTTTGAAATCGATCGATGGTAGTACAAGTTAGCGAAGTCGCGGAACCGGAACGACGGGTTCAGCAATACGTTCCTCCGGAGTCCGGACCATGGAACGTGGGAAGGTTGACTGTAAGGTCAGAGCCAGATGTACTCTAAAAAAAAAAAAGCAGCCCAGTGCACGTAACTCTTGCGAGGGTCCGGGGAAGGCTCGACAACTTTGAGTCTTTTTTACCCAACCTTTCCCTGCATTTCTGCAGGGGGCTATTTCTAGGACTCAACCCGTGACTGCATGATCAAGGCAACTGCTTTACTGTTGTGCCAAGACTCCCCTTCTAAATTAGAAGTCACTAGCCTATCAACCCGTGCTTCCGCACGGGTTAGTTAGAAATAGTTTATAATTAAATTATCCATCTCATGCGTTTTTCATCTATTTATTCTAATAGTACTCTAAAGATAAATAATTATCATGTATAATTGTAATAAGTTTAGTTAATAACATTTTTTTACTTTTCAATCAGAATTCCATGTGTGTTTGATATATCTATTTAGTTGAGCTATTTAAAAAAAAATAAAAATTCGTGTTTGTATTCCTTCCCTCATACATGAATATATGGCGACACACATCGTGGGTAGTATTTTATTTACACAATAACATAAATAATATATTAATAAGATACAAATAGTAATTTAGAATTTTATATTGGTGACTTTAAGATTTTTATATAATTATATAATTTAGATATATTCAGATTTAGGAGTTACGCTAACTTTTAAAAATGATATTGTTGGAACTTTAAATGCAAACTTAGGGGGTTATTTGATATTGTTTTTATAAATAGGTGAGTTATTTCCATGAAGATTAGGGGGTTACTTTAGATTTTTTTTTAATGACTAAGGTGGGTAGTTTGGATAGATAATAATTAAAATGTCTCACGTAGTAGCAGATGCTTGACTGTAGATTGACCGAGTCCTTAAAACGTGAAGTTGTTTGTTTGTTTTACAGATAAGATATGTGGACAGTTGTTGTAAAAGTTGTGATTTGTTTCTGAGTCCTTCGAAACATCACTTGTTCCATAGAATATTTGATACTCATGTTATATCAACTGAAACTATTGAAACTTGGTAGTTCAAGTAGCTATTTTCTTTTCAAGGAAAAAGTCCAAATTACTACCCTGAACTATAAACAAAGTCTACATAACCCCCTAAACTATCTTTTGGTCTATTTTACCCCCTAAACTATGTCATTTAGCCTATTTTACCACCAAACACAATTTGTCTTTTTTATTTCTCCATGTAGAAGTGTCATATTACGTTCAAATTTTGTGAGATGATAGTATACATCATAATGCATGGTAGAAAAATACAAAATGACTTTTTTGTCATTATTTTGATAGGGTAATATATTTAATAATTAATTAATCCATAAGATGCAAAATTATACAAAAATAAATAACGAAAAATTCATAATATATTTTTTTCATATACACTATGATGTTTACTACAATCAGGCAAAATTTGAAATTAAAATTCAACTTGTGTATGGAGAAATTAAAAAAACAATTTGTATTAGGGGGTGGAATAGACCAAGTTACATAGTTTAAGGGGTAAAATGAACCAAAAGATAGTTAGGGGGTTATATAGACTTTGCTTATAGTTCAGGGGAGTAATATGGACTTTTTCCTTTTTTCAAAAAATACTTGATACTCATGGCATCTCAACAAAACCTTTGAATCAAATTTGGTTGTTAAAATAACTATTTTATTTAGGGACATAAGCCTCACAATGAATATTTAATTATAAGTAGTAGGAGATGTTTGATGGCCGATTGATTTGGGAAGCCTTTGATTGGGTGTAGGATATTTATAGGTAGTTTAGATTATTAGATGGGCCCTATGATACTCCAATTACCTCCTAGAAGGTAAAGGTTTAAATAAATCTGGGCCCTTAATATTAAAAGAGATAAAACAATTAACTATAAAGGCAAAAAAAATATAGTCGGCAACTGCTTCCTTCTTCCGTGGATCTGGGAGGATTTGCATGTGTACATTCAGTTTGACAGATTACAAAATTCACGAAGTGGACGTTGGAGGAAATTAAATAAGTATAACACTCATGCAAGGAAATTATATATGATATAGGAGAAACATCGATGGAAAAAAATATCATGCTACGCATATAACTATATAAGAATCCATCACATGTGTGGGATCCTGTTAACTGCAATATGTTTTATTTAATAATTACTCATTACAAATAAAAATTATGAAGTAGTCAATATATTTTATTTAATAATTACTCATTACTCATTACAAATAAAAATTATGAAGTAGTATAGAGTAATTATTAAATAAAATACACTGATGTCCATGTAGGATCCTAGGTGGATGTTTTGTTTTTTTGAGAGATTTTCAAGGATTTCTCTATTTTTTAAAGCTATCCACCTAGGATCCTAGGTGGCATCACCTGAAGGCCTCAAAAGGAGCCTCCAATTAGTAATAGTAAGATTTTATTTTTTAAGAGTCAAAGTTACATTATAAGCCTCCTACAATTCGTGTTCAATCAAATAATCCATATCCGTTGGTACATCCACATACACAATTGTATTCAGATTTTCCATGCCCGCCTAGATACCTATAAAACCTGGATTCACATTGTCCAGACCACTTTGCTGGTCTAGTGGCCCGGTCATGGTCAAGAAGCGACGCGATGCCGATGTTGATTACGGTGTGCCCCTCTCGGAGTAGGAGGCACCACAACAGCGCCAACTGATGGTGAGGTGAAGCGTCCCTACTTTCGTAGAGACTAAATGTGATACAAATACCAGTCCCAGGAGGCTGATACACAATTATTCAACAGATAGTTCAGTCACCGTACAAGCTCTCTAAGGAGCTGAGCATTTAACAAATGCTAAAACGATAAGTAACCAAGCAACGGTGATGAACCAGAGCATGACCCATGCCGGGTCGAGGCCGAGTTCATCACAAAGCGCCAGCGAACGCATCTTCTAGGGCAACACGACAGGCAGCGTCGGGTGCGGACACGACCACCTACTCGATATCTTCGGCGACAAAGTCTGGATCTTCATCTGAATAAGCAACAACAGCAAGAGTGAGTACAAAGTACTCAACAAGCCCAATCATACCCACGGAGGGGTTAACACAGAATATGCACAGGAAATATCAAGGATAGGGCTAAGGTTCATTTGCAATAAAGCTATATTTTACACATGCAAGGATTCATTTCATAAAGGGTTTTGTCAAAGCATTTCTTTAATATCCAATTAATAGAGTGGGGTTTATCCACACAGGATCCAAATTTTAATAGCTACCAAACTCCACATCCGCTGTAGCTCACGGCACACCTGCCGGACACTTTCAAAAGAACTCACACCATTATCCCATTCCCAATCCGAGATGCTAGTTATGTGTCCAAGCCATAACTCGCCCAGTACCGTGGGTCACGACTATTCAAAGTTTTTAAACTCTGCATAGGTGTACACTTTACCCACAAGTAGGGTACCGCAACACGATCTCCTTAGTATTGGCACGGATCCTATCGAAGCCATTACCCGACATAGTTAAGACCGACTAGCCACTACGGGCTCCATCAGGGGTTACGACCCACCATGAGAAGGTCTAACCAGGGCATAAGTCAGAAAGAGCATATCCCGTCTCCATGATCACCCGTTGCTCCCAGCTCTACTAATGACCAACAGACTAACTAGTGGGATTTATGCTAAGTCGTTGCCTCATACAATGATCAAGTGGTTGTACGATAAAAGTGGTTTGGACAAGATGGCACATCAACTCGGTCCTTAATTGGGATAGGATGGACATCTTCCACGGCACTCAACCACAAAGGTACGAGTCCACAACACCTTGGCATTTCACACAAAAATAACGATCCATCTGATCGATATTTACTTTCTTTCTTAATTCTCAATTCACCCTCATCCCATTTCAAAACACACACATTTTCTATTTAAATAATCCTATTGAAGTCATGATTGAGTATTGAGTAACCAAGCCCTAAGCATTCTTTCTAGCAATGATTATCGTCCAAACAGAGCAAGTCATATTTAGATTTTAATCTTGGTCAATCAAGGAATAATCATAGCAATCAAGGGTGGCTATCCAACCATGTCGCAACAATAAAATCATGTGCAATTTATAAATTAGGCCAATAGGTTGTGTTTATAAAAATTGGGTTCAATATGCATCAAAGGGTGGGATTGAACTTGCCGTCTTCAAAGCCTTTGGAAAACGCCTGCTCGCGGTACGGGTCTTCGGGCTCCGGCTCGTGGTACTCGTCTCCAAACTCTTCGGCGGGTTCCTCCTCGGTCACTCCATCAGCTACGGTGACGACGGCGAGAACGAGCAAACAACACATACATGCACAAACATACAATAAATGAGCTCAAATGGAAAAGAGAAGTGTTGGAAATGATAGGGTATGATTTTCGAAGAATTTAGAGAAATCAAAGAAATGATAGGGTATGAGTTGTATATGGCTGGCTGTACAAATAATTCCGAAAATAAAATGATCTAGATTAGTAGGCTGGCTTGCGTGTGGTGGTAGCTGATGGATTTGGGCCTCACGACCTTTACATGGGCCGCTGGCCTTGTTTATTTGTGTGCTGGGTAGAAAAATAATAGAAGATAGGAAAGAGGGGTCACGGTTACAGGAGCTCGCCGGAGCTCGGACGAAGCAAGGATTCTGGCCACCGAACTCAAATCCGAGTGCACGGGAAGTTGTAGGGAGGAGAGGGGGTTCGATTTTGGGGGCTTCCCAACGAGACTGCTGCAGAGAAGGGAGGGGGCCATTGGTGGCCATGGATGACGGCCAGTGAGCTCGGCTCGGGCAAGGAGAGCCTGAGGCGAGGCTTGGGGAAGGTAGGATGGCCAGGGGTGTTTACTCTCGGAGGAATCGAACCAAGGTAGTCTGGTGGAGGGGTCGAAGGCGGCGGCCTGCTCTGAGGGAAGACGGACAGGGAGCTGAGAAATTGGAGGGTTAAAGCTCGGGAATGGAGGCAGAGCTTGGGCTAGCTGGTGGTGGCGATGGAGAGTGACCGGCAGTGCCCTTTTATAGGTGGTGAGGAGCGGAGGTAGGTGGACGGCTGGTGGCACATGACTCGGCCGCCTTCAATGGTGGTCGTCATGTGTGGCCAGTGTCGGCTCTCAGCAGGGGCGAAGCCAGCCCCACCGTTCGTCGATGTCAGCACTATTTTTCCACCGGTGTCATTAGTGTTGAAAACAGTGTTAAGTCATAATTTACACTGCATGTTTAGAAATCCATCGGTGTCAGGTGACACCAATGACAAGCCGTAGCTCCGCCACTGGCTCTCAGCGTGGCCGTCGAGGGCGCACGGCAGCGGCGAGCACGTGGGGGAGGTGGCGCTGTGCTTGATAGTGTGAGCGGCGAGGATGGGCAAAGGCCGGCGAGGGCGGCAAGCTGTCGGGCGCGCTGCAGCTGCACGTGCGAGCAGAGCGATGGCGGGGAGCGGCGTGCGAGCAGAGCTCAGTGTCCCAGTGATGCGACGGCGGGGCAGTGCGTGCACTTTGTATGGACGCGGGTGACGCGAATAAAGGCAGCGAGTAGACGTCCGGGCATAGCTAGCTGCTGCCATGGCTGCAGGGTTTGGAGGTCCATGGTTTGGTCGTTTATGGCGTGCTAAGTCCTGTGCATGCATGCTGCCTGTGCAAAGCTGTAGCGACTTTGTGCGGGAAAACTTTTGTGTGCAATTTGTGCAAAAGAGCCTATAGGAAGAACTGAGAGAGACGTACGGCTAATGAAGTGATTAGAAGAATTATTTGACAAAAGGATGAGTTCACTAAATGAGGACTTGATGGTTAGAGAATAGGAGATTAGCTCAATGAAGGTGGAAGAGATAGTTAAAAGAATAGGAGATAAAAAGGAATTGAGCTGTAAAGTTTTGGAATGATTTTAACGTGAGATTTAATTTGGGTGATTTTTACGAATGTTACACGAGGGCCATGGGGCAGTGTCGGTGATGATGTACATCAGTGGCAAGTGACAAGCTACGAGATGACCCTGGTGAGTAGCACATGCAACGTCAAGATTCGTCATGAGTTCTTCTAGAATTTGTCATAATTACTTCGACAACTTCTGGAAGGAAGCACCAGTAGTTCCTAAGAAAAATCAAAGACATTTGGTGGCAACTAGTCCTTGGTAAGGATGCCACTCATACTTGGATTCGGATAGTCCAGACCACTTTGTTGGTCTAATGGACCGGTCATGGTCGAGAAGCAACGCGATGACGACGTTGATTATGGTGTGACCCTCTTGGAGTCAGAGGCACCACAGCAGCGCCACCTGATGGCGAGGGTCATGGGGCTGTGTCGGTGATGATGTACATCAGTGGCAAGTGACAGGCTACTAGTTGACCTAGGTGAGTAGCACATGAGACGGCAAGATTCGCCATGAGTTCATTTAGGATTTTTCATGAGTTCTTTGACAACTCCTGGAAGGTAGCACTAGGAGTTCTCACGAAAAATCAAAGACATGTGGGTGCAACCAATCCTTGGTTAGGATGCCATGCATACTTGGATTTGGATTGTCCTAGTCCATTGGCTAGGTCATGGTCGACAGGCAACGCGATGGCGTGTTGATTACGGTGTGCCCCTCTCGGAGACAGAGGCACCGTTGCAGCACTACCAAATGGTGAGGGCTATGAGGCAGTGTCAGTGACGAAATACATTTGTGGCAAATGACGAGCTACGAGTTGACCCAGGTGAGTAGCACACGAGGCATCAAGATTCGTCATGACTTCGTCTAGGATTTGTCATAAGTTCTTCGACAACTCCTAACAGGAAGCAAGAGGAGTTCCTACAAAAATTCAAAGACATCTTAGGGCAACCAGTCCTTTATAAGGATGCCAAGCATACCTAGATTCATATTGTCCAGGCCACTTTGATAGTCCACTGGCCCGGTCATGGGCGAGAAGCGACGCGATGGCGATGTTGGTTATGGTGTGCCCCTCTCGGGGATAGAGGCACCGCTGCAGTGCCACCAAATGTAGAGGGCAATGGGGCAGTGTCGGTGATGACCCAAGTGAGTAGCACATGAGGCGTCAAGATTCGTCGTGAGTTCTTCTAGGATTTGTCATGAGTTCTTCGACAACTCCTGGAAGGAAGCAATAGGAGTTCCTAAAAAAAGTTAAAGACATCTAGGGGCAACCAGTCCACTATAAGAATGCCACACATACTTTGATTTGAATTTTCTTGACCACTTTGCTGGTCTAGTGGCCCGGTTATGGTCGACGTGATGGCGATGTTGATTATGGTGTGCCCCTCTCAGAGTCATAGGTACCACATTCGTGCCACTTGACGGCGAGGGCCATGGGGCAATGTCAATGATGATGTACATTAGTGGCAAGTGAAGGGCTACGAGTTAGTCCAGGTGAGTAGCACATGAGGCGTTAAGATTCGTCATGAGTTCTTCTAGGATTTGTCATGAGTTCTTCGACAACTCTAGGCAGGAAGGACCAAGAGTTCCTAAGAAAAATCATACACATCTTAGGGCAACTAGTATTTTGTAAGGATGCCACACATAACTGGATTCGTATTGTCCAGACCACTTTGTTGGTCCACTGGCCCGGTCATGGTCGTGAAGAGACGCGATGGCGATGTTGGTTATGGTGTGCCCCTCTTAGAGTCAGAGGCATCGCAACAGCGCCACCTTATGGCGAGGGCCATGGGGTAGTGTCAGTGATGATGTACATCAGTGGAAAGTGATAGGCTACGAGTTGACCCAAGTGAGTAGCATATGAGGCGTCAAGATTCATCATGATTTCTTCTAAGATTGGTCATGAGTTCTTCGACAACTCCTGGCAGGTAACACCAGGAGTTCCCATGAAAAATCAAAGACATGTGGGGACAACCAATACTTGGTAAGGATGCCATGCATATTTGGATTTAGATATTCCAGACCACTTTCTAGTCTAGTGTCCCGGTCATGGTCAACAAGAGACGCGATGGCGATGTTGATTACGGTGTGTCCCTATCGGAGATGGAGGCACCACAACAGTGCCAACAAATGGAGAGGGCCATGGGACAGTGTTGGTGATGATGTACATTTGTGGCAAGTGACAAGCTACGAGTTGACCCAAGTGTGTAGCACATGAGGTGTCAAAATTCATCATTAGTTCTCATATGATTTGTCATGAGTTCTTCAACAACTCCTGGCAGGAAGCAACATGAGTTCCTACAAAAAATCAAATACATCTAGGGGCAACCAGTCCTTGGTAAGGATGTCACATACTTGGATTCGGATTGTCCATACCACTTTGTTGGTCCAGCAACCTGGTCATGATCGAGAAGCAATGTGATGATGACGTTGATTACGGTTTACCCCTCTCGGAGTCGCAGGCACCGCATCAGTGCGTCCTAATGCCGAGGGCCATGGGGCGGTGTCGATGATGATGTACATTAGTGGCAAGTGAAGGACTACGAGTTGGTCTAGGTGAGTAGCACATGAGGCATCAAGATTCATCATGAGTTCTTCGACAACTCCTACCAGGATGCACCAAGAGTTCCTAAGAAAAATCAAAGACATTGGGGGCAACAAGTCAAATGTAAGAATGCCACACAAACTTGGATTTGTATTGTCCAGATCACTTTGCTTGTCCAGTGGTCCGGTCATGGTCAAGAAGCAACGCGATTGCGATGTTTATTACTGTGTGCCCCTCTCGGAGTTGGAGGCACCACAACAGTGCCACCTTATGGCGATGGCCATGGGGCAGTGTCGGTGATGATGTACATTATTAGTGGCAAGTGACGAGCTACGAGTTGACCCAAGTGAGTAGCACAAGGGGCGTCAAGATTCGTCATGTGTTCTTATAGGATTTGTCATGAGTTGTTCGACAACTCATGGCAGGAAGCACCAGGAGTTACTACGAAAAATCAAAGACATTTGGAAGCAACCAGTCCTTGGTAAGGATGCCACACATACTTGGATTCAGATTGTCTAGACTACTTTGCTGGTCTAGTGGCTTGGTCATGATCGAGAAGCGACGCGATGGTGACCTTTATTATGGTGTGCCCCTCTGGGAGTTGCAGGCATTGCATCATCGGCACATGATGGTGAGGGCCATGGGGCAGTGTCGATGATGATGTAGCTCATATGGCTGTGGATTTAAGAAAGTTATGAATATGTAGCTGCAAGAAATATATGTTGCCTCACATTTTATTTTCTTTTTTCTCATATATGTTATTGTCATTAAAAATAGGAGATATTTCTGGTGTACTACATTAATGCAATGGTGCTTGCACCTCTATTTGTTAGTTTTTTTAAGCTACAAAATGAATGTGCATTTTGTTTCTATTAGTAGCAAGTGCTTCATTGAACCTCCGCAACCTTAAAAAAGGGTGTGCTTTCATATGGAAAGGGAATTGCATCATGCTGGTTTCTTGGTTTTCTGTATGATACTTAATAGATTAACTGACATGGTGGTTTCTTATGGTGTTCACCGCTGCTTTTCCTTGCTTGCAGATGGTCTCTTCGAAGCGAATGATTGCCAACACTATCAACACAGGCAATGTTTATAGAAAATCTATTTATATCTAAATGTTGCATCTATATACAATTATAAAAGGCATGTTCATAAACTTACAGAATATATACACCTGAGCTTGAAATGCTTAGTCAGCTAATTCATGCCAATGATAAGTCTGCAAATATAGTAGCAGCGCTAGAGATTGCTAGAATTTTGTGATTCCTGAATTGTTTTTTAGGTAGGATCTTGAAGTGTTTAATTAGCATGCCTCTTTGGTTTACTTTATGCTGGTTTTGTGACCCCTTTAAGCATCGATGATATCTTAGTCATCCATTGTGCAATGTTCTTAGGAAGCACTATTGCTTAAGTATATTGTTAAAAGAATGCATCATCCTCCTAATCATAAATAGTATCATCCTCTGGGCAGGGTTGGACATTTGGCGGGTGGCGGGGGCCGGCAGGGGCGTGGAGGTTGGTCGGGTTAGGGTGGTGGTGGTCGGTGGGTGGCGGCCATCGAGGGCGTGGAGATTGATTGTGTTAGGGTGGCGGTGGCCGGTGGGTGGCGGCGGAGACATTCGGCATGCTACCATAGTCGTGGGAGGCGGTGCCGACGGGGGCATGGAGGTTGTTCCGGTTAGGGTGGCGGTGGTGGGCAACGACGGTGGATGAGGCAGGAGGGATAATGATGACTTATGCCAAAGCTAAATCTAAGACGATTGATGAATAGATAGACCTTAATTAATAAATATTGAATTATTGATCCAATTAGTTATTTTCATAATTTATATATTAGTAATTAAATATTTTTCAATGTATTTTTCTATTTTTGTCATGGTGTCTCGTTTTATAACCGTGCCTATGGCACGAGCACTCTAATAGTAAAAATCAAAAGAGTCGAAGATATTTATAGAAGGGTGGGGCCAAAGCTTTCGTGGCCACACCAAAAAAATATGAGAATTATATAGGAAATCCATAGCCATTGGGTATTTGGCAGAAAGCAAGATACAGACAGGAGCCTTGGGACATCAATTGAAATATTGAACCAAATAGAAATCATCAGAATCGAATAGACAAATCAATGAATTCGATCGGTATTCAGCTTGCACAAAAATTCCATAGAAGTCCATGACGCATCTCTCCTAATCCTCGTCTTCATAAATCACAAGTGAACCACCACGTGCGTCATCCAAAATCAAACAAGCAAACAAGTGTGGACTGAAAACAAGCATCCAAAATCAAACAAGCGAACAACTGTGGACAGAAAACAAGCATCCAAACTCAAACAAGTGAACAAGTATGGACGGAAAACAAGCAAAATCCACCAGGCAAGAAACCACGTATTGATGTATGACAAATAAGGAACCAAGAATCAGAAAGAAGCAAACAAGCTGCCAGCGTGCCGCCATGCACCCATGTGTCCACCCATCGACGTCGCCCGTTGCTAGCTTGCCGGCGTGGTGACCATCGTCGTGTGTGCAGCGAAAGCCACCAAGCCTTGCCAACCTGTGACCTTGCACTGTGCTCACACGAGAGCTGCCGTCGCCGGATGCACCATAGTCGATCCAGCTATTGGATAAGGGGTGTGGGAGAGGAGGCGGCTGTGTGAGTGATGGGCAAAGACTGCGAGAGTACGTAGAGTTGTTGAGCCGAGCTACGGAGACTCACAAGTTGTCTGGATGGGCCAAAATCACAAGGAGGAAGTAGACTGTGGAGAGGGACTACGTTGCTGTTGTCCTATTGCCCACGGGGAAGTCTGGTGGGCCACGAGCTGCAAAGAGTGATTTTTGGTGGCTCGGTTTGTTCAGTCCGCAAGGACAAAAAACCAAAAATGTCAAATAGTGACTGAACCATCCAAAACATAAACCGACGCTAAACCAAGAAAACCATAAATTTCGTGGCTCAGTATCGGTTCGGTGTATTTTTTAAAAAAAATGCCCACCTGTAATCAAAGATTACTCAAATCTTAACTATAATTGTGAATAAAGAATTGAAGCGGTGGCATGAGTGTGATGTAGATCTTGTTTCACGAAAAGAAACGATCTCCTTTGAGGAGCTTACGTAGGTGTGCCAGTATACTAAGTATACAAAATAAAGTAAACATACTCGTGATCACCATCAAGAACCAAGGGAGGTTAGCTGCCATGATCGAGACGAAGTTCCTACTCCAGTTGTACATGCCACTGATTTGGAAAACCATATAAAGACTCTGAGTGGACAATCAATGTTGGAAGTAAGTCAAACGAGCATCGCCCGCCTCATCATAATCCATCAAATTTGCAACCAAACAACCAAACATCTCCTGAGAGATGTAGCAACATCAACACTTCCTCGCAAGTAAGTTTCTAAATTCCTCACATTGATTTATGTTCTTGTATTCTCACTAATGGGAAACGTCACATTTTTTTTTGTTATTTGTAGATTGGAAGTAGTCCTGACGAGACTCTTGAAGCTGATGTCACATTTACTGAATCGCCTTATTCTGAAGCTATTTCAAGAACTGAAGAGAGTTCGTCTCATGAGGTAGATTATGGCTTCTCAGATACAACCAAATTGCCTCATGTTCAAGGGCAAAGTACTTTCATTGAAGATTTGAACCAATGCATAACCTCCGCTCTTGCTCTTGATGGCTTGCTACTAAGGCCAAAACTAGTGATTGGTAAAGGCCCTGTTGCAAACTTGAATCTCCCAACACCACCATTGGCACTTACTTTAGTGTCATCGTCACCCAGCTTATCCGATAACTTCAACGAAATTACTAGAGCAGCTGCACATGACACTTTCATTAGATTGGAGCCAACTGTTGGCGGATACAAGGTCGATGATCAAGGGGGTCCTTACCCTAAGGTGTCGGCTGTTGCTCAAGAATTCCTTGAGCACCCCAATAAGCTGTGGTGGAATAATGAGAACCCAAGGATTCAAATGGGCATCTCATATTGCTCAAAATTGCTTATATGGGCACAACCATGTCACTGTCAGATCAAGAGAAGGGTTTTCTTAAGCGAACTGGAATCCTTGATGGGGTATTGGCTTCCCTCTTCCAAATTAAAGTTTATTGGCCACTGCTACATGCCTTCATATCCTTTTGGAATTCCGATGGGCATACTATTATTACGCCACAAGGAGAGATTGGCTACACCCTACTAGCGCTTCAAAGGGCTATGGGCATCCGTGCCCATATCAGGAAGAATATATGATGAGTGTGTCCTGGAGGATGCCACGCAACGGATCTGGTATCTCGCAAATTATCAACGGTGATGGCAGAAAAGATTCCCGAGGCCTGGTCTCTATTGCTCAATGGATGGACTATTTCCTTCATGACATGGAACAAGATGAAGACAATCAGCAGGAGCATATACTGCTGCTTTCCTCCTTCTATGCATCAGCCGAAGATCCTCTTTTGAAGGGATTAGAGTTCCGGGTCCGTGACAATGGCAAACAACCTATAAGTATTTATTTCTCCTTGTAGGGTAATAATAGTATGCCCATCAGAATTCCAAAAGGATATGAAGACATGTAGCAGCGACCAGCAAACTTTAATCTGGTAGAGGGAAGCCAATACCCCACCAAGGATTCTAGTCCTCTTAAGAAAACCCTTCTCTTGCTCTAACAATAACATGGCTTGTGCCCATATAATGAATTTTGAGCAATATGAGATGCCCACTTGAATCCTTGGGTTCTCATTGTTCCACCGCATCTTATCGGGTGCTCAAGGAATTCTTGAGCAGCAGTAGACACCTTAGGGTAAGGACCCCCTTGATCATCGACCATGTATCCACTAACAGTTGGCTCCAATGTGATGAAAGTGTCATGTGCAGCTGCTCTAGTAATTTCATTGAAGTTTTTGTGATAAGCTAGGCGACGATGACATACTAAAGTAATGCCAATGGTGGTGTTGGGAGATCCGAGTTTGCAACAGGGCCTTTACCAATCACTAGTTTTGGCCCTCGCAGCAAGCCATCAAGAGCAAGAGCGGAGGTTATGCATTGGTTCACATCGTCAATGAAAGCACTTTGCCCTTGCACATGAGGCAATTCGGTTTTATCTGAGAAACCATAATCTGCTTCGTGAGACGAACTCTCTTCAGTTCTTGAAATAGCTTTAGAATAAGGCGATTCAGTAACTGTGACATCAGCTAGAGTCTCGTCCGTACTACTTCCAATCTACAAATAATAAAAAAATGTGACGTTTTCATTAGTCAGAATATGAGAACATAAACCAATGTAGAGGAATTTAGAAATTTACTCGCGAGGAAGTGTTGATGTTGCTACATCTCTCAGGAGATGTTTGGGTTGTTTGGTTGCAAATTTGACGGATTATGATGAGGCGGGGCGATGATGCTCGTTTGCCTTACTTCCAAAATTGATTGTCCTATCATAGTCTTGTTTTCCAAATCAATGACATGTACAGCTGGGTACGAACTTCGTCCCAATCATGACGGCTAACCTCCCTGGGTTCTTCACGGTGATCACGATTCACGAGTACGCTGCTCACTCGTGTCAGTTTTACTAGCCATTGCTGTTTGGGTGGTGTTGTGCCGATCTGGAAGAAAAAGTTTCATTAATTAAATACGTGGACAAATTAGCAGCAGAAGTAAACCAAATGTTATACCTGTTGACGAGTTTCTGCGACGTGGTTTCTTTGAGTCTGGCGAGCGTCCACCTTGGGGCCTCTTTGGTCAATGGTCATGACGTCCCATGCCAGCTTGCCGATCTGAGCCCCGAGCGTTGAAGATCCTTATAGATCCATCGCTGGCTCTGCGATTGTAAGGATGAGCTCCTTCTGCTGTTTGACAATTATCACGCTGACGGATGATGGGTCGACCGGGCCCTTCCCAGGCGTTACGGCGATCGTCCCCAAAGCGTCGACGCCCGTTCCATGGTCTTGCTGGACCAGCAGACCACGATCCACGCTTCGGCTTCGCCGTGGGATCTTTTGGAAAGTGGGCAGGCGACATCTGCAAAATAAGATATGTCACGATTCATCATCTATATAAAATAATAAGATGGCATCTGCAAGATTGGCACATGCCTGCCGGAAGACACGCGATGAACGAATTCAACGTGGGGATGTGGTGATCGGGAACAAGTAAGGCAGGGTGTTGAGGCGTAGGTAGAATAACGATGTTCAGTTATCTTATATTTATAGCCCGCTGTCGGTTAAAGAGTCCGGCAAACAAAAAAAATTCATTTGGCCAAGTAACGATTTTTAAGCAAGGACTCTGGCTTAAAGATAGAAGACTTTTGACTGTCCGTATCAGGATAGAGTGAGTTTAAACCTCAGATCACGATGTTATAGAGACCATATGAACCAAGAATGATCAGCCTAAGAATTGCAATTGGACGGTACAGTTAATCAGGCCCGACATTTTCTTTTTTGCACAAATTAAGTCCATGTTCCAACCTCACATGAACTCAACTCACTGGAGGCCATTTGTATGATGAAAATTTGGCATATACAATTTTATATGCCAAATGTCTATCATACATGTCTGTTGGAACACATCGTCGCTGTTGGCATATCAAGCAAGTGCGCCGGGTACGACATGCCGATCAATGGCAGGCTGGCCACCGAGCAATATACATCAACCGAGTCTTCTTCTAAGCCCGTAGACTGTAGCAATTAACACACGTGCATATTTGCCAGTGAGCTAAAAAATATTCTGGCTAGACTTGATTTGTACTATTTAACTCATTAAAGTAGTAGTTAGATATTGCATATAAGCCTCTGTTGACACCAGATTTTGACAGGTCACATTGGTGTCAAATGAAACGGAGATTAGAAATCGGAATCGGAGTCCGGGAGGAAGAATAGTTTGAATCGGAATCGGAATCCGATGGAAGGTGTCAGGATCAGAGAGAAGGAAAGGAGGCTGATGACGTGGAAGACTCCCGGAAGGAAGAGCTACCAGGCTAAGCTTATGGAAGGACCGAAATAAAGAGTCGGTTGTTTTCACAAAGTTCGAGTCGTAGACGGCTGTGAAATAATCTTTTCTTTTGTGTCAAGTAAGTTTGTCGTAAATGTTTAGGAGTTGTAGTTATCAGAGTATAAATATTGACCCTGCGTGGTCGTAGAAGTCTGTACACACCAACATCAAATAAACCTTTACAATTTTCTCATCTTTCATATATTGTCGACGACTTCGTCTTTTTTCTTTCGCGAGTTCTTCTGGGCACATCGAGGGTGATCAGATCTCAAGGCATGCCTGTAAGTCCTGTATTACTGAGTAAGATCCAAACTTTAGCAACTGGCGTATCGCTGTTGCTTCGTTTGGGATTATTCGATAGTTTTAAGTAAATATCTAAGCTTTAGTATCTGGCGCATCGCTGTTACTTCGTTTAGATTTTATCCAACCCTTATCCAGCTTAGAATAACTTTTGATCGGCTGTTATCTATACTTCATTATCGGATCTAGTATAGCCGTTTAGATTTATTCCAAGTGTTATTCTGCTTAGCTTGTTAGGTTACGTTTTAGTAATCTTACTCTGCTTCACATCGGAATCGGCTGATCTAGCCGTTTCTTTATTCAGATCGGAATTCATTGCCGATTCTATCTCCATCGTTGAATCGGAAACCCAGCCGATTTCGCCGTGTTACTAACGTCCGATTTTCCTTGTCAATCAACAGGTCAGATTGACTGGCACGTCCTGCATCATTGGTCACAACCCATTTCGTATGCTAGTACGTGAAGGTCTTTCCCGATTTTTGCGTCAACAGCCTCCTACAATTCGTGCTAAATCGAATAGTCCATATCCGTCGGATTTTGCAACTATCGTAGTATACATCCAGATATACAATTAGATTAAGATCTTCCATACCCACATAGATATGTAAAACTTGAATTCGGTTTGTCCATGCCACTTTCATTGCTACTTGTCTCGTTCGACACAGGGTATAATCGTCTAGAGGTGTAGGTTGGGCCGAGCAAGTACTGTTTGTTGCGCCAGATGCTGATGCTTCTACAACATGCCATCGGACCGAGTACATCAGCTATAAGTATATAGTAAGGCTAATTTTGGATTTTTCTTGGCCGGAGTACACCGTCAGCCCGTCACCCATGTACTTTTATTGACTGTTCCAAAAGAAAAATTATTCTGTTATATATTATAGTAGTAATTCATATGACGTATAACTATACCTCATACGAGTTACTACTATAGTTTAGAGTGCGCACAACATTAAGTCGTTAACACATCTTGGGCCATAGGACATTATTACATTACAAATTTCAGGCTTCGGGATTATTGGGTACATGAGCTGCCTAGCGCTCTCACCATGCTCAGCAGGTTCTCATACGACGACCCACCTGTGCTGGTGGCCGCCACCGCCAACGCCTCCGCCTTCCACTTTCCCGCACTGGCCAATATTTCCTCGCTTCCCATTACCTCCCTGACGTGCGAGGCGACCTGCTCCCTCCTGACCTCCGCGTCCATCTGGGCACCGACGCCCCACACGTCGCAAGCGTACTTGCAGTTGGTGTACTGGTCGGCGAACCCCGGCCAGCACACCATTGGCACACCGGCGGCGAGGCTCTCGCACGTCGTGTTCCACCCGCTGTGTGTCAGGAAGCCGCCCACAGCCGGGTGGCCAAGCACTTGCTCCTGCGGGCACCACCCCGCCGTTTCGGCCATGAAAGCCGGGGGCAGGGCGGCCCGGCCACGAACGGTCCCAAGAACGAGGTTGTCCCTGATACATCACAGGAATGGGTGCCCGCTCGCCGCGAGGCCCCATGCGAACTCGGCTAGCTGCTCCGGCGTCACCACTGTCAAGCTGCCGAAGTTGACGTACACGACAGACCGCTGCTCCTGCGTGTGTAACCGTGAGAGGCACGTGACGTCCTGCTTCCATAGGCTTAGGCCGGTGGAGTCAGTTTCCGGGTTGAGGTTGTGGCCGCGGAGGAGGGAGCCCAGGGGCCCGATTGTGTACATGCGTGGATACTCGGCTCGGAGCGCGGCGAGAACGTCGGCCTCGAGGTTGTCCAAGGTGTTGAGGACGAGGGCGCCGGCGTTTGTGCTCTTGTTGGCCTCCGACTCGTTGAAGCGGAGACCGAAGTGGTCTGGATCGGTGGTGCGGACGAAGCTGGACAAGTCTCAGAGGCAGATCGGCGGCATGCCGGGGATCCAGTCGATGACCGTCTTCTGGAGGTAGCCGTTGGTCAGGAAGCTCTCATCTGTATGCCGTTTTTGGAGGTTAGGAGATAAATGCTTTAGCCTGCTATTTAAAACATTACTGAGAACTAGGCCCGATGAGTTTTTAGTGCCGGGCCGGGCTGGCACATGGGCCGAACTGCTAGCCCAGGCCCGGCACTATGGCCTTTTTTTAGTGCTGGGCCGGCCCGACGGCCTGATGAGCCCACCGTGCTCGAACAACCCATTGGGCCATCAAAAGAGATGAGAGACGAAATTTGCACTCCCGAAAGAGATGAGGGGTAATATTGGGCTGTCTAAGGAGATGAGGGAGGAGAATCAGATCATCAAATAGATGAGGGAGGTGATTTGCATCTTTTAAGAGATGAAGGGTGTGTTATATTGTGGGCCGACAGTGCTTTTATCGAGGCTCCGTCGGGCCACCAAAAATCATGTCGTGCCTCGGGCCAGGACTACGGGCCGAGGAGGCGGCCCAAGCACTAACACCTTATTGGGTCGGGCCGGCCCGTAGCCCGATCAAGCGTGTCTAGGGCTGGGCTAGAGCGGGGCTTTTTAGGGCCGTGCCTCGGGCCGCTCATCGTGCCTGGCCCATTAGGAATACTATAGTAGAGAGACGGTTTGGGCGATCAAGAGATGCGCTCGTCTTTTTATATGTTTCGCTCATGTGGCCATTAAGTAGCCGCCGGTGGAGTAGACTTCAATTCGGGGATGTCTGCCGACTCTTGATGGTAGCACATGTTAGTGACTGATTTATATATGGTGCATCAGCGCATTATGCTTCATGTATATTTCGAAGCCCTTTTTCATCCCTTTGAGTAAAATGCATAAACGGTCTTTAAATTATTAATATATAAACATCTATATATGTTGTTTGATGCTGATTGGGAGGAAACTGAAGGAACATTGATAATTTAGGTATTCAAATGGCATATCAGGACAAGTTTGAGGATAGAAAAGTGTATTTTGAAAGTTTGAGGACTTTATGACACCATAAGACAAATTTATGGACCTGAAAATGTATTTTAGAAGTTTACGGACCTACCGACCTAGATGACACCCCGTGACAAGTTTGAGGTGTATTTTACACTATCCCTTTAATTCGGTTCTTGCCCGATCAATGCAATCAACATAATTTCTTATTTCTGTTTACATTCTGTTGCTTCGCACCAAACCCTACAGCCGTAGCTGACCTAGTGACCTGCGCAGCCGCCCTTGCTGGCTTCCTACGTGAAACATTTAATTTCAGAAGTGCTTGAAGCTTGCAGTTGGTCTGTGAGACTGTGACACACAAGTGTGTTAATTTATTTGTACCACTACCATGGCTCGAATCAAAAGGATCATGCCAATCTATTGTTTTCGCCCTCATATATCTGGATTAAACTTGATGTACAAGCTATATGAATGTCTAAACAACAACACCCAATCAACCTTGGTTCACCTTTGTTACACGACAAATTAACACATTGTTTAGCATATTCCCCCCTTGATTTGTTAATGGTAGCAGCTTTCCTAAGTTCAGATTTGTACTTTATAAATTCTCTAATTATCGAACACTCAATGCCTTGGTGAAGCCGTCAACATGCAGCCTGATCATGCAGGAGATAGCCTTTCTGGCGAGGTCCACCTGCCAGTGGATGGTTGACAACTAGGAAGGGGTGGTGTTGTGATTATGGGATTTGTATCGTGCTGATTGGAAGGCGAATTGTTTGTGTCAAGTCTCCACCACATCAAGAGTTATCCTCACCTGACAGAAGATATCAGATACCCCTAGTTCCCATCAAGTGGTATCAGAAGCCATCAATAGTCATGTGACTTCTCATAATATTTCATAGGTGCGAAGCTTGGTCTTGCAGGGGTTTCAACCGGTGTTTGTGAGGGATTTAAGCACCATTTCTACAGCCCTTGATGAGTTAACAAAGGCATGCATGTCATTCAATTTGGACCAGCACAAGAAAAGGCCTTTGCTGTATTAATTGAAAGAGAAGCTTACAAATGCACCATTGCTCCAATTTCTTGATTCTGATAGGACTTTTGAGCTCAGGCATGTGCTTCTAGTGGACTTGGCATTAGGGACATTTTGATGCAAGGAGGTAAACATGGTGCTTATTTCAATGATAAATTGAATGAGTGTTCCGAATTATTCCACGAATGATAAAGAATTAAATACCCTTGTTCAATCTTTGGAGATGTGCAACATTATTTGTGGCCCAAGGAGTTCATTATTCATTTTGATCATGAATAAATATTTTATGAACTATATTTGTAGTCAAGCTAAATTGAGTAAATGACATGCTGATTGGATTAAATTTATTCACTCACTTTCCTACATATATAGGTTATATTTTTGCGATAATTTCCTACAATTTTTTTCATACATAGGTAAATAAAATAAAAAAGGGAAGGATAATGTTATTGTTGATGCTTTGTCTAAATGCTATACTATGTTGTCTCAATTGATTGTCATATCTTTGGGCTCAAACCATGAAGGGGCAATGCAAACTTAGTAATAATTCTAAAGATGTGCTCGTGAGCTTCAAAGAGAGCCCACATTGAGTAAAATTGTGCTTCATATTGGGTTTTTTTTTGTTTAGAGCTAACCACTTACGAATTTGAATTGGTTCTGTTCATATTTTCTGGTTCCAGAAGGGGCATGGTATCAGAAAACAATTAAAGCGTAGCATAATTTAGTATATTGAAACATAACATAGTTTAGTATAAATTAAAACATAACATAATTTAGTATCAGAAAACAAGTAAAAAATAATAAAATCACTACTGAGTAGGCCCCTATGTGTCAACATGCTATGAAATTTAGTATAATTGAATATCTATGTTCAGACAAGAAAACTATAGAGTTTATTAAATTACCTGCTTTGTTATTCTTGGGTTTGAAAATTGAAGTAACAAAAAGATAGTATATCAAATTTATATAAATAGTTACAAAAAATAGTAGTAATAAAATCTTAACAAATTAATATGCAGTATTCATATGTATTACTAAGTCGAGGCCCAAACAGAGGACTGAATACTCATTTGAAAACCATTTGACGATGGAAACAATTAAAACATAACATAACCTCCACTTTGTTTGTGTAGCTTGCTGTTTGTCCCATGTGAGAGAGCCTAATAGTAACATATACCGTATAGAATGTACAGCATCATTATGAAAGTCTATATGTAATTACAAAAAAATCGTCTATATAAATTTACGATGTCTTGAATAAAGAATTCTGAATAAAGAATTCTTAAAGGAGGATAAAACAATAAATCTAGCCAAGTTATTTGCATATGGTCCAATTTTGCACATTTTTTACCCACTTACCGATTCACTGATATTTTTATTTCCATACCTACTAGCGTCCGACATCCAATGAGAATTTCCAAACAGACGCGCGTCGCAACATTTGGAAATTTATTACTGCAACATTAGAAAGCATTGCTTGCAACATTGAAAAGACTTGTAAAAATGCCTTTGTCCAAGGCTTCAAAATTGACATGGAAACATAAACTATAAGGGAAACGAGTATTCATCCCTCTAACGTTTGTACCAATTGTATTAAAACCCGGTACTGGTCCTTGAGGATTCGTGAGGACCCTCGGGCCATTTAGTACTGTCTTGTAACACCAACAGGTACTAAATGACGTCATTAGTACCGGTTGGTGTTAAAATCCCACGAGTTTCCAATATTTTCTATTTTTTTTGCTCGAAACCATTTTGAAGGGACCGTGACACCCTAAGAGGGGGGTGAATTAGGTGTCTCTAAAAACTAAGGCTCCAATTGCACATATGAAAACCTATTTCAATTTCTATCTAAATGTCCTCTAGGTTTTCTCTATGTGTTGCTATCTCTACCGCTACAAAGTTTTGCACCCTAGGTCCAATCCTATACTAGCATGGCAAGTCTAGGAAAGGTAAATGCGGAAAGTAGTGCGAGTATGAAATGCGTAAGGTAAAGGGTAGAGAAGAGCAAACTCCCGGCACGGCGATTTTTACCGAGGTATCGGAAAGCTCACGAGCTTTCCACTAATCCTCGTTGTTGGTGGAGCCCCTCTCAAAGGGAATGCCCGCGCAAAGGCATAAACTCCCCGGTCGAGTAACTCCGTGGGTGACCACGGGACTTCCCCACGCGCAAGTGGGTATCCGCTCGTCCCTCCCCGGATACTCCTCGCCGCCTTCACTTGGTAGAGCTTCGGCCAAACGCCAAGGGCCTCTCCTTCCTTGCACAAGCACCGGCGGCCTCTCCAAAAACTCGGTTGGAGGGTCTCGCAAGACTACAAACCCCGGATTACAACACTTGGTGCGTGCAAGCACCGGTAAGCAAAGAGGTATGCAAACCTCGCTAAACTCTAGGCTAAGCACCTAAGAGATGCGCTAAAGGGTCTAGACTAGCACTAAGCACTTTGCTAATCACCTAGATCTTCTATTTAGCACTTTGGTAGATTGAGCACTTAAGAATGTGTAGAACACTTGCCAAATATCTTCCCTAAGCTCAAGCACCGTTCAAATGGCTGGGCCACCTCTTATTTATAGCCCCAACCAAAGAAACTAGCCGTTGCTAGCCGTTGCCAGTTTTCTGCGTACCGTCGACTAATTCGATGGGTGCAAATGAGGGACCATCGATTTTGTCGTCGCCCCCTTTTTTCTTTGAATCTTTGAACTCCAACGGCTACTTGCACCATCGACTAATTCGACGGGCACCCCGTCAAAATAGTCGTCGCCCACCAGAGACGAACGCACGTCGGTCTTCCGTCACCATCGACTAATTCGACAGGCACACCATCGATTCAGTCGGTGCCCACCAGAGACGAACGCACACCGGTCTTCAGTCACCATCGACTAATTCGATGGACCATCGACTAATTCGACGGGCCACCATCGATTTCGTCGACGCCTCTGCGTTTTGCAATTCTCCATTGCTTCTTCGCGGGTCTTTTCTTCTATCTTTATTGCCATCTTTTGGTTGTCCTTGAATATGACTAAGGACACTTTTCTACGTGAGTTGGATGGCTTCAATTTGGATAACCATCATTTCGATATTGGTTATATAGGCATTTGGATGGCTTCCAAAATATCCTTGGGACCTAGAAATATCATCTCGACAAATTGTTAGTCCCAATGATTATGTTGTCAATCAATCGCCAAAATCACAAACTATGGCCTAGGGCCATTTTCCTTACAATCTCCCCCTTTTTGGTGATTGGTGACAACACAACCAAAGCAAGAGATAAAAGGTATTGAATTGTAAACAACTACTTGCTAGGATATTATGCAAGAGCAAGAACATATGCATCCAAGGTATTAATTGAAACAAATATATGAAATGCTTGAAAGACTTGAGTTGAACATACCTTGCTCTTACCAATTTCACTAAAATCCCCCTTGTGTGGTCAATTTGGACATAAGGCCCCCCCTTACTCCAATGCCACTTTTCTCCCTTTCATGGACCAAATTCTTGCAAACTCCCCCAAGTTTGAAATCTACAATCTCCCCTATACTTGAGGTTCTTGCTTTCTTGCATCCTCCACATAAGGTCGGCTCTCCCTTAAGGTGTACTTGCTTTGGTCACTAGAATTCTTCTCCCCCTTTGGAATCAAACACCGAAAAGGAAGACATCAAATGCACAAGGGAGAGTTTCATAGAACATGAACCATTGAATGCGGAGGATATGAAATTCTTCCCCTTTGTCAATCAAGGTTATGAACATGAAACTCACATAATATAGACTAAGTTCCCCTTAAGTGTGTGCATATATATGATAGAAAGTGAACTATATGCACAACTAGATAATTAGGAAAAGGTGAGGAGATTAATCTATATTATGCATAGAGATAGCTTATATGAATTGAAATACATGATATCGATGAAGAATAAAGATACCAATGGAAGATTATATCGCTTGAAGATTAAGCCTTGCATATCTCCGGGGATCGTTCCAAAATGAGAATACACACATGTTAGGCTTGCAAAAAGGTTAGTCTTAAAATCACAAACCATAAGATAGCTCCCCTAAATTTGTGCATACAAGCAATTGAATTACTTGTGAGAGACATGCACTAGTAAATGACAACATTGGGAGGTATCTTATAGCTTGTAAATTTGGCACACATAATAAATGAAATAAAACTCTAGGTGTCATTTTCCTACAGCTAATAAACCATGCAAGTTGCTCATGGGTTAGAGAGAAACACAAGCAAACTTGCCATATGAAAAGGACAACTAGGCAATGCAATGAAATAGAGATATGAACATGCAATCCTAGACAAGAAAGGGAACTAGATGCTAATTGAAATTACATGAATTTTAATCTAGTTACCTATGTTACCTTGGGAGGATTTGGGTATAAGATTTACCATAATTTCTAATATACTCCAAATCTTTGATGAGCTTGGCTCTTTGCTTTAATTACTCTTCTCTTGCGGCCAAGCCTCCAAATCCTCCCGAGTCCCGCGGACTCTATGTCGCCTTTGGAACCCAAACCTTCTTGGAGCCCTTCATGGTGGCAATGATCTCCTTGGGCACCCAAATAGGTTGGTTCCACCCCTTTCTTTGCTTGTTGAGCAAGTGAGCCACC
This sequence comes from Digitaria exilis, assembly GCA_015342445.1. Classification (NCBI taxonomy): domain Eukaryota; kingdom Viridiplantae; phylum Streptophyta; class Magnoliopsida; order Poales; family Poaceae; genus Digitaria; species Digitaria exilis. Next base: position 1,200,578 of record JACEFO010001681.1, on the reverse strand, counting down.
ACCTTGTTGTCTTTCTTCTTGAGTAGGTATGGTGTACTCGTCATCTTGTCAACCTTCAAATAGGGCTTGGTGTTGGAAGTAACTTTCTTCTTCTTTTCTTCCTCCTTCTTCTTCTTGCACTCATAAGACTTGTGGCCTTCTTCATGGCATGTGTAGCAAGTCACGGTTGCACCCTTCTCAAGCTTATTCACCATCTTGGGACGGTTATCTTGAGAAGGTTGTTTCTTGCTCTCACTTACCACCTCCTTGTTCTTGAGCTTTGCCAAGTCCTTCTTGAGCTTTTCTACTTCTTGCTTAAGCTCTTCATTTTCTTGCCCGATGAGCTCATCAATTGGTTCTACAACCATATTCTCAACACAAGTCTCATTGCAAGATGGTGAGCAAAATTCATCAACTCAATGCAAGAAATAGATGCATCCACCATAGGTTTTTTAATGATAGGTGAAGTGACTGCTGTTGGGGAGGCGCCCCTTGGAATCGTATTTTCTATTTTTGCAGGAGAGACTGAAAGAGGTTAGAACGAAGAAGACAAATGAGAAGTTATTTCGAAGAGGTTAAAGTTGCGGGTGAAGTTAGAG